>CAXIVR010000004.1:402500-1102500 GCA_964035755.1 Teleogryllus oceanicus
ATTCGTCGAGCTCCGACGAACAAAACGAACATTTATCACGCCCTTCAGGCTTACCTGGACTATATTCAATATTCAGAAGACGCCGGCCGCGCATTGGCCCCTTTCTTGTAAGTTTTGTAAGCACATCTGTTTATTTTTTTCCTTTTACTTGTTCCAATCAATAATCATAAGATTTAATTGTATTAGTTTTAAGACTGCATGATAAAAAGCAAGGGTTAGATAATTATAACAAATTAATTCTAGTAAGTTTTCTATATATTAATTCTCATTAAATTTTTTTTCCTTTTAAATTTTCTTTCAATTGACCTCTATCACGTAGCCACGCCCGTCCACCATCTGAATTTCAGGCTCTACTCGCCTCCTGAGCTAGCCGGCAACACGAGCCCGGGTAGGTGCGACCAACCGTCGGAGTTACAATATATCTAAAGTTATATGGTATAGCAAGTTCAAGATTTTTCGTTCAAGTGGTATGCTATCTTTAACTACTATCTTTCTCTAGGCTTGTAAGTGATACGAAAAGATCTGAAGTGATGTTGAGTCCATCTATTGAAAGCCAATCTTGCTTATTACAGTAAAATTTGTCTAAACTGGAACCTGAACAAGCCGGAAACCTGCCTTAACCGGAAAATTTATTCGGTTCGTGAAGTTAAATTACAATGCTTTTTTTGAGGATTTATAAGGAAATATATAAATAAATGTAAAAATAATAATTTAAGATTGAAATATCTTCCAATATATGTACAGGATGAGTCACGTAACTTTAGCACCTCCTGTAACTTTTGAACGGTTCAAAGTTATTGCAATGCAGTTTTCACGAAAGTGCATGAGGGAATGGGGCTAACTGATGATTACAATTTGTATTTTACGAGATATTTGATCAAATGAAACAATACATATTTTCAGTCGATCATGACGAGCGTAAAAAGACGAATTCTATGATATACATATTGTCATATGTTAGATAACCATTTTTTAGTACTCTTGGTTTCTTTGCGGCTGGCATTGAACGGATTTTTGAATGGAACAGTCCGCTACACAAGGTCACGCAGAGCTCCACCAGCAAACGCGCGCTCGGGGAAGGGAAGCTGATTTTAGTATTTGATACGAAACATTTTCCAATTATTCACAAAACTGTTGCAATTTTTTTTCCTGAACTCTACTTTCCATCCCTCCGTATTTTCAATTTTTTTTCTTTCTTTGATTGAAGGAATTGAAGGATTGAAAGTAAGGATTTGTCATAAGTATGTATTGTAATAAAATTGTGTATTACTTCAACTCCATTTAATGGAGTTTTATATCGCATGTATGGGATCTTCAAACAAAACATAATAAGGATAAATAATTAAGACAGTACAAAGAATATTGCACATTTTGAGCAAACAATTTTAACGTCAATAAGCATATAATAGTAACTTAGCGATAGAAACACAGGGATAATTATAATCATTATCTTCCTGCATTTTTTCTTTCCATAAGGTGTTCTTCTATTCTCATTAAGAAAAAACTATAGTTTTCTTCAATTTTATTTATATTCCTCTCACAATAACGCTAGTTTTAATATTATACAGATAATAACTCAACATAAATATTTGAACATAAACATATGAACATAAATATTTTTTATTCGGTGCATCTAAATTAAAATATATTGCTGTAATGAAATTAATAAATATTGCTTCATTATAACTGGATTCATAAAATATATAGGTGAACTGCACATAAATATTTTTCAATGATAGAAACCCTGAATATATATATATATATATATATATATATATATATATATATATATATATATATATATATATATATATATACAGTAGGGTGGCCCTTATTTGTTGACGTTTTAATTTCAGTTCGCACACCCTCCTTTTCTTTCCTTTTATTCCAAGGAAGAATGCAAGACCTCATTTGTTCAAATCAGCCGCTGGAGTGGGAGGGGCCGCCGGCGCATGCAACAACTTGCTCATTCGCCTGGCGCTCCGCCCTGCCAGGGCCACCATCACATTTACACGCTGTCCGAGTGAGACGGCGTATAAGGCCCTAATTTGAGACGAGGGCCGCCGGCGCATGCGACAACTTGCTCATTCGCCTGGCGCTCCGCCCTGCCAGGGCCACCATCACATTCACACGCTGTCCGAGTGAACTGCGAGCGTATACAAGGCTTCTAATTTGAGACGAGGGGCCGCCGGCGCATGCAACAACTTGCTCATTCGCCTGGCGCTCCGCCCTGCCAGGGCCACCATCACATTTACACGCTGTCCGAGTGAACTGCGAGCGTATACAAGGCTTCTAATTTGAGACGAGGGGCCGCCGGCGCAGCGTAGCAACTTGCTCATTTCGCCCTGGCATCGCCTGCCAGGGCCACCATCACATTCACCACGCTGTCCGAGTGGCACGAGCGTATACAAGGCCTCTAATTTGCGACGAGGGGCCGCCGGCGCATGCGACAACTTGCTCATTCGCCTGGCGCTCCGCCCTGCCAGGGCCACCATCACATTTACACGCTGTCCGAGTGAACTGCGAGCGTATACAAGGCTTCTAATTTGAGACGAGGGGCCGCCGGCGCATGCAACAACTTGCTCATTCGCCTGGCGCTCCGCCCTGCCAGGGCCACCATCACATTTACACGCTGTCCGAGTGAACTGCGAGCGTATACAAGGCTTCTAGATTGAGACGTGGCGGTCGAAGCATTTAAATTGGCAACTACTATCCGTGTTATTTAATAATTTACGAGAGGTAAAACTGCTCCTGCGTGAAAGTGCAAATTTAGTAGTGAGAGAATGCCTCATTTTTTGGAAGAAGGCCAGGATATATATACTGTTCAGACATATTAAGAACCCCTTTTATAATGAGAAGTATAAACAGTATAAAAAACAATATAGACTAAAATTGATGAATGAGAAGCATCAGTTAATTCTATAAAGTTAACAACTCAACAAAGCAAATCCTAAACACTTTGTGGAACATGGTTAACATTAGAAAACTCAGACTCGCACCAAAGCATATATCTACTACATGAAGGCATTCTTCTTGATAATCCTTCTGATATTTTTAGGACCTTTAATTGCCATTTCTTAAATTCAAAGCAGGACACTGTAACCAGTAATACTTTCTTCTGGAACTTCAAAATCTATGTTTCTGCATCATATAAATGCTAATGAAGTTAATTAACTGATAAATTCCCTCAAAATAGTTGCTTGGCAGGAAACAATGAAATATTTTCAATAATTCCTAAAGAATGTAAGCCTACTCTTCTTAACATATTTGTTTACTTAATAAATTCATCTCTATCTCTAATTGCTTTCCCAAAATCTCTGAAATTAAGTATTTTAAGACCACTGGCTAAGAATAATAATACAGGATGTTGGAATTATCGACCAATAGCCTAACTTCAGTATTTGGCAAACTCTATGAAAAGTTTATTAGCAAGACTTGGTGTTTTCTTCAATCAACAATATCCTAAATATAAATTACAACATGAAGCTGAGGAGAGAAGCCTCACCACCACTGCTGTTGTAGAATTTGTCCTTGAATATTGGAAACTTGGAATCAAATAAAACAGCAGGTATATTTATTGATCTTTCAAAGGCATTTGATGAGTGTATCTCATGAAAAACTGTTAAAAGAAACTAGATTACTATGGAATAAGGGTGGGTAAATGACCTCATTAGATCATGTACCTTACAGAAACGTAAAGCAATGTACAGAGATCTTCTGGCAATCTGAAAATTTCTGATCCAAAGTTAAATCAAATTTTGATACAATTACCACAGGGGTTCCGCAAGGATCTGTGCTTGGACCTTTGCTATTTCTAATATATGTTAATGATATGGAATAAGGGGTGGAGTAAATGACCTCATTAGATCATACCTTACAAGGCGTAAGCAATGTACAGAGATCTTCTGGCAATCTGAAAATTTCTGATCCAAAGTTAAATCAAATTTTGATACAATTACCACAGGGGTTCCGCAAGGATCCGGGGGTTCAAGGGGGATCCGGGTCCAAGGGGTTCCGCTTGGACCTTTGCTATTTCTAATATATGTTAATGATATTCCAAGATCTTCTGATTTCTCTGTGATTTCTTATACCAGATGATACAACATTAATAACGTGGACAAATCTTTGTCATCTGAAAGTAATCTGTCTGGATCATTAAAATCAATTAAAAATTTATCTGTCCAAAAATGAATTAAAAATTAAATGTTGAAAAACTGTATTAATCATTCCAAGTTTCATCACAGATACCAACATAAACATAAAGTGGGGAAGTAGACAAGGAATCAGTGAATCAAACTGTCGACAATTTAACTCTAAGGAACTGAGATCGAGTCTCAAAGCGGAAAAAAAATTGCTGACTGAAATCATTTTCGCTGGTTCATATAATAGTATAATATTGCGGAGCATTTACAACTCATGCGAGAAAGTATGCGCTTTGTCAGCATCAATAGTTTACAGAGAATAAGTATTAACAATAGATTTCAAAATATGTGTTTTTCGGGTAAGTATTAGGTGAAACAAAAATATATGATTTCAATTGCAGAAATATGTATGCTGCACAAAATCTTGGGGTGTCCATCGCATCACTAGGTGAAGGCTGGCATAATTATCATCACGTCTTCCCTTGGGACTACAAAACATCCGAGCATGGAAACTACGGTGCTAATTTCACAACAGCATTTATTGACTTTTTTGCCAAACTAGGATGGGCATATGATCTCAAGAGTGTTCCGAGAGACATGATTAAAAGAAGAGCGGAACGTACAGGCGATAGAACGCACGAGATTTGGGGTTGGGGAGAGACAATTATGTCAAAAGAAACTACAAATAATACGACGATTTCATTTTAAAAAAATTTTTAAAAAATTCATTAGGTATTTTGTTTGTTCATTTCATTGGGTAATAAACTCAAAAGTCGGTGTATAAGAAGTTTAGGAATTGGGAGTAAATAAGAAGTAAAGAAACACATTACGTATGCAAGAAACACAAATGTTCTTTAATTGTAAGATTTTAACATAAATAAAGAAATATTCAGTTAATCTACAAACATATGAATAGTTTCTGTAACAGAAAAGTATACCTTTGTTGGAAAATTAACCAAATAATAAATACAGAGAAAATTAACTTAAAACAATAGGAGCAAATAATTGTGTACAATATTTTTCAACCTATAAATATATTCCTTGTATTATATTTTTTCAGAATTATGTATATTGCTTTCGAGGCAAGAAATGTACCCTAATTATCATAGTTTCTCTTCAAGTTTGTCAACAGCAATGAATAAAAATTTGAAGTTTGTTAAAATACAAGCTTATGCAATAAAGCCAATGTTTCATTTAAAAAATTAAAAGAAGTATATTTACTATTAGACCTACTCCTTGTTAACCTGATATTTATCACAATCATGTATTACTAAATCAAAGGAAAGAGTTTCAATAGTAGTGTTTTCCTACCCTGCCCCCTCTAACACGTTTGGCATCCCCGATTCCCTCCCCACCCTGTACTGTCCTGCCCTGCTCCACCTTGTCCTGACCACTCGGTCTTTCACCGCCATGCCCCGCTCTACCCTGCCTCGTTTTCTACGATCGCTATCATTGCTACCACCATCGTTACAACGGGCAGCTGAAAAATGATGCATTGATGCATTCTCATGCCTAGAAACTTCCAGGAACAAATTTTTCAAAAACTAAAAGCTTATTTACGCCCACACCCGACAGTTCTACGATGACAGCGATCATCCCCCTACTGCTAATTAAATTTTGCCCTAGGTACCTTGGGGGTCCAAATGTTGTATATAATAACATAAAATCTTGAAATGAGAAGTGAAATTAGTAATGATTTCGACGGAAATTCACATTTGGGAACAGGCTTATAACGAGAAGTAATTTTTAACGTCTGCCCCGGCAGTTCGTCGGTCTGTTGACAAAACAAAATTACACACCTGAGTTTGACAAAATATTCTATTGGTCTTTGCAAATTCGAGCACGTGGTTATTGTAAAATGATCTATTAATTGGAAAATTAATATATATATATATATATATATATATATATATATATATATATATATATATATTGAGACGAGCTCGAATATACGCCCTGGTAACGGACCAGACCATATATAAAAATTCCCAAAATACCGTCTTCAGCAGTTCGCTAATTTGAACGGGGCGCGAGAACCACGTCACTGTCTGACGTCGGCCGCGGCCGCGTCGAGCGAAACGCTTGTCCACGAATAAGAAATTCGAAAGATAAGCTTGGGAACGAGATCTTGTGATTGGCCGGTATCCGAAAACCGAGGGAAGCCAACGGCAAGAAATTTTTTCCGTTGAAAGTTGAAGGACTCTCAGAAAAATCTCGGAGGAGGACGGATCGCTAGTCGCTAGCAGTAAACTTCACGCGAGATTGTTTCAGCCGAATACGGGAAGAGAACGAACATTGTACTCGTTTTTTGTTGATAACTCACAACGGAAGAGAAACATGTGTCAGTGAGAGCGAGTTATGTGAATTCAGTGAGGGCTGAATCGGACTCTTTTCCGGCGTACGCCGAACAATTTCCTGCATCGCCGCTACGTCACATCACCGAAGCAAGGAGCCAAGGCGATAACCATTCCTGAAAACACCGCCAGAGAAGCATTTGTGTTGGGTAAGGCAGACGGGCGCAGAGGCGAGGCCGAGGCACTTCCCGGCCGAGAAAATTGGTTCGGGCGAGCGGAAGGAGGGGCGGGGGTAGAGGCCAGGCTACCCCGACACGCGCCAGCACGGCCGTCGCGGCCGGGGGGGCATCCCCAAACGCCGAGGCGCCAAGGCGCCGCTCGCAGCACTCGACTAGGCCAGTTCACGTAAAACCCCATTGGAGAAGCGTGAGTACCCATGCGACAGACGGTTGCAGAAACGAAAGAAATGTAATTGAACGATGCTAAACCACACTGTTTGTTTCTTAAAAGCTTTCAAATATTAGGTATTTCAAGCCACATTTGTGAACGTTGATGTGTGGAACTCCTGATTGAAAGCCATGTTAAGAACAGAAATGACTAATTCACTTCGCAATAATTGCTCCGAATATTCATTTCCAAGCATGAAGGTCACGTTCTGTACGTGATTGTTTGCCAAGGGCTATTTTTGTTGAATTTGTGTGTGTTTGTTTTTGTTTTTGTCATTCCTTGAGTATAGAATATACAGCCTTGTATGCCAGAGCCACAAGTGTTTTGCTTTGAGTATAAACCTGCCCGTATTCCCCACCCAGGTGCATTTTCAGACATAAGCCTCATCCAGGCAATCGATTCGAAACAACTCGAGAGGTCTGACGTCGGGATGGCAGTGGACTGTCGAACAACGCCCGTAACGTCCACGCGATCTCACACATCCTTAAGGCTAACGACTCCTTTTCGCAACAGAGTTGTATTATGCGCGGCGCGTCGGAGGGAAGGCCACGACGTGTGTTCCGTCGCATATATATATATATATATATATATATATATATATATATATATATATATATATATTCCATATTTCCATATATATATATATATATATATATATATATATATATATATATATATATATGGAAATCCGATATTTCATATCGTCTTTAAGGTACAGTACTGGAAACGTAAATTGATCGGGGCCGCCTGCGGCTAAGTTCAGCTTTTGCATGGCTTGGGCAGCCTTTGTCATGACGAAATGTCGCAGGCGGATCTCACAAACCATCGTAGCCAATCTCAACGCAGGGGGGAGTGCCCTAACAAAATTACGTCGTACAAAATTGCGGGCGTCGCTAGTTCAGATGTGGAAGTATTTTCAAATAAAGAAATACATGGAAGATACACTTGTATGAACATGAAAGTAAATTCATTGAAATATATATTACATAGCAATTAACCACTGTTAACACAATTCTTTTTTAAAAAATTACATTGTTATCAGATAAAATAACTCTGATTTTAGAACAATTACGTTCTTATACACATTTTAATTCCAATATTATTGCCGATACAAAATTTATGAACTTTACCAAATGGCCAGTTTACCAGAATTTTGCGATAAGAAAAACGATTATAATTGCATATTTGCAATTTTTCATATGTATATTACATTTGCAAAAATACCAAAATCTGTCTTTCTCGAATCGTTAGGACATCTAGGGAACCATTTCAATAAAAGAAAGTAAAATTCAAAGACCAAGTGTATATTTATCATTAAAGCAACAATTAAACTAGATAATGTGCAATTAATTTGCATCTCACGTCAAAATTGTTATTTTGCTATCATCAAATCAGGGATAATTTGGGGACTCTCCCCGGCAGGAATAGCGCACATTTTGGAATTGTTTATAAAATTGTGAATTGCTGCAACATTTTTAATTCGCAGTTTTCGGTTCTCGAACATCAGAGAACTCATCCCATTTTAGAATTGCAAAATTTGGAAATTGTTTATAAATTTTTCAAACAAAACGTATTGTTTTTTTAAAATTGCTTTTAAACGAGATGTTCCGAAAAATTCCGCAATTCGATTAGCGCTACCCCTTTCGTTTTCGAGATACGTAATTGTTTATAAGAAATTAGCTTTTCTACAAGCCGTTTAGCAACGGCAAATACATTTGAAGTTCCTAACGGGGATGGAGGGGTCAAGCGGCCACAACGCTTACAAATGTTGCCATGAAAATTGTTGCTGGTTAGATATTCCTGGTTTTCAGTTCTCTAATTTTTCATTTTATTCTATATGCTTTAAGCTCCATTTGTTTAACAATTACAGCATAAATTTTAAAATACTACTCGAGTCGGCTACCGAACAATCTTCAACTTGGGAGCAAGAAAGAGTCATCAATTGGCTTCTAGAAATTCCTCCCGGTGAAAATACCGTCCTTCCTCCATATGTTTCAAGGCGAAATAGGCTGAGCTAGTAAGTATAAATTGTGACACTCGCTTTCCCTGAAAAAAAGACCTTTATCCACCTTCTTAGGAATCCAATTCTTTACATATAAAATTGTGGAAAAAATTTCAAATTAAATATACAAGAAAACAATAATTTTGCATTAATTGTCTTTGCGTATAAATATAGACATGGAAGCTTCCGGATCCTCAGTATTCACACGTTCCAAATACGAAAAACATTGTTATAACTAGTTATAACGGAACGGATTTTGATGTAAATACATGTTTTGATAGGAACAAGGTACTTGCTTTGAATTTGTTTTCTAGACATTCTGAATGAATCGTCACCATTTTTCTTTTACATATTTTCACATATTTTACATTTAACCACTATTTTTTAACATATTTCGTTAAATTCGAATATTACTTATACAAAAAAGATCAAATAAGAATTTCCTAATAATATTCCGAGAATCTGTTTTTCTGATAAACTTAGCAATGTAACACTGCACGTTTATGTCCCCCTGACCTTGGCTCCGACTAACCATCTGCCCTTGTTTCTCAGAAACCGCGTAGGATGAGAGTCCGAGAAAGAAACCGCGTAGGATGGTGAAGAATCAGAAGTGTAAGCGATCACATGCTTTCTCGTGTTACATTCAACCCACGCGCAACACAATATTAATCGAAAACATTGTTTAAAACGTCCGTCTTATCGCCATTCCTACATTCCACCTAGATACCTCTCTGCCTCAGAAATGCGAAAATCGGAAGCTATCAGTATTAGCTCTCTACTACAACTGGTCACGTATGCACCGACTCTTCGTAAAACTACAGACTCTACTTTGACGTATTTTACGTTTCATATGACAATCTTATTGAGTGGTGTGGACTGGTGCGGGACAATGCCAAAAATCGCAGCGACATCCAGAGAGTTAGTGGCTAGGTACATCCGTGAGTTTCCTAATGAAACATTCAGAAGTGATGCGAATATATTGTACTGCGCATGCTGTGAGAAAAACGTTTCAACCTCCCAACGGTTTCATGTCACGCAGCACTTTGCTACAGCAAAACACAGAGGAAACAAAGAAAGAAAATTTGAGGCTTCAGCAAACATTCCCGACATTTTTACCTGATGGTCAATCAAGTAAGTCAGTTTTCTCTACCGATTTGTGTCGTGCATTGGTTGGAGCCGATATTCCCATTTACAAAGTCAGCGACCCTAGGTTCAAGAGCTTCTATTTATAGTTGCCTTGTATATTAAATTGCTTCCACATTTTTTCTTTTAATGTACGATTTAATCTTCATCTACAGAAGCTTTCAGTTCTGAAAAACTAGAATAATGATGAATATTATATTCTTTATTAGCAATTGAAAGTCTTTATTATAAAATTCTTTACCTTTATCTGTTTGTAAATGGTGTGGATTCTTTTATCTTTAAAACATTTGATCATAGCCTGACAGATATTCATGCCTGTTTTATTGTTAATGGGTAATCCCCAAGCAGAAAATACATCAATTTTAGAAAAGTTTTGAAAATACATCAATAATAGTTAAAATATAACAATATCCTTTATTTATTTTTGAAATACCTTTCAATTTACCTGGATTCATTTTGACTAAATCCGCTTGCCATAATTCATCAAGTCTTAATGTTATAACTTTACGCGTGAAAATTTTTTCGCTAGGCTTAGTAATTCATGAATAATTGCTTCTCAAATATTTAATTTTTTTTAGAAATTTACTTTTTTTCTTCCCGTATTGAGAACCTACTATTCTAAGTCTTCCATTTTTAGTACTCTCCTCTTTTATTTGATAGGTATCTGTATTTTTCTTACATTTCAAACAATAAGTATTTATTTATATACCAAGATTAATATGAATAGATAATGTAACAACATGAATGATCTTCATCCGTTTACTGAATTGTAAATATATATATTATCTCTTTTATTAAATTTTAATGGTTCAGTCAATTCATATATATTTTTTTTTTACACCAATAACTTAATTTGTATTCATTCACATATTGTATGGCACTTCAAAATATTTGACTTCTTTTCCAAAAATATGTAATGTGAACTCTTTAGAAGCTACCGCCTTTGCACTTTTATTCATATATTAATATTTAATATTTTACAATATAATCTTCAACAGTTCACAACAATTTGTTTGTATATCTAGACCATATGTATCTTGTGGCATTTATTATAGTGAAAGTATGACATGTAAGAATAATCGATACCCTGATGCATAACTAGCAGCTTTTGGTTGAACATATAATTTATCTCCTTTTTTAAAATGAATGGGTAAATTTAAATGATTGACGACTATTTTATCATCTAACCCTAATTTTTGGACATTGAGAATTAAATCTTTTAAATCAATATTTGATTTGATCTGATTAATTTTACAATCATATATTTCAAAAAATGGTTGACTGTAAAAGAAAAAATATGTGATTTTGTACCTAATTCACCAAATAAAACAATAAGATATGATTGAGTTATAGTTTGAGTTGTTTTATAGTGACTACGTCATCATCTATTCCAGCACCTACTTTTCGTAATAATTTTTATGAAAATTATAATTCCAGATGTTCCTTCTTTTTTTAATAATCTTTTTTTAATTTTTCATGAATAATATCTATTTTTTTTCGTGAAATATATCTATATTTTTTAATTTTTCATTTAGTCCATATATATCTTGTGGCATTTATTATATTTGAAATTTCGGCCCATGTATAGTTCATCGATATCATTGTAATACAAATATACATAAATTACCACAAATAAATTCATTAAAATTTTGAATTCTTTCACCATTATAATATAATTGTTGAGATCCAAGATATTGAACGGTTGTGATGGAGGATATCCACCAAATGAATCAAAAATATATTTTATATCTTTATTTTTATAACAACATATCCAATGTGTACCACTATTTATAGAAATATCCATATTCACAACTCCACATTCTTTTTCCTTGAAAATTTTTGGGCATTCATCGATCATAAATACTCCTCGAAAATATGGAATTTTAAATTATTGAATACATTTTTTATATCAACATTACTTAATGGATAAGGATATTGATCGATGAGCGTTAATATAGAGATAGGATTTATCTTTTTTTAACCTGATCCTATTTTCTCCATTTCCATATTATGACGTTTCATTTCATCTAATTCTGCTTTATTTTTTTATTGGATTGCATACCATCATAAATTGCTTTAGCACCACTGCTTAATAAAGGTCCTAATGCTGCTAATAATGCTCCAATAAATCCACCATATTTTCTAGATTGTAACTTTTTTATAGATGGAATGGATAAATTTAAAGACATCCAGACCCTTCTTTATACTTTCATTTTTATCTTTTATTTGTTTAGCTGATAAAATATCATCAAAATTAATATTTTTAACATCAGATGGTGATAATGTAAATGTTCTGGATTTTACTCTCGACATTTATTAGTATTTTTAAAAAAGATTATTATTTTCATTAAATCCCCCAATCAGGTTCTATTCCCATACCTAATTTTCTTTTTGCAAACATCGTTCCAGTTACCTAAGTTGCATACATTCTTTCTTTGAAATCAGCATCTTTACTAAATATTCGCTTCTTTGCTTCTTTTTGTAATATTTTATCAGCCTGTTGTCTAGATTCTAAATCCTTATGATCTCTATACGCGATATCATGAAATTTACAAGCTTCATCTACAGCTTCACTTCGTTCTAATCTATTATTTAGATCCGTACCTGGTCCACAATAATTATAACCTGGTAAATGTAATTCAAATGGTAAATGATTAATAGCCCAATTAATTATACCAACTCCGTGTTTTTCAGATTTCCAAAATGTATGTGGGATACTGTGTAAAAATCGAATAAAATCTTGAAATTTTCCTGTAAGCATCTTTATAATACTTATTTTTTCGTTATAAAAGTTATCATTACCAGGTTTTTCTTCCCCATGTATTACTAATAATCTATCGATGATATCTTGTACATCGTTCATCGAAATATATTCAATAGGTTTTTCATTATATTTTTAATGACACCCATCCCAGATTTTGGTGACGTAGCGGATTTTGTTCCTTGTTTTTTATATGCACTCCATATTTCTTTAAATATTTTATTCCATTTTCCCCCACTATTTGATCTTACTTATTTGAATTAGGATTATAATCTTTAAATATGAGATGTGTTTTCATTGCAATTTCTTTATAATTTTCCAAATCTTCATCCGTATATTCAATATCTGATAATGATTTACTTGTTAATAAACTTAATAATCCATCTGTTCCCTCATATTTTTCCCTTGTATCTTGTTATATTATCGTTCTCAAATTCTACTTTCGTATCACCAATATATTTATATTTACCCACAGGTGTGAAACGAAATGCAAGATCATTCGCATTATTAAGATATTCAGTTAATTTAGGTCCTAAATGCGTAATTTTTTCCATTCTTTTCTTTTCTATAGCCTCCATTTTCTTCAATTGATTTTCTAATTCTAAACTTTTTGGTCTAATTTTAATCATTTTGGTGTATCAGGAGAATCAAATAATTGTTTTTCAAAGGAAATTCTGATGGTGTAGAGAATATTGGATATAAATGATCGATTTCTTTTTGTACTGGAACTATTTGTTTATCATATTCATGATCGTGTTCAATGGATTGAATAACTTGCTTACCTACAGTTTCTACTTTACCTACTAAATCATCTAATTTATCGATAACAGGTTGATCTTCTTTCTTGTATTCATATTGATTTCTTATCATATTAATTACGATCATGTGTTTTCCATTCTCTAAGAGTTCTTATTCTCTAAGAGTGTCTATGTGCTCGCATTTGTTTTGATTTATATTTTGTGAACATTTATAATACAAAACACAGCCTGTTATATCTGTCTGTCTGTTATATCTGTCTAAATAGTTATAAATTTACTTATTTTATTTCTATATTTCTTTATAACTTTATTTCAATGATCATACAATAACCTCCTAACTCTTTTAGCTTAGGTCCTTATGCCACGAATCACTGCCTTTCTTTAGTACATTGTGGCTAAAATATTCGAATATGATACTAAATGCAACTTGTTGGTCGTCATGCGGCGTTGTTCTTCGTGTTCAGTTCCTGCCCACCAGTCGTTCGGCGCCTCTCGGCGTTGGTCGGCTGATGCTTCGGTGTGTCCGTGGAGCGTCTCTGCCTCCATCCCCCCGCGTGTCCAACCGTCCTCGGTTCGGTGTTGCTCGTCTCCAGATTACACCCACTGCCTCGTCTAGTCACCTCAAATATGGATTTCATTCACCATGCCCAAAATACGAGATTACTTCTCACTTCGTGTTACTATTACGCCACACGATTCTCCTACCGGCTCTCACATCGCCATTCAGAGTCTTGGGCTTCCACTCACTGATCTCGTTACATATCCAGTCCTTGCCACAATTATTCTCGTCGAACCTCTCACGAATGTATCGCCCACACTTTACTAATATCTTTACAATTACGTTGTACACTCACAAGTCTCTGATATCACATCTTAAGCATCCGGCATTAAATATTCGGCCACGTCCCGCGCGATACATGCGCTCCCCTACACTACCTGCCTCTGCTCGCGCCTCCCCGTCCGTTAACTCTCGCGCGTCGGGGGAGCCAGGCGGGAGCCGCCAACTGACGCGCCATCCGAATCGTAGCAACCGCTTTGCGTTTCGTCTGGAAACGCGGCGCGTTTCTATATATATTGTGACGTCACGGGGTTATACGAACCCGTAACGCCACCATAAGCCACTAGAAAAGACCAGAGAACTGAGAAATAGGGTACGCGGCGGAGCGATGGTCCGAGAAGCCGACATCTACCCACAGGTTTTCGCACTCCTATGTCCAAAGTTAGCGGATAATATTTTCTCGAGAGGGCGCGAAGGAGGAGAAAATTCACCCCTCTAGAAATTTTTCCCCAGGCGGAGTGGCATAAATACCGTGACGCACTTCAGTAGAGCTCTCTTATGACTTCGACAGCGACGGCGACTCAACTAAATTCTTCAGCGGTAGTAATCGGTTAGTGCAGGAGTATAATTTTACTTGCTTAAGTAAAGCTGATTTAAGAAACGCGGTAATAAGTGATAAAATTCAGAAGCAAAGTGCATGTACAGTATTTGCACTAACATTACCCGAGTAAGCAAGCCATGTGACTGCTCGAACTTGAAATAGTTTCATAATCGAAGTAAATTCGCGCAGAAGGACTCTGAACGAAATCCAGTATTTAATTTTGTACGCCACGACACGCACGCTCAAAGTGTGGTATGTCGGCCGAGTGCTAGAAGTAGTCAATTCAAGCACGTTAGTTATTTAAAACTGGTAGCGCGAGCAACGGGTACGCGGCACGCGGCGAGCGGGAAGGAAATGTCGAGGTAAAGAACTGGCAACTTCTATGCGACCATTTGTTGGGAAACTGTGTAGCTTTAAACACCAGGCGTAGCGTCCTAAAATAGGTGAAAGTTCCAAATAGTTACTGGGGAAATATTTCGAACGTATGAGCGGCAGTTTTGATTTCATTCGCTGTACGCACCAGTAAATTCGTTTGAATGCCATACCTTGTACAACTTTTCTAAAGTAAATTATAATTTTTCATGTAATGTAAAAGTAATCTTATTGAAAGTATTGTTTCCATTGTATGATGTCAGGGATACTCAGTTGCTATAATTTTGTAAAGGGTACGATTTAGTAACGTGTGTGTCACGTTTATTCTTGTGCTAGAGTTAACAGCGTTGTAATAAATGCGCAGCTCAAGGCTGACCTCTGTGAAGTCTATAAAAGAATAATTGTAGAGAATCACTTAAAGGGCCGTGCATGGAGAAAACTAGATTAACAAAAGTTAAATGAGGTACACGAAGTAATTGAGAAGGAGGTCAAAGCAAAAGTATTGCAAATAGTGCGTATTGAAGTAATCAGGCAGTCAAGGTGACGCCTATACATTCTCTTATGGTTGTGTTATTTCTGTTCTTTTTGTTTCTGTTTTCTTTGCTGTGACCATCTACGTAAAATACATACCCATTGTATATTTGTGCCACTGTGTAATTTGTTTACTGAATATATGCTCATTTTTCCAGAATTTTATATAATTCATTGTGTCAAGGGTTCAGACCTTTCTCATACCCGAAAGAACCTGCTTCCTGAGAATTCAAAGCTCACTTCACGAGCATTCATAGTTTCACGCTTCATCGCTACCGGCTGGAAGATAGTAGGTGGGAGTGTTATATATATATATATATATATATATATATATACTGTATATATATATATATATATATATAAACTGATACACTAGATTGTCACCAGTATGGAATTCAGCGAATTTTATTAAAAATAACACAGCAAAACGACGCTGAGTGCAACATATAAACTATGTCCATTAGTTCAAAAGCGGACGATAAGTAGCGTCCGTGGTTTCGCTTATGAAGAAACATAAACAAACTTAAGTGTGACAATTTGCAATTTTCTTTTGAAAGATTATTAATTTTTACTTTGTTTTTCAAGGAAAAAAGCTTTCAAGTTTTTCATAATTTAGGGTTCTCCACAGTGTGCTGTTTGTAGCATATAGTATGGATAACACTGCATTCTTAAACATGCAATGATTTTGGCTATTATTCAGATTCAAAATTACCAGAGAAAAATATCTCAGATTGTGTTAATGAATCTTGGGCAAAGAAATTTCATTACTGTTGTAATAGTGTTGACTTTGATAATTTTCTGAAACATTTTCCATGCCAAGTGAATATAATACTTTCCTCTTGAAATAAAACAATTCAATATTACTACACATGATTCTCGTGCCCTTTAAAATGTAAAACCTGCATACATATGCCAGATAAAATTTGACAAAACATGCATCAAATTTTTGCTTGTATTTTTTTCATTGTCTTTTGAAACAGGAACACTAAACATTTTTTCAAAGTTTTACTCGGTCAAATTCATCCTTTTATGAGAAATGAATCTTTTTGAACATTCTAATACATCACTAGATGTTTAGGAGCGTATTTGTAAGATGAAATCTGAGCCAATGTGAGGTTAAATTCTGCATTTTCTGCTCTTGAATCACACTTTTTTTCTTTAAATTTCATAAAAGTTTTAAATCGAATTTGAATTTATTGGTTTATATAATTTTTCCTTCGCGGTCACACTTGCATGTCCGAACACTAATTTCAAAGACATTGTAATATCTTCAACAGTATTAAATGACTTCAATAGAGGTAATTCTGCTGGTTTCAATTTCTGAATTGGTATAGGCAATTTAATTAAGATAGCCGGCTTTCGACGGCTTTGCCGTCATCGTCAGTCTCGCTGCTGTCGGCAAAAGTCGAGCGACTGTGCGAAGATGACTTGTTTTATTTCTTCTTATAAGAACGTCATCAACATCCAATCAGAATTCCCACAATAGGCAATTTTACAAAACGTAATTAAATATGAATTTTTATTTTATTTTTTATATACATGGTTATTTGACATATTTTATTTTATTTTTTTGCATGCAAGCAGACTAAGAGTCTGCACCTAATTATTTTCCCTTCCCTTGTATCATTGTCAGTTACCAGTGATACTGAGTAGTGATCTATGTGTGTGTGAAATTAATCAATAGTATTTGAAGAATATAATCCTAAATTTTGAAGCAATCCAGAAAAGTATGCATTTAACAAAATAACTTGCCAAATTTAAAAGTCACTTCAGAACTGGTTATTAATTTGCTAAGTAATTGTAACACCAATAAGAAATGCTTAAATAAGGCAACACGTACGGCTGGCCCTTCAATCAGTATAGCTGTGCAAGCCGACACGGAAGACCGGCTCCTATGAGTTTCGTCCGGATGCGTCATGACAGTAGGCTGGATCCTCCAATCTGTGTTGCTCGCTTACGCCAAGCAGATAGCCAACTCTTCAACAAGGTTGCTTGGGTTGGGCAGCTTCTACCCGTGCACTTCTGACAAGGAGTGCAACAAGGGGCTCTTTAAGATGCAACTTTTCGTACCAACTAACTCCGTCACGAAACCACAACAGTGAACCTGGTTGGGCCTACATTATCATGCATTCCCTTGATACAGTATAATGGATTAGGTATACTGCAACTGTTCTTTTTTCTCCGTGTACAAAAACTGAGCCCGGTGGGCAACTTTTGTTGTTGTATTCGGCTTTAGCTTAGCAAATTACATAAGAAATAACTACAGCGAGCCATTTAACTAAATCACTGTCGACCAGAGCAATTTATATACAAAAAGAAAAATCAAGAAGAATCTGTGCCGTACTTCATGACGTGTGAAATAGAAGCAGTTACAACGGAATTAAAATGAAAGAAAAGCTCAGACGAAGACAAGATAATCAACAAATATCAGAAAATGGGGATAGAAGTGGCTCCACCCCTCACATACATCTTCAACAAAATCCTCGATTGAAGAAATCCCAGAACATGGCAGAGCAGCACAATTATCTTATTACATAAAAAAGGAGACAGGACATAAATAAATAATCTTTTTTGCTCGCGAAGAGGCCATCTTGGACCACGCAGGACATGCACTTGCACGGTCTCAGTACCATTGTAACTAAACAGGGGGATCAGCATTAGGCTGAATCCGATTTTATACCCCACGGCTGTTAGTTCCGGGAGATGAAAGATGGTATGATGATGATAATGAAGGATGATTTGACGGTACACGCAAGCATATACACAAACACACTCAATCCCGAGGTGGGACTCGAACCCAGGATCTTTCCGTCCGAGATCGCCACGGCACTTCTGCCTTAGCGATCTCGACTATCCGGACTGGCATAACCAAATAATTATAAACAAATAAATGTAATATTAAATGTCCACAAAATGTTCCAAATTAATAACAAAAAGAATCAATAACATTTTAGAAGAAAATCAAACTCCATAACAGGCAAGATTCCGTAGAGGTTACTCTACAATTGACGTGTATTATATGAATAGCAGTATATATGAATTTGATCAATGTCAATTTATATCTTCTATTCATAGACTTGAAAAAAAAACTTTGATTCAGTGGATCATAAAGTAATTCTGGAAACATTGCACGTACCGTACTAGAAGCACCAACGAAGTACATATATATCTTAGGAAAAATATACCTATATAGTAAATGAAGTATCCAAAACAGGAACCAGGATCCATAAAATGATTTTATTCAAGACCAGGTACAATAGCTGAAGTGCCGAATGACAAGAAGATTGTACCGTAAGCGAAGCCGTGTTGTCCATATATATATATCCATATATATAATCCATATATATAGTCCATATATATATATCCATATATATAATCCCATATATATAATCCAGAGAAAGTACCAAAATCTGCCCAGTCACCGAATAACCGTAGGAGAGTTCTAAGTCCGTAGTACAGTCGTCGTTGTAATCGCTCTCCACACGTCAAACACCAAAACACTCGTCAAGATACACTCACTAATTCTGACTCGCTGTCTGCTTTGCCGTTGAGTCGGAGCCCTCTTATAGCCCGTAAGAGCTATGGACCCGCCGACTAGCTATGGAGTAGGGGCGGGGCCGAGTCTCTACCCGCCTTCTCGAGCGTGACGGCCCCGCGCAGCCCTGCTCGGCTGGCTCGCACCGGTTTTCTCCTTCTGTCGCCAGGGGCGGTAACGCTCCGCTGACGTCACTCGGCGACGGCTCCTTCAACTGTGTGCGACCGGTGACGACACCCTCCGGGCCCAATTGCGTCGTATACGTCGCAAATCGCACCCTCCTGGTGCTCCTCCTGGGACGCAACTCCATACTGGGCGGCTCCTCTGCGCCCCCGTCGGTTGGCTCGCTGTCGTCTGCTGGTGGGGACTCTGCTGTGTCCTGGTCACGGGGGCCCGCGGCGGCTGCCTCCTGTGGGACGTAAATTGTTTCCCTCATAACTTTGTGGTAGAACTCTTGGGGAGATACCTGGGGCAGCGAGTCTACCCTGCTGAGGTTAACCCGGGGTCTTACTTGTCCCTGATGGCGTGCAACTACCCTACCCTCAGTACGGACCAAGTATGTCCTGTTTCCCTTTACTGCAGTAATGACCCCCGGAAGCCATGCTGGGGACTTCTTGAAGGAGGTGCAATATACTTTGTTACCCACCTGGAACTTTGGCTGTGCTCCTACCGACCTGTATGGGTCCACCGGACTCCGGAGGGACAACAATGTCCGCGGCTGTCTTCCGTGGAGTACCTCGGCCGGGCTCCTGCGTCCGCGCCTGGCAACGTGTGGAACGTGGCCAGGACCCGCAGTAGTGCCGGAACCTGTGCGTTCCCGCTGCGCGCACCTTGTACATCGCCGTCCCGCCTCCTCGTTGGATTGTGGGTGGGAAGGCGACGCGCAGATGTGCTGAATTCCGTTATTCCTGCAGTACCTTGCAAACTCTTGGGAAGTGAATTGGGTCCCATTATCGGATACTCATGAGACCGGAAGCCCCTCGGTCACGAATATCCTCTCCAGTGCGTCGATTGTATGCGCCGACGTTGTGCTGGCCATCTCAACAACATACGGGTAGTTGGACTTAGCGTCCACCACCACCATCCACATCTTGTCCCAAAATGGCCCAGCGAAGTCCACATGCACTCGTTCCCATGGGTCACTGGGCTCGGGACAGGATACCAAGTCCTTGCTGGGTGCACTCTGGTTAACTTGGGAGGCTTCGCATCTCCTGAGCATCTGGACGATATCCGTATTTAAGCCTTCCCAAAAGCAGTGGCGGCGTGCCAGCTGCTTAGTTCCGACTATGCCTCAGTGTCCTTCGTGGAGGAGCTCCAGCACTGTCTTCCTCAGACTTCTTGGGATGATCACCCTCGTGTACTCCTCCCCTACTAAGAGCAGCACCCCGCCTTACATGTTAACCTGTCCTTCTTACTGTACCATGCCGCGTTACTCCTCAGGCACCTGAGCGGCGAGCCTTCCCTGACGTAACTCCTCACCATTCGCAGCTCTGGGTCTCTGTCTGTCTCCTCTGCAATCTTTTTAGCCTCCAAAGGAAACTCCGATAGCACCTGGAATTCTTCCGCGACAATCTGGAGACACTCCTCTTCAGATTTGTCAAAATCTAGGTCCGGCCCTCCCGGTAGCCTACACAAAGCATCCGTGTTCGTGAGTTGGGTCGTCCTCCTAAAATGGATTTGGTAATTATAGTCTGTTAGAAACAACGCCCATCTTTGTAACGTCTTCGCCGTGCTCTCTGGAATCCTTTTCCCTGGATGGAACAGCTGCACTAAAGGCTTGTGGTCCGTGATTATGTGGAATTTGCTACCGTATAGGTGGTCGTTAAACTTCCTCACTGCTAAGATAATTCCTAAAGCTTCCTTCTCAAGTTGGGAATAGTTTTTCTGGTGCTTGTTGAGCGACTTAGAGGCGAACGCTATCGGTCTCTCTACGCGGCTGTCATCCTTTTGTGAGAACACCGCCCCCAGACCATAATCCGAGGCGCCTGCTGCCACCGTTGTGAGTCTGCCCGGCACAAAATGGGTCAGCTTGACCGTTTTTACTAACGCTTCCTTCTGCTAGCTCAGTGCCCTCTCACAGTCTTTGGACCACATGAACTTTACCCCTTTTTGCCTCAGCTTGTTCATCGGAGCTGCTATCGTGGAGAAATTCCTGATGAACTTGTAATAATCTACCTTCCCCAACAGCGCCTGCAGTTGTTTCACGTCCGTCGGTGGTGGCAGTCGCAGGATGGCTTCCACGTGCTGGCTGGTGGGCGAAATGCCGGTGCTGTCTAGCACGTGTCCCAGGAACACTACCTGATCTTTGAAAAAATCACACTTGTCTCTATTTACATTTAGCCCATTCTCCTGGAGCATTTTAAACAAACTTTTCAAGTTCTCTCTGTGCTCACTCTCTGAGCTCCCGGTGACTATGATGTCGTATAGGTAATTACAGCAGCCCCTAATATCCGCTGTCAATTGCTCCAAACAGCGCTGAAATAGTGCGGCTGCTGAATTTATGCCGAACGGCAGCCTATTATATCTAAAGAGGCCTAATGGGGTGCTGATGACTAATACTTCCCTGGCCTCCCGGTCCAGCGGCAGCTGCAGATTGGCGTCCCGTAGGTCAATTTTTGAAAATTGCTGTCCGCCGGACAGCTTATAAAATAAGTCTTCCGGCATCGGGATGGAGTACTGTTGCACCTCTACCTGCTGACTGACCGTACTCTTGAAGTCGCCGCACAATCTAATTGAACCGTTAGCTTTTTTTACAACGACCAAAGGCGTGGCCCACTGGCTTGTAGATATTGGAGTGATGACGCCATCTGCTTGTAACTGTTTACCTTCTTCGGCCACTTTCTCTCTAAGGGCCTACGGGACCGGTCTTCTTTATTGAAGCGGGGCTTGTGCCCCACCGTTAGCTGAATGCTCGCCCGGAAATGTTTGCACTCACCGAGCCCGGGAGAGAACACCTCTGGAAATTCTTGCTCTAACTCCCTGACGGCTCGTGCCTCTTCGCTCTCCGAGATCCGGTTCACTGAATCGACTACCCCGAATCCGAGCTTGCTGAAGGAGTCGAGGTCCAAGATGTTTGTGACGTTATAACGATCAACCACAATCACCTCGATATCTGCCTGCCTCTTCTGGTAGGTTGCCCTGAGCGACACTTTCCCCAACACTTTGATCGGAGTCTTGCCGAAAGCGTATAACCGTCTCTGCACTTTCTGATACCTAGGTGCTCCTAGCCGCTGGTAAGTTTCTAAATTAAGGAGTGCTACAGCGGCGCCTGTGTCTAACAGGAAACTCACCGGCGCTTTACCAAGCTCAATCTTAACCATTAACTTGTCTTGCTCATGGGTGTTGAGTACTTGGTTGATCACATCTACTTCCATTTCTTGTTCCTGCCTCTTGCACCGTTCCGCTTGTTTCTTTTTTTCGCACACTTCCCTAATGTGACCTACCTTCCTGCACCAATAACACTGCGCATTTATAAATCTACACTTCTCTCTTGAGTGGAACTTCTCGCAGTTTTTACATGATTTCTTCACCTGTGCGGTAACTTTCACACTGCCGTTGTCAGTCACTAAATCTCTTGTACCTTGGCTTGCTACTGGGTCGGCGGTTCCCCTTTTGTTTCCCGTCTCTGTTGCAGTAGCCCTTCCCGCCTCTGGCACTACACTCACTGGAATCACTGTCAGTCCTATCTTCTTTTGACCCCTTTCTGCTACGTACTGGCCCACTGTTCTTTATGTGATGCAGATGCGACTCTGAAGCGATCTGGCGAGCTGTCTCGCACGTCATCTCGTACGTTTTACATAAGTTGCGCACTTCCTCTAACGAAGGGTCACCACTTTGCACGACTTGAAATCTTATTTTTTCCTCAGGTGTGTGAAGCACTACCATATCCCTTATTAAAGTCTCGCGTATGATACCTCTTTATCTGATGGTGGGCATTTAAACTGACAATGCCGCACCAGCCCGGCCAGCTCTGTTATCCATTCACTGAGCGTTTGACCCTCACTTTTCCTGCTCTGGAAAAATTTGAATCTAGCTGACACTATATGGGACTCTTCGTTAAAATAGTTGTTAAGTTTTTCTAACATTTCTGCCCATTTAATATTTGATATTTCTGTATCCGGGAACAGCTTTTTTACTAAGTTGGTCACTTTGTTGCCTACGCAACTCAGAAAGAACGCCTTTTTCATTTTTGCGTCGCCTACCTTGTAACACAGTAGGTGTTGCTCCAAACTGTGAATGTATTCAGCCCATTCCTCTGCGTCCGGCTGAAAACCAGGGAACTGTGGAGGGGAGCGTGCACTGATCGCGTCCATCAATGCTGCCCTCTGCGCTTCCGCCTGTTGCCGCTGCTGCTGCTGCATCTGCGCTTCCGCCTGTTGCCGCCGCTGCTGCATCTGTTGTAGCTCGAGATGTTTCTGCTGCTGCATCTGTTGTTGTAGCTCGAGCTGTTTCTGCTGCTGTATCTGTTGTTGCATCAGCGAGATCAATGTTGCTACTTGCTCGGACGCCATGTCGTTTTTCTCTCGTCGCTAGTTTTGAAGTAACCAAAAAAAGACCAGGATCCTTAAAATGATTTTATTCAAGACCAGGTACAATAGCTGAAGTGCCGAATCACAAGAAGATTGTACCGTAAGCGAAGCCGTGTTGTTATAATCCAGGGGAAGTCCCAAAATCTGCTCAGTCACCGAATAACCGTAGGAGAGTTCCAAGTCCGTAGCACAGTCGTCGTTTTAATCGCTCTCCACACTTCAAACACCAAAACACTCGCCAAGATACGCTCACTAATACTGCCACTCGCTGTCTGCTTTGGCGTTGAGTCGGAGCCCTCTTATAGCCCGGCAGGACTACGGTCCCGCCGACTAGCTGAGGAGTAGGGGTGGGGCCGAGTCTCTACCCGCCTGCTTGGGCGTGACGGCCGCGCGCAGCCGGGCTCGGCTGGCTCGCACCGGTTGTCTCCTTCTGTCGCCAGGGGCGGTAACGCTCCGCTGACGTCACTCGGCGGCGGCTCCTTCAACTGTGTGCAGCCTGTCACGACAGTAAAGCAAAAGTGAGAACATATTCAGAGGGATAAGAATTTGAACAACAAAGGAGAGTGAAACAAGGTGACCCCATTTCACCAAAATTATTTTTAACCATTTTAGAAATACTTTTTCGCAAAAAGAAAAACACATACGGCATCAATGGAGAAAAAATATCAAATCTACGATTTGCTGATGACATAATTCTTATAATAAAATCAGCCAAGGAATTACAAGAAATACTAGACGACCTTCTCCAAAACAGCAAAGAAGTAGGATTGATAATAACTACTGAAAACAAAAAACTAATGACCAACTCTCCAACAATACCGAAAAGAGCTTATGGTGAAAACTTACAATACGTAGAGAAGTAATAATATGTGGGCAGATTATGTCCTTTAACAATTCCTTCCAATCCATTATAGAAAACAGGATATCGCAAGCGTGGAAAATCCTGGTCTTTAAAATTTATATTATTGAACAACTATAGCCTAAAAATAAAGAGAGACATTATGAATACCTGTGTCCTACCAGTATTATTATACGGTTCACAGACATGGTCAGGACGGAAAGGGAGAAAAAACGTGATAAAAATTATTCAAAGGACGATCGAAAGAAAAATATTTGGTATAAGTATAAAGGGGACAGTAATAAATACTGATATTAGACAAAGAACAGGTGAAAACGACGTAGGTCAATTCACACGTCTTTTAAAATGGAAATGGGTAGGACATATAATGAGGATGAACACAAGCAGATGGTAATACAAAATTACAATATCGGACCCAAGGACAGACGAGAGAAATATAGGAAGACAGAGAGCATGGTGGCCAGACGCCGTAGTAAGATGACTCGGAAGACTATGGACCAGAACAGCAGGAGACAGCACAAAATGGAGAAAAGTCATTAACATACTCGACGAAGTCGGTAAAGAAAAAGATTAACCAAATAAACAGGAACCGTGACACAAAAAATAAAGAGCACAACGATACGTGAAGTTATGATAAGTGATGTGTTAACTGGTGAGTGAAGTGCTAGCTTATTTATAACCTTACAATCTAAGAGGCCCTACTAAGGGATGTAAACAGGCCTATAATTCCAGAAATAATAAAATCTACTGATATTGAAATAATAATAACATATTCTCGAAAATTTTACAGGATCTTATTTCAAGATGTGTTTGAACAACAGATTTCATGAAGGAAAAAAGGTCCGATAACTATATATATTGGGCGGTCGCACTCGTCAGGTTTCGACGCATATTATAAATTTTATTTCATTTAACGTTGGGAACCTCCGAGATTTGAGAGCCAGGAAAGCTGCATTCTTGCAGTATCAGGCCGCGCGGGGAGCGGCCGGGACGCTTGCTCTATTGTGTCGGAGAGACGCAGGGGCGGGGGTGCGCCGTGACTCAACGGAATTTACATACGCCATGGCGACAGGCGTTGCTACCCACCTAGCTCGGGATTCCGAGAACTCTCAACGTCAGCGAAATTCGCACGAAGACGTGCGCACCGCGTAATATCGGGGGAGCCAATCGCCGAAAACCGAGGGCCACGTGACCTCGCTACCCGAGGGAGGCGAGTGCTGGTCCCAGGAATGTTTTTCTAACTTCGGCAACGAACGATTACGGACGGTCTTCTACGGATTACGGACGATTACGGACGGTCTACTTCTCTCGTAACTTTGGCAACGGACGAGTATGGACATATTTTTGGCTTTGGCCATGGACGAAGCGCGGACGTTTCTTTTCAACGATGTAAACGAGTGCGTGAGATCGGAGTTTGTGCTTTTCCGATGAAGTTAGCAGGCGCTTAAAGCTGATCGTGCGAGAACGCGCAGCCGCACGCCGCCGAAAACGCTGCCGCCTGCCGCAAGACGCCGCATCGAGTCGTTGGACTGCCTTCGCCGCCACCTCGCTGGTCGCCCCTGTGCTGCTTGGACCAGGCCGCACGCCGAACTATCGCCGGGAGGCGATCGCGGGACATCCCATGACTGCCGGAGCGCCCGAACTCGCCGCGGGCAAAGGCGCAATCACCACCACTTTGGGCCGCGCTGTCAGCAATCAGCAGAGCCGCCGCTAGCGCGCGGAGCATCTGGACGCGCCGGGCGCCTTAACCCATTAATGCCCAGAGACATTTTCCCCCAAAGTGTGTATTTTTTAGTATATTTTTTATTATCACTTTCTAGTCATGAAAAAAAGTTTTCGATTTTTCCTCTGCCTCATAGAGTGTCTGCAGCCCGTATGATATATCATACGCTGGGCAGTAAGGATATCAATTTTAATGAAACTTAACAAATCATATGTATATATTGTTTGCTTACTTTTATTTCAAAAAATGAAAGACAAACGGTTTACAATGGTATAAAAGCATTTTTACTAAAACATTAACATGTTATCTTGCTCCATCTTTTAATCAAACTAGACTAATAATTATTTAGTATGGTACTTGAGGAAGGATGCAAACCAACATTGCATTTGATGCAGCAGAATTTTGCACATCGGCCACAATATGCGCAACGGCGTTGCATGCTGTGCCACATAATTAAATGGTCCAGCCTGTGGTACCGAATTTCATTCTGTACTTGAGATTTAAACTTTGAAATCACTGTTTTGGTTATCCCAGTTTGTGGCCCTGCAAGTAGTGCTGCTACTATCTGTCTTGTAAATTCTAGCAGACCTTTGTGCTCCTGGCGGTACAACATCCACAGATATACTACTGACCCGTTCAGACAAAATCTGAAAAGGGGCCAGTACCATTTTTTGATCTTATACGAATTCTGTAGAGTCCTCTCAATTTATCAAATAAGTCTACGCCACCCATACCAGAATTATACATTTTGATGGCTTCTGGCTGTGGTATAGTGACTTTTCTTTTTTCTTTTGCACTCCATCGAGTACAAGAAGCCACCGAAGTCACTTCTGGGGTGGTCGCATTAGTTGCTACAGTGACTTGAGCATTGTCATTCCATCTGATTAGAATTATTTGATTTGAATTATCTGCAATACAATGATAACTTCCTCTGGTTGCCTTTTTCAAATCTTTCAGAGGGGCCTTTTCAATTCTATCCGCTCTGATCGTTCCCAAACATATTATGTGTTTTTTGCTAGGGATTCTAAGAGAGTCAGAGAAGTAAAAAAATCTATATACAATATACTACCCGCAGGCACTAAACAATCACAAAGAACTTCTGTGACAGTACTCCCTAAAGTTTCTCCTGGCATCCGTTCAACTCGCCCCGTGTACGGTTCAAATTTGATCAGGTATCCTCCAGCTGATGCCAAACACCAGATCTTATAGCCAAACCTTATTGATTTTCCACGTATGAACTGCTTCATACTATGGTGACCAAAATAAGGTTCCATTGCTTCGTCAATTGAATAAGAAGTTGGGGTGACATTTACTATAGCTTGAAATTTTTCATTCGCGTGTGTGAACAGAGGCCGAACTTTGTATAGTTTATCATTTTTGTCAACTGTACTATTATCATTCAAGTGAAAAAAGCGATGAATTGACTCGAACTTATTTCTTGTCATAACGTTTGCAACAAGTTGGTTGTGACAATCAGGACGTGTTTCCCAATACATTCTTCGAGACGGCAATTTAACATACCCAGATAAAAGCAAAATTCCTAAGTAACTGTACATGTCCTCCATAGATATTTCAATGTCGATATATCCTTTCATAACAGCATATTTCACCGTTTCTCTAATAATATGAGTTACAATATTATCATCCCAAATAAGTTTGAACATTTCAATGGGAGCCAAGTTTCCAACATTGATTTCTGACTTCGCGTGAATTATGTCTACACCGATGGCTTTTACACTCCCACTTCTAAGAGGAATTTCACACCATTTCCTTGTTTTTTGTGTCTTCTTACCTTTTACATTCGTCTTCTGTGGAATTTCAACATCGATCCTTTCCTTACTTGTTCCAGGGATTGCATCACTAACATCTTGTGCTTTAGGTGGTAATAACTCCTTCATTTCACCCTGTGAAACTACTCTGACCTCTGCTGGAATTGATAATACGGCTTTTCCTAAATCTCTCACATTACCACTGCATTCATCATCACTTGCCCCGTCATCTTTATCACTGTCATTCCCATCGCGCGGGGGCATTAGCACAAGTTCCAACTCGTCCGCATCGAATATTTCTCGCACGGTGTCTTCACTTTCATCTTCTTCTTCTAACCAGTATATTATTTGCTCGGTATCAGTCCACAGTGCTTTTTTCTTGTGACAAGATGCTTTGTTACTCTTAGTATTCATAGTGATATACCAAGACGAAACACCACAACAGGAACAAAAAGCAGCAATGAAAAAAAATTCTATTCATCAAAAATCGCCGCTGCCCAGCGTATGCTATATCATACGCAAAATGAAATACACGCTAGCTTGATTTCCTAAAGAGAAACGACATTAATGGTTAATACAATACTTTAATCAATGTTTACAAATAATAGAAAAAATATAAACAAATCAATAATTGTTGAATTGTAATTTTAACAATTACTTACATATAAGTCAATACTAACTGTCATTAACAACGAACTTCATGCGACTGCCGCTCATCACAGACAATGAAACAGCCGTTGAAAAAAATTTTCAGCGTTAGATCAATTTGCAGAATTGCCAACGTGGTTGCAATAAACATTCTAGATTGATTTGAAACAAGGAGAAAAATTATCAAACGATGCGCATGATAAATCATACGCTGAGCATTAATGGATGGCCGCCGCCACGCGCCCCCGCCGAGCTACGTCAGATCCACGCCGGCCTGCTACCACCACGCTACCACTCTAGAAACT
Organism: Teleogryllus oceanicus; assembly: GCA_964035755.1. Classification (NCBI taxonomy): domain Eukaryota; kingdom Metazoa; phylum Arthropoda; class Insecta; order Orthoptera; family Gryllidae; genus Teleogryllus; species Teleogryllus oceanicus. The sequence goes on from CAXIVR010000004.1 coordinate 431,698, forward strand.
CTACCAACACTTCTAGAAAACACAAACTTGGAGAAACGTGTGAATATGTGGTCTCAGTATGACGGCCCTGTATATTACTCAAACGTGGCGACTAACGTTTTGAACGTTAAGTTCCCGGGACGTCGGATAAGACGTGGTGGTACCGTGCGTTTCCCAGACTTGACATCACTAGATTTGTTTCTTTGCGGTTTTCTTAAAAACCACATCTACCAAGACTACATCACAAGATATGCGTAGATACATTGTCGCTGCATGTTCTGTAGATAAAACACAAAAATTGGTTGCAGTTAAGAAATCTTTTCAAAAGCGCCTGCAGATGAGTTTGTAAATGGTAGACATTTTGAACACATGTTAAAGTAATTTGATTAGCAATGTAGTAATGTACATTTATTTAGTATTATTGGATTAAATTTTTATTTGAGTCATTATCATTCTCTTCCTGCATTTTTTCTTTACAGAAGTTGTTATTATTATATTATCATTATCAATAAAACAAATTGCTGAAAATATGCAATATTCTTTGTACCGTCTTAATAATTTATTCTTACTGTGTTTAGTTTTCAAGATCCCATTAATATCCTGTGGTATGATATCCCTTTAAATTAAATTTAAATTACAAACCATCTTATTTCAATAAATACTACTAATGACAAATTCATATTTTCAATCCTTAAGTAATAAAATATTTGAAAATGCGTAAGGACTGAAAGTAGAGTTCAGGAAAAAGAAACTGTAAGTTTTGTGAAGATTTGCAATATTTATCGAATCTTGAAATTCTAATAACCCTTCCCTTCCCCGAGCGCGCGTTTGGAGGTGGAGCGCTGCGTGACCTTCTGTAGCGGTCTGTTACATTCAAAATATCCGTTTAAAAAATATGTATAGTTCCATTTGAAAAAACTAAGTTACCTCAAATATCTCGTAAAATACAAGTGATAAAATAGAAATGAATTTACGTATCAATTAGCCCCATTATCTCATGCACTTTCGTGACATCTGCATTGCAATATCTTCAACCGTTCAAAAGTTACAGGAGATGATAAAGTTATGTGACTCACCCTATATATATATATATATATATATATATATATATATATATATATATATTGTGACGTACCGGGTAGCCCAGCTTGTTCGCAGTAAATTTATTTGTAAGAATAATAGAATAACGAAGTTGTTATGTACGGAAATCAGCAAATTAACAATAACAAGATTTTTATTACAGCTTCGCTGGCTTTACAAAACGTTGCACCAAAATCCAAAGAGAGTAAACCTATATAACATAGCCGAGTCACCAGATGTTCCGTAGAAGTTCACGTCCAAAGCCGAGTTCACCACAGTTAATCAGAAGAAATTACCTAGTACACTGCCGGGTCGCAATCACAATACTCAACACAATCAAAGCTCAAATTACACTCGGTACACTGTTCTGCCGCTAGCCCGGCGGCTGCCCGTTTTATCTTGCTGCGCGTCGAGGACTCGTCTCCTCGTAGAGGCTTCGCGCGCCGGCTGTTCCGTCCTCATTGGCCGGCTCCTTCTTTGCTCCGCTACCCAGTTCACGCTCGCTGACGTCACGGCGTGCCGACTCCGCGGCGCGCACTTTGGTGTGGCGGACCCCGCCGCAACAGAAGTAACTGCTATTTTGCGTAACAGTTACGAAACGTTAACTGTTAAGAAATAACAGTTTATCTGTTTAGTGCATATTCCTAATACTACTAATTTTTATTCTTTGGAATTGTATTTTTTTTTACATAGGTGTTCTTCATGGATGTATAAGAAAACAATGCGTGCTCTAAAGTGCTAATAATTTTTGATGTTTCAGGCACAGAAAATGTAGAATTAAGTAGACCGTTAAATTGATGCATCATTTCTGTTTGTACGATTGAGTTCCATAGTCTGAATGTGAGTATAAACGAGAACTTTTCAAATTAATATCCAGTTAGTAACTGTCTCTGCAAAACTGTTCAAACTGACTTCGAGTGCTTCACGTTTCATATGCTTAGAACATGGGTAAGCGGGAAGAACTCAGTTATTATGTAATGGACATCATAATTAACCTTGCTCTTAAAGGCAATTCATTTCTAAAGATAAGATATATAGTCAACAAAAGTCGTTTAACTGGGCAACATATTAACAAATTTAAATAAAATGGCTTAACAAGGAATTTACTTCGAAGAAGAAGAAAAGAATGGACGCGAGGGAAGAGCGCCTTGTTGTAAGAGAAATTAAGGCAAACCCTAAATGCAGTGTAACAAAATGGCGCATTTTGGAGAAACGAAATTGAGGTAAATATGTGAGTCACTCCACCATCCGCTTGACGCTCGATAGCCAAGACTAGCTCAGAAGAAATGTTCGGAAGATGCCATTTGTGAGTAAGAAGAACCGCGCTCTAAGAAGTTTGCAAAAGTGCATCTGAATAAATATCAGGGATTCTGGAACTCCTTCCATTGAACTTACGAGACCAAAATTAACCTTTTGGATCTAATGGTGTCCATAGGCTATGGAGAAAGCCAACGAAGAAAATCATGCTTTGGGGCTGTATGTCAACCAAAGGCGTTGGAAACCTACATTTTATCGATGGCATAATGAACAAGAAATAATATTATGCAGAAAAAATGGAAATGCCATCTATCTGCCATATGCCCACGTCTTCACGTCAACGCCGAAAGGAAGGAAGGACGGAGAAGGAAGGACGTCTCAAGGCCAACCGGCTTTGACAAAATCAAGAAGTCAGCAAGGATCTGGTCTAATAGCTATGGCTTACTTACCGAGATTCGGGAAAGATTGTGTAGTGCACGTGGCACAGGAATTAGGACTCCAAATTACAGGTGGGGAAACTTTGGTAGTACTAAAAAAATTGATAGAGGAGCATTCCGATTACGAGGAGGAATTTGTGAAAGGGATAGCTCACGCATATAAGGATAAACGCGATTTAGCCTATAAGGATCAAAAAGCCGAACGTGAATCAGAGAAGGAACGTGCATTTCAGTTAGAAAAACTGAGAATAGAACAGGGCCAACTGGTGGGTAGAGCTAGTCCGCAGTCCGAAGTAAATAGCAAAATGCACATTCGATTAAATCAAGTTATGAGCCGATTCAAAGGGGAGGACGACGACATAATGGCATTTTTAAGTGTTTTTGAGAGTCAGGCGGAACAATTAGAAATTCCAGAAGAAGAGTGGGTGGTAAATCTTATGGGACTGCTCCCACACCAAATCAATGCATCGCTAACTTTTGAAGGGCAAGGTAGAAGAACAGAATATGCCGATTTAAAGAATAGGTTATTAGAGATTTATCGATTCAATGCCGAGAAGTTTCGACAATTGTTCACGAAACATGTAAAAGCCGCGAATACTACCTGGAACGTATACGCGAGAGCTGAAAAATTATTGCAAAGAATGGGTAGCAGGACTAGATATTCATACGTTCGAGGACTTAATGAATCTAATTGTAACCGATCAATTGAAGCGTCGTGTGCCTATTGATATTAAAGAGCACTTTATTGATGAGTGGGGGGACCTTAAGATGCCCCTAGAACTAGCTCGTAAACTAGACAACTATGAAAACAATAGGGCAGGCTGGAAACGGTCTTCGCTCAAGCCTTATCGGAAGCCGTAGGGGAACATGTTGCAAGCACGAGCAAGCCGATGCCGATAGTACTGGAAATTCAGGGGAAATCGAGCGGTAAGAAAACCGATGTTAGGGCAGTGTACGAGAAGCCATACAAGCGGAAATGCTACGGGTGTGGTGCCATAGACCGCATGGTCCGTGAATGCCCGCAGCGCCGCGTTGCCGAAAAAATGAATCATGTGGCAGACAAAACAGCTACGGAATTGTTTTCACCTTTCGTGTTCGTTGGCAAAATTAACAAACTTCCAGGCCGATTTTTACGCGATTGTGGTGCCAGCTTCGATCTTGTAAACGAGAAATTTATTAGCGATGAAAATTTAACGGGAGAAAGCGTGTGGATTTTGCAGCCGCTTGATGCCTCACCACGAAATCTCCCGGTGGCAGAAGTCGCTATTGAAGGGCCATTCGGGGAAGTAGTAACTAAAGCCGCAGTCGTGCATCGCGAATGCGACGGCGGATATTACTTATTAAGTAATAGAACAGCTGCTCTGTTGGAAGTAAAGGCAGGATTTATTGAGCCACAATTAGTTGCCGCTGTAACGACACGGGCAAAAGCCGCTGAAACGACACAGGAGTCGGGGCCGGCTGAGCGAGAGGCAGAAGGGAGTGACGCGGACGAGCAGGTAGGAAACCTTGAACAATTGAGGCAGGAGAAAGCCGTCCATGAAAAAGACGTCAGTGCAAGCGTAATAACGCCCGAAGTGAATGAACTCATAAATGTTACCCAGACTGAGTTCGCAGGTTCACAACAAAGTGACCAGGAAATCAAAACATTATACGACGCGAATGAGCACAACGTACCGGAAGCAGGGCGAGAGTCATATTTCGTGAAAAATAGTATTTTGTATCGGTCAAGACACAGCAAGCGCGGGGAAAAATTTAATATGTTAGTAGTTCCGACTAAATATCGGGCCGCCGTTCTCAAGGTGTGCCATGAAACAGCGAATGCACATTTAGGTTGCACTAAGAGCAAAGCCAGCATGTCGCGATACTTTTATTGGCCCCGTTGTTTCCAGGATATGGAGACATATGTGAAAACTTGCGATGTGTGTCAAAAGGTTGGTAGGCCCAATGATCGTAAAAAAGCACCGTTAATGTTCCGACTCTTTGCCCGTTGCATGTGGAGTTCCTCAAGGATCGATTTTAGGCCCTATTCTGTTCCTACTTTACGTAAACGATATGCCCTTGACGATTCGAAACGGAAGAACGGTTCTCTTTGCGGATGATACGAACATCCTTTGCAATAAAGAAACAGTAAATAGTACAATATCAGATGTTTCAAACTGGTTCCGAAATAACAAATTAATAGTAAACGAAAAGAAAACGGTTTTAATGCAGTTTTCCATTTCAAATAAACAATTCTGTGCTCCATTGAAAATGAACAGATTACCATTGACTGATGTTAAGGCAACAAAATTTTTAGGTCTCTCAATTCAGTCAAATCTTAAATGGAACGTCCATTTAAATTAATTGAATACAAAATTAAGTTCATTACGCTACGCGTTCAAACTTCTTGCAAATTCAGACAGCCTTCATACTGCTCGTTGTGTATGCTTCGCGAATGTTCATTCCCGCCTGAGATATGGCATAATATTCTGGGGAAATACATCTTATAGCTCCCAGCCTTTTAGATTACAAAAACGAATTGTACGAACAATAACCAAATCCCACCCACGTGATTCATGTAAGCCTCTCTTCATTAATATAGGAATTCTACCATTACCGTGTCTTTTTATTTAGGAATCAGTGGTTTTTGTCAAAAATGACTTGCTTAAGGGCGGGAATATTTTTTCAGAAAATGCCGAAGTCTAACACTCGACGTAGAAATCATATTCATCAGGTGACAGTATCAACAGCTCATTACAAAAAATTCACATACAATACATGTACATTATTATACAACACTTTTCCAGATGACATTGAACGATTAAATTCAATAGAAAAGTTTAAATCCCAAGTGAAATCGTTTCTGCTGCATAACTGTTTCTATACAATTAGATAATATACTCAGCATCACAAGAAAAGTAACATTAATTTTAACAATGATACATAATGCATTATTTGCCATTTGGACTGTATAAATGAGTATAAACAACCTGTAATAAGTATTGTACTACAGCTTCCGGGTCAATGACCCCCATCTCGATCAGGTTTTTCGTCTAGTTTCCCTGATCCATTGAGCAAATGCTGAGATGGCCCCTTGTTTTGCTTCTGGACATAAATGTAACTTCATTTTCTGTGCACGTCTTCTAGAATTCTGTGGGAAATACAATTATTCAAATTATCGTTTCCATGTTGTCGCGGCAGGAAGTAAAAAGAGCCAAAATTTATTGCTTATTTATCCTTGAAAATAGAGTTTATTACATGGGAGTTTTTTGTTTTTTTTTCTCCCTTTCAAAATTCAAAAATTTATTGCTTATTTATCCTTGAAAATAGATTTTATTACATAAGAGTTTTTGTTTTTTTTCTCCCTTTCAAAATTCAAAATTTAATTAGTATATGACTTAGTGTAGGGATCACAGAATTTTGAAAATGTGCACACAATTCACTTTTCCCCATAGCACGTCATACGCAGTTTTTAACTGTTTTTTACATAAAAATAAATAAATTAATAATGTTAGTACCGCCGATAACGGAAGTATTTGGTAAAATTAATATTGATATTTGCGGACCTCTTCCTGAAAGCAAAGAAGGCAACAAGTTTATTTTGACAGCCATTTGTTTAGCGTCTAGGTATCCGGAGGCTATTCCAATTACAGATTTGCAATAAACTATCATTAGAGCCTTGTTGAAATTATTCAGTAGAATCGGGTTCCCTAAGGAATTACAAACAGACCAGGGCACGTGCTTTACAAGCGCATTGACAGGGGAATTTGCTAGGAAGTTTGGGATCAAACTGGTGAGAAGCTTGCCCTACCACCCGCAGTCAAATTCTATCGAACGCGTGCATAGGACGATGAATCGCTTAATCAAAGTGTTATGCTTGGAAGCAGGAACGGAGTGGGAGGACCAAATGCCCGCGTTTTTATTTGCTTTGAGAACCACGGTGCACGACAGCCTCGGATTCACTCCAGCTGAATTAGTTTATGGGAAAAACCTCAGAACTCCTATAACCTTATTATATGAACACCTTGCAGGCGAGAACGATGAGGAAGAAAATTCCGTCGTCGAATATGTGTTCAAATTAATAATTAGGCTTCAGAAATCTCGCGAATTAGCTCACGAGAAGCTTGTTAACGAGCAGGAGAAGAGAAAAACTTGGTACGATCGGCGAGCCGTACACAGAGAATTCGCGCCGGGCGACCGGGCGCTGGTGTTGGCCCCGAATCGCAAAAAAAAAGTTATCTGTTCAATGGATAGGACCGGGAGAAGTAGTAGAGAAAAAATCGGACACGAACTACTCTGTCCGAATGCCTGGGAAAAAGGAAGGGCGTATCTACCACATTACCATGCTGAAAGCGTACGTGCAGCGTACCGAATATCTGAATTATGTAGCAGATCGTAGCTGAAACTTTGAAGTTGAGGAAGACGAGCTGGATAAGTACGCTATTAACCTTGATAGTGTCGACTTCGATGCGGAAGCTATGCTCGAAGGAACAGAAGTCGAAGACGAGTTCCGCGAAAACTGCTCAATTTAATTGTAAAGTACAAGCATATATTTTCAGACAGACCAGGGTTGACGGATGTCGTCGCCATGGACAGTGAATTGACGGACGAGTCGAAAAAGATAAGAAGTGCGCCTTATCGAATGTCGCCCCTCAATCAAAAATACTGCAGGAAGAAATCGCGAAGATGTTATGTGATAACATAATCGAAATAGGCGACTCTGATTATGCTTCCCCTATGATTCTTGTAGAGGCGCCAGGACGAAAACCAAGACCGTGTGTAGATTATCGTAAGCTAAACCAAATTATAAAATCAGAATATTTTCCGTTGCCGAACATGGAGGAACAATGCGGTATTGGGAGAATTCCGAGAGCTAGAGAAAGGGATGCCCAAAATGCGGGACAGCGCATTTGCCGCGTGCCGCGTGAAAAATTCTTAGAATCCAGGGAAAGGGATGCCCAAAATGCCTGGCAACGCGACTAGCGCGGGCCGTGTGAAAATCCCAGTGACGCTTCAGGTCACGTGGGTGGGAGCTATATAAGAGCGAACGCAGAGCGCGGAGGTGGGGTTTGTCGAGCTGAGTGGAACCCTCGTGCGAACGCACAAAACTTGCGCCCAGGGCGGAGCCGAGCGAGGCTCGTACGGCAACCCATGTGTTGGGACGCCGGTGTGGATATGTCCACGAGTGACCTAAGTCTCTGAAACCACGTGCTGTGTGCTTATGCCTTCTTATGCGAACCTTATGGTTCGCTGAGGAGTGGCGTGGGCCACGAGTCAGATTTCATTTTTAAGGATCGCTCCTGCAATCAGGGGAGTGAACGTCTACCAAGAGCTAAGAGTAACTTAAATATTTATTGTACATATTGTGAATAAACCTGTACATATTTATCATTGAAGCTCGTGTCTGTGATTATTGTGTATTCCGACGACGTCAAAATGGTAGTGTCAGGCTATGCGGAGATTTCAAGAGCACTGTTAACGATCAATTAGAAATTGAGCAGTATCCGGTTCCAAAACCGGAAGATCTGTTTTTTAAGGTAGCAGGCGGGCAACAATTCACAAAGATAGACCTGAAAGACGCGTATTTGCAAATACCACTTAGTGAAGAGGCAAAGAAAATCTTGGTGGTCAACACGCAATTAGGTTTATTTAAGTTTAATATGTTGCCGTTTGGAATCGCCTCAGCTGCGGCGGTTTTTCAGAAAGTACTGGAACAGATTACGTCACAAGTGGAGGGTTGCATAAACTACCTGGATGATATTATTGAAACGGGAAAGGACAGTGAGGAACACATCACTAATTTAAAGAAATTATTAAAGGAGTTGAGCGAATGGGGATTTAAAGTAAATATTGATAAATGTGAGTTCTTTAAGCAACAAGTTACGTTCCTCGGGCATGAGCTAACAGAGTCGGGCATCAAGCCGACGCAGCAGCATGTGGAGGCGATTAAAAACCTCCCGGCACCCAAAAATGTAAAAGAGCTACAGGCATTAGTGGGAAAAATTAATTATAACAAATTTATTAGAACTTTTTCAGCCATAGCTGCTCCGCTTAATGCACTTAGGAAGAAAGGGGTAAAATTTGTGTGGTCACCTGCGTGTGATGATCAAGACTATTCAACTGAACCACTTTGTGCTGGGGAGAGTAACCACCATAACGACTGATGCATCAGAGTATGGGGTGGGCGCAGTGTCATCCCAGAAGGATGAAGGAGTCGAGCGTCCCATCGCATTTGCATCCAAATCTCTCAACAAGCATCAAAAGCACTACTAACAAATTGAGGAAGAAGCCTTAGCTGCGATATTTGGAGTTAAAACATTTAACGAGTATGTGTACGGGGCAAAATTTCACATTATCACTGATCATAAACCACTGGTACAGCTTTTTCACATGGGAAAAAAGTTACCGGAAGTAATGGCTAAAAAACTGCAGAGGTGGGCCCTATTCTTGACAGACTATAACTACCAGATACATTTTAGGCCAACAACGCAGCACGCAAACGCGGACGCCCTGTCGAGGCTTCCTGGTGGACCGGATATCAGCTTCGATGAAGGTGAGGAGGCGTGCCAGCAGCTGGACATAGAAGACTGGCAGGTGCTGCAGGAGTTTCCCGTAACGGCCGCAACCATAGCATCGGCGACAGACCACGATAGGGAGTTGCGGGAAGTGAGAGATTTTGTAAGGAAAGGGTGGCCCAGTAGACTTCTCAGGAGTAATACGGCATGATTCAACAAAAAGGATAATTTATCAGTTAAAGCTGGAGTATTGTTGTTAGCCTGCGAACAAGGCACCAGAGTGGTAGTGCCAAAAGTACTTAGGAAGCACATATTAGAATTGTTACATCAGGGGCACTGGGGTATTGTAAATACCAAGCAGTTGGCTAGAAGGCATTGTTATTGGAAAGGAATGGACATAGAAGACATGGTTAGGAGGTGCAACGCGTGCCAGCTAAATCAGGCGGCTCCACGCCAAGACTGGCACTCATGGCCTAAGCCGGTGACTCCATGGCAGCGTGTACACATAGACTATGCAGGTTCTTTCTGGGGAAAGATGTGGTTGACGCCCTGTCGAACTTCCCTTACATTATAGAAATGGGGGTTACTACGGCCAGCGCAACCACTGACGCGCTAGAGAAAATATTCGTGACAAGGGCTCCCACAAACCCTGGTTTCTGAAAATGGCCCACAATTCACGTCAGAGGATTTTTTTTCAATTTTGCCGTACCAACGGCATCAAACGTGTGCGCCCCACCCTTCCATCCGCAGTCTAATGGCGAGGTGGAGAGATGTGTGCGCACATTCAAGACGGCCATGAGGAAGGCCAAAGACGCAGGGACATGAAGGAGCCGAGCGCATCTAAGTGTGCTCGCCACATACAGGACGCTTCCGGAACCTGGAGGAAATAGCCCCGCGGAGATACTACATGGACGACAGCACAGGACATTGCTCACAGTGCTAGAGCCAGGTAACACCTGGAGAGACAAGGGACAAGACCACAAGTTTCAGGAAGGAGAAAAAACATATTGTACTACCTTTAAAAGAGAGCCAGCATAATGGCCGGGAATTATAGTAGGTTACAGAGGAAACAAAGTATATGAAGTCCAGTTATTAGGTACAAAGGTGATTAGACACCAGGGGCAGTTGCTCCCGAGATTTTCAATAGAGCCAGTAGACAAGATGGAAAGCCATTCGGAAATGGACAAAAGGGAAAGAGCTTTAAAAAGCCTAATTGAATGGGGTCGATTTCAGGAACAAGCACCACAACAACAGGCGCCGGAGGACCAGAGACCGGAGGAGCCGTCCGCATCAGAGGAGCCATCACAGCGGAGATCGAAACGTCGTGTGCACGTCGCTCCTTACACGACGCTTTCAAGAGGGGAGGGTGTTGCGGCGGTGTCCGCCACACCAAAGCGCGCCGCGGAGTCGGCACGCCGAGACGCCAGCGAGCGTGAACTGGGCAGCCGAGCAAAGAAGGAGCCGGCCTATGAGGACGGAACAGCCGGCGCGCGAAGCCTCTACGAGGAGACGAGTCCTCGGCGCGCAGCAAGATATCCTGCAGCCGCCGGGGTAGAGGCAGAACAGTGTACCGAGTGTAATTTGAGCTTTGATTGTGTTGAGTATTGTGATTGCGACCCGGCAGTGTACTAGGTAATTTCTTCTGATTAACTGTGGTGAACTCGGCTTTGGACTTGAACTTCTACGGAACATCTGGTGACTCGGCTATGTTATATAGGTTTACTCTCTTTGGATTTTGGTGCAACTTTTGTAAAGCCAGCGAAGCTGTAATAAAAATCTTGTTATTGTTAATTTGCTGATTTCCGTACATAACAACTTCGTTATTCTATTATTGGCTGATATCATTTGAAATTCATAGAACAGCAATCAGGGTTGCCACATATTAAGATGCTGAATGTAGGACAATAAGATATGGACACACACACACACACACACATATATATATATATATATATATATATATATATATATATATATATATTGAAACGCACCGCGTTTCTGCCTAAAGAAACGGCGTTACAACAAGCAAGCACGCGGCAGAACGGTTGCCAGAGGGCGCTCGCCAGCCACGAAAAACGGTTACGGGCGGCGAAGTGTTGTCGGTTGGCACAAGGCTTGGGAAACGACACCGCGAGGAGTCAGTGTCCGGTCGGTCACCGGTAAGGAAGGACGTACCTGGGGTTGCTCCGCGTTCGAACAAAGTAAAATAGTGTCGCGAACGAACGAGCGCTGAAAAAGTGATTGACAGACAATTTGTGCTAGATAACCATCATTAGTATCTCGGACGTAGTGCCAGAGTGATAGCTATTATCTGGAGTAGTACAGATCGAGAGAACTTGTGTGCAGAGGAGTACACCACGAGTCTAGTAGCCTGGTTAAATGGTGAGACACGTATTAGCAACTATACTTATAATTATTAGTGGCGTTCATCAGCTCGCGGAAGGTGACATCAAGAAATCTGGGTGAACCGGAAAGGAGTTTAGCGAGGAGGCGCAGAGGCATCGTGGGAAGATTACGCTGGAGAACGTACTTCGGAAACGCAACGCAACTTCGGAAACACAGACAGGCAGCGAAGGAGCACGAGGCAACCCGAGAGTCCCCGAAGCCGCCGGCGCTCGAGGGGGGATTATTAAACGGTAAATATTTCCTCGATCGATGTGAGATCGAAAGAACAGTGATTCTGGGTGAGGTAAAGAAAAGGACAAAGATCACCACAGATATTGTAATCAATAGTGATTTGTATAAAATAGTTCATGTTTAATTTGTTCACGGAACAGTGGTGTTTGATTAATAACCCCGAGTCCCTCACGAAAAAGAACACCTGTCCCTTACAAATAAATTTACTGCGAACAAGCTGGGCTACCCGGTACGTCACTATATATATATATATATATATATATATATATATATATATATATATATATATATTGCAACGGAACACACGTCGTGGCCTTCCCTCCCACGTGCCGCGCATAATACAACTCAGTTGCGATAAGGTGTCGTTAGGATGTGTGAGATCGCGTGGGCGTTACCGGCGTCGTTCGACAGTTCACTGCCGTCCCGACGTCAGACCTCTCGAGTTGTTTCGAATCGATTGCCTGGATGAGGCTTATGTCTGAAAATGCACCTGGGTGGGGAATACGGGCAGGTTTATACTCAAGCAAAACACTTGTGGCTCTGGCATACAAGGCTGTATATTCTATACTCAAGGAATGAAAAGAAACAAACAAAAAAGAACACACATAAATTCAACAAAAATAGCCCTTGACACACAATCACGTATAGAGCGTGACCTTCGTGCTCGGAAATGAATATCCGGAGCAATTATTGCTACCTCTTTTCACAATAATTAAGTATTTCGAATGATTCATTTAATGAATTGTACTTTGTACACCATTTGGTGCAGGCATGCCTTGGTCTTAAGGACCCAAAGAATACAAAGTTGAAACTTCCTACTTTGAATTGCTTTCATTCCTGACAAATGGTTCTTAATCTATAACACACTTCAATCTCTACTTCTTAACAAAACTCGACACAAAGTAAAATTAATCAAATTATTTACAACACCCCTTTTTTTAACACTTGATTAATTGGGTGACTTGTTTAAATTGAATTACTCATTGCTGTTTTTAACAGGGCTTTCATTCAGGAGTTCTACACATCAATACTCACAAATGTGGCTTGAAATACCTAATACTTGAAAGCTCTTAAGAAACAAACAGTGTGGTTTAGCATAGTTCAATTACATTTCTGTCGTTTCTGCAACCGTCTGTCGCACGGGTACTCACGCTTCTCCAATGGGGTTTTACGTGAACTGGCTTAGTCGAGTGCTGCGAGCGGCGCCTTGGCGCCTCGGCGTTCGGGGGAACTGGCGGCGACGGCGGGCCCCGCTCCTGCCACTGCCCTCTGGGGTGTCGTCGGTTTGTACCAATTTTCTCGGCCGGGAAGTGCCTCGGCCTCGCCTCTGCGCCCGTTGTCCTTCCCCAACACAAATGCTTCTCTGGCGGTGTTTTCAGGAATGGTTATCGCCTTGGCTCCTTGCTTCGGTGATGTGACGGAGCGGCGATGCAGAAATTGTTCGGCGTACGCCGGAAAAGAGTCCGATTCAGCCCTCACTGAATTCACATAATTCACTCTCACTGATATGCGTTTCTTCTCCGTTGCGAGTTATCAGCAAAAACGAGTACAGTGTTTGTTCTCTTCTCGTATTCAGATTAAACGAATCTCGCGTGAAGTTCCCTGCTGGCGACTAGCGATCCGTCCTCCTCCGAGATTTTACTGAGAATCCTTCAACTTTTAACGGACAAAATCTCTTGCAGTCGGCTTCCCTCGTTTTTCGGTTACCGGCCAATCATAAGATCTCGTTCCTGAGCTTATCTTTCGAATTTCTTATTCGTGGACAAGCGTTTCGCTCGACGCGGCTGACGTCAGATAGTGACGTGGTACTCGCGCCCCGTTCAAATTCGCGAACTGCTGGAGACGGTAGTTTGGGAAATTTCATATATGGTCTGGTCCGTTACCAGGGCGTATATTAGAGCCCGTCTCAATATATATATATATATATATATATATATATATATATATATATATATATATATTTGTAGGGTGAGTCACATAACTTTAACCTCTCCTGTAACTTTTGAACGGTTGAAGATATTGCAATGCAGATGTCACGAAAGTGCATGAGATAATGGGGCTAATTGATACGTAAATTCATTTCTATTTTATCACTTGTATTTTACAAGATTTTTGAGGTAACTTAGTTTTTTCAAATGGAACTATACATATATTTTTAAACGGATATTTTGAATGTAACAGACCGCTACAGAAGGTCACGCAGCGCTCCACCTCCAAACGCGCGCTCGGGGAAGGGAAGGGTTATTAGAATTTCAAGATTCGATAAATATTGCAAATCTTCACAAAACTTACAGTTTCTTTTTCCTGAACTCTACTTTCAGTCCTTACGCATTTTCAAATATTTTATTACTTAAGGATTGAAAATATGAATTTGTCATTAGTAGTATTTATTGAAATAAGATGGTTTGTAATTTAAATTTAATTTAAAGGGATATCATACCACAGGATATTAATGGGATCTTGAAAACTAAACACAGTAAGAATAAATTATTAAGACGGTACAAAGAATATTGCATATTTTCAGCAATTTGTTTTATTGATAATGATAATATAATAATAACAACTTCTGTAAAGAAAAAATGCAGGAAGAGAATGATAATGACTCAAATAAAAATTTAATCCAATAATACTAAATAAATGTACATTACTACATTGCTAATCAAATTACTTTAACATGTGTTCAAAATGTCTACCATTTACAAACTCATCTGCAGGCGCTTTTGAAAAGATTTCTTAACTGCAACCAATTTTTGTGTTTTATCTACAGAACATGCAGCGACAATGTATCTACGCATATCTTGTGATGTAGTCTTGGTAGATGTGGTTTTTAAGAAAACCGCAAAGAAACAAATCTAGTGATGTCAAGTCTGGGAAACGCACGGTACCACCACGTCTTATCCGACGTCCCGGGAACTTAACGTTCAAAACGTTAGTCGCCACGTTTGAGTAATATACAGGGCCGTCATACTGAGACCACATATTCACACGTTTCTCCAAGTTTGTGTTTTCTAGAAGTGTTGGTAGAATCTTAAGACACAAATTCTGCATATCGTGCTCCATTTAAAGTATTTCCCAGAAAAAATGGAGATTCCCCAAAAAAATCTCCCACTATTCCGCACCATACATTCACTCCACCTTGGCGCACACGCCGGAGCCAGTGTGGATTCTCCACTGCTCAACAGTGCAAGTAGCGTAAATTCACGTGACTATGGCTAGTGAATATTGCTTCATCGGTAAATAATAACCGATCCCAAAAAGTGCTGTCATCCCTGACCCAGAGCAAATCTATAAAATGTTTCGTGCCTTTCAAAATCTTGACCTCCAAGATCTTGATGAAGGCAAACGTGATAAGGGTGGATTTTTGTGGCGGTGTAAAATGCGAATCACACTGGATTGTCTTAAACCTACATCTCTGGCAATACGTCGTGAACCTCCGTGTGGATGAAGGGATGTCATTGTCTGTACAGCGATTTCATTTTCTTCAGTCGTGGTTGTTCTGATTATCTTTCTGTTTTTATATTTGAAAGTTCCTGACGCCAAAAGCCTGGAGTTCACATTAAGAAAAGTCTGTTGAAACGGAGGGCGACGATCTGGAAATAATTCGCGATACCTCACGTCAGCCCTTGAGCTATTCCTTTGACATTCTCCGTACACTAGTATCATGTCCAACATTTCTTTATTCGAGACCATTCTGTTGCAAAAGATTGAAAAAGATATACTCGTTATTTTATTGCCTGTAAAGACAAAAAGATCTCAATACCCAACTCAATTCTAACGTGAAATTTATTTGATAGTACGAAAATTATAAATACGAATAGATTCATATAGACGTGTGGGCGTTGTCGGCGCCGTTAGACAGTTCACTGCCGAATTTAATGGACATCAGTAGGCTGACATCGGGAATACAGCCAAGTGAAGAGCAGCCAGTTTGTGGCCAAGAAAACAATTGTAGCTCTGGTACACAAAATCATATATTCTTATTTCAAGCAAACACACAAATACAACAAAAATGATTACTCTTTCTAAAGACATACACTCGAACACGAGCTTTGCGTTCGTAACTGGGCATTAAATGCAATTACAACTGCCCCCCTTTTTTATTTGCACAAGTTTAATTATTCTTTAAAAATAAATACAATTCTTTAAGATTGATTTGATAACTTTTTCTTATTGAACCAGCTGGTGTCAGAATACCCTCGCCCCTGATTGCAAAATAAACACAATTCTAATTTTACTACTCTAAACTATTTACATTTCTTATACATTAATCAGTTGAATAAGTTGTTTAAACAATTGACAGTTCCAACCAGTGACATATTTTCTTGTTCCAGCATGAATTTCACTAATTATATTTATTCTGAATAGGTAACAGTCATTACCACTTTATTTAGCTATAGGTAAACAAAAACACTGTTTCTCATTATTTTTTTTCACTCGTCACTTCACAATGCACAAGTTGCATATTTGAAAGAATATTGGCAATCTGAACCAGAATCACGATTCACTTTTATTTTAGTAATATTCAATACACATTTGCTTATTATTTATGTTTTATAAAGAAACAAGAAACTTGCATCTGGACAAACACTCCACTGTTTTTTACTTGCTTTTCTCAAAGAAGGAACATTACATACTAAACTACGTTAAAAGAAACAGATTTTACCTCCTATCTAGTACAAGTAGTGAAGTAAAAAAATGACCTGATTCTCCTTCAATTTATTTATCTCAAAACGAAGTTTTTGGACTTCGTAGGTTTCACTTATATTCCATTATTTCAGACTACATATTTGTCTAAAAGGATAGCTAGTTGCTCAATGGATGGATGATAAATCCAAAGGTAGATCATAAATCCAGAATTACTCTACATTTGATGATATTGAACAGTTTTTCCATTACTAACAAAATATTTTCATGTATTGTCTGTTCAGATTCTTGAATGATTTTTTCACTCAATAATCTCAAACTAATTTAAGACGTCATTTTTGGTGATTAAAAGAACATTCTTTTCAAATTTCACAAACATTGGCTAACTTGTCCTTGGGCCATTTTACTCCCTATTGTTCTTGTAATTCCACCAACTGGAGAATGTTTGCATATCAGTGTATTTATATTGCTAGAATGCCAGAAAAGTTCACTTTTAAAACATCATTTTCAAGAGTATTTATACACATAATTTTGTGGTAAAAATTTAGTCTATCTTAATTAAAAGAATGATGAAAGTCAACAATAGCGGCTCACTGAAATACAGAATGTATGGCCTTTCCCTTTACATCTTAAAGTTAATTTACATGCATACACATTTCGATCTTCTTTTTGACAAGAATTGTATATATTCTTATAATATTGTTTGTAGTGATGATATTGGAACAATGTTAATCACACTTGAAAACTATCCCTAGCCTTCAACTACACACACTGAACTCACACTGAAGAGTCATTAACAACTGGCATTCTGGCTGGTGAAAAAATACATTTCACAGAGTGATACTAAACTAGTTCTAACCTCTGGCAAAAAATCACTCCCTGTCCTGAACGGACCATGAATGATCTGAACAATGATCAACACTCTACTTGGACATATCACTTGAAATCCAAAATTACTACACAGAAGTATTAAAAAAATACTAAAATTGACAATATTGTATTACATATCATCTGGAACAAACGGCACTTCCAACTTGTTTTCCAGTCTTTCAGCAAATGGGGAGGTGCCTGAAATATAAAAAAAATATGTTATAGGATTTCAAGATGTATAATGTTGTGTCTCATCTTCATAAAATAAGATTTCTAAACTCACCAGATTATGCGAGGTAGCCAAAGTGAATGGTACATAAAACGAATTTACAGGGGACCGCATTCCACGCTGCTATTTCCTGCAGTCAACATTACTGGCATGAAGTACTTAACGCACACATTCCTCCTTAATGTCCTCCACCGATAAGGCAAATCCGAACCTGATCCTAAACAGCCAGCA
The DNA here is from genome assembly GCA_964035755.1 of Teleogryllus oceanicus. Taxonomy (NCBI): domain Eukaryota; kingdom Metazoa; phylum Arthropoda; class Insecta; order Orthoptera; family Gryllidae; genus Teleogryllus; species Teleogryllus oceanicus. The sequence continues at coordinate 449,556 of CAXIVR010000004.1, forward strand.
AATATTTCCTGCATCTATAATAAAAATTTTATTATGTACATTAATGCACAAAATAAATATTGTTGCAACAAAAAGAATAAGACTATATTAAAATTAAATGCAATAATAACATAGGAAACATAGGAATTGCGAGAAATAATGAATCATAAAAGGAACCAAACAGGGTTGGAAAAAAACCGTTAAAAAAAACCCACTGGGTTTTTTGGGTTTAATTGGGTTTTTTGGGGTTGTTGCAACAAAAAGAATAAGACTATATTAAAAATTCAATTGATAACGTATTTATTAAACGGTCTAACGACTTACTCTCTATTTAAACTACTCAAATATATAATGTATTTTGTCTTCCGTAAATGTACAAGCTAAATTATGATAATTATTGATTCCAAGGTATGTTTAAAATCATTCACATTTTGGCGGGTTGAAACTACTGTTCCACATGTAAATCGGTTTGAAATGATTTTCTTAGTGTATTCGAGCACAAACGTTTTAAAACAAATAATGGCTTCACTTATGTCGCCTGAATTGTCTGTTCTATTTTATTATTAAAAATGTTAGTGATCAAATACATATTAGCGTTTTGGTTTAGCAGGTTATGAACTTAAAAACCGATTCCAGATTACGCTTGCGCGAGATTTAAATTTTGAAAAATTAATTAAATTTGATAATTAAAATTAAATATAATAATGACAAAAAAATTTATATTATTAATTACGTAATTATAGAAACGAAATCTTAATTCATAGTTCAAATGTAATTCCAAAGTGCAATCAAAATTATTGTAAATTCAAATTTTTCGCATAACACAATCAAAAAATTTTTAAGAAGTTTATAACCTGCTAAACTGAAAACGTCATATTTAATACCAACCGAAATCAATATAACTAACAATCAGGTATTCTGCAAATTAAATAGTTGGTAACAAGTCCCTATGTAACATGTCCCTTGTGTGATTTGCTTACTAGCGTACTAGTACCAACGTACTTTATTTTTTGTATTAGTAGAGTACTGTATTTTTGTTGGTAGTGTATTTTTGTATTTGTTTTAGTAGAAGTGTTGTTTGTTCGTTCGTCAGAAGTTACTGCTATTTATCAACTCACGATTTAATTGTACAGTTAATCGGAATAGTTAAGTAAATCAGGTAATTTCTTTTACTATTCGAGATATATTAATCCCTAATTATAATAATTATAATTATAATCCCTAAATATTTATTGGAATGGAATTTTTGCCAATTACATAACCTAAAATAATAGTAAACAAATATTTAAATTTTTTAATTTTTTAAATAAAATTGAAATACTTATTAAATGAAATGTCCATACAATATTTTTGTTCAATTTACGTTAGGTATGTTCAATTTAAAAAGTACTATGATTTTTTATTGTATATATCTACATTTAGTTATGTTATTCATGGTGACAATGCAGTAATGTATTTTTTAATTTCTACAGGAGTATTTTGAAATGCACGATGCCATTCGGCGCTGGAAGAAAAACTGCTCCCGAGTGGAGAGACGTACTTGAAACGGAAAATTCGACCAGGGTTACTTGCAAATATTGTGACATTGAACTTAGTGAATTGAAAGAATTAGAGGTCATCTCGAAAAGTGCAGCAAAAAAAATCCACAAGTTGATTCTTCAGATCAACAAAGAATGTGCACAAAGAAAAACTGGACTATTGCATTGAGAAATTCTTTTTTAGCAACAATATTTCATTCAATGCGCGTCAAGTCCAGAATACGCTGAAATGCTGAACGCATTACGACCAGGTTAACGGGGCCCCGGGTCGAAAAAATAGGTGGCCCATTATTGGATAAAGCTGCAAATGCTGTCGAAGAGGAAATAAAAAGTGCTGTTGCACATAATTGTCCAGCATTACTTTACTTGATGGTTTCGCATCAAAAACGACCAATTTTGGAACTTGCATTCACACGGGACAAACAACTTTTATTGAATGCTGAAGATTGTGAGGCAACAAGAAGACAGCCGAGTATTGCTGTGATGTAATGCGAAAGTCAATAATTAAGTGTCGGAGTGTTATGGAAAAGAATATTTGCCCTGGGACAGATAACGAGCGAAAAATGATAAAAATGCGCGAATTGTTAACCGAAGATAATCCTCGTATTGTCACTTATGGATGCTCGGCTCATATCAATTTGCTGCAGGAGGAAATCATACCAACCTCATTAACAAAACACATTGAGGAAGTTCAGAAGTACTTTCGAAATCATCATCAACCACATGGGTGGATGAACGAAAAGGAAGGTTGTATGCCCCAAATTCCAAATGCTACCCGATGGAATTCATACAACGAATGTTTACGAACATTTACTGAAAATTACAGTAAATGTTGAAATTTCACTGAAAATGGAGACGAAGTACCTGTCAATATTTCGTATGCCCCAAATTCCAGATTCTCAAGGAAGCTACAAACCTGTATAGACAGTTATCTGAAATTGGACGCGTACTGATAAGATGCAAGCGGACTCAACCAATTGAGCAGAATCTGTAGAACTGTGGGTTGGGCATGCTTGGGAATGCCGATTTAATAAGTCATGGGAAAAAATAATACAAAAACGTATGACTAACGCATTACAACCTTGTCGTTTCTTTGCGAATTGAATGGATCCACGATTCCAGGGGAAGCGTCTGACTCAAGAACAGGAAGACTTAGCTGAAAATTGGATTCTTGAGATAAATGCTGGTTGGCTGCCGTTTGTTATGGCGTTCAGAATCGAAGACAAGACTATTACCGTCATCAATGTTTTCTGATTCTGTCAGAAAACAGTTTACGCCAGCAAAATACTGTTACTGATGCAACCCAAAAGCTCGAAATCTGACAAAATTCCTGCTGAGTTCTTTTCCTTCATGATTGGATTTCAAATTGTCCAGCAAGTTCTGCAGCGATCGAACGTATTTTTCAACTTGACGGTCTTGTTTGGTCAAAATTACGGAATAACTTGGGAAAGAAAAGCGGAGAAATTGGTCAAGTTTCAAAGCATCGAGAACGCCTACAGCAGTTTAATTCAGTTTTTATCTTAATTGTAAATGTTAGATTTATAGATCATATTTTAAATGAAAAAGTGTATCATTTGTGTTCAAAATATGTTAAAATAATATATGCGATGTTAAACATGTATGTTTTACATTATTTTATAAATAAATATTCTAATATTGATATATTTCAACGAAAATTTGTTCATATTTTTAGTGGTTTTTTTCTGGGTTTTATTGTTTTTTTTGTTGTTTTTTTTTAAACCCAGGTGGGTTTTTTTGGGTTGGGGAAAATTGAGCCAACCCTGGAACCAAAGGAACCGTGCCACCCTAAACCCGGGATCAACCTAGACTGCTGGCCAGCTAAAAAGCCGAACTAACGGGACAACTTTTGAAAAATGTCACTGTCGAATAAGAACATACATTTATACTCGATTTAGGGTAGTTTCGTTTCGCTTTATGTTGGCAAAAGTTGTTGCCAACCGTCACACAAATACCCAGTATATATTACCTTCAAGCGGTAGGGACATTTTTTAAAATTTAAGTTTGCAATGAAACAATGACTACTTCCGTAGATTCCGCCAACATTCAAAGTCATACAAGTGAGGTTGTGTTAGTTTACGAGTGTTGCTAAAGATTTGCATTTTGCGTTTTGGTGCTCTTCGTTCTTTGCGTTTTATCGTTCAATTTATATATTTAGTAGTGCTAGGCGTTTCTGAGTTTTATTTATTATTATTATTTTTCTGAATTCATTTTAATTATAACTGGAAAATAATGGATAGCCCAACAACATCTGGTCTATACTTAATTTGAACCTTTGAAGATAATACGTATTCAAAGTTCTTTTCAAAAGGGAATTATCAATTTATTTTGTGGACTGTGGAAGGAAGCAGTGGAAGAAAAGGTCCATGTTACCACTCTTGTTTAATAACGCGAGTGGCAAAAATATTACAGGTAAGATTGATTTTTTCTTTTCTACATCTTATCTTTTAAAACTTACAAGTGTAATTTCTTAATTAAAATTGGGATGATACAGTTGTTAATTATCTTTACCATTACTCATGTATTAATCGTAATAAATCTAATTTTCTTTTTCAAGATGTTGTGTGTTTACAGGTGGGTAAAGTCAGTTGATAGTATTATCAACAAATATAAAACAAGAAGCTCTGACTCACACCCAAAGAGACCCGTAAAAGATCCTGTCCAGTACAGATATTGACAATTTCACTAAGGATGCAATTGCCAATAAAATTTATTGTAGTTTGAATTCAGGTAATCAATTAGACTTTTTAATTAGTTTGTTAGTATACAGTTTTATGATCATTTTGTTTGTTTTATGTATTATTTAACAAGTACCAAGGATTATATTTTATATAAGTTGTGGTTTCTATAAGAAACCTGTACACAGAGTTTGTGGGAGATGAAACGTTAAATTTTGAAGTCTCTCAGCCCTCCTAAATCGAATAGTAAGAACATGGTTTTACTTAGGAAAGGGAGACAGGTATGCCATGGAGGGAGAATGAAATTATAATTTTAAAAAGAGTGCTTCCTGAGGAATTACTATAGAAATACAAACTCCAACACACCAAAGGCAGTAATTATTATTATTATTATTATTATTATTATTGTTATTAATAATAATAACAATAACAATAATAATAATAGGAAGTGCATACATATGATTTTGCATATTTTTGTCCATTGCTTCAGGGCATAGCTAAATGAAATTCCTTGACATGTGGTTAGAATTGGATGCTATGTAGATCAATATGTTAGTGCAATTTGGCAAATTTTTCCTGTTGGTGCATATTCATATAATAATAAGAGCATATTTTTATGCTCCTACATTTATTTTGTTAAAGAGAGACTTATTCTAAACCATTCCTTGTTGTCATAGAATCAATTTATTTGGGAGCAGTCATTGATTAGAAAAAGCTTGTCACACTTTGTGTTTTTTCTTTTCTACAGACAATAAAATACTTGTGCAAATGTAGGATATTTCTTGATATATTTTTTATACCAAGCAGAAAAAATGAAACGAGACAAACAATGTCCTTAATGAAGGTGCATAATTACTTCAATTATTTCTCCTGAGAAGTGAGCTAGGTTATATTATGTTTGCACAAAAATACATCTTTTCATTCCAAGTATCACATGAAATGAAATATTGTTAATTTTAATTGCATATTTCAGAATTTTAGGTCATAGATGCATATTTCAAGATTTTAGGACATAAAATCATCTCTCTAATTATTATAATTTTAGTTTTCACACATGTACGTGTCTTGTATATCTAAATGTATATGTAAATAGTCTTGTCAACATTGTTTCAGTTTTTGTAGCTTGTTTGTAACCTTATTTGATTAGTAGCATTTGTGACATTACTTGTAATACTGGTTTTAGCAAGTAGCACCGCATCTCTTCTAAATCCACATGCATTTTGAATTTCCTTGGCACAATACTCTAATTTTAATGCTGAAAATAACCGTTGTCTTACCTTAATTTTTTCACAGCAAGAATGTGTATTTAACTGGCAATAAATAAACAATATATTAATCTTGTACTGTGGCTGCCTATTGGGAATTATTTGACATGAATGTGTAATGGAAACTGAAGTATAATATACTTTGATTTGAATTATTTAACAAGCAATGAGAGGGTTTACTGTGTAATAACTGCATGTTCAGGAGAAGCTTATAGTAATGTAGTCACAATAAGAGAGTAGATTCAATATTATTGTCAACTATATATTTAATGTGTCATTTATATTGATTGTATACATTCCTGTTTAAATAAAAAACTTTAAAAAATCAAAAGTCATATTTATTACCATTTATTCCAATCTTATGAATCACACCCTCACTGAAATGGTGAAAATGGGTAAAGAGAAAGACTGTCTCTGGTAGCAATGGATAAGTTATTGAAGACTTACTACACTAATGATGATTTTCATTTTTTAAACTTATTTTTAAAAGCTAATGAATAATTGAACAGATAAATTAAATGGATGCATTTGCATTGATATTGACATAACTGGACTGTAAGGAACAATTCATTACATCACTTAAAAACTACCATGTATATCACGTTAATTAACTTCAATAATTGTGGTATTTATTTGCGTTCAATAAAACTCATTACTACCAGTTCAAAACGTGAAGGAACTGTTGACACACATCTCAAAAGCATGAATAACATAGAAGTATGATCGCAGATAACTTTTGAGGTTGTATTTTTCATTTGCAGTTGACACTTTTTAACACTTCTTAAGCTCGCAATAGTTGATAATTTTAATTAACTTAATTATTCACAGAGTTAATATTCGTTTATAGATGAACATCTCCTTTTTAAATTTCCATCGAGAAACGAAACATGTGTTATTCAACAGTGGACAAGACTCGACACCGCGCGAGGATTGTGAATGAGACAACAAACAAAACAAAAGCGAGAGACTTGATCAGAGTTATAGTTTCATAAGTTGGCTATTCTGACAGGAAATCTTTCAAGCTGCCATATTGCGAATTTAGTGCGGCCTAATACACGGCCTGGAGTATAACACTCATTATCAGAATAATATGAAACCGATCTTAACGAAATATCGATCATGCAAAACATATAACATTAGTACTTACTGTTTGGAATCACACCGCAAATTTAGCCTTATACTTTCCGCGTCTTGTTTGGTTGTTATGGCAATTGTAAACGCAACAACGCCGAAGAAGGGAAATTTTCTTCACAATCTTGCATTCTGAAAACACACTGTGGCGCCTCACAACGTCAAACGATTTTCTCAACGGAAACTACGAAACTTTTGAACGCAGTTCAATATAACATCGGCAATTGCTGGGGGTGGCCTGTAGATCGCTGCGCTTTAGATGCTACATTAGATGTAGTAGAATAATTTGATTAAACTCTGGATGTTGTATACGAGCAACTTTTCCAATCATTCAGTAGACTTTGTACAACTGTAAGATAATTATTGGCGAAGATTTATTTTTGACTAGATATTTTGCACTGACCGTAAAATTATCAACTTTGGTTATGTCGCCATTCTTTAATACAGCCTTCGGTAAAATTCAAATTGTGCATGACGGTACATTCTTTTTGACTGTATTTTATAGTATTGTTAATAAATTGTGACCACTTGGACACAGAACACCGCATGGTATTCCGTGCTAGCTCGGATAATTTAAACAGGTTAGTTTTCGGGTCCTACATGAAATCGAAAAAAATTGTTTTTTCGTTACATTTTTCACAGGAAAACTAAACTTTCTACCAAGTTCTCCAGCCTCAATCACTTCCTCAGGTATTGTTATATCAGTCAAATTGTAAAATTGTTTATAGTCAGGTTTCTTATTATTCTGTTCAGGCTTATTAACGGGAATCATTAAATTTCTTAAATTTGTTAGCTATATCTAACGAACAAACTCTTATCAAGTCGTATCTTTTGAGATGCATGAAAAACATAAAAATGCTAGGTTAATGTTCTATATGTTTCAACACTTTTTATAATTTTTTCTTCGTTGCAATTTTTCAGCTATGCAGGATTAAGAATCGTACTTTGGAAAGATGTTACATGTTTCAATAGCTTTCAATCAAGTTTCCTAGAATCGAATTTAAGTTTTGAAGTAGTTGAAGTTTTGAATTTAGGAATTAAATGAGCTTGCATTTATACATCCTACCAAAATCTTAAATGTGACTCCATATGTTTATAAGGAGTATTCACAGTCTAAAACTTCACCCTAACGTATGGTAGTAGACATCTGATGAAACACCTCCCTCTGCAACGCTTGCAACTTAATTGTCGACAACATCTTGTAAACACTAACACATGGTATACTAACACATGGTAAATGGAGCACTGCAACCACCCACTTCAAGGCCAATGTGGGTAAAATTTATGAGGAAAAAATGTTCGTAAATGTTAGTAATTTCTATATCAGGTTCCTGTGAGGATCAAATCGCATGTTATTTATTTGTGATGTCCAATCCCCCGAAAGACAAAATGGAAGCGAATGGTATGCAGTAATACCATTTTCCCGGACATAAGGGTGTTGCACCTTGTACCAGCGCCCTTGTATCATTGTAAATATCTCATAAATAAATATCTGTAATAATACTTTTGTATAATTTGGCTAATGTTAATTGGTAAACAATTCGTAGAAACTTCACACATTTACTTTCAATTTTCCTCTTTGGCCACGTGATCAGTTGGTAGTAGTACAGAAACTAGTCAACAGTAGGTCTTTATGTTGTATTAAGAAAGTTTATATTCTGCACGTGAATCAAAATTACATAATATAATTTCATAAAAACCCTTCTTATTACATCTCATTTTGCTTCTAGTTACCTCTAAGAGCCACTTACCTAGTAAATAAATATTTCTAAATGTAATACAGACAATTTATTTACTCCGGAATCGCTCTAACCATCCTGTCATTCTGGTTGCAGAACGTGATAGTGACAGGTCGTAAGTAAAAGGTTTTTTAAATTGTCGTAGATTCAATATTTTTGTTTGTTGAAAATTAGTTTCTTGTTAAATAGTTATAAAATGTTATAAATTAATTATTGATAGCTTATCTAGTAGATAGTTAATAGTTTTAGTAGTACTAATTTAGTAACAGTTTTAGTTGTAGTAGTAATTTTTAATTTTAAACTATAATTTTATTGTTTTGAACTGTAAAGTAATTGTCGTGTGTTTTAATTTCTAGGTTTTCTATATTTTTGTACAAGTTTTTACATTTCCATTAGAAATATGAAAATATTTGGCGGTGAACGTGGGAAGTTTTAAAACAAATATACAAATTTGTATATATTCATGATGGATTTAGATAAGATGGGTCCAATACATACACATTTTCTTTTATTATATTTTCATAATAATACAAGTTTCGACATTTCCGCCCGTGTATGGGGTCATCTTCAGGTACAGATTGCATAGAATGATCATTATAAAAAGTGTGAGTCGAAGTCTAAAATAGAAAAAAAAACTAATATATAACAATAGTATATATGAAAGTTGTAGGCTTAGTGAATAAAACATTACCTCAGTACGAGTACACATAGTTTGCAACATCGTATGAATTGATTTATGATATAGCGAAAACATGACGAGTCGGATGCCACAAGTTATTAAAATATATTATTCTATACGGTCACCACACCAAAGGTGTGATGGTTTCCAGTGCAGCATTAGAGTAATTGTCAATATACAGGTTGAGTCACTAACTTTGGCTCCTCCTGCAGTTTTTAAACGGTTGAATTTATTGAAATGCAATTTTCACGGAAGTGCATGAAGAAATCGGACTAATTGATACATGTATTCATTTCTATTTTTCACTTGTATTTTACGAGATAACTTGTTTTTTTAATGGAACTACACATAAAGTCTATCAGGACGAGCGTAAAAAGACGAATCCAATGATATGTTAACATATTGTTATATGTTAGAAAAGCATTTTTGTGTAATTATGATTCTTTTGTGCTCAGCTTTCCTTGTCCCAGCGCATTTTAACACGGAGAGCGCTGTGTGGCCTTGTGTGACGGACACTTTATCTGTGAAACACAAGCGACAAAAAATCAAAATTACTCAAAAATGCGTATCTAATATATGACAATATGTACATCGGTTCGCTCTTTTATGGTGGTCATTGTAGACTAAAAAAATATGAATAGTCGCATTTGAAAAAACAAAGTTACCTCAATATCTCTTAAAAGACAAGTGATAGAAATGAACACCTCTCAATTAGCCACATTCCCTCATGCATTTCCGTAAAAACTGCATTGAAATAACTTCAACCGTTCAAAAACTGCAGGAGGGGCTTAATTTTCGTGACTCATTCTGTATAATGTTCTGCTTGGTGCAGAGACCAATTCATGTATATATCTAGAGCAGCATTAAATATGAATTCAAGGAATGTTTATAATATCAATACCAAAGATAGTACATCCCCGGCAAAACCAAAATATGTCATTGGGAAGAGATTTAAATAAACACCACTCAGCTTGTCCCCAAATTAATCCTAAAATCTTTAATACACAAAACATTATCAACAGAATATAAGAGAATAGAAACAAAGACCCAGCAGTACTCAAAACGAAACCTACTTAAAAAGGTATTTGTTAATATTGTGTAAGTTCTGTGTCCGTTAGTATATTCAACGTATCTTTAGTTCTGAATATTTATATCGCTTACGTAAGTAATATTTTTCTACTTCAAAGATCCAATTCATAATGGTGTTATAGTCGATTCTGATGTTTGGTAATCGCATTGTTTGTCAACTGTTAATATATTGTCTTTGTTCCTTTATCCTCTGTTTCAGAGCGCGTTTAGAAGTGGCAATATATCTAGAATTAGGCCCTGTTGCTTTGCAATTAAATTTATAAATAACATCGCGTTACAGTTCAAAGGCCATAAGATCGTTACCTTTTTTCACAAATCTACCAAGTTTAAAGGTTGAAAACCACCCGTCTCTAAAAGTATTGAGTAGAATTTTTATCTTATTATCTATGGCGGGGTGATACATTATAACCCAGGGTTTCATTATTTAAATTGGGTTGAATAATTTTTTAGAATATATATATATATATATATATATATATATATATATATATATATATATATATATATATATGAATGAATTCTTTAGGATATGAATTATTTCGTAAGATGTTAAAGGTAGTTTTCAAATTTTTGGCATGGTGTTTATTACCTGCCAAAAGAATAGCTCTATCAACAAGGTTATAAACGATTGCAATTTTTTGTGATTTCGAATGGATAGCTGTAGCTAGTAGCTTTCTGATACCAATTAAATGAAAGTTTCTGGTCAGTTTAGTGATAGTTAAATCAGAATAGTTTAAACCATTTTTCTACTCCCATTGTATAATTCTGTCATTTGATGTCTCCAACCCGTTGCATAACGATACTCATTACGATACAGATTTCATTATGATGTAAATTCATTACCAATCACAGAGAAGCTTACAAACCAAGTACTGAGACTTCATTAATCTTTGAGAATCGTTCTAGTAAATGTTTTGTTCGATTGTGTACATTAAATTTGCATTTAATGTTATATTATGTTCAACAGTTTTAATTTCTTTTATTATCAGTCATTTATACGTGGAATATTATATAAAATAAATTGGAATAATTGCAATTTGATCCTATTTTACTAGCGCAGTGGTAGTGGTAGAGGGAACATTTGACTGACATTAAGATCAGAACGCAAGTTATTGTGTGTTATTGTGCTGCCGCGCAAGTTATTGTGCTACCGTGTATTTGTCCTTTAAAACCGGCCAATTCTTTAGTTTGAAAAGTCTACTGAATCATAGGAGTTGGCACCTTCAGGAATAAGAGAAAAAACGAAAATTGTGACCTAGGAATTATTGTAAGTGCAACTTATGTACTCTCTGGCACTGGTAAACCAAAGCCACCTGCGGCAGGTAGGATAGCTGTCCGTTAGGTGGCCTTGGCTGAATCCTGCACGTTAACTGCCACGAAACGATTCAATGTAAATGTTTAAGTGATAAAAGTTACTATTCGTCGTAGAAAAAGTACCGTATGAAACTCGATGAAATGGGTACACTCGTTTGAAGTTTACGATACTCGCTCGTATCGTAATATCACACTCGTGTGTTAATACCCATCATTACATCATCGTTTCATAGTGTACTATTTTGTCTCGATTTCATATGTAAGATTGTTATTATAACAACGTATTAAAAATGTCTAATAGATCCGGTATAATATCCTGGGCAGTAATTCAGAAAATGTCATCAACATAACTGAAGTATTTCAAAAGGGGATCACTTAATGACGCTAAACATTTGTTTTCTAAATATCTCATTACAATTTCTAATAAAGGGGATATCAAAAAACCCATGAGTGTACCAACGATGTCTCTACATCTTATTATTGAAAGTGAAGACGAATTTAGAATTAATATAATTGCTGAATAATTCTATAAAAGAAATAGGAGAATTATTCTCCACACTATCTAGATTCTAAACTTCCATTATATGATAATGTGGTATGTATGTAAATAAACTTTTAACATCTAATTCATTATACATTATCGGCTGGTATACAACAATTCTTAAGTAGAGAAATAAGTTAAGAGTTTTCAACCGAGTAATTAGCAGTATTCAACAGTTGGGAAATATTCCTGTAAACAAAATTAATGACTGTTGAGGGGAGAAGACACAGATGATACAATGAGACGATAAGAGTTACGATTTTTATATTTAGGTAGTCCTTAAGCTTTGGCTACAAGGCAAGATGATGACAGTAATTGGAAGAAAGTCTTTTTATCTATAAGTATTTGCAGTGTCCATCTACTTAGTGGTCCTCTTAAGTCTTTAGTAATGCTATTCATAGGATTCGGTTAAGTACAACAAAGGTGTTATCTTCAGTTAACATCTTTTAAATGGTTGAGTAATAGTTTCTTATCAATCGCAACTGTCGTTCCTCCTTTGTCAGCTTTAGTAAATAGAATGTTGGGATTATCTTTCAGAAACAGTTTTGTTTCCTTACTCCATTGTAAGTTTTTGATCAAGATAATGCGATGAGGATGTTTTATATAAAGACAGTCATGATAATAATATTAATGACCTTTTATAGATTCAGTTTTTGGGTGTTTAATTTGTTTTGAATTGTTTATTAATTGCAAACCATATTGTAAATGTTTAAACATTTCCATATTAAACTTATCCTTATCATTAATAGTTAAACTAGTATTATCTCCCATAACTACGAGCTTAATTACATTATCAGGGATATATTTATCACTATTATTAATAAACAATGCATTGTAAATGTTATTTTCCGTAGGGAGAGTAGTTTTTATAAATGGGTGAAAACGTTAAAAATAGTATTGTCTTTATTAGTCAATATAATTTGTTTAAAGAGCTCGTCTGTAAATCTTACAATTTATTGTAATCAAAACTAGGTAAGAAAGTTTCCTTTGTTTTCGAAGACACTTATTCTTTGTTTAATTATTTGGAATACTTTTTGTATCTGAATAACGAGTTAATGTGCAGTTGTGTAGTATCAAATTTTTTGGTGGCATTCACTCTATATTTAAGGTTAAGTGTATTGATAGTGCCATTCCTCAGCGATATACATTTAAAATAATATGAAATAGAAGAAAAAACTAATAAGTAATGATAAGACGAAAATGAGGTATCAATATATTATATTCTATAGTCATGAGGCCAAACGTATGATATACTGTGCAGAACATTACCTGTATATTGAGATATACCAAAATTTTCCTCTCTCTCTACATTTGTATCTGCTAAAGATCTTAGCGTCCGGCTTGCTGGGTCAATGGGTCACGATATAATATAATCCTTATTACCTCTGTAATGGATTATAGGATCCGCCGACTATACAGCGCAGCTGGGAATCTGAAATGGAATGATTCTATTCCTAGTTCATTTCTATTTGGATTGACTAAATGAAAATTCACTTTCTTTTCTAAAGAACAAAATTCAACAAAGTTTATTTCTACGCTTTTAGCAAACAATTTAGATAATTTACAATTTTTTAGGCCTTTGTTCAAGATATCTTTCAATTTACAGTTTATACCGCGGTTAACTTATCTTTTCTTCGATGATGTCCTCGTAAACTTCTCAGTCGAAATATCTTGCAGCTTGCGTAGTCCCAAGTTCCAAGGAATCTTCTTCTGCCCCTATCCAAGCTGTTCTCAAACTATCAAAATTACCAGTCCCGATTACGTCCTATGACATAGTCCCGAACTTGATTACCACTCCCGACAAAGTTCCAATTTATACTTCAATATTGCTTCCACATGAAAATATCTACGATCAGTTCAGAAGCGCGTTTCCGAGCAGACTGAAGTCTTCCTGCATGATTCATCCCTCGAAGACTTCGTATTAACTACCTTCATTTTTTTTTATAACATTTGACCGTCCTTCTCTCACCCAGCCAATCCATACGTTCGTTATATTTTGGTGTAGCTGACCTCTTAATGCCTTTACAAAAAACAAAAACTACATTGTTTATTCACGGTCGTTGCTAAGCTCTAGCTCTCGTGATATTTCGTAATGCATGTTCCACCATATTGTCTACCCATAAATGTTAATTTTAATGTGACATATGGGTATGTCACAATATGGAGACGAGTTCAAATATATGCCTCCCGTCATTGAAAAAAATGGAAGGAAACGAACACGATAAATTTGTAATGCTTGTCCGCGCACGCCAAGATTGAATGTAGCGCGGCTGCAAAGTCACCGCTTGACATCAGGAATGGCCCCACTGTAACCGCTAACTTGCTCGTGCCCTCACGTTGGGCCCACAATGTAATGTCGCCACACACCTAATACCCCTTCTCTTAATACCTCTGGGCGCACAATGCGACCGATTTCTCTAATATCCACCCCATTTGCTTTGCCCTTGCTCTTGCTCAGTCGCCCGTACCTCGGCTTAGCTCACTATAATTACTCAATCTTACCTGGGCGTGAATCGCGTGCTCATTCCATACGGACCTGAGACGGGATACCTCACGTTCGTGCCTGGGTCAATCTCTATAGAACTACTAAGAAACAACACAAATATTCGAGGCAATCATGAGCCATACTAAATGCTCATTTGTTTATTGCAAGCAAATTTCAACACATTGACAAATGAACCCTTGGCTTGCAAAAAAAGAAAAACAAATAACGTAAAACATAAATACAAACAACATAAGAATAATCCCATTCACACTTAAAACATCAACAAACTTTTCATTCACACAGGAATGCGCATTCTGTCGTGACCTCATCTTATGGTTGTAATTTTGATTAATTTAATTGCCAAAACTTGATCTTCGACAGAATCTTGACGGATTTTTGTCTCGAGCATAAAAAAAATGTATATATGCAACTCATGCAACTTCCCTTTGCTGCGGCGTCGCGCACTGTCAACGCCCGCCGTTGCCCGGTGTCTCGTGCACCGCCAGTGGACGAAATTCCAATTCGGCTGCCACCAGTTCCTGGACGCCACTAATTCACTTTCAAATCCGTTGCTTACAGTCCCGGTTATTGTTTCTCGCGACTAATCACATTCCCGCTAATGTTTTCCCACGTCTTACTTACGCGAAATAATGTTTTCACAATTTTTCCCGTTAATTTAACAAAAAAAATATTTAAATTTTATCTCCACAATGTTCCAATGACTTATTTTACTCGATAAAACTCTCGAAAAACACTTCCACTGAATACTTTAAGAAATTCTAAAAAATTTCAGCATGACGATATAACGCGTGTACTCGCGACCACTACTCAACTCGTTCTTTTTCTTACTACTTTTTCACATTGTTGGTCTACAATCCGACAACTTTCTTTTTTTCTCAAAACACCCGCCCATCACGGTACATGTTTGAAATTCATACTTCCATCGTTTGCGACCGTCTTTTCTCTCTTAATCCCCCACGTTATAAATGTAAATATTGAAATAATTCAAGTCCCGTGCAAATTCCCCCGTGCCGTGACTAATTTTGCCCTAATCCAAATTTTCTGTTTTATAATTCCAGAAAGTTTAACGGTAATCCGTCCAAGCGTTCTTGAAATATTCAATAAAAACTGAGTTTCCTTTGCACTTCCAACAGCACAACAATGGGTGTCATCTTCTTCGTTCTTAATGTGTTACATACAATTCATACACTTTCTGATATTTCTTGAACCCTTGACTCGAATTACTTGATTTTTGCTTTAAACTGTTTCAAAAATCTGGTTCTACCCATAGTTTATTTAGCCTATTTCCGCCCTTTACGTTTTCTACTGCCTTCTGAAAATTATAAGCACGCAGCGTTGCCGTCTATTGTTTTCTTTGCGTACTTAATTTCTCCTTGACCAGTAAAGTTCTGTTCTTTTTATATTTTTCACGTTCTGGGTCTTGCAAATCATTACACCACCAAGCGAAAGATATATAGGGACCAATGGTAAAATCCGTGCGAAAAGAAAAGAAACTCGAGATTGTCGTTGTCCTTCGCATCAAAACCAAGGCAACTAGTAAGCAAAATCCCCCCATCTCGATCAGGTTTTTCGTCCAGTTTCCCTGATCCATTGAGCAAATGCTGAGATGGCCCCTTGTTTTGCTTCTGGACATAAATGTAACTTCATTTTCTGTGCACGTCTTCTAGAATTCAGTGGGAAATACAATTATTCAAATTATCGTTTCCATGTTGTCGCGGCAGGAAGTAATAAGAGCCAAAATTTATTGCTTATTTATCCTTGAAAATAGATTTTACTACATGGGAGTTTTTGTTGTTTTTTTTCTCCCTTTCAAAATTCAAAATTTATTGCTTATTTATTTGAAAATAGATTTTACTACATGGGAGTTTTTGTTTTTTTTCTCCCTTTCAAAATTCAAAATTTAAGTAGTATATGACTTGGTGTAGGGATCACAGAATTTTGAAAATGTGCACACAATTCACTTTTCCCCATAGGACGTCATACGCAGTTTTTAACTGTTTTTTTTTTTGACGTAAAATAAATAAATAAATAAAAAAATCTCGTTTCCGTTAAGAAAAGCCGCATTATAAACTGAATTTGACCATTAAGCCGCATAGTTAAAGGAAATGATCCTTGCGTGAATTCTGGAGTTCGACAAGGTTGAGAGAGACCAATGTTTGTGAACTGGAATACGTACATAAACTACATTACGTTTTGGTAGTCGATTAGAACAGAACTGTTTTCCGGCCGGGCAAAGGTTTCGTCCGAGTGAGCAACGTGTACTACAAAGCGTGCAACGTGCACCATCGCCAACAGAAGTCTGACATTGAAAGCCATTTTGGACATATTCGTGCCGTCAATTACGAACCGCTATCGGAACACACTGACATACGCTAACGGCCACGACAAAGACTCAAGCGCGCAAGACTCAGTCCCAATCAACACCGTTTGGCAAAAATCGGTGTTGACATACAGGCGGCCAAAATTAATTCAAATTTGGCGCCGTACCTGCAATTCAATCATTTATAGCAATTGTTTGACGCTAATTGACAGCAAAGGGTATAAATTTCAAATGACCTGCGTTGGACATATAGGCTTCCAGAGAGGAAGGCAATACATTTTTCGTATCAAACGCTTTGGAATGGCTGAACTGCTTTGAAATTTTAAACTACTTTTAGGAATGTCGCCAGAGCTTACCACGAAACGAACACTAGAAACGAGAAGAGAGATGACATTTCATATTGTCGCAATTTCGAGGAATCATCCCCTCCTTCTACTTACGACACGACCCGATCGCATTATTTGAAGATTGAGAAGCCGAGTGGTTGCGCGCGGAGCTCGTGTAAAGAGCGAAGGAATTGAAAGTTAGAATTTTACGTTGGTAGTGGTTTAGTTCTCAACAGTGCAGATTCCGTGAACAGAGTTTTGGCGCGGAGCCTCTGCATAACATTGTATTACGCCCGAATTAGAAAACGATTTTCTTTCCGCCCAGAGAAGGTTATACCTTACAAGGTTACAACATATACACATACAAGGTTATAACTTCAATACTAAACAATTCTTACGCTGAGGTAAACTAATACTTCTTAAATAATTGGATTTCAGTTTTCCCTTGTAGTAGAGAGTAAAAAAACAGGAGTCTCGTTTTTCAACACAACACATCTTCAGATGCTCTTTCAAGAAAAAGAAAACTCAAGCTATTTTGCAGTCTCAACAGGGGAAGTTGAAAGGAACGAGGGGCAAGCACTTGGCGAGAACAACGCTGGGGCCAGCCGACCGGCAGCGCGCTTGGTGTTTGGAGGAAGATTCAACATCGAGGTGGCGGGCGTCTCTGTAAAAGTACCAACGAATCGAAGCGGCGCCGCCACCGTGCTCTACGCAGCCGAACCAGCACGTTCCTGGCCGTGAGGTGAGGTCATCGGAAGGGAGAGTCAGCTCCCAGCGTCGGATTCTCGTTGTAGCAACGCCAAGATGGCCGCGCCTGGAAATCCATTCCCCCATCATGTGTTGAGAAAGTGAGTACCTGTGCGAACGAATCTCAAGAAGAACGAACGAAGACAGGAAATTAACTATTTTGTGTGTAAATCTGTAGTCGACTATTCTTGACTCATGAAGGTGTTTGTAAACTTAAATAAGTAGCATTAGGAGAGGGTCGTAACTTTTTAACTGGTGGTAACAAAGTCAATTAATGTTATGAAAGAAGCGAAAATAAACTGGTGGTGCTTTAGAATGACATAGACTTTTTCGCATTTGGTAGTTTTCTAACCGTTTTAGTCTCGATTAGGTTTTGAGTTATGCCTGATTCCTTTCCCAGCTGCCAGGTTTTCCCGTCAAAAGGAAGTTTTTCACATTTTCTCAATGTTTTGGCTGCCAAATGCTAGAACTGAATCCATATACACTTATTACTATTTTAGAAATATAAGTTCCATGTTTCACTGAGAATGCCGAAGTAGTTAATTGGCGTGTACGGCTCAGCTCTTCGGAGGGTAGGTTCGCCGGTTAGTCTTGGTTGGAGCTGGTTACTATTGGTAAGGGGTCTTGGTTGAGGAGAATTTCAGAAAGTTAATTCAAAACCATTTCTAGCAATTCTATTCACAAATACAATTAATGAAGGTAAACTAGTTGTGCTAAACAGCACACACAATCAAATGAACAATCAAACGTGTTTTCGACCAGCAAACATTTTATTCCGCGCCGAGTTATGCCTTCTCAGTTGCAATATTTTTCTGCCCAAAGGACATTTTTTCACATTTTGTCAGCTTTTTGACTGCCTAATGCTATAACTGAAACACAAAGCTCTAATGGTTATTATTGAAGAGTCAATTCTGGTGGCCAATGCGGTAAATGGTGGGTACTGTTACAGCGCTTCGGAAGAAAAGACCGCTGATTGGAGCCTCGCTCCGGGGTAATTTTTTGTCACAATACTGTGTAGCAAAGAAAACTATTGAGATTTTCAGAAATTTTATTGAAAATCGTTTGAAGCAATTCTACTCACATATACAATCAATTAAGTTGTGTCGGAATGCCGTACGAAGTGTATGTGTTTTCGTATTTTGAACATTTAAACAAGTTTTCAACTCTTGTTCGATTTGAAAACGTTTGTCACATCAAATTAATTGTTCTCTTTCTGGCATCGTGTAAATTTAAAAAAGAAACTTTACTACAATTTACATATTATCCTTAACGGCTCACCGGGAGAGGTTGCGCAGGGCATGAAATAATGCCATTGTAGTGCCACTGACCGGGAGGTGCTAGGTTCTAGTCAAGAGTATTTTCGAAACTAAACGCATGGCTAGGACCTGTTGTGTTGAAAAGAATTCTACCGGCCCGCTGCTTTGATCGGTAGCTTTCCGTGGTTTCTCTGATCACCTCCAGGCGAATGCAGGAGCAGTACCCTACGGACCGCATGCGATCGTTTCTTCCCATTCCTTCTCGAATCTACCCTTTACTTACACACACATGCACCACACATGCCGGGTGACCGGTCGGGAGCTTATAACTTATCCCGGCAAGCATACTCCCCTGATGGGAGGCACCTGGTTGGGTTTGATTGATTGATTTTTTCGTGTTTCCGGGCGCGTCAACTGCTTCGGTCATTAGTCCCGTTAGTGTAGTGCATGTTTTTCTCGGGAGACGGCGGTGATCTTCCCCCGCTGGATGGCCAGATCCGGCGCCGACCTACCATCGGCTAGTGATGTTTCCCCCTAAATAGGACTCTCCCACCAGCGGGGCACCGCCCCAGCCGGGTCTCCCGGAATATGTGGTAGTGTAGTGCATGTTAGTGTACGTGTGTATGTAAGGGGAGAGGATAGGACAAGTAAGAGGAAGGCCAGATCGCGGGCGGTCCGTGGCCCGTTTGGTAGAGTACTGCTCCGGCATTCACCTATTGTTCTTCGGAAAAAACACGGAAAACTACCGATAAGAGCAGCCGGCCGCTAGAATTCTCCTCCAGACAACGACTGAATTCGACCTAGCTGAAAGCTAGTGTCGAAAATCCTGCCGCCGTCAGGACTCGAACCTAGGACCTCCCGGTTAAAGGCGCTGCAGTGACATCAGTTGATGCACTGCGCTACCGCTTCTGGTGCACCTGGTGGGGGAAAATCCCGCTAGCCAACGATAGGATGGCAGGAAGATTACAGTTACTTCTCGAGCAAAACTACGTACTACACATTAAGAACTAATTACGAGTTGGCGCGCCCAAAATCCCTATCAATCAACCTAACACCTGTCAGTCCGTATGTGGATAACTGTAGCTCCTAAACCATTCAGTTTCTCCAAAATTGATATTTCCTGATCGATCTGATCGGACTGGAGGCTTTGGGAGTTTCTAACCGATATACAGATTGTTGGTGATTTTTTTTACATGAATGTGGCATTTACGGTTTTATGGCTCTACCCAAGATCGATTCATACGGCTCTTGTGGGGAGAAGTGGTATGAGAGCCGACAAGTTTACTCTGAGGAACTAAGATCGGGTCTCGGAGCGGAAAAAATACTTGCTGGTTGAAAATACTTTCGATTATTTATAAAGTAAAATATTTCGGAGCATTTACAACCAATGCGAGGAAGTATGTGCTTTGGCAGCACCACTAGTTTAATACTGCACATATTGTGCGCAATAGTGAGCGAAAGCTACTAAGAGTTTCAAAAAATGTACATGACTTATGAAACAGCATGAAACAACTTAGCCTTGAGAACATATTTTCCATGCTTCAATTCCAACCATTCTTCAATTTCGTAGTTGTAGGAAGACGCCGAAAAAATTCAGACTTTTTCTATTTTCAAAAATTTAGAACTTACAATGAATCACGAACCTATACTCCCTTTACAAGTTTTTTACTCTATTTTTACAAGAAATTTAAAGAAAGCATTTGGAGTAATTTTTCGGAAAATTAAAAAGTGTCACCGGGGCTTATTGTAAAGTACCCTAAAAAAAGAACCAATGTTTTTCAAAATCGCAAAGCATTGACTTAGGGCAGAGCGACAGGGGTTTATTCAGTTTGAAGAAAATCAAACGCATCGTTTCGGCGTTAGTGTTGTTCACATACACCCAAACCGACGGACGGATGTTTTCCCTTCAATTGATTTTTCGGTGTCAATGATCTACAAAACAGGGATTAGAGTTTTTTTCTTAATTTAGCAACCTGATTTATCCACTTTTTTGTTATCAGAGCCGGAAATTCGCCGTATTTTCGCGCAGCATTACATAACTTTCTCTATACTACGTATATTACTCCTTCACGTATACGTATCGTACTATATACGTACGTATACGTGAAGTAACTAGTGGTGCTACAGTATAGCACATACTTGCTTGTAGTAGTTTTCTATATTCTTTGGTTTGGGCTAACCATTCGGAATTGCCATGTACTCTTGCCAGCACCCATCTATCGCCACCCAAAGTACATTTCTTTGTTTACATTTTCTCAATAATTCGATTTCCTGTTAAACGAACTGAAATATTACTCTAAGAATATCAAAGAAGAGTATAACCTCGCCTTAAGTGGCAATTTTCATTGAAAAATTTGGACCCGTTTTTAAGGCGCTTAAGCTTTACTATAATTGCGAAGTTTGAAGCTCTTTTCACAGAAAATATTTGAGCTTTCGAAAAACATCATTTGAAGTTATTTGAAGCACTTACACACACAAATGGAATAGTGTTTACAAATTGCTGGAAATGTGCGTTTTAACGGCGCGAGTGATATTAAAAAAAAACATTTGCGTAATTTTAACAAGAGGAAACCCTAAAATTGCCACCAATCCTAAAACCGCCAAATGAATAAATACAATGTCAACAAATCGCAACTAATGTAAATATTAACGCCGTGAGGGACAAGTAAAACAATTATATTTTCGTAATTTTCAAAAAACAAAAGTACCCAGCAAAATGACGTTTATGGCATCCACCTCTATCCCTACCAAAAGTTTTAAGAAAAATGAGAAGCCGTTTTTGAGAAAATCTTATTAAAATTGCATATATTGCACTCAATATTCCGCGATAACTACTAAAAGTTTTAAAAAATATACACAACCTTAATGAAAGAATTAACGATGGAGAAAGATTTTTTTCTCTTAATTTATCAACTGGTTTATCCACTTTTTCGTTCTCAGGGTCCGACAATGAACTTTTCTGCCACAAATCCGCCATTTTTTCGCGCTGCATTAGATAAGTTTCTTTATACTGCGTATATTACTACGTATATAAGAAAGGAAGGTCAATTTTGAACATCTTTCAATTTTCCCGTGACGTTCGAGTTCAGCACCATTTATAAACATGAGATTCATATTCATCCATTTATTTCCATGTTTTCTTCTTCTTGCGAGTATTTTACAACCCTTGCGGCCGTCTCTCGCATCCCACTCTGCATACCCTTCTATCATTCCAGTCATTTTCTTCTAGACCTCTTCTTTGTATATCGTTAAAAATTTCTGGGTCATCTCCCACAATCAAGCCGTTTCACGTGACCGTACCATTTCAGCCTTCGTTTTTACAATTCATCTATGACTTTTGAACCTCCATTCGCTTAATAATTTTTTCATTTCTAATATGTTCCTTCTTAGATCATCCACAACTTCTCAAAAAATCTAATTGTAGACTCATTAATTTTTCTATTCTCTTCTTTAATTCGCATGTGCCTGGGTCATACAGGATTATACCGTTTTTTTTTATCTTTCGCCGAAGATGACGCACCACTTGCCTCAGCGATCGAGCCCTCGGTTGCCCGGCGATTCGTCAACAAGGCCCCCGTTCATCCGGCGCGTTCGTCGCTCGGCGCAACCGACCGATACACCAGTGCCCCTAGAGCAGTCAACTGTGCAACATGAAATTTTCTTTAGAGCAGAGAATATTTCTTTATGACACCTTCGTTCGAGTTAAGTCTGCCAGTAAGTGCCGCAAGCGTTTTATTAAAAAATTTTCCCGGGCGTGAATATTCCACATCGGTCAACAATTTTGAAGATTGTTAGAAACTTCGACCAGGGAATTTTAATAGACAAACGAAAGTGTCGAAAGCGCCATGTCCTGACAGAAGAGAAGGTGAGAGAAATTTCTGCCAGGTTACAACAATCCCCAAGAAAATCTTTGAGGCGTCTTGGACAACAGGCACGTGTATCCACGAGCTCAGCCAGAACAGCCACTAAGCTTTTAAAGCTTCGGCCATACAAGACCACTGTTGTTCATGCGTTGCAGCCTCATGACTCAGAATCCCGAGTACGTTTTGCGGAATATTTTTTGCAGAGCGTACATGACGATCTTGATCCTGGATTGACTTTTTTTCTGATGAAGCGTGGTTTCATCTGAGTGGATACGTTAATAGCCAAAACAACCGCTATTGGAGTGCAGAAAACCCTCACCTGTTTCATGAAGAACCACTTCATGACGTAAAGATAGGAGTGTGGTGTGCGTTGAGTTCCACAAGAATTATCGGACCTATTTTTTTCAACACCACCGTTACTGCTGATGTTTACATTCATCAGATATTGACATTATTCTTCGAACAATTGACACCAGAAGAAAGGTTCTATGGTTACTTTCAACAGGATTCGGCAACAGCCCACACTGCTGGTCGATCCATGAACTTCTTAAGGGCACAAGGACGTGAATTTTTGAAAAAAAAAATCGATTTTTGTTTTTTTTGTTGTAAAAAATATTTGCAGTTTTCTGAACAATTTGATATATTTAAAAGTCATGCAACGCATCTGGAAAGCATTTAAATAGAAATTTAAAGTTGGCGTGCCGCATGACACGGACAGGGCCACGCCCCTCTTTTGCTGCTACATTTTCGGATCGGTGTTCTCTAAAATAAATTTGGATCTAGTAATTTTTGTTTTCATACGTTTTCTGCAGTGTGTAGTACGTTGGCATCATTGTTATGCCGCGTAACGTACTGTTTTCGTCGTTCATGTGTGTTTATTAGCATCTTTCTCTGTTCATGTATTCGCCAGTCTGTAATATTGTGTAGTTTCTTTTTGTTTGTTTTGACGTGTGTCAATATGCCTACGAAAAAGTGTTTTGGTTCTGGGAGACGAAAATTTTATGACAAGTACAGTAATAAGAAACATCAAAAACAAGATGAATATGGGCCTGGAATACATTAGAACAGCCAAAAGTAAGTTTGAGATGAAATAATAACTTTAACCTGAAATTCCCGTAATTCATTTTTTTCCATACATTTTCTTTATAGACAAAAAAACTATCGTAGATAGAGAACTGAAATTTTCAGGAATTAATAAGCTGCATATTTGAAGCAAAGTAGACTAAATTCAATTTTCTAGCACTAAAATGAAATAAAATTTCCATATTATAAAGTTTAAAAAAAACTGTATTTTTCATGCTAAATTTTAGAAATTTATTTCTCTAAAACTATTGCAGTAAATAGTTTGATTGTAGTCTACTTTTGAGATACTATTATGGTTTCCACGTGTGTAAAATTTGAAGTCTATATCTTAAATAGCTTTTGAGCCTATACAATAAACATGTGTATTGGTAAAAAAAAAGAAAAAAATCCACGCGCCTTTAAAATTGTTATAAAAAAATAATTACGTGGTATAATAAATTACAGTCAATTGTAAAATGCTCAGAACATTCCCTTTTTATTGCCATATAATTTCTATTTATGTCTGGTAAGTGGTTTCTTCAAATCATGCAATGCAAGTTTAGCACATTTTCATATTTTATGCATAGCGTTCACGTCCTTGTGCCCTTAAATAATGTTTATAGTGATGATAGAATAATTAGTGGTGCGTTATGGCCTCCTAGATCACCTGATCTGACTCCTTGTGACTTTTTCCTTTGGGGATACTTGAAAGATCAGGTATATGCAGAAAACCCGCATTCGGAGGAAGAGCTCCGGCGCTCTATTGAAGAGAAAATCGCCGCAATTCCTCGAGATTTACTTGAAAGGGTTAATCATAATTTATTCCGGAGGTGCCAAGAATGCATTCGAGCCGAAGGACACCACTTTCAGCATCTTCTTTAAGGTACGTTACGCGGTAGCGATAGTTCTCGTATGGCAGCACGGGCGGTGAATCAGCATTTCTCCCGGCGAGTGAGCCCTCGATTGCCCGGGCGACGCGGCCCGATTCTTCGGCGAACGATAAAGAAAACACTCTGTACTTGTATGATGAGTCAGAGTCTTTTCTTTGTGGACCTGGATATTTCTTTTCCCCAGAGCAGTGAGTTTAACTTTCTATTAGCTTGTCGTCCTTGTGTGACTTTAGAGACAATCTTTTCAGCAGTCTCCTTCTTCACTGATAATACCCCCCTAGTATTTAAATTCATGGCATGCTTGTATATTATCACCAGTTATTGGTATATAATTCCTTTTCTTCTCTCCCACTACCATTTCGTTTTGAGAAAATTGATCTTTAATCCTGCTTTTTTTAAATTTAAAGTCGCATCAACATCTAGATCATTAGTGACCACTATTGGAGTTAACATTATGCTAGCTATGAAGATGAAACGAAATAATGATGATAAGGGGTGAAAAGACGAACATAAATACCACTAGGCCCCAGGTGAGACTCGAACCCCCGACCCTTCGGTTCGGATCACTTCGACTCTACTGCCTCAGCGATGTCGGCCACCGGGCCGACAGTTCTATGTTGTATGTTTTCTGCAAGCTTTCGTATCATGTACTACATGTCAAACTCACCTGATCGTCAGCAAACAATAATGTATGAAGGCAATCTTTGTCAAAGCATATTCCCATACTTCGACACTTATTATGCCACCTTTTTAGACTTTCTTGGAGGTAAATCTTGAACAAAGTAGGGGATAAACAACACCCTTGTCTCAGACCCTTTTTTTGACCAAATGACATCGAAACTTCGTTACCTACTTTTATTTTTGCTTCTTGATTCTCATACCAATCTGTTTCTGCATTTATATATTGGGCGCTAGTAACAGTGTTTTCCTGAATTTGGAAGAGTTTACCTTATGGAACCGTATCGCTAGCTTTTTCTAAATCGATAAATACAAGGTTAGTCTCTTTATTGCTAGTATATTTTATACTACCTGATTTATTGTAAAGATGTTATCGATGTAACTTCTACCAGATGTAAACCCTCTCTGCTCCTCTTCTGTATGAAACTTCCCTTTCAATTCTTTGTTTTGAAATTCGCCCATACAGTCTTCCTGTAGATGACGTTGCACTTATATCTCTCTAATTTTTACACTCCATTTTTGGCCCTTTTTTGTGAATGGTTGTTAAATAGGCTTGCTTCCATTCCCTAGGCAACAATCCTCTCAAACACTTATTAAAAATTTTCGTAGTATTTTTAATACATTGGTTGGAGCATTTTTCAATAGTTCTACAGCAATACCTCCAGGGCCGGGAGATTAACCATTTTCCATTTTTTTAAAGGAGCTTTATGTCTCATTTAAACTTATATCTTCTACGTCATGAGCAGGTGCCAGTTTTACCAGTTTCCTGCTAATTTCTTTCAGTGCTTCTTTGAATTTGTGTCTATTCTCTTCATACATATGTGTAATATGTATCCCATTCGTCCATTTTTATAATTTGTAAATTAGATTGTTTCATTATGGTGTCTTAAACTTTTTATAAGATTCCATGATTCTTTACTCTATGTTCTCTTCCACTTCTAAGCATTTTTATTTCATCATTCATTTTTTCACTTCTTTACCAGTTTTTTCATCTCTCTATTGAAACTCGCATATTCTTTCCTGTTGTACAAATTTTGTGTCGCAAGCCTTTCTCATAACATCTTCTTTTCCATTGTAGAATTCAGGACCATTAATAAATTGTGGATCATGGGATTGGTCAAATAATAAAACACGTTAGTTTGCCAACGTTTCGGATTATATAATTCCTTCCTCAGGGCTAAAGTAAACACAAACAACACAAGGAATGAAGGCAACTTATCTGAACAATATTATTTATAATCACACCATATACATCTGAATCAACATAGGTGAAAAACCAAAAGTAATATAAACTAAATACACCTTACTAGTATACAAGACGGTCAAGCTTCGTGTCTGCCTCCAGATCAACTTCCAGCATGGAGTTGCTACAGCCCCCGGGCCCATTGCACGCCACGTCTGACCAAGGCCAAGGCCCGAAAGTAAGTGAATGAAAAACGTGTTGTGTCAGGGCCACGCGCTACAGACACTCCATGCCAGAAACCATGCGTATCCGGTCGACCACGTGTTCAATTAGCAATATAAACAGACAACTCAATAATGAGGAAAACAGTTGTGAACTGTTACATGTATTGACAAATTATTAAACTATTCTTAATTGGCACATTGAGAATTGTACTGAGAAAAAATGTAAATAAAACGTAAATCTGACTGGAATAGGTCTTGGTAGTGCAACCTGCCCTCACGCTGGGCGTCCAATGCAACCTGCCCTCCTGCTTACTCACTATATTTACTCACGCCCATACGTTGGGCGCCCAATGCAACGTACCTCTTACTCTCCCTATTTACTTGCGCCTCACTTCGGCGTAACAAAGTAAACTTACTTTCTATTCTACCTTACAATGTGAACTAAACTATCGTAGCTGCCTCCTACTATACCTTTGCTCTATTCTTTCAACTATTTGCCCTGCACTCGCTCTTGCTATTTTCTGGATACAATAACACTTTCGTTTATCAGTCGCCCGTACCTCGGTCAGCGTATAATATTACTAAATCTTACCTGGACGTGTCTCGCATACTCATTCCATACGGACTTGAGACGGGATACCTCACGTTCGTGCCTGGGTCAATTTCTAGATAACTACTAAAAAACGACACACATATTCAAGGCAATCATGAGCCATACTGAGTGCTCATTCATTTATTGCAAGCTCCCCTTCAGCACATTGCCAAGGCAAATACATTACGCCCTCTCTTGATACTGTTTGCCCCTTTTATGGAATGCAAATTTTAACACATCAACATTGAACCCTAGGCTTGCAAAAAGAAATAACAAAAAAGTAAAATACAAACAACATAAAATAATACCATTCACACATAAAACATTAATAAAATTTCATTCACACAGCAATGCGCATTCTGTAGTGACCTCGTCTTATGATTGTAATCTTAATTTAATTGCCAAAACGTCTTCGACAGAATCTTCCCGTATTTGTCTCGAACATAAAAAAAATAAACTACATATGCAATTCATGCAACTTCCCTTTGCTGCGGCGCCGCACACTGTCAGCGCCCGTCGTTGCCGGTGTCCGCGCACCGCTTGTGCCGAAGTTCCAACTCGGCTGCCACCAGTTCCTGGACGCCACTAATTCACTTTCAAAATCGTTACTTATAATCTCGGTTATTATTTCTCACGAACTAAATACGTTTCCGTTAAGGTTTCCGTATGTCACACGACATTTTCAAATTCGGGAATTTTTTTATTACGTTCTCCGCGGCGCGGACGTATATTTTCGACGTCCCGACCGATTGCTAATTTAATTTTATACTGGCCTATGTCTTACAAGTGTTCCAGTCCGCTGCCTTCATGCCAATCACTGTTCATTACCATGCCCACTTGCGCGAAATCATGTTCTCACAATTTTGCCCGTGAATTTTTAAAAAATAAGTTAAATTTTAGTTACACAATGTTCAAATGACTTCCTTTACTTGATGAAACTTTATGAAAACACTTCCACTAAATATTTCCGAGAAATTCCAAAAATTTCAACACAACGACATAATGCGTGTACTCGCGACCAAAACTCAACTCATCCTCCCCCTTACCACTTTCTCCCATTGTTGGCCTATAATCCGACAACTTTCTTTTTTTTTAAAGCACCCGCCTATCACGGTACAGCATGTTAGAAATATTCATATTTCCATCGTTTGCGGACGTCTCCTTTTCTTTCTTAATCCCCCACGTTATAAATGAAAATATTAAACTAATTCGAGTCCCGTACGAATTCGCCCGTGCCGTGACTAATTTTCCCCTAATACAAATATTCTGTTTTATAATTCCAGAAGGTTTGATGTTAATCCGTCCAGACGTTCCTGAGATATTCAATAAAACTAAGTTTCTTATACACTTTCAATAGTACAATAGTGGGTGCTATGTTCTTCGTTCTTAAACGTGGTACATACAATTCAGACAATTTCTGATATTTCTTGAACCCGTGGCTCGAATTACGTGATTTTTGCTTTAGAATGTTTCTAAAATCAGGTTCTACCCATTGTTTATATTGCCCATTTCCGCCCTTGACGTTTTCTGCTACCTTCTGAGAATTATAAGCATGCGGCGTTGCCGTCTATTGTTTTCTTTCCATACTTAATTTCTCTTTGACGAATAAAATTCTGTTCTCTGTATATTTTACGCGTTATGGGTCTTGCAAATCATTACAGTAGGTATTCTATTTCTTGAAGATCTTCGAATTTAAACATCATCAGATTTCGAAGGAAAACAATGAATCGCGTGAATTGACGGAAATGAAAATTTGATGGCGTTGTCGTTCAATAGTTAATTATATTTAGGGTAAGTTATACTTTCTACTTATTTTTTGTTATAATTGTTTTTTGGCACTTGGCACTTTTGGCATTTGCTTATTTTGCTTTCTAAAGGAAAAACTCATTGTACCCTTCAGTAAGTGGTGATCATAGTCACATTCTGCAGCTCTAAAAACTCTTACATCCAATGTTTTAATGCACGATTGTCGCATATTTACGTAGTCGATTATTGATTTCTTGTTTTCTTGAAGACTGAACCCAGATATATTTATGAATATTTTTATGTTCATAATATTCATATCATAGATGTTAACATATTTCAATACATCTTTTTTCATTTTCATTGATGAAATCTTGTCCAAAAGCACCTACTGCCTTGTCCTGTATTTTTCTCCCTACTCTTGTTCATGTCTCCCATTTTTTTTTTTTTTTTTTTTTTTTTCATTTCATTTCCTTGCCTCTTTTTTCTTAGTTTCAGAGAGAACAGCAATGCCAATTTTAAACTTCTCCAATTGAACAAATACTTGTTTCTTTGGTATTTAAGCCCTACACAATCCATTTACCAAAATTCAAAGTCCTTTCCCTCGCACAATATCCAAAGCTGAGTATTGGGATATTTTTCATTTAGAACTTTTTACTGGTATTGAGGAGCAAGCCCAATGTTCAATCCCCCAATCTGGAGAACCAGAGGCTTTGATATGGACCTTCCCATGGCCTAAAGGGGTTGTTTTCTCTAAAACTATCGAGGCTCCTCTCCCCATTCAAAGGCCTACCTAATAAATGCTAAAGAATTAAATAAGGAAAGGCTCCCTAGCCCTCGAAATCTAATAGCGTCGGGGTCGAAAAAAACAAAGAGTTGGCCAAGAGAGGCCAGATAGGAAACTTAAAACAGACATTCGCGAACGAACCTGCGATCCGAGCGGATCGCTTGAGCGGAGCTGCGTATCGTTTCAGTTTCAAGTGAAAGGTCTACTTAGTAATGTTCACAGCGAGTATATTTTAGTCTATGTCTTCTGACATAGTCTCATCAACAGCGCAGACTATCAGTCATTGCGATTGCAATTATACATTCAACGGAACAATGCCTTCATTACACCACATCGCAGCAGACAGCGAAGTCATGGACGTGTCGCCTCCCGACCTGAGTAGCAGAGAGGTCATCGACCACGCAGCAACCTTCAACACGGCAACAACACCAGATGGGCTCATTCCCCTGTCACCAGGCAACGGAATACAGCGAAAAGGGTCAGTGGGAGACAATTCAAACCTTCAAGACCCAAAAAGAAAGAGTGCGAGTACCAGTTACGATAGTGCGTCATCTGTCCGAGAACATTCAGACTACGTGTACAATCTACCAGTAGACAACAGATTCAGTGAATTAAGTAACTCCACGTCTAAAGAAGAAGATAATAGATTCAATTTCTTACAAGAAAAGATCAGTGAGAAGACACAAAACACTGACAAAATTCCTCCAATACTTGTAGTGAACATCACAAACATTAACAAATTCATAAAAGAACTAAAAACTAAAGTGACGTCAAATTTCGTTGCCGAAAACAAAAATAATAAACTGAAAATCGTTTCAAAATCAATATCCGACTTCAGAAACATCGTAAAATACCGAATACAGGCACAAAAAAGTTTTTATTCTTATAAAGATCCTACCAACAAAAAATTCTCAGTGGCGTTCAAAAACATTGATCAATGAATTTCAGAGCCTGAAATATTTGAAGACCTCACTCACTGCTACCTATCTATAATAAAACTAACTCGTTAACAAAAAGACAACAATCCCATCCCGGTTGTAGCAGCTGAATTTAGTGGAAACGAACCTCTAAAAACAATATTGACCATCAAATATGCAACCACCGTAGCATGCATTACTGAAACCAATCTCAAAGCAAGAAATAAACTTTACATTCTGGAATACACATTATATAGAGCAGATATAAAAGAGAACAACGGCGGAGGAGTCCTAATCGCAGTAAAGTCCACTATAGAGCACTACCAGATAAATACCGCTCACACACCCGGCTTGGAAACCATAGCAATTAGACTAATTATAAATTGACACGACTGGAACATCTCTGCGTACAAACCCCCAACAAAAATAGTTAAGGCGAATGTACTAAATATATTTTAACCCCAGATAAGTACATTAGTATTAAGAGAAATTAATGCTAAGAATACTAACTGGGGATGCCAAGCAAATAACCCCGACGAAAAAATACTCGAACAAATAATAAATCAAAAAACTTAAAAATAATATCCACAACAGAACCCACAAATTACCCTTACGACCGACTCAGATATTCTTGACATAGGAACTACTAATTCGAGAACTCAATTTTATTTAAACTCCGGTTTTTGAACTTGACTCGGACCACATACCAGTTCTAATAACCTCCCATCAGCTGCCTCCATCTCATTCCTCAACGCCCAAATCCAACACTCTCAAAATTAACTGGTACAAGTTTCAGAACACCATAAGCAGTGCCATTCCCAAAATTAAAATATTACATTTTCCTATTGAAATAGAAAATGCCGTAACTTACCTAAACACACTAATGCGTTCCACCCTACAAACTTCACAAATTAATCCACAAAAACAACTGAAAAGCAACAAAGACACCATATTGCCACAGGAAATACAGGCCATAAAAATAAAAAACAATACAAGCCTGTGGGCCAACCTAACCCCAGAAATTAAGTCTGAGCTCTATACAATTACCAACATAGTCAAAACCCTAATTAAAAATCACAATGCCCAACAATTCCACTCTAAAATTGAATCGCTGAACACCAAAAAACTCAATATGGCTCTTTACCAAAAAAATATTAAATAAAAAACAATAATCCCCCATTAAACCAAACAACAGGAAAATCATACACTTCAATTCAAAAAGCGTAACATATCGCCACTTATTTCGACTCAACATTCACAACTAACTCAACTCAACCCCATACCAAACATAAAACAATCACTACATCATCAAAACATTCAGCATATGATCCTCACCAGAGAATTCACTACATATCTCCAAACGAAAGCACACAAATAATCAGAAAACTACCAAATAAAAAATATCCAGGTCACAATAAAATAAATTGATACTAAAAATGCTACCCCCACCAGCAATATCTTATATAAATAACATGTCTCAGAATAAGTTATATAGAATAGAAGTTATATAGAATAGAATAACTTGTCTCAGAATAAGTCACTTCCCTTTTACCTGGAAACACAGATATTATTCCAATTCCTAAACCCCATAAAAGCACGGCAAATGTCAGCAGTTACAGGCCAATAAGTTTAGTACCCTCCCTCTCAAAAAGTTTTCAAAAAATAATCCTAAAAAGACTGACCAAACATATAGCTTCTATTATCTCATAAAAACTTCAACACACACCAATTGTTAAGAATCTCCAAACATTTATACTCATTTCAAAAAGAAAACAATCATAATATTCTTACACACATCACAAGCATTTGATAGAATATTGTAACCGTCACGTACCTACCTCCTGATTGGTAGTACGCCGAATTACTAAAGTAAAAAATTTTTTTTAAATTTAATAAAGAAATTCTCTGTACAATGGAGTTCACATATCCTCCTATGTTCTAACTTTTCTGTTAAACTATGGTAGCTAGTTCCCTACCTAAACTGCAGTTTTCACTAAAGCGATAATAACTATGATCCCAAACAAGCAACAAATACATCTGTACACTTCACAAAAATATCACTTATGAGACACAAATCACAGTTCAAATACTCATCCTGCAAAAAAAAATACATACAAACAATACTCAAAATTCTCTAATACCTTTTAAATCATTAATAATGTTACACTTAATATTCACATTTGACATTCGGCTTCTACGTAGCCTTTCAGTACGAAATTTTGTTTTATAACGTCTTTTGACCGTCCATGAAGTAATACTTTAAAAGAAATTATTGAACGGCTTTCACTCCTGTTCAAAATTTCACACAGGCAATTTCTCTTAAATGGTTTGAAACAGCATTAAATCAATTACATATGAATCTAGATAAATGATTATGTACAAGAACAACTTTTATCATTAAACACAAGGATTACTCTGATCTGATTCCTCTTACAACTGTAGAAAAGAAATGAATTTACTGGCTAGCAAGACCAATGTTCAATGAAACTTGCCCGATCAACGTCTGTTATTGAGGGAAGCTCACATTGCAACGTTTCAGCTAGTACAATTATAATTCTATCTTAGAAGTTTTCCAGACTGAAATTTAATGAATCTCTGTTTTTATGTGACTCACGACCGGCGAATTCCCCAAGCTGGTCCCGCGCTGTGTAGTCGGCTGTCGAGCGATGCTCACGCCTCAAGGTCGTCGTTCTTCTGCAACGGTCCGTGCGCTGCCTGTCGCGTCGAAATCGGAATATTTCCGAGCGCCGTCTCCTCGTTGTTCAGCGAAATTTTACCACAGAGGAGATGGTCGCATCAGAATGCGAGTCCGAAACTCCAAGTTATGACTTCGTAATAGCAAAAGTCAAGCTAGTTGTTGGATAAACCATACTTCTAAGAATTCTCAAAATTCTATAATGGATTTCCAAAACGAAATTCCAAAAATAAAATAAAATAAAAGCTGTAACAAAGAAAAAAAACATGTCCTATGTTACAAGAATCCTCCATTTTCTAGCAACGATAATGCAGCAACGTGGTTTTACAAATTCAATTCGATCTATTACCACTGTCGTTCTTTCATTCGTTGCATTCTTGTTTAATATTCATTTTAAATTTCATGTAATCTCGTGACATTTCACAGTAAGTAATTCCATGAAAAATGTTCAGGCATTTACCTTTTATTAAAGCTTTTACATCCCGGTATCTTCCGCGTGTCCCTCGTCGACTGTGTGGTGTGCCTGTAGCCTTCCGTTCACCTCGGTGACTCGAACAAGAAAGAACAACGAGCACTTCCGACACAAGTTCATGCCGCGTCCGTATATCCACAAAAGTTTCTGATTGGCTATAGTCTGAGTGCGTTCAGAAATCTTTTTCTGGCTGACGCCATCTCTTCGCCACTATAGAAACTACGTGTAGGGCATAATGTCGGGTATTATCGCTTCTATTTTTTGTTGGTCATTAATGTAGCCGACGACAAGCGGTTACAATATGGCACCAAGTATTAATATATAAAATCAAAAAGAGCGGCACCCCGTATTACATAACGGAAATCATAAAGAAATTGTTAGAAAACAACATTCGCAGTAACAGTCAATAATCACCATTCAAACCCCAAAACAATAAACGCAGGCTTACCCCAGGGATCCCTGATGATATGTCACTGAATGAAGTTCCGATATTGTTATTCTCCCCCGGCGCACTGGACAGTTGAAGGTGATAACTAGATACGTTCTTTTCTTGATACGTATGAAGGAGTCTGTTGATTTTATGGAGTATATGCATTTTATGGGAACTCTTGCTCTTGTTAGATATCACGATGTGTATCAATCATTATTACTGAATAAAAACTGGTATAGAACGATTTTCCTAACGATGAGCCAAAGTGACAGCTAGTGCTGGCAACATAACTGAAGGTTCTACGGTCGTTGTGCTCTCGAGCCCATTAGACTTCCTTCCTGCATATGTTCGTTTGCAGTTGGCTAACTTGTACATGGCTTCGACGCTTCCTTTTGTGATGTCCTCGTCCGACAAAAATATAGTGCGCCGCGAGAAATAATTGAAATTAGGAAGGGCGGTGTTATGCACTCTTCTGCAAAAATTCTTTTTTTCTATAAACATTAAATTAAATTTACTTTTTATGTGATAAATATTGTTTATGTTAAAACCGAGACTTGAATGAGAGATGCGTACAGGTGCACGTATTTCCGGCTTAAAATCATTTTTCTTTCTATTTACATTAGTGGCAGTTTTCCTTTTCTAATTGTGAGAGCATGTTAAGAGATTTTTCACATACGTAATAAAATTTGAATATTTCGGACTCGCGTACGTGCGAAAGCGGAACTCAGCGAAACTCAGCCTTCCGCATAGGGGAGTTTTCACAGGAGCCATTAGAACTTTACCAGTCCCCCGTCACTAGATAGGCCGGGGATTGCTCTTATTTGAATTGTATTTGAATTTGAATTCAGCCATCTTAGCCTCGTGGTGGGCCAATAGCGTGGAAGGGCGCAAAGGCGCTGTGCGCGAAATCTACAGGCCGAACCCGGCAATTATTCATGTGCTTTGTGCGTAAACGTAACGGCGTCGTGAAACGTTTTTGCGTTTGTGATTTTCTGAGTTTCTGAGACGGTGCTGTGTGCTGTGAAGTCGAAATGCCCCAATTTAGACGTTGTTGGGTACCCAATTGCCGAAACAACAAAAACATCAAAGAGTGGACGGCAATTCTTCGGGTTTTCAACAGATCCTGAAAGGTAAGCGATATTTCATGCTTAGCATGGCTCCATAAAAATGATTTAAAATACTATTTAGTGAGATAATAAATTAACTATGTCACTAAATAGTACATGAAATTAATTTAAATAATGTAATTATTTGTCAGGTTATTGTAAACACTTGCAATTATTACGAACATCCAATGTATTTGAGTCATGAAGGCACTGGTTTTTATATAATCATGTAATTGAAAGTTATAATAGCTATAATAACATTAAGGTGATTTTGATATAACTATAATAGCTCAATAATACATTACTCATTTTATTACAGGTTTTTGGGAAATGCTAAAGGCAATTGGGGACCGACTGGCATCTTCCCCCTGGGAATTTCTCACAGGTTAAAGGTGTTTATGCATGGGCACTTCAGCGAAATGTTCACTGCAGCAGGCAGACTAGCACATAATGCAGAACCAGTAATTTTTGCTGATGTGCGTCCTGAGTTTCCGGAGGGTGCACTCAGGTCATTTATAGAAGGCTTACCACAAGAATGGCGTACGTTTATGTTGTTGTTATTATTATTACTATTATTATTATTATTATTATTATTATTATTATTATTATTATTATTATTAGCAACTAGGTGTAATAAGAAAACTCTTTTAATTTAATTAAACATCCTTATTTTTTTTGCAGGATCTGCTTGCATGTGTGGACTACATTTCTCCGGGAGTTCTCGGTTGCTAAATGAAAAAAATCCTGTAACACGTGGTGTAGTCAGAATCTCGGTTTTGTGGAATCTTGATGCCGAAAAAGCAATTGGAAACAAAACGTCTGTATATGTGAACAAACATAGCCTTTAAACCATGGTAGATTTTTTCAAATTGAAGAAACCCTGTCAATATATATCTAGTAGAAGGTTTGAAATTTTTAAAAACCTTCCTTAGTTTTTGGGGGAACTTTATATGAAGCCGTAAGAAATGATTCAGAATTTTCTCAAAAAATGGCTCCAAATTTTTGTTTTAATTTCTTGTAAGAACAGAGTAAAATACTTATAAAGGTGGCAAGGCCCGATTTTCAAGATTAACTCTGAATTTTAGAAATTGTAAAAGTGTGCGTTTTATCGTCAACTTCTTCAATTACAATATTGAAGATAGAGACTTTTCCTTCGAATTAAATTTGATGTGCATAAATAGTTCTTCATTTAAGTGTGAAGATTGTTTTGTAAATATTAGTAGTTTTGTGCAATTGTGGGTGAACTATTTGCAATTTTAAAAATGACAAAAGATTTTTCGAAAACGGCTCCAATTTTTTTACAGATTATATTTATGAGTACATGGGTTAAATAATGTAAAAATAAATTTTCTCGAAAACTCAACACTTTTTGTTCAAATGAGCTCAAAATTACTCATTTTCAGAACAGCTCAAACACCATTTTCTCAAGGTGACTAATTTCTTTCTTTAAACTATTTCAACGAATAGCGGTAATGGTACTGTTTAATATAATATAATGTAATGTTCATTTTTGAGTATTCTTTTGTTTTCCCAAAAATTGCTCAAGTGTTTTTTTGTTATGTTTTTTTTCTTTCAATATCTCATGCCAGTAATATGCACATTTCAATGGATATATTATTGAATTTGTGAGTGGAAGTTCTTCAAATTACTTCAAATGAAGTTTTGAAAACTCAAATAGATTCCCGGAAAAGAGCTTCAATTTTGCATTTACAGTAACGCTTAACGCCATTTTTTTAAATGGCTTAAATTGTTCAATAAATTCTATTTAAGACAAGGTTTTAGCCTTCTTTTAAAACTCTTGAATAATATTTCAGTTCTTTTGGGAATCGAAGAGTTGAGAAAAAGGCAAAAATGTATTTTGGGCGGCGATAGATGCCAGCTAGCAAAAGGATGAGGGAAGCCATAGAGCCGGTCCACTCAAAGGGAAAATTAAAACTTAACTTCGAGAAAGTCTGTGCTATTCTGTTGCACTTCCTGTTACTATATGTAATTTAGTAAATCCAAACTGCAGGACCACTTGCTTGTCGACATGTACCAAATTGAAGTTTTTTTGGGATTCAATTTAATAAATAACAAATTGTATTTTTGAGTGATAATCATTTGGTGTTTCTGTTGCAGTAAATTTTTATCACAGGTTTTTTTGCCCCACTATCTGTCTTGTGAACTATGTTTAAATCTTTGTGTAACAGTTTGGGATTTTACCAGGAAGCATTAGCTATTTTCTAAACATATTTCTGATGGTTCTTGAGATGTCTGTTGGGTATAATCTCCTGAGTATGATAAGTGCTTTTATTTAGTTATATTGTTTTGCGGAAATTGTGTGCGTTAGTCCCATTAAATGATTGGGAAAGACATGAAAATATTTTTTTTTAGTAATTGAAAAACTGTTCAATACCTGTATCAAATGTTGAGTAATTCTGGATTTTATTATCGACCTTTGTTTTCATCCACGATCCATTGAGCAACTAGCCATTCTTTTTGGGCAAATATGTAGCCTGTGATATCGGAATATTAGTGAAACCTACCAAGTCCAAAAAATCAGCTTTGAGATTAATAAGTTGAAGTAGAATCATGTAATTTTTTTACTTGTTCATCGCTTGTACCAGGTAGGAGGTAAAACATGTTTCTTGTAACGCAGTTTAATGTGTAATATTGCTTTTTTGAAGAAAGCAAGCAAAAAAAGATTTTGTGGACTGTTTGTGCAGATGCAAGTTTCCTGTTTATTTATAAAACTTATCAATAATATTCATTTGTATTGTACCTTAGGAGCAATTTTGGTGTTGATAGCTGGAATGTCATTTTAATAATGATGCAATATTAAAGAAGTAATGGTCACTAGTTATATTTGGACAATTGTCTAAATTCATGGTTGCAATATTTAGTCAATGGCAAAGTAAAATAATCTTTATTTTTTTTTTTTTTTTTTTAAAAAATTTTTTTTTTTAAAAAAATTGTGTTTATAAAATAACTTCTTTTGCACTTCTGATTACTTTTCTTACATCTCACATTTATTTTTTCAAATCCTAATATTTTAGTCTTCTTAATTGCCTAGCGTATTTTACATAAAAATAATGTATTCATTTGACGCCATTTTGAAAACAACTTCATTTTAAATATGATTACGTAGGCTTCCGCGGCCGGAGTATGTCTCTTGGCTGTCCGGGAGAAGCTGCGTCGGTTTGATCGTCGCTGAAAACCACCAACGAGACATCCAGCCAACCTCGAAAGACAGCTCAACTCCCGTACATTCAAGGTGTCACGGACAGAATCGGCAGGCTGCTTCGTAGAGCCGACATCCGCCGGTGTTCGACGCTCACAACAAGATCGGAGGAGCCTGGTCAGGTAAAGACCGCCTTGCCCCACGGGATAACGCCGGTGTATCGAAATCCTTGCAGCTGGGGGGCTGGTATACATCGGCCAAACGGGTCGATCGGTAGATGAACGCATGCGCGAAACATGCGCCATGACCGACAAAGAACACACAAAGTCGGCCTTAGTTCTCCCGCCGCCGAAACGCTCACCTCTTGAGTTCAACAAGCCCCGGACAATTAGCTGCGAGGACCGGGTGGCCCGAGTCATTAAAGAGGCCCTAGAACTATCAAGGAGGCCCATTACCTAAACCGGGACGATGGGGGCGCCTCAGCTCCACCGGGAAACGGGCTTCCCGACCCGCCAATCAGGTACCTCCCCAGGGACCCCACGGTCGTAATGACGGTCGCCGATTGGCCGTTTTGTCCTTTGCCTCTCAGACGGCTCTCAAAACCAATTTTCGGCTCTTTTTTATATTCATCCGCTTCTAAATGTCTCCCTCATTCTTTTGCCACCCTCCCCACGCATCCACCTTCCCCCCATTTCCCGCTACAGCTCGGTTCTTCATCCGCCAATCCCATACCATCTGCCGGCTTCCTATTGGCTGATACTTCGACCAATCCTGGTCACCCCCTTGTCTTCCTTATAAGGCGGTCACACGAGCCATTTGACAGATGCACGCGGTCACACGAGCCATTTTTAAGATGAAAGCCTTCCCCAAGCTCCAGAAATCGTAAGATTGGAGCAATTACTTGTAGTCCCAAAATTTGAATAAATTCCCGCCTCGCCAGGGATACTGGAGAGAATGAAAAAAAAAAAACATTTGACAGCGGGCGAAACGACTCGCCCCAACCTCGATAAGTGCGTCGGCCCCAACTTCACTCGCAAGAGGCTGACCCGATGAAACGGTGAACTGGCTGGTGCCCATTTGCCGTGGCGGCGAAGCGAAATATCTGGGCGTGTTGTGACAGCGGCCTCCGCTGCACGCACATGCTCGATACCTCGCGGCCAAAATAAAAATTAGAACCCTTTTTCTGAAGACCGCTTCTCCGTTCTCCTGATCTTCCTCCTTCCTTAAAGCGGCGCCTATTCACCGCATGCGTGCGCCCCCTGTGGGCGTACGCGTGCGGTCTCGCCGCCGCTCCACCTTCCACTCTGCGTCCCATCCGGTCGCAGAAAACAAACGGCGCGCCCATCTTTTAAATGTCCCTGACCGCACTCCTCGAAACGCTGACGTGTTCGGAGTTCTGGGCGTGCGACATCAGTTCCCGGCGGAGCTTCAGCGGGGAGGGCACTGAGGTCGGAGGAGGGGGAGAGGGCACTGAGGCCGTCCGCTCCGCGCATCCTGCGCGAGACCGGTGTAGCGGTGAACAGCGGCGTGCGGGGGCCCTTTCCCCAGAAGAAAAAGGGCCAAAACACGTCGCCTTCACCTTCCGCGCCCCCCGCCAAATTCTCTGAACTGTGCGACGCGAGAGCAGCTAGTGCGTGGGAGGCGGTCGCCGCTTCCTGATGCCGGAAACTGCGTGGGGGGCGCGGAAACGCGCCCCGCCGGGCCTGGGCCGCCCGGATTCGAAGGCGCCACGGACGCCTGAGTAAAGTCGGCGCCGTGGCGAGAAAAAAGAGTGCGTGTACAAAATGTAAATGGGGTAGTGATAGTGTAGTGAATGCGGCATGAATGTGTGGAGCGAATGAGTTTTTTATATATGAAAGCATGAATGAGCGAGTGAATGAAACAAAATAAATGAAGAAGACTACAGACAATAAAGAGAACTTATAAAACATTTATTAAAACCATGTTCATTTAAAACAAGTAGCGCAAAGAGGCTTTGTATAGTTTTAAGTTAGATTAAGATTAGTTATAGTTAGTTTTTAAGACACAGCCCTCTCTAAGCTCCACAAACCGAAGGTTGGAGCGCAAAATTGTACACCCTAACTTTAAATAAATTCCCGCCTCGCCAGGGCTACTGGAGAGGGGAAAATGAAAAAAATTGACAGCAGTATGCTCTGAGGAAGGCCACAATATGTTGGCCGAAACGTCAGCGACGATCAAACCGACGCGGCTTCTCCCGGACAGCCAAAAGACATACGGTTCATTTTAAATATTCCGGTCCTCATTACGCGCCACCTCCATTGGTAGAACGCCCTTCGACGCTATTGGCTCAATCTGGGGCTAAGATGGCTGCTTCCCCCTCCATGAAAATTAGAAATTTGAATAAGAGCGTTGGAATTAATATTGAGTGCCGTCTCTATTAGTATACTCTCCGCACTTTACAAAGGAGTCGTAGCTGAACAGCTGTCGCGGCGGAGGGATACTTCTCTGAATTACATGCGATGTTCACTTGCTACGCGAACTGTTACTTTGCCTCTTTTCCTCAGGGAAAATCCTTCTATAGCAGAGCGTCGAACACTAACACGGATGATGGGGGATGTCTATTAACACTACTTACGGAAAAATGGAAACATTGAACAACAGCAATTACGTACTATGGAACATGCGTATGAAAGCACTAATAAATTCTAGTCACTTATTCACGGATATCATAGAAGGGGACGAACCTAAATGAATCCCTGGCGATGAGGAAACTGAGAGAAAATGGAAGGAATGGGAGTACAAAAACGATGACGTCATGGGTCTCATTGTAATAACACTTTCTAACAACCAGCTTCTTTCTTGTCGTGGACTTACTAGGGCTAAAAATGGATGGTTGACATTGCAAAAGCGTTTCAGAATTCCTTCCCAACAATTCAACTATTAATAGTTGAAAGATTAAATAATAATAATAGATTTAAAAAACCGAGAGATTAACATTTCAAAAACTAGATATTTTCTTTGCCAAATTATAGAAACCTTATTTGTAACGGTAAACGAACTAACATTTGATATTTCTCTATTGCCAACAAATAGAAACTCAGCCTAAGCTCTATTACCACTATAGGCAAAAGGAAAGTTCAACAAAACGTGCGCATAGTGAAGCAACATTTACGTCCAGAAGCAAATCAAGGGACCATCTCAGCATTTGCTCAATGCTTAAAAGAAACTGGACAAAAACCCGATCGAGATGGGGGCCATTGACCCGGAAGTTGAAGTACATTACTTGTTACCGGCATATTGAGTCTTTTTTTTTAATTATACAATGTAAATGTAAAGTAATTCATTAGACTATATCTTGGTTTTATTAAAGTAAACATTATTTTTCTTTTTGACGATCAGTATAGTCTTTAATTGTCTAGAAACTGTTCTGAAGCAGAAAAGATTTTACTTTTAACTTAAATTTGTGTACCATTTTTAATTGTTTAATTTCATGCGGCAATGCGTTGTAAAGTGACGTACATGTATTGTATGTGGATTTCTTGTAGTGAGCTGTTGATACTGACCCTTGAACATGATTTCTACGTCGAGTGTTGTAACTATAAATATCAGTATTACATGAAAATAAGTTCCCACCGTTAAGTCAGTTTTGACAAATACTACAGAGTCACAAATAAATAGGCAAGGCAATGGTAAGATTTCAAGCTCAATGAAAAGAGGCTTGCACGGATCACGTGGATGGGATTTTTTCATTATTTGGATAAATTTCTTTTGCAATCTAAATGTCTGGGAACTAAAGGATGAGCTTCCCCAGAATATTATGCCATATCTCAGGCGGGAATGTACATTTGCAAAATACACGCAACGAGCTGCATGAAGGCTGACAGAATTAGAAAGAATTTTGAATGCATAACATAATGAGCTTAATTTACTATTTAATTGTTATATGTACATTCCATTTTATGTTTGATTGAATTGAGAGACCTAGAAACTTTGTTACCTTAATATCAGCTAATTGCATATTGTTCATTTTCAATGGAGCATACGATTGCCGATTTGAAACGCAAAATTGCATTGAGACAGTTTTTCCTTCGTTAACTATTAATTTGTTATTACAAAACCAATTTGAAACTTCTGAAATTGTACTATTTATTGTTTCTTTTTTGCAAAGAACATTCGTGTCATCGGCAAACAAGTGTTCTTCCATTTTTAATAGATGAGGGCATATCGTTTACGTACAGCAGAAGAGGATAGGACCTAAGATCAGACACTTAGGATTCCATGTTTAATTGGCAAAGAATTGGAGAGATAAGTGAAATATGTACTTTCGTGCCAGTACGGTATTCTACTCTTTGAGCTCGATGTTTATAGGTACGAAGTTATCAATCTAGGGCAATACCACGAATTCCATAAGAAGGTAATTTGAGAGCAAGATGTTATGGTTAATAACGTCAAAAGCTTTCGAAAGATCTAAAAATATCCCAATGGGTTCTTCATTTTGGTCCATTGATGAAGCAACATCTTTAGGGAATGAAAAAATGGCAGTTTCCGTAGATTTTGATTTTCTGAAACCGTGTTGTGAGAGTCTGAAAAAGCTTCGTTTTTCCTGAGAAAAGTTTCCATTCGCGTATTGAAGAGCCCCTCTAATATTTTTGAGAAAACTGACAAAAGAGAACTTGGCCGGTAATATTGAATTTCATTTTTGTTCTCTTTTTTAAAAAGTGGCTTAATTTTTGCTGTTTTGAAAATATCTGGAAATATCCCTGTGCACAAGGAAGCATTGGAAATGTGAGTTAATGGGTGTATAATGGCAGGTGCACACGTTTTTAATAAACAATCCAGAAATTCATCTAAAGCAGACGAATATTTATTTTTTAATTTACTGACAATTCTGAGGATTTCGTTGGAAGAAGTTTCGTAAATAACCATCGTGCCAAAATTGTTTTGAGAAGCATATGATGTTGAATTTTGTGGTTTTAGTCCCTTCGTGAGATCAACCGCAATTCTAGAAAAGTGTTGGTTGAAGATATTCGCAACTTTTTCTGGATTACTGGTTTCTCTTTCATTATCCTTTAAAACAACATTCTTCACGAAATGTCGTGATGACATGGTCGTATTTTTAACGATGTTCCACATTGCTTTAGTTTTGTTTCTAGCGTTCAAAATATCCCCATTATTTTTCATTATAGTTATCAACTAAATCACGAGGCTGACAACTCTTCTAAATCAAAATCTCTTTGGAACAAAAAACTCATTTAATAAATACCAGTATAAATATAAGTTTGTCATAAAGCTAATGGTGGTGGAAAATATCCTGATTCTCATAATAAGAGAGAATTCGCGATGATATGAATTCAATAGCTATCCAGTTATTGATGATATTGAACATAAAAATGTGGAATGCAAGAAGAATGTATCATGGTTGTTAGATTCAGGATGCAGCGTCCATATGACATTCTACACCTTCTGTTGTTGAAATATCCACAGCTGAATCTGGTATAAAATTTATTTCTGACTTGGAGGGTCACTCAACGGTTCTTGCAGTACAAATAAAGGTACGATAACCAAAGTTCATGT
This sequence comes from Teleogryllus oceanicus, assembly GCA_964035755.1. Taxonomy (NCBI): domain Eukaryota; kingdom Metazoa; phylum Arthropoda; class Insecta; order Orthoptera; family Gryllidae; genus Teleogryllus; species Teleogryllus oceanicus. The sequence goes on from CAXIVR010000004.1 coordinate 494,019, forward strand.
GAAAAGAGTCTTGCACGTCCCTAACTTGGAAATGAACTTTCTATCGGCGTCTAATATCGTTAACAAAGGCAAGAAAATAGTTTTGTATTGTTATGGAGCAAAGGCCTATGACATGAAACAAGGAATGTTGATAGCCAAAGACACCTTCGCTGGAGAAAATTTTATGTTTAATATGGAAATTGACAGTGGTGTCGATTCTGAAAAATATCGTAGCCAGGGCCGTCTTTGGGCTTGAAAGTGCCCGAGGCACTCAGAGATTTCGGGGCCCCTAATTCTTAGTTCAACAAATTACGTTCTGGAGATCATAAGTTTGAATATTGATTTAATGATCATAAGTTTGATCATTGAATTGAATATTACACAGTTAATAAGCATTTTGATTCCTCTTTTTAAGGTGAGGAAGGATTTGTAAAAAACTAGATAAACGGAATTAAATAGTATCTTTAATCTCTGTATTTTCTATAGTAATATTTTACTAATAACTCTAACAATAGTAACATAATAAAATATGATTAAAAAACACACAAGCAATATTTAATAATAAGATCTAGTAAAAACAAACTAAGCATTTGTCAATGGTACTTTACGTAGTTTCGCACGCTACAGAGTCAATCAATTACATCGTGGAAGATCAATTCGTTCAAAATATCATACTCAATGTTTAATAAAGCTAACGAAGAAAGTCGTTCTTGAATCATTATTCTTAATTCATTTTATATACTTCAGCTTTGAAAATGAGCGTTCACCGTACAATTAGTGACCATTAACGTTAAGGGAATTCTTAACGCTATTTCAATGTTAGGAAATGTCTCTTCAAGATTATCTTTTTTAACAATTTAGCATTTCTGCCAAATACGGTGCTGTTTGTTGGATTTTCAATGCGAAGATAATGTTGAAATTGAAAACACTCCGATATGAGCTCTTGTTCATTGACATCTGTATTATCAACAAATTGTTTACATTTATTAGACAATTCTTTCTCTTCAATAAGTTTTAATTCTGATAAAAATTGATATCGTTTACTTATGATACTGTATGATTCAGCTCTTCTATCCAATTCACTTATTAATGTGTCGATAATAGGAATATAAGTTTGTAATTTAAATTTTTCTTTGGCAGGAAAGATGACGTCTGTTACTGAGTCAAAATAAGTTACACGAGAACTTCTGTTTGTTACACGCGAATTTTGATATTCTGAATCGAGAACTTTTCTTTGGCGATTGTTTAAAGTTATCAAATTCATTTCTCATGACATGCAAACAATTGATCAATGATGATATCAACTTTGAAGCAACATCCAATGAAGATTTTCTTTTGCAACGTTTTTTCTTTCATTGACTTTTAAAAGTACAGCACTCCAGACTTCGGTTAGAATAATATTCTCTAATTTTTTCATTTTCTTAGCTATACTGTAGGCTTCATTTCGCGTTTCTGCTGGGTTTTCTTTATTACTTTCAATAAATTCCAAAGGTAATATAATCTGAGAATAACCACATTTTAAAGCTGAGACTGCATCGTATCTAGCAGACCACCTAGTATCAGATAAACCTTTTTACTACTTGATATTTTCCCAAGAATGTTTTTAATAAGTATAATAAGTTTAATAAGTATTATTCCGAAGCACAACATGATAAGAGCCAAAATTTATTGTTTATTTATCCTTGAAAATAGATTTTATTACATGGGAGTTTTTTTTCTCCCTTTCAAAATTCAAAATTTAAGTAGTATATGACATAGTGTAGGGATCACAGAATTTTGAAAATGTGTACACAATTCACTTTTCCCCATAGCACGTCATACGCAGTTTTTAACTGTTTTTTGACGTGAAAATAAATAAATATATCCCAACGATGTGTTGAACCCGAAAAGAAGTTGTACAATTTTTGTACAAGTTGGAAATAACTCGTTGCTGTCATCACGCAACCAGCAGCTTTAGCCCCGACAAAATTCTGCGAATGTCCAGCACAAGGAATGAAAATAGCGTATTCGCATAATTGACGCAATCTTGCTTGTAGTCCTGAGTATGCACCTGACATATTCGCGGCATTGTCGTAAGTTTGACCGTGGCATTCATTAATTGATATCTAATTATTTTCGAGAAAAGCTAAAACCGTATTCGTTAAATATTCGGAACCATGTTCTTGAATAGGTATCAACTCTAAAAACCGCTCAATCGGTGTATTATCTTTTACATATCGAATCGTAAATGTTAACTGATCAACATGGCTACAATCTGGAGTAAAATCAATACTAATTGAATAATACTTGGCCTGTTTCAACTCAGAAAGTATTTTTAGTTTTACTTGTTTACTCATAATCTCAATAAACTCTTTGCAAATGTTCGCTGATAAATACGACACGAATCCTTTTCTTGGATTACCATATTTGTTCAAATGCTCTTTAAGAAATGGATCAAATTTGCTAATTAGTTCTAAACAACCCAAATAATTTCCATTCTGCTGAGAACCAATTACTTCATTATCACCACGAAACGGCAGTCCGCGGCCAGCAAGAAATTTGATTGTTTCAACAATTCTAATCAAAACACTTTTCCAATAACGCTTCATTGAATTGGACAAGTATTGATTCATTTACAGTACCACTTTCTTACTTCGAACGATGTCATCCATAGTTGCATATCTATGCCGCAAACTGTTTTCATGTTCAGTAATTGCACGGTTCAAATTTTTCCAGTCGTGAAACCCGTCCGGAGAATTAAACGCCGAATCGGAAGATGCAAAAAGACTGCAGTTCTTAACGCATATTTAGATGGCGAAAATAGAAGCCATGATCTACAGACAGTTTCACTGTTTTGCAATTTACGTGTAAACACAGATTTAGTAAGATGTCTAATTACATTTTTCCCATTTCCGTCTTCGTACTTTCTCGCTGTTTTTGAAAAATCACAATCTTTATTTTTGAAAAAACATAGGTCCTTTCTGAATCCAAAAACATCGATCTTCTTCACTTATCTTATTCCATTCACCGGAATCGTTTGATGTGCACCTGGATACTTTTGAAGAAGTCAGAGCATCACCTATATTTTCAGATGAGAAACATTTCTCATGCAATGAAACATCATCCAGATGAGAACTACCTTCGGAGGTACCTGATTCTGGTTCCATTTTCTGGTTTTCTGATCGATTAATTTCATTCGGTGTTTCCAAAAGAATTTCTGGTGTGTCATTTGAAGATATACATGGATTTACTGATTTTGTAAAGAAAGATGTCAGTTTGGGTAATTTTTTAATCCTTTCGTTCTCCTCAATCGCTTTTTTTTTTCTTAGATGCACCGCTTGGATATGTGCGTTTCGACATGGTACCAGTAAAATGAAATACCAATGAATTCTTAGAAGAAAAATACAATATACTCAAATTCACAGTTCACCAAAGCAAACATTTTCGGTGCTTTCAATTTTTTATAATGTCACTTTGCATGTTAAAAATTGGGTTGATATTTCTTAATCATATTGAATTTTTTTGTTCATTTATACTTGTTATATGTTATCATATTTGTATTTAAAATAATATTTTTGTCTAAATGATTGATTCGTTAATATATAATTCTTAAATACTGTTAATTTTCAACCATGAAACTTTATTATACAAATTATAATATAATAAAATTATACACTTTTAATATCCTTTAATCAATTTTTATTTGTTTGTTGCTCTATTTTTAAATTCATTAATTATAGTGTTATAGTATTGTTATTTATTAGTTATAAAAAATATAATTTTATTAAAATAAATAAACATTGTGGTTTACAAATTTATACATTAAAATGTAATTAAATGTATCTTAAACTTACATTTTTTAGTGTGTTCCGTCCTGGGTTCAAATGATATGATAAACCTTTCAGATGTTAATTATGTAAAGATGTTGAATTTTATATTATACTTATAACACTTAACACTGTATTGCACTTGCTCTTCATTCGATTTCTGACTGCAAACTAAATTCATTTTCAGTATTTGCCGATTGCTGCCAAGCAATACGAAGGTCGTTGATAAGTCTGTAAATTTCTATGAAAGAGCGCGCATTGTTGTTAAACATGTGCATTGTTAGAAAGAACGATTCTTTGTAGACAGCTGTTTGACTTGGCGACAGACTTCGAAAACTGAACTGATCAAATTATAAGTGACATATTTTATTAATCTCTCGACATTTGTACCATTGATGTTAGAAATATATAATATTACTTTAATCGTGAACATTAATTGTAGTAAATATTATAATTTTTCAGTTTTGTTATATATTTTTTATTATCTGTGGGGGCCCTGAGGCACGAGCCTCGTCTGCCTGTGCCTACAGATGGCCGTGATCGTAGCTGTAAACTAGAAGTTTCAGGAGAATCAAAAAAAGAAGACCGTCGTAGAAACGTGTTTCAAGGGAAAACTAATGACATACGGCACAGAAGATTACGAGTATATCACACCAATTATAATTACATCAACCTCATGAAGAAAAATGAACTTATTCGTGGACTGGAGAATGCGGTGTGTATCCTGTGACTTTAGGATAAGTTCACTCGTCTGCCATTCGCGAACTTATCTCAAAAAACTTCTCACGGCATTTAATCAAGGTTATTTATTGTCCTATGTGGACCAATTTCCACTCTATCACTTGGCGGCAGTAAATATATGCTTACTATGTTTGACGATTTTAGCCGCTGATACTTCGTAAGAGTTTGGTAAAAAGAAAGATGTATGCAAAATTGAAGAATTCTTTAACATTAGAGAAAACGAAACGAATCAAGGGGTGAAGTATGTACGGACGGACAACGGCAGTGAATTCGTAAACACCTCTCGTCATCTTGACGTCTTATCATAAAAGAAAAGGAATTAACAGCGAGCTCACGACTCCTCAAAGTAATGGTGTCGCAGAGCGTGCCAATCGTACAATTATTGACACAGCTAGGACCATGCTTTTAGATTCCGGTTTACCATTGGATTTTTGGGCCGAGACTATTAGAACTGTCGTATATATATATATATATATATATATATATATATATATATAACATAACCCCTACCTCAGGAGATAAAAACATCGTAGACGAGACGTAAATTTGATCCACGTGGCAAACAAGGAATATTTGTTGTATATTCACGTTGTCGAAGGGCGTATAGAGTCTACATCAATGTGCTATTGTGGAATCAATAAATGTGGTTTTCAAGGAAGAAGAGAGATGATATGCCGGCAATGTTCCAAACTCTCATAATATATTAAATTGGAACTATAACGCGATGGCATAACTAGAATCGAATAAAATGACGTCTTTGAGAAAGGTAGAACCTCGAACTTGTGATCTTCCTATCTTAATCGACAATCCTTTGCGAAACAAGTCATGCTGCGTCAACGCCGATTAATCTATTTATTTATTTTTATTTTACGTCAAAAAACAGTTAAAAACTGCGTATGACGTGCTATTGGGAAAAGTGAATGGTGTGCACATTTTCAAAATTATGTGATCCCTACACTAAGTCATATACTACTTAAAGTTTGAATTTTGAAAGGGAGAAAAAAAAACTCCCATGTAATAAAATCTATTTTGAAGAATAAATATTGAATTTTGAAAGGGAGAAGAAAAAAAACAAAAACTTCCATGTAATAAAATCTATTTTCAAGGATAAATAAGCAATAAATTTTGGCTCTTTTTACTTCCTCCCCGACAACATGGAAAGATAATTTGAATAATTGTATTTTCCACTGAATTCTAGAAGACGTGACAAAAATTAAGTTACATTTATGTCAGAAGCAAAACAAGGCCATCTCAGCATTTGCTCAATGGATCGAAAATGGACGAAAACCATCGAGATAGGTCATTGACCCGGAAGCGTAATACAATAGTCTTACAGGTTGTTTATACTCATTTATTTCAGTCCAAATGGCAAATAATGCATTTGTATAATTGTTAAAATTAATGTTACTTTTCTTGTGATGCTGAGTATAGTCTCTAATGATAGAAACAGTTATGCAGCAGAAACGATTTCACTTGGGATTTAAACTTTTCTATTAGATTTAATCGTTTAATGTCATCTGGAAAGTGTTGTAAAATAATGTACATGTATTGTATGTGAATTTTTGTAATGAGCTGTTGATACTGTCACCTGATGAATATGATATCTACTCAGTGTTATAGTAATGAAATTGGCATTTTCTGAAAAAAAATTCCGCCCCTTTAGCAAGTCATTTTTTACAAAACCACTGATTCGTAAACAAAAGACACGTAATGGTAGAATTTCTAGATTAATGAAGAACACATGAATCACGTGGGTGGGATTTGTTATTATTCTACAATTCGTTTTGTAATCTAAAAGTCTGGAGCTATAAGATGTATTTCCCAGAATATTATGCCTATCTCAGGCGGAATGAACATTCGCGAAGTATACACAACGGCAGTATGAAGGCTGACTGAATTTGGATGAATTCTGAACGCGTAGCATAATAAAACAATTTTGTGTTCAATTCATTTAAAGGGACTTTCCATTTGGTTTGACTGAATTGAGAGACCAAAAAATTTTGTTGCCTTAACATCAGTCAATGGTACACTGTTCATTTTCAATGGAGCACATAATTGTTTATTTGAAATGGAAAACTGCATTAAAACCGTTTTCTTTTCCTTTAGTATTAGTTTAATCTTGAACGTGATCCAGAATCTGTTTTACTTGACGCAACGGAGGACATGGTCACTGAAAAGAAAGTATCAATGGAAGAACCCGCGATTCCCTTTTTTCTTCGAAATCTGATAAAGATGTTGAAATTCGAAGATCTACAAGAAAAAGAATACCTACCAAGAGATATGAAGGGATCGTCGCTTGCGAATCGAATGTTTGTAACAAAAAATTGTCTTGAACCTACAAGAGAAGCTATTACATCCGACGAAGGTGTGAAACGGAAAAGTCCGATTTGACGTGAATTAAATTGCTTAAGGTGGTTAGAGCGAGATATTCCGTGAGAGAGAGAGAGAGGAGAGAGAGAGAGAGAGAGAGGGAGAGATATGAAAGGAAATGCGCACAATTAAACAAAATGTGTTGTAGAGGAAAGGGGTTTCTATTAAAATACTAATACTACGAAAGGCTGAATTTATCATTTCTCTTACAATTTCAATTTTATTTGCCCATGGATGGATGTAGATTCAGTGGGCCTCCATGTACAAGATTGGTTTGGGCACGCCTCAAAAAATCTTTAATTAACTAGAAAACCACTTATTATGATAGATTAAATTCTTGTACAAATACAGATGTAAATAAACAAATTGCTTACAAAGTGGAAATTACATTTTTAATTTTTCATTTACAAATGCATGTTCTATTCAATTTATTTTTAAATTCAAACATTGTAGTTCAGTAAACAATTTGACTAATGATTTGAGATGAATGTACAAGTAACTTGGTAATTTTAGTTTCGCAACCTATCAAGAAATATCAGATAACTTTATAGATATACCTGCCACATTGTTTCCTAATGGATAGTGTGAAACCACTTTATATAAAGACGACATTCCGGATAAACATCAGAGCCTACACGTATTCTTGAAGTAGTACATGGTTCGTTTGATGCTCGAGCGAGGAAGCGTATTAGCTCTGCAAGTCAGTTTCTTTAGATGCATAAAGGTGAGTGTTATCGACAAGGCTGAAGAAGTGAAATTTCAGGGCGGTCTGTAAAACTGACACCATTAATGATATTAAATGGTCATTATAATCATTAAAATCAATAAACTGTAAAATTGAGTTCATTTATGATATTGATGATCGTTATCATTTACGAAATTAATGATCAACGTTATAAGATTATTAGCATCACGAATCTCCGTTAATTTAAATACCCCAAATATGCGTGAAACATTTTCTTATTATTTTAACTGAACGTGTTATTAATGAAAATATATTATTTTAAACTGAAAGAAAATTATGTAGTAGAAGCTCATCTTTTAAGAGCAAGCGCAAATTTTATGCGCATTTCTGAAATCCATAATACCACCGATAATTTCTTCAATAGAGCACTGTGGGTGAGAATTCGTTAAGTTAGAATATTATTATTGATAGAGCCTATGAATAAACATATCTATAGAGCGTTCAAGCATTTGATTGCAGTTATGGAGGACAGCGTTGCCACTTCTCACACTGCGCTTTCGCGCAAGTCGCCATGCTGATACTCAGATTGACATGAAATTTTAACAGCGTGTTTAACACCTTTTGAAATCCATAAAATAAATTTAAATGTGATACGAACCATTGCATGTAGTGGTTTTCCGACAATTAGAATTCAGACGTATCATTACGTGCCGCTCGTCAAAGCACGGACTCCACGCGTCGTCTGTCCTAATAAGGTCGAATTCATGCATGAATAATCTGAATACAATTCATTATTGTAATATATACGTTTCAAAACTATTTGACATTTTTATAGAGTATTCCTTAGGTAAATATTAGAAACTGTTCTTTACGTTGTACGATTCTTTACGATTTCCTCTAATGAATGACCGTATTCTAATGTACTTTTGAATCACTTTCCAATGATACATAAGTTTCAGAAAGATAATTGTCATCAAGTAATGAAAGTAGTAAATTGCAGACTTTATTATAATTATCAAAATACATTAACATATAACGTATTTATGGAATAAATCACCTTTAAATAAATATTTAACACTTCATTGACAGCTTCTGAGTTGAAAAATACACACCTTATTGACAGTATTCGGACTATTCGCTGATTTTCAACGCACAATGCACCACAACCCAGTACTATGATTTTCTTATATCTCGCATGGCGTTGAGCAATTGCGTATCTAGTCGAGGGGTAATGTTTTTCAACACGGCAGGGAGACACGAGAATAGAAGCCATACCCGCATATCCAAAGAGTATATCTCATCTTCCCACGCTCAGAGTCGGGAGAGAGGAAATTCTCCTACGGCCTGCGCCTTGAAAGAGAAGCGACCTCAAGGTCGAAATTACGCCGACAGCTGATGCCCCTCTCGTTCAATGTCCGGGTGCCACGAATAAACCGCGTGTCACTGGGATATATGCATTCATTTCAGTACAAGCATCTCGCAATTCTCTGTCAATTACATTAAATCCACAGTAATTTCGTTTTATAAAGATTTTTTCTTACCGAACATGAAAAATGATATAACGTGAAAATAAGATCTGGGAATGCAGATTAATGCATGTTAAAATCGAATAATTTTGATGAATTTAAAAATACTATTTTTAATTTTTTTGCCACCCATTTTCAAATTTTTGCGGTATTAACAATGATAATAGGCCAAGTGTGTATTCCATGCGAATTCGAGGTCATTATTACTTGTAACATTGTTGTAACGCCCCACTGATAACAAAAGGCGATGATGTCTACCTTTCGTTCGCGTTAATATGAACTACTACTTTATATATATATTTGTAGAATATTACAATATCATAGGGTGTAATAATTACTATTATATATTTTCGATCTATTTACATTTGTTTGCCACAGCTATCAGTATCGTATACCTTATACCACAATGAATTCAATGGCAGAAATATATTTTCGTTTGAAGTTTTGAAGAAAAACCGTATTGTTTGAAATCATTTAATTTTCGCACCAAATGTTGTACGATATAAAATGAGTTTTAGAAAAAATGGTGACAGATGTGTTACTTCGGAGATAAATTGTGGTATTAGTATTACATAACCATTACTAAAGGCGAGGAAGTACGTGGTGTTTTAGGACTACTAGTTTTAGATATGTTTAATTGTATTTTACTGTATTTAATTATTGAAATTGAAAAATAAATACTCTACATTTCCTTTCCCCATCTCAGTTTAGTATCGCTAAAACGTATTAAAAGATCACAGAACGACAAGAGATGTTCGTTCCGAGCGCACTGAATATTGTTTTTATTACCAACTCAAGAACCATGATTCACACAGAAATGTGGTTATCGTGGAGTAAGCACGTTAAATATTTGCGTTTGAAACAGAATGACCGAGTCGAATTGCCCCGGACTTCTTCCTGAATTGGGAACATAGCTAGCGATAGAAAGAGAGTCTATGTAAAGTATTGGATAGAAAGAGAGAGCAATACTCCATAAGACCCTGTACTGCAATCAAATGCTTGAACGCTCTATAGACAGACTAAAATGTCAGCTTTTCCCTATCGTTTCTCATCCACTCATTTGCACTGATAAGAGAAATGCAATATTTTAAATCAAAATTCCCCAAATGCACTTATTTATCCTGCAGCTATTTAAAAAATATTCAATTAAATCAAATTCTTTTAATGCATTGTTTGAAACCAAATACTTATATTTGTATTCATTTCACTGAAATAATTGTTTTAATTAATATATAGAAGAAATTTTTTTGTATGTAATTAATAAAACGTAGAAATTTATTTGTAACCAGTGGTGGGTGGTGGGGGTGGGTTGCGGGCTGCAACCCTCCCCCCCCGTCCTTGTCAAAATTCTTTAATTTCTGTTTGAAAAAGTGATTGATTTGATTAAAATAAAATATGTGAAACAGCATTTATTTCAATTACATGACCAATATAACTCACTGCTGGTGCGTGTGTAACTTTCGAAAAGCTTCCGCCGGGTATTGCTGCAATTCCACTTCCCTCCCTGTGACTGCCAGCCCCAACTGCATGCAGCGGGGTATAGGCATAGTTGATTTCGCTTCCTCCGCTGTTTGTTTCAATATTGGACCTCCAGGGGCTGCAGGAAGGGCAGTCCCTTTCTCAGTTTTGCGCGAAGTTTACATGATTTTTGAAGCTCAGACGGACGTGTGATATAGCTGAGGTGCTGTATATTGTATTTTCTGTTATTTTGTCGTGATTAGAATGGATACGAATGGTAATTCTGTTAAATATTTAAAAACTGAAATTTAGAAGTTAAACTCTTCAAGCAAAGTGTGATATAAAAGCTCGCAGTGGACCTACACCGGTATCGAACACCGGTAGTCAATCTGCTATGCAGCATGCTGCACAACAATCAAGTGAGTAAAAACCGCCAGGTGCTACGTACATTAATAAACTGTGTTAAATTCTGTGAATCAAACGAAATATCCTTAAGTGAACACGATGTAAGTGACAAGTCTAAAAATCGGGGAATATTTATGAACTTAGTTGCATACGCGAGTGAACTTGACTGTGTTTAAATCACATTTAGAGAGCGCTTCTTCTTTTAAAGGCACATCACAAACTATTGAAGTTGAACTGTTGCAGTGTATGCTGGAGGTTTGTAGAGAGGCTATTTTTGAAGAAGTAGATGCGTCAGACTTCTTAGCTGTTATGGCTGATGAAACCACCGATGTATCGCATGGTTTTCAGCTTGTTATTGTATTATGATTTTGTGATTCAAGAGAAAATGTCAGGGAAAGATTCTGGAGCATTTTTAATCATCATGGACAGAATTCAAAGGCTATTTCAGAATGCATTCTCGCACAGTTAGACATAATATTAAAAGATAAAAAGGAGAAACTAATTGGACAGACATGATGGTGCTCATGTGATTAGTGGCGTGCAGACAAGAGTAAAAGAATAATATCCGAATGCTTCTTTTATTCACTGTTTCGCTCACCAATTAAATATCATTATGGAAAGAGCAGCTAAACAGAGCTCCAAAGAAGAATTTTCTTTGCGAATTTATCATCATTCCAGCATTTTTTCATCCCGCAAGAGAAACTGCATTAGACACCTGTGTAGGAAAGAGAATACCTGCTGCCGGAGTGACAAGGTGGAATTTCAAATCGAGAGCAGTGAGCACCGTATTTGAAAAGAAGGAAGCTTTAATCGAGTGTTTTCAAGTTCTAAAGGAATCAGAGCCTTCAAGTGATATCACCATAAGAGAAGCATCAACTCTACGGAAGACTTGAAGATGAAGATTTTAATTTTTGGCTAACTTTCTTCCAGCATATCATGCCACATGTTGACATTTTATACAACCGGTTGCAATGTCGCCAGGCAGATATGATGGAGATTCGTTCTTGTATTGGTAACTTTGTTAAAGCAGTTAATGAAGTTAGAAATGAAGTACTAGAGAACGTAAAAAGCAGTGTCAACGAGGAACGTCATATTCAAGAAAATAATACGCGAGTAGTGGCTGCGAAAGAAGTCTGTGATCTCATTATAACCCAGGCTAATATGCGATTTGAGTTCAGAAAACACCTTCAAATTTCAACGATAGTAATGCCATCCAATTTCGCCAAATTCAGCGAAACATTTCCAGACGAAGAGTTAAGAGAATGTCTGGAGTTGTATAAAATGTTCGATAACGAGAAATTGTATACGGAACTTTCTGTTTTTTATTCAAAAGGAGAATTCAGAAATTTATCACACGCAAGTTAACTTCATTTTATTACTTCAAACAATCTGAAGTCATCTTTTTCAGAAGTTGTAAAGCCCTTGAGAATTGCTGTAACTATCCCAACAACGACTAGCGAGCGATGTTTCTCAGCTATGAAGCGGATAAAAAGTTACCTTAGAAGTACCACGGAAGAAGAAAGATTGACTGCGCTGGAAATGTTATCTATAGAAAGAGCAGTTCTCAACAGAAAAACATATTTTAACAAAAGGGTCATAAATTTTCAACGTACAAAACTCGTCGTGTGGCGCTCATCTATAAGTAATTAAGGTAATTCTTTTTTTATTTTTACATGCAGCCCCCCTATTAATTAAAGGTACCAGCCGCCATATTAATCATAATTCATCAGTTTATACTATGTCAAGTGGCACAACCCCCAAACACAATCACATCAAATCAAGTGGAATATATAGTACTCATTTATTACTAATTTATTACCCAAAAATTAAATTTATTTATTACTCCTCCCGTTTCTGAAATAAAGGTGATTGTGCTAGCGTTACTGTCACGCTAGCAAAACCCAATTCAAAAAATTAAAACAAACGATCCAAAGTAATACGAATGTTTAGAGGACATTTATTACTAATTTATTACTCTCTCTAATTTATTGCTCTAAAAAGAAAGTCATTACTCCAGCAGTTTACGAAAACAAAGTCAAACACAATTAGATAGCAAACCGCACGACATTTGCGTATATTATTAAAGAGTACCAACGACCTCAAACACTAAAATTACAAAAATACATATACAATCAAATAAAACCCCAGTTCTAAATTTACATCAAACAAATTTTGAATGTAAAACGAATTAAGAAATATTGTAAAAACTAAATCCTAATGGTCCAAACATGCAAGAGATTCACATTCAAAAATAGACAGAACCCACGAGCACAATCGCATTAAACCAAACACATCATTTAAGACATTTATTACACTGTTATTTATAACTAATTAAAAAGTATTACTCAGTTGTTAACAAAATAAATAAATTTAAAAATCGATATACATACGCAAAACCCCTTTGGTTTTAGAAATAATTTAGGAGTATAAGTAGCCAAGAAAATCAACCAATTCTGTACAAAATAGACATTATCTTCTGTTTTTTACACCAGTAGAAAATGTTTGCAGTAACATTTTAAAAAATTTGTGTAAACTCAAACGCAATGGTCAAAATATGCAAAAAATTCAAATTAAAAACAGACAAAAAAACAGAGCACAATCGCATTCAACAACATCATTTAAGGACGTATTACACTTTATTTAAGACTAATTTAAAATTTATTATCCGTTAACAAAATAAATAATTTTAAAAATCGATATACTAGCAAAAAGCAGTATTAATATAATTTTAGGGTATAGTACAAAGTAAATGGGAAAACCATCCTGTAGAAACTGGGCATTATCTTCTTTATTAACAATAGAAAAATTATTAACGAAACGCATTTAAGAAATAGTTAAACTCAAACGCAATGGTCAAAATATGCGAGAGATTCAAATTAAAAAATAGACCCAACGAGCACAATCGCATTAAACCAAACACATAATTTAATTCTCGTATTACACTGTTATTTAAAACTAACTAGAAATGTATTACTCCAATTATTGAAGAAATAAATAATTATAAAAAACGATATACATACGCAAAAACGCACTGTATTCGTGAAGTAATTTTATAGTAGGCCACAAGTAAATGAAACCAATCCTGTACAAAATTAGTCATTACGTTCTGTAATCTAACACCAAGTAGCATATTATGAACGTTGAAATGCATGTAAGTAATATCGGGTAAACTCAATCGTAATGGTCAAAACAGGCAGGAGATTTAATTAAAAAAATAGAGGGAAGCTAGGAGCACAGTCGCATTAAACAAAGCACATCATTTAAGAGACATTATACACTATTATTTAAAACAAACTAGAAATGTATTACTCCGCTCTTTTACGGAATATGTAATTTTGAAAAACCACATACATACACAATATCGCACGGTTTCCATGAAGTAATTTTTGAGTATAGTAAGCCTTGATAGTGAGCCTTGTGCTCGTTTTTAATATGAATCTCCTGCATGTTTTGACCATTACGATTGAGTTTACCCGATATTTCTTACATGCGTTTCCACGTTCATAATATGCTACTGGGTGTTAGATAACGGGAAATAATGACTAATTTTTACAGTTTGTTTTTAATAACTATAGTCTAAATTACTTCACGAAAACAGTTCGTTTTTGTATGTTTTTTAAAATTATTTATTGCTTTAACTAATAAAGTAAGAAATGTCTAGTTAGTTTTAAATAACTTGATATTCTCTTAAATGATTTGTTTGGTTTATTTATTTGCTCTTAATTCTCTCTATTTTTAAATTTGATCTCTGTATTTGAACATTGCTTTTGAATTACCAAATTTTTAAATGCGTTTCCCGTAATAATTTCTTTTGTTAAATAACGGAAGATAAAATCTACTTTTGTACAGGTTAATTTCTTTTGCATGTAACTATATAAATATTCAAAATGTCGTTAATTACATATTATTTATTTTCAAATTATTTATTCCGTAAAAAGCAGTAATAAATTTCTAGGTAGTTTTAAAAAAATGTAATAGTCTCTTAAATTGTGTTTAGTTAATGCTATTGTCTGTTGTTCTGTCTATTTGTATTTGGAATCTCTTGCATATTTTGACCATTGCGTTTGAGGTTACACACTATTTCTTAAATGTGTTTCCACGTTAATAATTTTCTATTGGATGTTAAATAACAGACGATAATGTCCACTTTTGTACAGTATTGGTTTGATTTACTTGTGGCTTACTATACTCTAAAATTACTTCATGAAAACCGTGCGTTATTGCGTTTGTTTATCGAATTTTAAAATTATTTATTTCGTTAACAACCGGAGTAATAAATTTCTAATTCGATTTAAATAACGGTGTAAAACGTCTCTTAAATGATGTGTTTGGTTTTAATGCGATTGTGCTCGTTGGTTCTTCTGTTTTTAATTTGAATCTTATATTTTGACCATTGATTTTAGTTTACACAATATTTTCTTAAATGCTTTTCCGTTAATAATTTTTCTACTGGTTCTTCAATAACAGAAGATAATGTCTACTTTTCTACAGGATTGGTTTCGTTTACATGTGGCTTACTATATACTCTAAAATTACTTCATGAATACCGCGCGTTTCTTGTATGTATGTGTTTTTTTCTCAGAATTAATTATTCCGTAAACATGCAGAGTAATAAATTTCTAGTATTTTTGTAATTGGTTGTAGTGTTTTGAGATCGTTGGTACTATTAAGTCGTAAATGTCGTATTATACGCAAATGTCGTGCGGGTTGCATATCTAATTGTGTTTGACTTTTTTTTCGTAAACCGCTTTTGTAATGACTTTCATTTTAGAGTAATAAATTAGTAATAAATGTCCTCTAAACATTCGTATTATTTTGGATCGTTTGTGCTCATTTTTTGAGTTGGGTTGTGCTAGCGTGACAGTCACCCCAAGCACAACCACCTTTATTTCAGAAACGGAAGGAGTAATAAATTTAATTTTTGGGTAATAAATTAGTAATGAATGAGTACTAAATACTCCATTTGGTTTGATGTGATTAGGCTATGGTGGTTGTGGCCTCTTGACATGGCCCCGTTTATATTAATAAAATTAGTCGTAAAAAGCAAACAAATATTTTAATATGGGACTGTGATAAACTAGCCATTATGTTAATTGAATGGCGTGCGAATTGTGAAGTATTTGAAACACGGTACACAGTGAAAATATGTCTGGAAGAGCGTTACATGTAACACTTTGTCACATTAAAACTAGTGGTGCTGCAACAGCACATACTTTCTCGAAATATTTGTAATGGATACGTAATATTAAACTACTACAAGATGTTGCAAAATTGTTTCCAACAAGCAATTATTTTCCACGCTTGGATACCAACCAAGGTGTCTAGAGTTATCACGCCAATCACCTTACTTCTACACTACTAGCCCTAGATAAACTCAAATGTTCCCGATGCATAAAACCCGTGAACATTTCAGTTGAAAAATTTCAAAAATTTGATGATTTTCCTTTATATTATTTCAAGATCTAGTTTTAGAGAAGAGATTTCGTTAATGATAAAAACTCTTTCATCAATATTGTAATTTTGTGAGTGCAATTTTCGACAGGAAAAGAGAGTTTGACGAAAGCGTGGCTTGGGCGTTCTTCTCTCCAATTGAAGATGAAAATTGGAACCGTTTTTGAGGAAAAATCATTTATAAACTGCTATTACTTAAAGCAAAAATAATTCGAAAATTACTTGTGTTTTTGAAGTTTCGATTACCTTTTTAAATGATTATTATTTTTGAGAAAAGATTTTATGAAGAACAAGTCCCTATCATCAATATTGTGTTTTGCAAAGTTAAGACTTTTTTTCGAAAGTAGGGAAAGGTTGTCGAAAATGGGATTTTCTCAACTTTTTTAGCGTCTACTGCCTAAAAATGAATCAAATCAAAAACTAAAATAGTTTTTGATTTTATTTATTTAAAGTCGCATCAACTACATATGGTTTACACATATAGAGCTAAAATAGTTGGAGTTGTTTGTAAGCAAAAGTTATACATTGCCTTTACTTGAAACAAAAATGTGATAAAGCATTGAAGGCTTTCACAGCCGGAGTCAATATTCATGTTTTCTTCCGGGCTGATGGGCCGTGTGGCTTTGAACTGCCAAACGTTTCGCCCACGACTGTGGTGGGCGTCGTCAGTGGCGAGGTCTCGGGCGAAGTGTCCGGGACGGTGGCTGACTGGCGACTGTTACCGCGATGGTCTCGGCCGCGGGTGGGGGTAGCGGAGGGGGCGCCAAAGCGCGCTAGCTACTGATTGGCTATCGGTTCGTGAGCTGGCTTGCGATTGGGTATCGACCGAGATGGGAGTGGGGCAGGGAATTTTATTATTGTAAGGTTTTGTCTTGGTGTTAATGGAGTACGGGATGCCAGGCGGAATTTTTTGACTCCTGCTTTCCTGTTAAATTGTTTGGGTGTTTGAAATTTATGGCTTCCCGTTGTAAGCGGGCGTGGTAGTGGTTTGTAGTGGATAAAATCTGGTGTTGTGGAATAAAATGTCGTGCTCTTTTCCCGAAAGAGCATTCATCACTGGATCTTTCGTGTAGCCAAGCGGCAGTTCGTTTATGCTCTGCAGGCGGTGTTGACTGACCGTTGCGTTGTTCCTATGTAACGGAACCACAGCAGCAGGGAATCCTGTAAACACCTGCTGTCAGTAGTGGGTTTCTCCGGTCCTTTGCTGAACGGAACATGTTGCGGAGCTGTGTGGTAGGCGTGAAAATTGTCTTGATTTTGTGTTGCTTCAATATCTTGCTGATGCGGTCAGTGATGTTTTTGAGATATGGCAGTGTAATGGTGTTGGTTTCCTCTTTCTCGGAACAGCTGCGTGCGCTCTTGTTTGTGTGTAATGCTCTCTTACTTCTTGGGATGAGTAACCGTTGACTTGAACATTTTCCAGATGACCGAGTTCTTGGTGTATGTTGCTTTCTTCGCATATGCGTCTGGCGCGGTGGACAAGTGTCTTCATTTGTGTAGTCCGTTTTGTTCAAAATAACGGTTGCGTTCCCCTTATCGGCAGCAAGAATGATAATGTCGTTGTTGAGTTTTCGTAGTGCCGCTCTCTGCGCGTGGGAGAGAACAAAACGGACTACACAAACAAAATTAAGGATTAAATTTAAGTGAAGAAAACTCCAAATAAAATGGGAACCTTTTTGAATTTCCAAAATTTCATAATTTTAACGAAAATAAGATCAGTATCTTTTTATGCGTTTTTTTGCTATCCAAGGGAAAAGTTTAATCAACATTTGTAGTCATTTTTTAAAATATTGAGGCTTAAATTAAAGTACCTTCATAAATCAAAATATACGTTTCAAACTGGTAGGGCCTCGACTTGGTACATATCAATATTAGAGAAAATCTTCTGAACGGTAAATAACCAGCACGGATAAACAGACAAGTTTTCTCGTCAATCTATTTTTCGGATTTCGGATCCGCCAAACTTGAATTTTGAACAAAGTGTGAGGTAAAGAATTTATTATATAAAAGAAACAAGATTTATCCCCCTTTTCCAGGCCCTGAGCCTGGTAATGAAAGGTAATTGTGGACGCCATTTTGCTGTATTATTTTGTTTTTCAAAAAATTACACTAATGTATTTTTTTTGACATTCTCTCACGCCGTTAATATTTACGGTACTGACAATTTATATACCGAGTACATTATTGCATTTGTAAGTAAGTGCTTCATATTTTTTCAAACTAAGTTTCTTGAAGAACCAAAAGTTTTCTGTGGAAAAGAGCATCAAATTTCACATTTACAGAAACGCTTAAACGATTTGTTTTATAAACGGCTCCAAATTTTTCAACAAAGATGTCCATTTAGGACGAGGTTTTACTCTTCTATAACATTCATTAAGTAACATTTTCGTTAGATAATGTGATTCTACAACAGTAGTACATTCTTTCTCGCAATATTGTTAATGGTAATGGTTAATGTAACATTGTAATATAACAAATTCAGTAGAGGTGGTGTGTTTTTGTCCAATATGTGGAGACGTTTTACATTTTCTACATAAAGAGATGTAAGGAAACAATATTAACCGTGTAGGATTTTATCTATTCCCTTTCCTACACGTATAACACTTTCCTTATATTTAACATATACATACACAGAATATTGATAATGTATATTTTGGGTAATTTATTTCGCACTCTTTTGACAGTAGCTGCAAGACATGCTTTACTTTTATTTTTTATGATATAATCTAATTCTAAATCCTTTTCTTTGACCGCCTCCCGTAGCCCAACTGCTGGGCCGCAGATCTTTGCTCAAGGTTGCTGGTTTAGGTCCAGTTTAAGATATCGTGCAACTGTGCTATGGAAGGTCATGAATCTACTGAGTACGAGTATATCGTATAATAGACAGAGAACGTGAATAATTGTCTGAACAAATCATTGTTCAGGCGTGAAAGTCACAAAGCTGACAATGAACACAATGCGAAATAATAATACTGCTCTGCATTTAAGACATAATCTGTAATATCGCAAGATCAACCATTTGCTCGAAGAGTGTAGTATTGTGATGATTCATGTGGGATATTTATTGCTTTGAGCGTCTCATTCAGAACCTAGAGGCAATTCTATCCATCAAATTTGGTGGAAATCTGGTTAATAACAAAGGTAATGTTTTCCAGTAATGATGATCTTTTCATTACGCCCAATAGACCAAGAGAAGTGAACGAACCCTAGCTAGGAACTTCTCGCTCAATTTGAATGAACCGTGATACGCGCGCGGTGTTGTCGACTCGCGCGTTCTCGTCCCAATCGTCTAGAAAGCGTCTGGCTTCGGACTTGGCTTGTTATTTTCCAGAATTTTCCCATGTCAAATGGCAGATTCTATTCAAATTTCGTACATTGCTTTTTCGTGATGGTATGAAATACTTTTTCAAAACATTTCCAATAGCAAGTTTTGTCAAAATTTAAAAATTTCTGATGAGTTCTGCCAAGTCACAATAAGAGCACATGTTTAAATGACAAAATTAACGATTATTCGAAAACTAGAAGATGAAATCGAATAAAAATGTACCAGAAAAAGGAAGTGTCACACATTTTAATTAATACTACAAAAAGGACATGATACAATAGGCAAGTATTTCGCTCCAACTACCATGAGGGTCTGCTTCATCAACTGCCGAGTAAAGTGAAGAGTAGTTACATGGGAGTAGATGCAACTTGAGTAGAATGCGTTTCAACACGCTTCTGGAAGTTTATTTTACTCTAGAGTATTAATGCATACTCCCCGATGTACTCCGCAAACCAGCTTAACGCGCATTTTTTCATACACAGGCAGAGAGCGATTAAAGAGGTCGTGAGCAAGAATGGTGCTGTGAATCTTGCAAACCTCTGGTTATTTCGTAATATTCCGTCACTCATTTTAGTTTTGGAGTCCTTGGCGGCGTGTAGGTTGAATCCTTGTAGTTATTTTCCCATTTGTTATCGTCTACATATTTTATTTCGTATCCATATGGGTGCGATGCGGGTGATGTGCGGCGGCGAAGGAGGTTTAGCGAATCGGGCTGTTATACTCCAGTTTGCGGGTTCAAACCCGATTGAAGCCGTGGATTTTTAAGGGCAAAAAAGTCCTTCGTACGCCTTCCTTCGGAGGGGCAGTAACGTCGGTTGTCCCATGTTAATAGATTTACTGCATGTAAAAGATCCTCTGAGCCAAATTCAAATTGCCTGTTTCGTCGCCCAATCAATACCTTCTTTCTCCCCTAGTAGGTGAAAGGAGCGTAACGAAATTAACGTGGTCAGACGGAAGACCAGGCCTCATGGTCTGAGTCTCGCCACGTAAAATAAGGCAATCATTACTATGCGGTGAAAAAGAAAATTAAAGTCCTCCACAGCTTATAATGTACTTGATGAAGTTAACATCATACTTGACAAATAAAATACGTTGCTACACTTAAATGATTTTCAATAGACATATCCTATTTTGATCTGGCCTCTGATCATTCTGATCTAATTGTCTATAATCTTAAGATATTTACTATTCAGAAAAAATAGTTTATGAAATTATTCTACTACTTGTGTTTATTTTTTAGTTTCGTAATTAGCATGCAAATTATTCGTTTGCAAATCCGATTTCATGCTTCCAAATAGAAGAGCTGATTTACATAACGTCATGACGAAAAGTCGTCATAATTGGAAAATCAATCCGTTACCTCATGCACCTATCTCTAGCTTTCGCACTGAAGGAAAATATTCCAAATCATCACTGCAATCAAGTTGAAATACCATCATTTGCAATAGTCGAGTCATAACATCGCTTCAGAGGTACATGCACGTAGAAAACTGACCTTACTCCGTACTTTATTTGACGGATATTCTTTGTGTCGAGTTCATCTGGAATTTACTCTCGTGTAAGTGATTCTCGTAGAGTCGTAATAACTCGAGTAGGTGGTGAAACGCTCGAAGACGCTATTCTCGAGTAAACATGGTATTCTCCAGATAACTCATTCCTTTTTTGGTGAAACGGGCACTAAATCGCAATAGGATAACATTTCACAGCCAATAAAGATCATGGGTTAACAAAGCAGAGAATTTCAAATACTTTCGAAGCGTATAATGATCAGATCGTCCAGCGTTGCCAGATTAGTGAATTCTTTTAGAATTAGTGGACTGTTTTGGGGGTTGGGAGGAAAGGTTTGGAGATTTCTATTTATGTAATAATACAAAAGGATTTGCACGTAAAATATGTACATGTAAACTATATTAGATCTTAATCTCAAGTCTCCGTTCACATTCGTTCCTGAATCGAATCTTAAATAATATTACGTTTAATATTATTAAACTATTTAAATATATTTTAAATTGAGTCTTTTGATGAAGGTAAATGCTAATCACTTTAATATTATTATATGTTGCGGTTAATGATACAAAATTTTAATATATTGAACAAGTAATTTCCTATATTGTTTGCTAAATTTAGTATGTAACTATGAAAAAAGTAGAAACAAGTTTGGGGAATTATTTCATAATCAATGAGGGTAAATTGGTGGAACTTTTATTTCAGCTCTTTTTGCAAAATTTGAATATTTCATCTAAGAGATTAGATAGTATTATTTATTACAGAAATTATACACATTAGTATTTGAATGGAGTACCGAAACACCTTTGTTGCGAGGAATAAAAAGAACAAGCAAGAATAAATTTAACATATAAATTGAACAACCAGAACCAAAGGTCATCCAATATATTGCATTATGAATAAATTCGAAACAACGATACCATTGCCTTATGCACATTCTTTCAGACTTGAATAATACTTAAACTTGAAAATATCTCATTTTATTCGTAGATAACATGGTAACACTAACATTAAGTAAATGAAACCCACTTATTTTATCATTCCCAACATGTCACCGTTCAACAATGAACTTCGCAAATATCCATCTCTGCATTGTTGCCCAAGCAGCGTATGATGGTAATACAAGATGTCCCAAAATTTACGCAAAATTTTAATTGAATATAAAACCCTTTTTTCTTTAGATTATTATTTTCTTATTGAATCAAAGTACTGAGAATATGGTTACGTCAGGAATAACACATCGGGCACCTTCACAGCTTTTTTGGCACATACGAACTCTGGTCGAAATGTTTCGTGACAATTGTGCGAATGTGACCCAATTTCGTTGAATTTCCTCCTTCAATTGCATGGATTGTTACGGGCTTGTTAGCGCAGACCTTTGACTTCAAATAACTCGATAAAAATAAATTCAACCATGATAAATCGCACGATCTAGGAGGCCATTTCTAATCACCGAAAAGCGAGAGTGTACAGGATCAGGAAATGTCTCATTCAGTAATTGTATTGTTTCCCAGACTGTATGGCATGTGCACCGTCTTGTTGAAATCATATGTTCTTCATATCAATATTATCCAATTTAGAGAGAAAGAATAAGTTATGTCGCGATACCCAGCACCAATAACAGTCATTGATTGACCAACCTCATTTTCGAAGAAATCCAATAATGCCTCCAGACCGAAATCCACACCAACCAGTGAGACGTTGTGGATGCATTTGTTTTGGAACAATCACATGTGGGTTCTCTGAAACCCAAATGAGGCAGTTTTGACGATTAACAAAGTGAAAATGTGATTCATCGTTTAGGATAATTTTGTTTCTTCGAAAAATTGGGGTCCACTTGTTGCTGTTCAATAATCCATTTAACAAACTCTTTTCGCAGGGCATGGTAATTAGGCTTCAGTTCATGTGTTAATTGAAATTTGTAAGCATATAAATCGATCTTCAGTAAGTATACGCTGTAGAGAGATTCTTGAGATTTGCAATTCTCGTCCACGACGCCGAATTGGGCTTTCACCAACACTGTCACGCTCTGCTTCGATATTGACATTTGAACGGCTTGTTGTTGGACGACCAGTGTGTTTATCATCACTAGATGATCCAGTCTTCCTGAATTTTACAGTTACTCTCTTTACAGTTGACGAAGTTAAATCAATCGTCCGACCATATTTTGTACGAAATTTTCAATCAGTGACCGCCAAATATTCATAATTTTTTAAATATTGTTCAACAACGATCTTCTGTCATGTAACACGCGTTTTTCTGTCTTGTAATGCTCAATTTTTACTAACCATAGACTGTGAGATTCTACATTGTTTTTGTTTCAATTTGCCAACACTTAACTGTACAAATGGCGGCAAATTCATATCTTGTGTTAATTTTGAGTCACCGTTATAAAATGGATGTTATATAAAAGTTCAATTTTTTCAATGTTTCTTTCGTATTACACTTAAACCGTATTTTTAAGCGAGAAAATCGAATTTGGCTAATTTCAATTGTTTATGGATTGTTTGAACGAAAACATATTACATTGATTATACAAATTGTAGAAGAGCGAAAAAAATAATTAATATTGGAATTTGCAATAGATAATTATAAATAATTCTTTTTCATATCCTTTTGATCCATTCCTATACTCCGAGGAATTTTCTCATGGCCCGTATTTGGTGGAGAACCTGTTTACATTTAATTATTTTCAAGCGGAAATTTCACGAAAACGACAATTTTTAATGAGCTGAGTTTTTGGAATAGATTTTTTAATACAAAAAAATTATCTTCTAAAATTTGTTTTAGAAATTGAAAAAAAATTTTTCAAAACATTGTATATTACTTTTTTAACGAAAAAATGTGATGTTTTACAACAGACTTTGTCTGAGGTCAAAACTCCATCTTCAATTTTGTGTTATGAAATGTTAACTTCTTGCAATTGTCGAAAAAAATGGAGCGATAGCCAAAAATGGGACCATATTTTTTTTCCGACCCTTATAACATTTGTGGAGAAAATTTAAAGAAAAAATTGGAAGGGATTTGGGAAAAAAATAGTTACTGTTTTAGAAGTTGGTCATATTTCGGGCAAAATTACATGAAAACTGCTCATATTTTCGAAAAATTGAACATTACCTTATTTCAAGATCTGTCATTAAGGGGAAAATCTCGATCTTCGATATTATAGTTGTAGGAAGAGGACAAAAATATTTTGAATTTTGGCGATTTTCGAAACGAACATGAGAGCTGCACCATTTTCTGAGGCGACCATTTCGCTATCCGACAACATTTAATCAAACAATTTGGTGACATTTTTAAAATAACCGAGAAGCTGCATGTAAGGTACCCCAAAAATTTAAAAATCGGTTCCAAGTTCCAGAGATCGGAATATCAACCAGATTGATTGGGGAATATTAATTTTGGAGAAAATCGGTATCGACGTGGCCCACAGACTTGCAGACAGACGTTATGCAATAAATTAATTTTTCGGTATTAAGAACCTGAAAAAACATGGATTCTGGCTTCACAACGCGTTAATGGGAAGTAATATACTACATACAGGTGTCCAGAAGCCCCCGTCACAAAATCTACACCAAGATTCTTTGGTGACATTCGTGAAGAATGAGAGATACAGTTCTTTAAAAAAATTGTCTTCAAAGAAAATTGAGTTGAATTGTTACTTCCCTATGCGAAATTCAAACCAGCTGCCACGTCACAACTGACACTCTCTGTGGTGTTTGCCGAAGGGGCTGGGCACAGCGAGTTTCGCAGTTTCTTTGCGCTTTCGGTAAATCTGTCGAGTGAAGAAAACACCGCTTACCGCGATGACCGTATAATTAGCATACCCACTTATAAGAAAACAAAAAATAATATTCCAGAATTTTGTACTAATTATGAACTAATTTACACCCAAATTTAAAAATTTTGAAGCAATGCACAACATCCAAATAAAATATAAAGTGTGGGTGTACTAACTTAACGTTAAGTTACCATACCAACACAAGAAAGCTTTATATTTGGGTATAAATTAGTTCAAAATTAGTACAAAATTGAAGTATTTTTAATTTTTTTATTTAATGGTTTTTTCTTGTGTGGGTATGCTAACTTAACGCTAAGTTAGCGCACCCACTCTTTACGTTGTTTATTTTGATGTTTCGCATCGGTTCAAAATATTTAAATTTGGGTATAAATTAGTTCATAATTAGTACAAAATCCTGGAATTCTTTTTTTGTTTGATAAGTGGCCAACTATACGGTCATCTTGCCGCGCACTAGAGTTCCATAATGGAATCAAGATTTTGTCTGTACTATTCATTTAGTATATTAAATCTACTCTAATTCATTTTGCTGTATGTTATTACCACATTATGCAGTGACGTAACAATGAACGTTGTGCACAAAGCCTTCTGTAAATTAGCAAAATTCATGGAATACTCGAATTATTTTTGTATATTCAGTGTGAACCAGCCTGGTGCTTTAGGGCAACGTTTTGCCGTTTCTACATTCGTTAGGCGCCGTGTAACTCGGTCGTCGAGCCTTTCTTTCAGTGTTTTGGATAGGTGAGCGTTTCTAGAATAGACAGTTTGCGCTGTATGAATGAAGAAATTTAATGGTACAAATTGAAATAGAACAAATGTTAGAATTATGGTGAGCTCAACTACCTCAATTGAAAAATGAAAATTAAACGTATAATTAATTTGCAAAATATATCAGAGCGCGTCCAAATGGCACCCAAAAATATTTAAATTTCCTTTTGGTTCAGAAATGTGGAAGAGTCGTTAGTTCTATCAATCACTTGAAGAGCCAAACTTTTAAACCTATGCTTGGTTTAAATAAACGGCTCCGTTGTTCAGCTGTTCTCGCGGGGACGCCCTGTACCCTGTCAACGACCCGCCAATCTTCTGCAACCTCGGCAGCCGGCGCGGGGAAGGCTGGCTACAGACGAAGATAGCAAGACCGTGAACAATGGGCCTTCTAAAATCCATTTTGGCGGACGTCCATCGCAGGTATCAGCGCAGTCGTCTTCGGATCAGCACCCTTCGCCAATTTTAATACACTCTTCAATCAGTCCTCGATCAAGTCCAGCAGGTTGCGACAGTTCTCGGAAACACATTAATGAAACAGATTTGACGGTAACGGCAGAAACTTCGCGTGCCCAGCGATACAAACTCCAATGAAGTAAAACAGACTCACTCGGATGCGACTGATGCATCCGGCGATCAGAGCTCCAATGTACGGACGCACGAACGCGACTTGTGTGTTCGTCGCTCTGATCCTAAGTGCAAATACGGAATCGTCCAGACGGACTGATGTATCCAGCGACTCATCCTAAAGTGAAAAATATATGGACTCGCTCGGATGCGACTTTTGTATCCGGCGATCCCAGGGCAAGTGATCTCTCTTGCTTCGAAGTCCCTTGTTTTAGAAATTTTATGTTTTGATTGGTCTAAAGGAATTGAGATTTAGTATTAGGGAGTTTTAGCACCACACGTAAGGTAACGACTTTATGCACTAACAGTCATGTGACGGACCTTGAAGTCATAACGTCTTACCTTAGGCCTAAGGTACGACCTTATACCTTCATAAATAGTGCACGGCAGTAGGAGTCTCTAAGATCACTTTACAAGCGACAAAATGGCCGCCTAAAAACAGGTAACGTTGGAGATTTTTCCATCTCTGACAAACCGATTCTCGTATGTGAGGCAGTAACAATTATTCCTTACTAACTCCACAACGCTGTTAAGAATTAACAGGAAATGTTGGAGAAGTGATAGGAAAGAAATTCGCGAAAAAGAAGTTGAAATCATATCTTTGGGATAGGTTATGTCTTACTCTCATAATGAACGCTGTTTGAAAATATTTTCTACGTTCTCAAGAATGTCGATTCAAAATTCCAGAGTACTTACTCATCGTATAGGGCCCCAAAATCTAAAATTCCGAACACAATATAGTTTGTTATACTCTTGTACACAATAAACTCTTGTCTCGTATCGTGGTTTAAAAGTCTCACCTCTAGCCTAGCCTCTCTGATATATTATGCAATTTATTTGTTCAATGCTTGAAATGCTTCTTTTGTTATAATGCATAACGCAATGTCGCAATTGCAAAAACTCTTCTGAACGTTGTTCCTTATGACTGTATAAAGTCGTTAGTCACGTGATCAATAGACTTTATGGATGTCTCCTTACGCCTGGAGCTAGAACTCCCTATTGCTTCGCCCAATACCCGTATGACTTCGGAAGGTTGTAGAAGTGAAAAAATTCTACAGAAAGCTCTCCCTAGCAATGTTGATATTAGATGAATTTGCAACTGCAAGCAGAGTATGACGCGGATGGTCATATTTATTTGCTCCAGAATTAATGTTAAGTTGACATATTCGTGGATTTCCCTTCTACGCAGTTCTTGCTCTGGTAGCAGGGGAGGGGGGGGGGGCAAGATGAAATTCTCAAAAGGGCTTCTTGCAATCATTCGAGTACTGATTTGGATAGTCACTTCCACTAATGACATATAAACAAACACTTCTTTTCAGCCTTGCGGGTTTCACATCCTGCATCTTTGCCTTATCTTTCCGTCGCGTCTTTCGTCGAGCGTCAAGTCGCACGCAGCTTGACTTCAAAACAAACATCAGATATACAAAAGTAAATGCATACGAAAACCTTCTGGTAATGATAGAAAATAATTTCATCATTTTACCCAAACTTTTGTCGCTGGAAGTTTTTATTTGGACCTTAAGAACGAAAATATCGCAGCAACGTAATATTTTCATGCATAAATTAAAAATTCACACTTTTTCATTGACACTTAATTTTTTTTAAAGAATCGCATTTTCAAATATTGATAAAATTAAAGCATTTTACCCAGCGGAAGTAATTGAAACACTACATTGTTGTTGTTTTTTTCAAAATAATACCATCAATTTTTGGCTGTTTTAAAGGTGTGAATAAAAAAGTGTTTAAAAAGTCAGCTCCGCAGAAATCCACCGATTTCATTATTTTATTTGAAAAACAAATGAATGACACATTTTTTATAATTACCATAGTGTTTATAGACAAAGACAGCTTCAAATAATTATAGACAACGTATCACATCTTTGTTTTATTAATAGACTTCAATGCGACGTTTCGAAATCATCCCTTGATTTCTTCTTCAAGCAACCTTGGTAATTACATGTTAATAATTAAAAGATACATAAATGTAAGTAAATCAACAAATCAACTTATAAATCAATCAAAAACAACTTATATTTATGTATCTTTTAATTATTGACATGTAATTACCAAGGTTGCCTGAAGAAGAAATCAAAAACAAAATGTGATACGTTGTCTATAATAAATTGAAACTGTTTTTGTCTATAAATCCTATAAAAAAAAAGACAACCTATACAACATATTAACATTACCATAGTGTTTCTTGTCATTTTCTCTACAGGCAAGAGATTGTTCAATAAGGATAACATTGTTCTTGTCGATAAGGATAACATTGTGCCTTGACGATGTGAAAATGAGTATTCTCTCCTTCACGTTCACTTACTGTTAATGAGAACGTTGAGCGCTCTTGAATCGTTCTGGTGACGAGTCTAACAAGCCGATCGAAGTATCGTTTCAAACCTACTACTAGGGTCATTTTATAGCTGAACGTTGTTCTTGCGGAGCGGTCAATGCGCTAGTCAGTGAAGTATATCGGTTCGGGTGAGACGTGAAATACCTCGCGTATACAAATACGTGATCGGTCACAGTAGAAAATGAAAAAAAAGTAATTATATCTAAAGAAGTCTACAACAATGTTTTTCTTTCCAGGATTCCTCATCTCTCGGAATAGAGAAATATGGCAATGGACTACATTGCAGTAGCAGATTTCTATGAGGGAAAATCTATTTTTGTTACCGGTGCAACAGGATTTCTCGGCAAACTACTTGTAGAAAAATTGATGTGGTCGTGTCCAGGAATAGGAAAGATTTTTCTATTGATTCGACGTAAGAAAAACGAAGATGAAGAAAGTCGTCTAGCAACATTTCTAGGTACTCCTGTAAGTATTCATAACGTTTCTACAAATTCAATGCTTCTACCATAGACTAAAGAGGTGTAATTCATTACTCTATGCTTCTTCGCTCTTGTAAAGTCTACAGGATTGAGTTTTTGATTTTTTTTCGTGTTTCCGGGCGCGTCAACGGCTTCGGCATTAGTCCCGTAAGTGTAGTGCATGTTTTTCTCGGGAGATGGCGGGGATCTTCCCCCGTTGGATGGCGAGATCCGACGCCGACCTACCGTCGACGAGTGGGGTTTCCCCCTAACCAGGACTCTCCCACCAGCGGGGCACCGCCGCTGTCGGGACAAGCTCTAAGCTCTCGACCGATCTCCCGGAATGTGTGGTAGTGTAGTGCATGTTAGTGTAAGTGTGTGTGTAAGAGGAGAGGACAAGGAATAGGAAGGACAGATCGCGCGCGGTCCGTGGCCCGTTTGGTAGGATACTGCTCCGGCATTCGCCTGGTGTAGATCGGAGAAACTACGGAAAACTACCGATCAGAGCAGCCGGCCGCTAGAAGTCTCCCAGACAGCGACTGAGTTCGACCTAGCTGAAAAGCTAGTGTCGAAAATCCTGCCGCCGTCAGGACTCGAACCTAGGACCTCCCGGTCAGAAGCGCTGCAGTGACATCAGTTGATGCACTGAGCTACCGCTACCGGCGCCTCCTCGTGTTAAGGTACGTTTTGTCATAGTTTTTAATATTTAAAAGCCTTGTTCAGATTAGCAATCTCGTAGCAGTTCTTCATGGTTACGTTTGTGGCTTACTACTGTACAAATCGTTCGGGAATGGCGTGAATTACTTTTCTCATGAAAGTAGTTACTTTATATTGTTTGGAGAACAGTGAAAGTGCGGGATGGATACACAGTTTTATAATTTAATCGTGGAGCTACCTTGAAAAGGGCTCTTTGTTCACATTTGTACAAATGACGAAGATCATTAAACTTAGCAGATACAAGTTCTGTCTCTTCAAGGTCTCCAAAAGAGAGAAATGTTAATTTCAGACTCTTGTTGATCCAATTATTTCTAATGCATTTGTACAAGTGAACAAAATCGTTAGAAAGAAAAACTTTCAGACCAGGTTTAGGTTCAAAAAAACGAGTGTTCTGACGACACTATTATTGTCAGCAACTATAGCAACAACCACAAATCCACATCTATCCAATATCTGCAGAACGTTCATTGTCATTTCAAACAACTGATCTCCTGTCAAATTCTTCACTGAATGATACCACTTCCTTTAAACTGCCATATGCAGAAGAAATTAGAAATGCTTGCACAGTTCGAGCCTGGTTTGAGATGTTTTCGGCAGCTCCCCAAATTCTGCCACACTTAAACTCTAACTTTGAATTTACATAAATTTCATCCAGCAGAAGTATGACAAACTTTTCAAGAGAATTAATGTTACGAGCTATTGCTGAAAGAAAGTTCTCATTAGAACTCTTGCTCCCAGGGGAAATATAAAAAGAAGATATTTGTTGAAGGTATTTGGCATGGGGAAGTATTCACATTTTGTTTTCTCTCAGAGCTGCATAACAAAGAGAAGATTGTTCATTTATTAGAAATGCATAAATAATCATATTAGTAGAATACTTTTTAGGGCATAGTACTTAATTTTATTTGTTCCAAAATAAATAGCAAATGTTAGTCATCATCTTCCTCTTCACTGAGATTATATTTCTCAAACAAATTTTTCTCAATAGAGCATCTTCCTTCTCTTTCAAGACAGGAGGCAGAACTGGAAGCATTCGTCGCATACCTACCTGGATAAAAAATTCTCAATTTGCGACCACCGTCCAAGTTTCAGATCTGTATCAAGAATCCACAGAAGGTCCTCTTTCAGCACAATGTGACCGTTTACACACATCATTCAATTCATTCTTTTAAAAAAGCATCATATTGTTTTTTCAGTCTTTCAGAATTCTTCTCTCTCCTTTCTTAAGGGCAGGTTCTTTTTTTCGTATTGGCTTTTCCAAATAATTAGGTAGAGAAGGAAATAACCGAGGCTGGACGTCCTGTTGTTCATTCTCTATTGTTTCCATTTTGATGAACATAAGGCTCCATATAACTGGTGTCGTCTTCTCTAAAATGCTTGATACATACAACAGCATTTGGAGAAGGATCCCAATTGGCACGTGGAATGAACTTTTTCCACAGTTCCTTTCTATCATTAGGTATTTTAAAAACGGTAACATAACCTGGTTCTGATCTGTAATTAATTACTCCGGCAGCCAGGAACACAGCATTTCTTAGCAATCTACAACATAAATAAAAATATGATTATTCACATCGATGACAATATTCTCAATATTATAAGCATAAGTAAGGATGATTTCAGACAAACATACTTGGAAAAAGTCCCTCAAGTTTTCAGTGATAATGCACCACAATCAGCGATGAAACCTTTTTAAGGGAAAAGACGTCAATACATTTAAACACTAAGGATAAAAACCATCCAATAAGCCACATTACAAAGGCATGAAAACGAGGTTAGAAACCTTTATGCATTATATTTGAAACACTAGTGAAACGTTTTATCGACCAAATTAATACCTTTAAAATAAATACACTAACACAATCTCAATAATGCCAACTTGAATTACCTTCAGCAACAAATACAACATAAATACTTAAATTCCAAAATTCACACAGCACAGAACTAAAACCCGACCAGCCACGCCATTCTCACTGCTTCGCGTTTGCAGCAGGTTTGCAGTTGCACTCCTGGCCCCCAGTGCTACGTTGCCATTTGGGCATATTCCGGCTTGTTGTAGAGTCGGCCGTGGTTAAGCGCCCCTGTTTTATTTTTGGAAAAAGTAAATAAAATAGCGGTGCTACAACAGCACATACTTTATCGCAATATTGTTAATGGTTATGTAATATTATAATACGACAATTTCTGACACACTTCAAATACCATTTGAAAAATTCTTAAACAAACTGAGTGAGAAAAATACATATATTTTTTTAATTGAAATGTTTAAACGAAAACAACTTTCAGCCATGGAATTCAGTGTATTCAAATTCTACATAAATGTACCGACGATGCGCAATGCGTATTTAGTCGTAAATACAATTATAAGTTTATATTGAAGTGAATTAACGGTGATCATCAATATCTGTTATCTGTGCGGCGTTAAAACAATTCTTTGCAACAAGAAAAGGTGACTACTGGATTCGTATGACACTCACATTTTGCAATTCAGCATTCTTGATACCGCTATCAACAAAATGCAAATGGATACAAAAATATGATTAAATATATTTTTGTATTCATCGAAATTACTCGTTTCTATATGCGTCATTCCTCAATCCCGCACCTTACCATGCATAGCGAAGTGAAACATTCGTTTACAAATTTAACCAATTAAATAACTCAGAATTCAGAATGGATTTAATGCTCAAATAATATTAAACTTAATTTTTAATTTTCATGATTCCAATGACAGCCTCCAAGCACTTAACAAATTACATTGACAATGGAGTGAGTGACACCCCATCAAAAGAAGCGTGAGAAATTCAAATTTACTATTTCGCAACCTACATAGTTTTATAATCTCTTGAATAGCTTTTGGGTTATGCCTTATTCTCTTTTCAGCTGTAATCCTTTCCACCCAAAGAACGTTTTTTTCACTTTTTCTCAATTTTTCGGCTTCATAGTGGTAGAAATGAAACATGACTTTAACATATTATAGAAGAGGAAAACCTGGGCCAGTCTGGATGGCCGCAGTTCCCGCCTTGAGCTTGATTGGTATTCCCTTGTCTCTCATGAATTGTTGTCGCGGAGGGCCTCGCATTCTGCGGACCGCGGATGAGGCCCGACTCTTAGAAAATGTTTCAACTTTTCTGAAAATGAAAAATTTGAAGCTCAGTTTCACAGAAACGAAATTTTCACAGAAGCGTTTATACTCAAAAATGCAATACAAATTAATAAAACGGATGTGTCTGTATGCCGCTTTTGGAATTTTTAACTTTTAAATACTTTTTAACAAATTATTTACAAAATTATGAAACATAGGCCAAACTGGGTCGTACTGCGACCCCTCTGCAAATTCTTCTCCCTGTGCGATTATCTTGCGTCAATGGACCAAAACTCTATCCCAACTGCGTTTTCTAGCGGTGTCCCTAGTTTCGTCTCCGCGGAAATCAATCAGCTTCAGCGGCTCTCACGTAATATGCGACTCAGGAAGGCAGTGATGCACACTTCAAAGCGACACTCGTGGGTAATTCACACCCCCGTGCCAGCTTAGACGCGTATATTTTTAGCTCCAGTTATGAATTTTTTCTAAAATGTATTTTTCAAAGTACAATTTCCGTCAACGTTTTACAGAAAGCGAATGAAAATTACGATATCAAATCAAAGATAGAAGAATAAAAAATAAGAGAAACTAGTGGTGATACCAAAAAACATACTTTCTCGCATTATTACTAAATGCTACGCAATATTATACTACTTCATAAACCAGCAAAAGCATTTTCAACCAGCAATTGTTTTCACCGAGACTGACTCAGATCCTCAGAGTTAACTTGGTGGCACTCATACCACTACGTCATACAATCGCCGAATGAGTTGAACTCGGGACGAGGCATAAAAAATAAATATCTCTTTCATGTAAAAAATCCCTCAACAATCAAAATATCCGTTAGAAACTCTCAAACCCGTTCAGATCGATCAGCGAAGATCAATTTTGGAAAAAATCGGCTGAATGGTTTAGGCGCTACAGTTGTCCCCAGACGGTCTGATAGCTGATACGTTTGATTGATAGTGATTCCGGGTGAGTCAACTATTAAGATCCTCCCCTAATCTCCCCCCCTGGATGGCTAAATCCGGCAACAACTAATCGTCGACTAGCGGGGTTTCCCCAACCATTTTCCTCCCACCAAACCCCTCTGGGAGGAAAGTGGTTGGGGAAATTCCTCCCATCACCCCAGCCGGGACATGCTCTAAGCTCTCGACCGGTCTCCCAGAGTATATGGTAGTGTAATTAATGTAACTGTGTGTGTGTGTGTGTAAGTAAAGGGTATCCGGAATATGTATCCACATATTCCGGGAGACGGGTCGGGAACTCAGAGCTTCTCCCGGCTGGGGCGATGCTCCTCTGGTAGAAGGTACGTGATTGGGACAACCCGCTAGTCGACGGTTGGCCGGCGCCGGATTGAGGACAAGGAGTGGGAAGAAAATATATCGCCCGGTCCATGGTCCGTTTGGGAGGGTACTGTCCCGGCATTCGGCTTGTGTTGAACAGAGAAATCACGGGAAACTCCCGATCAAAGCGGCCAGTTGTTACAGTTCTCCTCCACACAGTCATAGAACTCAACCTAGCTATCTGACTAGTGTCGAAAATATCGCTATCGTCACGATACGAACCCAGTACCTCCCGGTCAGTGGCACTACAATGATATTAGTTGATGCCTGCCCTGAGCCACCTCTCCCGGTCACCTGTTAAGGATATCTATGCCAGTACCATGGGTAATGTACATATTGTACTTAAATACCAAGTTGATAGATCGATTATATTACTTAAAGAGGTTCATACAAATGCACAGAAAGACGATTGATTTGACGTGACTTACGTTTTAGAAATCGCACAATAGAGGGGGAAAAATGTTTAAAAGGGGCAAATTGAGAAAGAACATAAAAAGACACGACCAGCATTTATCTGTATTGATCCCATTTTTGAGTTTATGTGCTTCAAATTATTTTCAATAAAATTTTTGGAATCCTCAATTGTTTCTGTAGCAACAGATTCATCAAATGAAAATCCTTGCGTGGGATCTCCTGACAAGTCTCGGGATGAAACAACATTGAAACATGACAAATGTTCATCGACTCATCTAAAACTAGTTTGAAAGCAGTATTGTTACACAATGGAAAAAATATGCATCGGTACCAGTTGAATATTCTATCCACCTCAAAGTGACATATGAAACTATGTGTCTGTTACTTCTTGAAAAAATACGCTATAACTAGTATAAATAGTGGATCGATAGTGAATTAAAAATCATTGTACTGCTGTCTTATCTGCTAGTGGGATAGTAAAGATTGTAAGCACCGGTACATAAAGAAAAATTGACCTATGAAAACTAGGATGCAGCCAGGAAATAAAACTGTCCTTCGTGTTCCGTTGATTGACCCTTAACGTGTAACCATGCCATCGCTTCACATTAAGCTGGGACTCGTGAAAAATTTTGTGAAGGCATTAGACACCGACTCAGATGCAATAATGGGACCTGGGCAATAATTTTCCAAAGTTGAGTTATGCGAAAGTGAAAGAGGGTGTGTTCAGAGGTCCACATATAAGGAAGGTAATTGTTGACAACCATTACCGAGACTTACTGAATGATATTAAAAAAACTGTGTGGATGGCATTCAAATCAGCTGTAGCCAATTTTCTTGGAAATTATAATTATGCTAGGTAAATGTGAAGAAGTGCACCAGTGTCAACAAAAAGCTGGGTGTCAACATGTCCGTCTTGATTCATCCCTTCTACTCACATCATCTCTTCCCCGAAAACCTAAGTTCAGTCAGTGACGAACATGGTTTCATTCTGTAAATCTCGGTGATGGAGTATCATACCAGGGTAAATAGCAAAAAATGTTGGATGACTACTGCTGGGCACTTCAGCGTGTCATGCCAAATGCTCACCACAAACGCAAATCTACAGCCAAGAAATCCAAACGAAATACACCTTAGACTAAGTATTTTAAGTGTATGGATTTTATGTGTACATTATACATTGAAATACATATTACTAAATGGTATGCGTGTCATGTGACTTCATCTCACTATTTTCTTGATAATTCCATGTTCATTAGTACTCCACGTAACAAACATTGTTGTAGTAAAATATAAATGGTTCAAGAAGTATACTATCTAAAATCGGTGGGTGATAGAGATAAATGGTTTCCATACGAGTGAGCACTTTCACTTATTTTAGAACAAGTGTTAGATACTAAGATATCTGTCAATTTTAAAATTTGTTTCTTCGTGTCATTAAGAATATGAGACAAAATAATGTAAAAAAAGTGTGTCACTCAAAGAATACTGCTCATAAAATAGCATTACTCGCTATTTTTACAAGAAAGTAGATTTGGAAATGAAATAGAAGATGTAAACAATTCCCAGGAATATGAAGCTTTCTCAGTAAACAGGACGCGCTTTCAGATTGCCAATATGGATTTAGAAAATCAAAATCAACGGAAACAGCTTTATTTTTATTTATTTATTTATTTATTTTACGTCAAAAAACAGTCAAAAACTGCGTATGACGTCCTATGGGGAAAAGTGAATTGTGTGCACATTTTCAAAATTCTGTGATCCCTACACCAAAGTCATATACTACTTAAATTTTGAATTTTGAAAGGGAGAAAAAAAAACAAAAACTCCCATGTAGTCTATTTTCAAAAATAAATAAGCAATACATTTTGAATTTTGAAAGGGAGAAAAACACAACAAAAAAACTCCCATGTAATAAAATCTATTTTCAAGGATAAATAAAATTTTCTTTCCTTAAAGATGTCTCCTCATCATTCGATCAAAACGAGCCACCTATTGGATTATTTTTAGATCTCTCAAAAGCTTTTGACGTCATTGATCATGACATTTTACTTTCCAAATTACCTTCATATGGAATCCGTGGTATTGCTCCAGATTGGTTATGTTCGTATCTTAAACAACGATCTCAGAGAGTGGAAATACCTTACTTGAATGATGGAACATTACGTACGCACCTTTCCGACTCTTTGCCCATTGCACATGGAGTTCCTCAAGGATCGATATAACAATAGACTTTATTACATGGGACCCTTTTTGTGTTTATGTGTCTGTTTTAAATGTTTTTTTGTAATTTAATTAGTATATGACTTAGTGTAGGGATCACAGAATTTTGAAAATGTGCACACAATTAACTTTTCCCCATAGCACGTTTTAACTGCTTTTGACGTAAAATGAATAAATAAATAAATAAATAAATAAAAGCAGATATAACAGAAAAATATGTGAAAATGGCGTTGCCTAGGGCAAAAACAAAGATCCTGGACCAGGAAATTTGAGAAAGGAACTTCTCAAGAAGTGAAGACATGATTATAAAATATTTAAAAAGACCAAAATGGAATTAGTAGAAGACTCACATGAAGAGTGAAACATGTGTTATATAGGCTATTTAAGTATAATAATGGTGATAAAATGATGTGCACAATTTATAGTGGCATCAGTTTTATACCATCTGTAGCAAGATTGTTCTTATATTTTGAGTACAAAAATAGAAATATTAAAAAATAAATATGTTGTGAGTGAAGAGCAAAGTTGTTTTAGATTGGGGCGATCCTCCCTGAATCATATTTACTGTAGAAGACACATTACTGAAAAATGCAAAAGCAGGAATGTAGATCTTTACCTGATACTTATAGATTTTGAAAAGGCCGATGATAGTGTACTGCGAAGTAAGCTAAGAGAAAACTTGATCAACATTGCCAAGAAACTACCTAAGAACATTGTAGCGAAAATTAAAATTGGAAAAATGGCAACTCAAAATAAAAATGTGAACAAAGGTATTGCAGTGATGTGGCATATTCCCAATATTGTTCAATATTTATCTAGAGCAAGCTCTCCTTACATGGTACAAAATGTATTCGGAAAAAATCCTCCACTCTCTCCTGTATGCCAATGATCAAATCTTAATCGTCCAAAGACAAGGAGTATATGCTAAGAAAACTTAAATAAAAATAAAACAAATAGGTTTTAGATATAAATTTTAGTAAAACTGAATGTATGTGTCATTTTTTGCCAATTCTAGTAAAAATGAATTGGCCAAATGTTAATGAACAACCAATAGCACCGAACCCCAAATGAATAGTCCCAACCAGCACCGAACGGGATTTCCTGTTAATAATGGCAGCAAGGGAATTCAAATAGCAACAAGTAATGTACTTCAGCTTCTTGGTCATTGTCTTCCACCTCAATCGGATTTTTCCTGACTTTTATCTGATTTTTGCCTGACTTATTAAGCTTACACTAACATAGTCCTTCATTTTGCTTTTGGATATTAATGTAGCTTCACTATGCGTACGTTGTATTGAGCTGTCCTTTTGTTAGTTGTGGTAGGAGTAGAGCCATGGGTGTGGGTGCTATATTGCTATATTGCTAGCAGTACTACAAAATCGAACCTGTAGTGTTTACCAATGCACCTTACCTTATCAAGTAAAGATTTCTACTTTTTAAAATGTTGCTAACCTTGATTGGTGGAATTTATTCATCATTCAACAATTTGTGATTAAAATATGAGGAAGAGATTCTGAAGTTGAAGGAAAAGTGCGCAGATTATGTTTTCCCCCATGCGTCACATACACATTTTAATGTTCATTGACAAAAAAAAAAAAATCAAATCAAAACTTAAAAAACTGATGCTCGAAAATCAAGAGCCTGGTTGAAGGTTTCAGTTAAATGACAGAGAGAGGTATGAACTTTCCTTTTACAGAAGACAATCAATGAAATACGAAAATATTACTCTCCAAACTCTAAAACATTTGAAATAGATAGATTTATTACTAATTCTGCAAATAAGTTCCAGAACTTGGTGGCAGAATACACTAAACATTACAGAACTTAACAACTATACAAAATTTTACAAATTTTACACACTTTACAAATTAACATAAACATTTCACCGTGCAAGCTTCCATGGAAGCCATGGCACTCCACTTCACTTCACTTCACCTCGCCTCGCCTCGTCTACCTCACCATACTGCCAATCACGTTTTAATGTGATTTTGACTCACTCGTTTCCCTCAACTTCACATCACTGCTCTACACGCCACTGCACATAATAATAATAATAATAATAATAATAATAATAAATAATAATAAAATAGTAATAATTATAATAATAATAGTAATAATGTTATAATAATAATAGTTATAATATAACATACTTTACATAGGAGATAATAAGACACATATAAACATCTAGGAATTTAATTTATTTTTAAATTTGCTGACATCATGAGGAAAGGGATCAAAGATTGTCACAGGCAAGCCGTTCCAGTCTCTAATAGTTCGATTCGCGAATGAATATTTCCCAACGTCCGTTTTCTGAATTCTTGTCTGAATTTTGTGCATGTGATCCGCTCTGCCGAAATATGTAGGTTTCCCTAATCGACTCTGAATTTCTTTCCACGGTCGAAAGCCTGTGTACGCTTTATACATAGCATAGAGACGCGATTTCATTCTCCTTGTTTCCAGTGACTCCCATACTGTATTCCTGGTACCCCTGAAAGCAAATTTTGAAGCTCTACGCTGAACCTTTTCTAGATTTCTTTGCTGCAAAAGTCTGTATGGGTCCCAACATATCGCGCCATATTCTAATATGGGTCGCACTAATGACATATATGCCAGTTCTTTGGCACTCACTGAACTCGTTTCGAGAATCCGCATAATAAAATGCAAAGATCTCCATGCTTTCCTACAAGGAAATTTACTTGATTTTCCATGTCAATTTACTGTCTAGCTGAACTCCTAAATATTTGCAAGACGTGACTCGAGGTATAACATTATTATTCAATTTATACGAGGTTTCATTGTAACTTGGACCCCTACCAAACGTAATGGATTTGCTCTTTGAACTATTTATTTCCATGCTGTTTGTATCCGCCCAGATATGTAAATTGTTCAAGTCTCGCTGCAAAATATTCTCGTCCTCCTCCGAGTTAACAATTCTATAAATTACGCAGTCATCTGCAAAGAGTCGTACATTAGAAACTAAACTTGTCAGTAAATCATTCACGAAGGCACGAAACATGAGTGGGCCGATGACACCTTGTGGAATTCCTGACGTGACGTTTCTCGAAGTTGATAAGTAATTTCGATTCGGACCTTTGTGTCCTGTCACGAAGTAGTTCGTTTATCCACGCTACCACTCTAGTGTCTAAACCCGAATCTATTAATTTCTTTACAAGACGATCGTGTGGAACAACATCAAAAGCTTTGGCAAAATCAATTACAATCGCGTCGACCCTATCACCTTCATCAACTACGTCGGCTAGGTCCTGTAAAAGTGAGACTAGCTGACTTTCGCACGAAAAACCATTCCTGAAACCGTGTTGACCCTGATAAAGCCATTGCTTGTCCTCCCATTCTTTCCTGATATAGCTAGAAATTAGATGTTCCATAAGCTTGCATACGACTGATGTAAGACTTACCGGTCTATAGTTACTAAGTAATGTCTTGTCGCCACTTTTAAAAATAGGTACGACGAGAGCCAGCTTCCAATCTTCCGGTACGCAAGCGTTGTTTATCGATACATGAAATAACCTAATTAAATATGGTATAATAGCCTCTCCACCTAATTTAATGACGTCCATGGAAATAGAATCCGGGCCTCGTGATTTCCCTCTCTTCATTAATTTTATTCTTTTCCGCAAAGTATTTACATTAAAATGAAAAAGACTTCTATATGACAGTGATGGTATCTGAATACAATTTGACTTTTGCTTGAAAACGGAGCTAAAATACGCGTTAAAAGCTTTAGCTTTTTCACAATCGTCCGATATTGGCGAATTATTAACCTGAACAACTGGAATCTCATCTTTCATCTCTTCCTTCTACGAACGTATTTAAAAAATGCCGACCAATTTTTACTGCCCTCCGCATCAAGAATACGAGTTAAATGATGTTCCTCTGCGATTTTCTTTTCCTTCCACAAATCTTTTGAATAATTTCGAAATAATGTCATATGGTTTTCTTTACAGTGTTTGTTGCTAAACGCTTCTCTGGTTTTTCTTTTCAACCGTCTGATTTTCGCATTATAATATTCCGGATCGCATTTTGTTTTTAACAATTTAGTTGGTACAAATGCCTGCTCGGCATTTACTAGAATATTTTTAAACGCTTCCCATATTTCTTCCATTCCTCCTCCTATACTAAGGAATTCGCCATACCGTTCTCTTAAGTAATTTTGAAACTCTGCTACATTCGCTTTCTTGTTCGTGGTTATTAATCATGGTTATTCCGTCGTTTCACCGATGATACTGTCTTCCGTGGGAAGTTTGTTAGGTGGTGAAGGACACGTGACATAAATCTTGGAACTTGAGTGCCAAACAACCTCTTGTACCAACTAGCTCTCGTTTCCCGTACTAATACACTGAATAGCGAAGTCAAGTCTCAAATTATTATTTTCAGGTTTTCGATCGTTTGCGCAAATACCGTCCTAATGATCTGCAGAAGATTTCTGTAATACCTGGAGACTTGTCAAAACCATTTTTAAGCATCAGTCCGAAAGACCAAGAAATATTAATTAGAACAGTTTCTATAGTATTCCATGTTGCAGCAACATTACGATTTAATGAACCACTGAAAGAGGCAGTAACTGTAAACACTACTGCTACAAAGCACCTTGCCGAATTCTGCTCACGGATGCCAAATATCAAGGTGATCTGCCATTCATCTCAATTTATGTGAATTTTAAGTAATAAACCCTACAAATTGATTAAACAATATTTTCAGGCATTTGTCTATATTTCATCTGCATATAGCCACTGTGATCGTGAGGAAGTGGATGAAAAATTTTATAATGCCGTTCATGATCCAGAAAGTATCATTCATCTAGTCGAAATAATGGATGACGATATTATTGATGCAATCACTCCAAAGTAAGTCATGCATGAAAGGTCGCATCGAAAACTAAAGTTTGCATAATATATTAAATGCAACACAGCATTATAAACACAATAGGTTTATCGTGTAAATTTATCGTAATGAATCATTAATTGGAATGAACCAGACACCATCATGTACGAACTACAATGAGAGAACAAGCTTCACTTGAAATACAAATGTTTGAATCGCATGGGAACTTTTATGATAACAGGGCATAAAATATGTCACAATCATGAACACACTAAAATTCA
Source organism: Teleogryllus oceanicus (assembly GCA_964035755.1). Lineage (NCBI taxonomy): Eukaryota > Metazoa > Arthropoda > Insecta > Orthoptera > Gryllidae > Teleogryllus > Teleogryllus oceanicus. Next base: position 536,175 of record CAXIVR010000004.1, read on the forward strand.
TAATAACTCGTTATTTTGTAAGAATTCTTATTTATAATTATTATAACCATCATTTACTTGAATTCTAGGTTATTGGGCGGACGGCCAAACACGTACACCTACACTAAAGCTTTAGCTGAGAATGTGCTTCAGAAGCATAACAAGGAGCTTCCTATTGCAGTAGTTAGACCAACTATGGGTTAGTATTAAAAAAAATGAAGAAAAAAAAAAAAACGAAACTTAAAACCTTTTTCGCATTTTCCATTTAACACTTAATATAATCAGTCACTATCTTGTTTCAGTTATATCAACGATGATGGAACCTTTTCCTGGATGGATTGAAGGTTGGAATGGCCCTTCTCCTTTCATTGCAGCTGCAGCAAAAGGACTCATCCATGGACTGTTAGCAGATGCAAGCGCGGTTTCTGACGTTATTCCAGCAGACATAGTAGTAAATCTCACCATATGTGCTGCGTGGCGCACAGCCATGCAGAGAGAAATACAAAATATTGAAGTGTACAATTGCTGCACCGGTGAAAGAAATCCCATCACATGGGGAACTTTTTTGAAATACAGTTTTGAAGCAATGTTAAGAAATCCTTTCGACGAAATAATTATTTATCCATTCTTTTCTTTCCAACGTCATCAAAGTACACGCTTGATCCAGAAGTTACTTTTGGAGCAATTACCTGCCTTCTTCATCGATTTGATTTATCGTCTTGTAGGAAAAAAGGGAATGTGAGTAGTGTACACAATATACAACCATTAAAGAAACTATTTCTTTTAAATTACTCCCTCAAACGTAGCCAATATTCTGTTAAAAAAATATATATTATGAAATTCCTCATAAAATTGTAAATCACTGGATTCAAAAGCATAAAAGAAATATTCATTACATTTTATATAATAACATTATGTATAAACTTTTTTTCAAATTATTTATTATCTTTTTTAAAATTTTTTTTTTTTTGGTTAAAATTAGAAACTTAGATGAAGATTTTAAAGTTCGGTATGGGGATTGAAGCGACTTAAGAACTCTGATACATAAAACAGCCATAGGGCGTGGGATCAGGGGTTTTATAAATGAAGGAAAGAATAGGTGAGAAATAATTTATTAGCACACTTTAATAGTATTATTTTGACATAACCGATCACCAAGGATAAATTTTCACCAAAATTAGCAATGTACTTAAACAAATAAATACCCAAAGTAATTAATTATTGTATTTCACATTAAATAAATAACTTTTTCTTTGTAAAATATATCAATGCATCTGCATAGTGATGAAGGTATGTATAGATACAACAGATGTGTGCGTATTATGAAATTAATGTGCACAAGAATCAGTGGCGAAGCTGAAGGGTAATCTGGGAGCCTTAGAATAACCAAATTATTTTTCAATAAAATCGGTATTTAAGTGTGCAATTTTTTTTATTGAAGCGTCGAAGAAAATTATGTTTTCGACTCCTTTTTCTCACTTACGTGCGAGGGCTTTAGCAGGACCGCAGAAATATACTCTTTGGGGCGGGTAGCTAAACGTGAAGAGACACCGGCCAACTCTGCTGCGCATGCGCGCTCTCTCCCTCTCTCTCTCACTCCCACTGGCAGGGCAAGGAGCCGCAGTGAGCTCATGCATCCCGGGAAGCACGGACGTGTACCGCGCTGCACGTCCACGACTCGACCAAGCAAATTCACCTCGTCACCTGACGTAGAGTTGTTTGTGTGCGGTTTGTGTGATTTTTTTCGTATTTTCTTCATGAAACAATTAATGAAACTAAAGATTTAGTGTTGTAGAGAATGTCCCACTGACTATGCGCCAGTCCCATAACTTCGGTTCACGATATCAAAATGTAGTTTTCGCTCAACAATGTGAAATCATGAGGTACGCAATATGTCGTAGAGATAGAAGTTGTATAGATACGTAGTAATATACCGTGTTAGATATGAAAAGACTATTGAAATCTGCATCAAATGAGACATGACTAATAATGAACTTTCAGGGTCAGAATTATTTCAAAGATACAAAATGTTTTTTTTTTAAATTATTGACACAGTAGTGACTCAGTTGGACTACAAGGTTTCAAGATTTTGAAAAATTTTCATTTTATTGAATTTTTTGACGGAAAGCAGTTTCCACCTACAAAGCGTCCTTTCGTTCAGAAACGTTTTCTTTACTAATAAAACAATATTTTTCACAGTGAGCAGCTTCGAAATGAACATACGAATACAAATGTTGATAATATATATAGTTGCAGATTTGTTGCTGAAGTAGTATTTCTTAGAAAAATTAGTCTAGAAAAAAATGTCAAGAGACGGTTTGGTTGATACAACAGTTCAATTTTCTACAGCATTATGTGAAAGGAATATGATTGCATTGAAGGTAGTAAAGGTATTCGTGAGAAATTCCACGGGAAATATCAGAATCGGTGATTTAAGTACCACACTGGCTATCAAGAAGTATAACTAAACTAACTGTGCAGAAACACATCTTTAAAGAACAAATTATCGATGATTTTGCTGAATGAAAAGCCCACTGAATGGAGCTAATTTACAAAAATATGTAAGATAAGATTTTCAAAATACCCAACTGCAAGACTCTAGCTTCGCCACTGATAAGTATTAAGTATTTTATGAAATTCTCCATCTGTATTCAAAGGCATAATACCTACTAGAAAAGAAAATAACGAACAGTCGATTTTTTTCAGTCTACTTGGGCTGCTACCCTGGTTATTTTGCATATGATAAATGACAGAGCATGTGGAAAGTGGAAGTGGAATCCCAATATTCTATTACTATACAGTATTATTTTATACAGTTCTATTTTGTTTCAAACTTCCTTTCAAAATGTTAAATAACAGTGGTGATGATCTCTCTTTCAGCATGTTAAATATTCATGCCAAAATAATGAGAGTGCATGAAGCAACATTATTTGCAATGGTACGACAATGGCAGTTTAGGGACAACAACACACAGAATTTATTGACTGTCTTAAAGAAAGAAGATAAACAGATTTTCCCATTTGATGTTTGTAACATAGATTGGCCAACATTCCTCGAAACTTACTGTCTAGGAATACGACATTATCTACTCAAGGACAACCCTAATTCTATGGCCGATAACCGGAAGCGATTGGAAAGGTAAGTGTGACAATTATGCAAGACAATGGAGAGCGAGTGCTGAATGTGAGATAAAAACTGGTGGTGCTGCAACAGCACATACTTCTTTGTAATATTTCCACTCTATTTCTATTGCCGGTACTTGGAACAGATTGGAAAGGACTGAGTGACATCCAAGACAATAGAGAGGCTGTGCTGAATGTCTGATGAAACTATTCGTGTAACAACAGCACATACATTCTCGCAATATTTTAATATCTGCAATTACATAGAAAATTCAATTTACAATTTTAAGCACAAATTGTGAAAAAACTACTCGTTTTCGTAAATTAATTTGTTAAATATCTGATTTTTTTTTTTTTTTGTTCTCTCTTCAAATTTGTAGTTTTGAAAAATAGGACTAGCGCCAATATTTTTACCGTTATTTGAAAAAATTGAAGTGTATATTAAAGAAAAATATGGAGCCGTTTTTGAGAAAATAACTGTTTAAAAATGGTCTAAATTCCGCGCAAATGCACACAAAAAGTACTCATATTTTTAAAAAATTGCATACGATATTGTTTCAAGATGTCTTTAAAGAATAATAATAATGTCTTTATTAATGGCGAGGCTCAGGCCATAGGGCCTGCTCTTCCGCCTAACCACTGAGTTTACATTTTTACAGAGTAGTAACATATAAGAGGGGAGGGAAATCTGTACGTTTACGTCTGGGAGTGCAAAACTAGGGACCATCCCGGCATACGCCTTAAGCGATTGAGTAAACCCAGAAAACCTCAATCAGGATGGCGGCTTAGGGCCGAACAGCATTATGGTATAGAAATGGAAGAGAAGAGAAAATGAGAGAAGGAATCATAAATGAAAGAGAAGTAGGAAATACGAACGAGAAAGAAGAAAGGACAGAGACTAAAGGGGGACAAACTGTACGTTTATGACTGGGAGTGCAAAGCAAGGGGCCATCCCGGCGTACGCCTTAAGCGATTGAGTAAACCCAGAAAAACCTCAATCAGGGTTGCGGCTTATTGCCGAACATTAATATAGAAGAATATGGTATGGATAGTAGTGAAGGTGAAGAGATGAGGCGTTTAGGGGAAAGGGTCGTAAAGACATAAATGGGGAAGACTGTGAAGGAAAGGAAGGAAGAAAAAGCGAAGAAAAGGAGGAAGAAGTAGGTGGAAAAGTAAAATTTATCCAGAAGTGGTACAGAAATGTTACGTTTGGTATAAATTAGCACTTTACATAAATATACAAACATTTGTAACAGCAGCAGAGAACAATAGTTTTGGATCAAAATAAATGGTTTTTAAAATTTAGATGGAGTGAGAGGGAGTGAAAAATGAGAATAGAGTAGTGAGGTGTGGGGTGGAATTTTGAATTTAAAGAGTGAGGAAAGTGCGGCGTTTAGGGGGACGGTGACCGGGTACTTGGTAGTGGGAAAAGTCTGGAGGATGAAGACATTAATACCATTCTATATGTCGTTATACCTTACCCAAGTATTTAATTCGTTTTTGAATTTACGGAAAGTATTCGAATGTTTTAGACTCGCTGGTAGTTTATTCCAGGCTCGGATAGCTGTAATGGTGAAAGATTTGCTGAAAGAAGTCGTGCTGTGACGTGGTACACAGAGCAGAGCTGAACTACGAGCTCGGTTTAATTTCAGAGGATTGAAATTACTTATTAGACGTGTTACATGAGAACCGTGTAAAATTTTATAGAAAGAATAGAGAGTGAAGTAACCGTCTTTAGTCTAGGTTAGCACGAAGTGAGTCAAAAAGTGCGATACATGGTCGTATTTTCTTAGATCAAAAATAAACCGTACGCATGCGTTCTGTGCGTACTGAAGTTTACGTTGTAATTTAGATGTCATGTTTGTCAGAAGAAAGTCGCAATAGTCAAAATGTGGCATAATAAGTGATTTAATGAGTGTCTCACGTGTACTAATTGGTAAGCGTTCGCAGGCGTCTCGGGGAATGCATTGCGGCAAAACTTTACTGCAGGTTGAATCTACTTGCGAGTTCCAGCTGAGGGTGTTGTCAATAAACACTCCTAGGTTCTTGACTTCGGAACACCAAGGTCGAACGGTGTCATTTATATATATTTTAGGCAGGGTAGAAGATGATATTTTATTCACAGTGCTTTTGAACTGATAATCATGCACTGTGATTTATTTGGTTAATTGTAGGCCTAATAACGCTGCCCATTTGTTTAAGTTTATCAAATCTTCGTTAATTTTATGCGCGAGTGAGAAGAGTTCAGACGGGTGGCCACTTAGATATATCTGAAGATCATCCGCGTACATTTGATGACTGCAATATTTAAGTGCATTTCCCACATCGTTTACATACATTAAGAATACTAGTGGTCCTAATACAGTGCGCGGCAACTCCGGGTTAAGTTTTAAGGTCCTTGAGCTGCGACTACCGGACACCACTCTTTGGGTTCTGCAAGTTAAATAGTTAAGAAACCATGTACGCTAGGCTGTAGCAAATCCCATGATTTTTAGTTTTGCGAGTAAGATGTCGTGATCTACTGAGTCGAACGCTTTGCTGAAATCCAGGAGAATTAACATGTTATATTACTGATTTAAAAGCTGTTCTCGCATCTTCAATAACATTCAGTAGCGCAGTACCAGTATTCCTGCCGGAACGGAAACCTGATTGCTGATCGTTTAAAAGTGATTGGTTTTGGAGATACAGTTCAGTTTGCTTACGGACGACTTTTTCGAGTACTTTAGAAATAGTCGGGAGGATGCTAATTGGCCGGTATTCAATAGGGTTTCTGGTTGATGCTGTCTTGGGAATAGGATGCACGAGCGCACTTTTCGAGATAAAGGATAGTGTCGCTCATTGAAAAATTTACTATTTCGGTAATGATTGGATAGGTCACATCTAGGCTATTTTTTAGCAGTTTGGCATTTATATCATCGGTACCTGAAGCATTAGATTTGAGACTTTGAACTATTTTTATTATATCCTCATGTTCCACGGATGAAAAGAAAAATTCGTCATTGAATTTTGTTTCTGAGTTTTGGAGAAGCGCGAGGGATTGACTCTTCAAGTTACAGTCAAATGAAGGAACGTTACTTACAAAATTATGATTTAGAGATTCTAGGGGAATATTCATTTCAATTTGGGGAGGAGCTTTAGCAATTCCTAGATTTTTCAAATTTTTCCAAATCGTTTTCGAGTCGCGGACTCTGCCAAAGTTGGTGAGGTAATATTTTATTTTAGCGTTGCAGCATTTCTGCGTAACTAAATTTCTGACTTTTGTACTGTTTTTAAGTAGTTCGCATTTAGTTTTCCGGAAAATAGCATGCACTGCATCTCGTTCTTTCATTAAATTCCGAATTTCATCAGTTAACCATGGTGCAGGAGGACGAGTTACGCGTGATATTTTTAAAGGCGCGTGCCGGTCATAGAGTTGTATTATTAGTTAGTGAGTTAGTGAAAATCGCCACTTTAGCTTCCAGTGATTCTTCTTTCTGGTGCCATGGAAGTGTCAATCCATCTACATTAAATGCTTGTTTATCGAATTTTGAAAAATCGCGGTATTTGATTAAGTGCGGTGTGTATTTAGGACATTTCAGATTGTAAACGAGATAAATTAGATCGTGTTTGAAATCCGGAACGGGAAATTTGACCGTGATTTCGAACTTTGTTTTTATTAGACACTATTATATGATCGATCCAAGTTTCCGTGCTCTTTGAATGGTGTGTAGGTGCTAGAGGTAAAATTTCGAGGCACATGCTGTGGAAAAGGCGCGTAAACTGCTCTGCAGAAGGAGAGGCTTTTAATAAGTTATGATTAAAGTCACCCATTACAATAATATGTTCATAAGAATGAATCACAGATGCAAAGGTTTCGTCCAACATATCTATGCTGCCTGACTTAGGAGGTAAATATATGACAGCCAAGAGACATTTTTTTCCTAAAAGTCCGACTTCGATAGAAAGATATTCACTTCGTTGGCAATCCGTATTTGTTGAAGAGAGTACAAGTTTATGTCTAAGATCGTCGCGAATGTATATACCGACACCTCCACCATGTGCGGCGACACTGGCTTTTCGATCAGCTCTTATCAAGCGGTACCCTGGAATTGCTACTAGCGCGGAATTGAGAGAATTTTTCAACCAGGTTTCGCTAGAGAGCGCATGAAATGGTGCTTAGATATTATTTCCGTTACTTCATCGAAATGGCAGGGCAGACTGAGCTTTAAGTGTGCAACGTGCAGACAGAAAGAGCGAGGATTATTTCAGCATCAGACGCTTGTGCACGTCGGAGAAAGGTTTCGGTCACCCACAGGTAAAGGATTTACAGGATGTGAGGGAAAGAGAGTAGGTAGCATTAACTGAGGGTTTGAAGGCGTTCGCAGAAGACGAGAGGAAGGAGAATTCTCGGAAATATCCGAAAGTGGTTGTGAAAGAGGGGTGTGGAGTGGGGAGGTGGATGGGTGGGGCGCCCCTACGCTAAGCTGAACTGCCTCCAGCTGGACCCTGGTTTGCACCGGGCATGACTATACCACGTTTGATGACGATGATGCCGTCTTCTGTCCACCACGTTCTTGAGGCCAAGCGGTCGATGGCAGCTTTTAAACCAGGCGCGATTTCGTGAGATCCTCACGAATCGTGATACCAGAATGCTTCAGCAGCCGTTTCGAGCGAAACATTTCACTCCGTTTCCTATAACTAATAAAATTAACAATAATTGGCCTGTTTTTTCCGGGTACTTGACGACCTATCCGATGGCTCCTATCAATATCTTGCAAGGTTAAGTTAACACTTATCTTTTTGGCGACTTCTTCGATGACCAGCTTGTCGCTGCCTTCATTATCATTTTCTTTCACGCCGAATATCCGCAAGCAGTTTCGGCGTGAGTACATCTCGAGCTGGTCTGTCTTTTCTTCTAACTGAGATTTGGTTGAAATCTCACGGTCACGTTCAGCCAGTTTTTTCTCTAAACAAGATTAGCATTGAAATTCATTGAGTCTTTCAATTGCTTTGCTACCAGTTCAGTTAGTACAGATACCAAAGAGCGTAAGAAAGTAGGCGAAGTTACTGCCTTATCCAGTGCCTCATTCACTTGCTCCTCAATTTTTGTTTCAAGATCAATATTGGCACTAGATGCGTTCTTGTTGCTCTTCGTCATCTTAAGAGAAGTAATTAAGCAGAAAGATCAGAAAAAGACACTAGGAGAGAACTTTCGTGGAGGGTGGTCGAGGAGTAGAAAACTAAAAGAACAGTAGAGCGGATCTCAGATCAAGTAAGAGTAAGATAAGGAAGAATACAAATGAAACTCAAGAAGAAAGATGCAATATAATTTCACTGAATGGTAAAGTACAGCAAAATATACTTATCTTTTCGGGCTTCTACAGCGTCAGGCGATCGTTGACTGCGAAAGTTATAACGGTGGCTACCTGCGAAAGAAACTACCTGCTGCCTAGCTCGGAGCGCCAAGGGACGATGCTTACACCGCGACGGTCATCCACAGACTGTAGAATAGTCTGAAGATTTTCTGATTTGTTCAATTTCCATTTTCCATAATAATAATGATTATATTATTGTTTTAAATAATAAAGAGCTGGGCGGTGATGTTTCATGAGCTATCTTTCTGATTTCTGTTTGAACAGGCTTTCATTAAATAATAATTGTTACGTTGTGTAACTTTCCTTCACATCTTCAGGATTACAGTTTTGTTTCTTGAGCATACTTGACGGAAACGCATAAATAAACGTTTTGATTGCCCGCTGATGTCCCAGCACATCCCATCCCACTTCACCATGCTCAGCGCGAAATGATTCCAATCCCGCGTAGCTTGCCGCCCAAAGACTTAAAGGGAAAGGGAAAGCTACTGCAGCTTATTTCCTGAAGCTCACGTCCCAACAACGATTTGAATGGAGGCAAATATATGGGGTTGCCAAACATGAGTAGATGCTCCCTGCCAATGGGTTGCAACTTAAAATAAAGACCCGGCATCTTCAATATTGAACAAGTAAGACGACGCCGAAAAAAATTGAACTTAATAAATTTTCTAGAATTCAAGAATTTCAATGAAAATGAGACCTGCACTATTCTTTTCAGCGTTTTTACTCTATCAGAGGATAATCTTCAATCAAATGATTTTGATTCACTTTTGAGAAAACTTGGAAAATGTAAATGTAACTTCATGTAAAGTACTCCCGAAAATTAAAATAACCGTTTCAAACTCGCAGTGCCTCGGATTTCTTTAAATAGATTGAGGAATATCAATTTTGGAGAAAATCGGCTGAATGGTATCGGCAGCAGCGTTGAGTACACATAGACTGACATGTGTCTTGCTGTCAGTCATTTTATCGGTATCAAGGGTCCAAAATATGTGGATTATGGCTACACAACGTGTTAGAATAAGTATAGGAAAAATTAGGGGCATATAAGAAATATAGTTATTCACTTTTTCGTTCGCATGGCCCAGCAATAACATTTTTTCTGTCGAAAATTTGTTTTTTCAGGTGCACAATTACAACACATTCTCTTCTTCTTGTGACATACCAAACATTTAGCACATTTTATTTAGGCAAATAAAGGTCGAAATGTAGATATTGCAAAACACGTGGTTTCCTATGGCAGATACGCAGATGACACCGTAGGACCGTAGGGGACACCGTAGTAACTGGGAGACCTGTAAAGTAAACACGCAAGGTGCACTGTAGCAACGCGAAAAAACAATAAAGAGAAAAACACAGCGAGCGTTGAAGGGTGGACCAGATTGGGAATTACGGCATTTCGACTCGTGTGGTGGTGGTGAGCAGATCGCTAGCGCTCTCTTTTCTTCAGGTTAATTATCAAATCGGGACTTGTGATATTTCGCAAGACTGAACATTGAATCTAACCTTAGAATATTTCCGCATTAGGTGTACAATTGTAACTTGTAAAATTTACGTGTTGTACCATTGCAAACTCGGACTTGTAATTTTCATGAGTGAACCGGAAAATGAACTTAGAATGTTTTCGCGGCGGAGTTACACGATTTGACCTAGAAATTTTACTAGTGAATTGTGATAGGTGGTGGATAGGTGATAGGTGATAGAAAATAATCTTAGAGGGATATTATTCCGACCTGGGAAAGTAATCAGTTTGAAATAGGTGCCCACCTGAGGCGCAAGATAAAGAGTATAGGCGGTGTTTGTGAAGTGGTTGGAGGAACTTTCGACTTGGTCGCTGATCATCGTGGACTTCGACAAGAAAGAAGATTGATCTACTCTACGTGGCGACATCGAGCAACGTACGCGCGAAGAGGCAAGAACGGATAAAAGGTTCTGTAACGCTGTCATTGCAATACCGAGAAAAAAATGTCATAACTTAACATTTAATTGTAATAATTGATGAAAGTTAATAACTTTGGCTTTTGGTCTATACTAATAAAAGAGAATTCAACGACATGTAATCGACATCGATATCACAAAAAGCAGTGCATGAATAGATACAGCATTTTTACAGGCTCTTCTTCCTGGTTTGACGCAGTGTCCTGGCATAGTTTGGTAAAGATTAATGCTACACAAATAGAGAAAATAAATAATTTAAATAATGCCTTGGTAGATCCACCACGATCACTTTTATCGCCTGTCGCCAAGATGTCTTTGTTTATAATACATTCAGCTAGAGGCCAGTAACGGTGCGCAAGATCACGTAATAATATTATAAATATTTTAAATTCTAAATTCTAAGCCGCGTTCAACCGTTAAATGAACAATTTGGAGCACTATTGTTAAGTTTTTGAAGACGTTAATAAACAAAACAAATTAAGATTGTAATACACTGTAGGTGGAGTACTTGAATCGTCACAAAGTGCAGTGCATGTTTTCTGTAGTCAATGAGCTGTACATGTAACTTCGATTTAAACATAGCTGCACTTCAAGAACACAAGGTGGAAGGACAGGGGAACACTATCATCCAATCGCCAGCTTCATTCGGACTTTAAAGTTTTGGTATTGGAGCTCTCGATTCCTTCCAGCTTGTGACCGTGAAGTGCAGCTATGTTTAAATCTGTGTACATTTGTTTACACGTTGTTGGACCACATGGTCGAAGGCTTGAAAGTGCATGAATTTGTGGAAAAATGACAACTACACGCAATCGGTTGAAGCGCAGAAGGCAAACCTGCACTGCGAATAGAGCAGGAGAATGCTTGGAAGTAGCTGAAGCGAGAAGGGAAAGATCCAGATTGGCCGCAAGGTTAAGAAGGGAAAGGACAAGAGAGAATGTTGTAGTTGTCAGTGGTATTTCTCATTTCTTTTACGTACATATGTGCAATGTAAATGTATTCTATATTTTCTATCTATTTCTATTTCCTATCAGGGTTTGCAAAGTTTAAATTTTTCTCATTCTTTGTGTATTATATTACTTTTACATACATATGGTTTTTAGTGTTGAGTGCAAACACATTCTATATTTTCTATCAATTCTTGCAATCTATTTCTATTTCCCGTCTATTTTTCCAAAGCATACCATCAATATATTTCAGTTTATTTTTCTATTCTTGCAAACATGCCCACTCCATTGCATACCATATCATAAAAATATTTAATATTTTAAAACTGTAAAAAAAACAGCTAAATGTTATCTAATTACTAATAATAGCTCAACGAACAAATACATGAACTGTCAGAATTATTATTTAGAATCAATATTTTTTATATGAAAAGTAGGATGACGGTACATATTGTAAGCACTCATTAAACGTATGATTAATAAAAGCACTTCGAGACTGAGGAAATAGAGCAGATCAAATTCCAATAGCAGTGTATTGTAAAATAAAATAAAATTATAGTATGTTATTAAAAGTGGAATCTATTACATTGAAAATAATGGTGAACGCCGTGGTTTATATAAAATTTTATATAATGAACAATTGTCCATTTTCCTCTTTCAAATGATTTGATATAAGCAAAGCCCGGGTAACGCCTATTGTGCTAGTAAATTATAATTCATAGTTTGAAAGAAAGCTGATTCTTATTTGCCATTACATACAATCCTTGAGTAGACATATCAGAACTATTTTCTGTTTCCTCGCCACTCCGTAAGGATAGCAGATTGAGTAATTGGTTGCGGAGTAAGTTGTAACAATTATTTCATAGAACCCGTCGACCGAGCTAGCGGGATTGATTTACATTTATTATTAGTAATCACGTTTCATTATGAAGTAATTATCTTATTAGAGGTGTTATAGAATAGTACAGAACACAATGGTGCAAACATGATCGTGAGTATTTAATTTTTAAAGATTGACGCGAAAAAAGTTCATTCCATACGGAAAAAAGTTTTGATTGCTTACGTTAGTGGCAGGTCAAAGAAGGAGACACCAATTAGTCTTTAGACCCACTACACTAACTTAAAGAAGAACATCACTTAATGACAATATTTATATTAGTAAGTTTACTCAGCTCATAGCATTTAAAAAGGAAAAGTGAAGGGTACAATACAAAGAAGTCCAAAATATTTTCAAAAGAAGAGTGGCGACGCATTACTTTACCGCTCTAGTGCCGTAATGAAGTATATAACTATACTAGGGCGGTAAATCACTTCATTACGAAACTCATTACAATGACATAATGTTTCACTTTACCTAATCAAAGTTGATAAAGTCCGCCCGGTGGCTAAGATCGCTAAGGCAGTAGTGTCGTAGTGATGATAGGTCGCGGGTTCACGTCCCGCCTCGGGCATGGTTGTATTTGTGTTCGTCCTTTCACCCCTCATCATCATTTCGTTTCACCCTCATAGTTACGTTAATGCCAATGGTGGTCGCTAATGACCTAGCTGTTGATGAGACCTTAAATAACAAAAATTGATAAAGTAAAGAGAGACGCTTAAAAGAATCGTGTAGGCCTCATTCCTGTTAACCTTTCTCAATTTTCGAAAATACCTTATTGCAAATATTGAGTTCACACAATTAGATTAAGCGTCGGTCCAAGTTCAAAACACACGACGCGATGTTTCTATAGCATTGAGGTAAGGCTTATGGCGACCTAATTCGGACGACCTTAGTTCGTGTCTCGGAGCACAAAAAAATTCTTGCTGGTTGTAAATACTTATACAAGTTCATATTGTTATATAATATTGCAGAAAACGTACAAATAATGTGAGGAAGTATATGCTGTTATAGCCCCATTATTTTAAAAGAGTTTTATGTATTGTGACTTTATTTTTCGTGTTTTTCAAAAACCTAATTATACAGCTTGATTTATGTCTGTAAATTATCAATGTTTGTTTCAGGTTAAAATGGATGTACATATATATACCTTGTCTTCTTATGATATTTGGAATTCTGTATTTCGTATTTAAATTATGAGTAGAAGTTGTCAACCTTCAAAAATGTATCCTGCTTGCAAGTACTGCGCAATTCCCCATGAGAAGAGGATTTGAATTTTAACGAGAATGTTTGAAGTGACTACGGAATTTAAATTTTGTTTATATGTTTATACAAAAATACTAAGAATAAATGTTAAAACTTCTAAATCAAGTGGAGGGGAGGAGATAATCAAAATATGGCAAGGAACATGTGGTGGGTATTACCCATAGAAACCATAAAACGAAATTACACACGTGATCTTTGCCTTATTGTTACCTGATCCAACTCCTCATACAAAGTTCTGCAAGTTGGTTCTGACGCACTCTTAAGATATTTCATTTACCCGTCGATCATCGTTGCATGTAAAGTTGCGTCAGAGTCAGGGACAAGTGACACATGCGTAACTACTAAGTTACATGACGTTTCTCAGCATATGTTCGTGGGTAAATATGCTTAGCTCGCTTTAGAGTACGCGATATCTGTAACATGATATTGGGCATTATTTCACAAAATTTTCTGATGTGACAATGAATTTTTTCTTATATCCTAGAAGGAAAAGCTTTAATTTGTTAAGTAAAAAGAGTACAGTTAAATGCGCGAGGGTCAATTTGTACTCATTTTAGGATAGTACTCTGCTGAACATAAAATGCCGTTTTTTAAAATCTCCTTAGATGAGTGATATTTGGGGCGTCTATCTTATTCTTAAACACACACATACGTTTGGAATTAAATTTTTGATTCGAATAGCAAAGTGGCAATGAAATATATTGAAGACTACTTAATTGAGAGTAAACAAAAATCTTAAAATTCCCATTACTTTAAATTAAGATGTAATCAACGAGTACAAGCTGCGAAATAATTACTTCAAGAAAGTTATATTTAATACTTAGGTTTCCACATTTTCTGATTTCTTGGATAACAAACTGAGAAAATGTGCCGCTTATGTCTTTACTTCATTCTTAATAATAGCATTTTGGAGCCTAAAATATACTAATTTTTATGTACCGCCGATTGCACAAAAAATGGGTGATGTCCTCAGCCGAGCTTTACGCAACGAGACTAAGAGCCACGCGACTGGTAGCGAAAATTACATAAAGCTGAACTGAAATATTTATAAATAAGATGTACTATTCTATAGGGATGCGTAGATTTACTGCATTCTTAGTATCACCTAAGGTTAACTTATTTAATAGTTTAAGTCGCAGAAATGCAAAATTTCAATGAATTATCAGATAAAATTTGTTCGATAAATAACCCCATCAGCTCGGAGATATCTCATCATAGCACCACAACTTATATACGAGACATTTAACAGAGCAACGCGTGATCGAATCCGGCAAAACTTCAGCAGTTATTTTTCTTGAACAGAAATAAACTCCCTTCTTTTGGGAGAAAAAACACTTTATCACATTTGCAATACAAAACTGCGGAGTTTAATCAACTGCTTCTTCACTTCCTCATATTTTCCTTTTCATAGTTTTTTTCTGCCTTTATCCCATTACTTTCGTTTCCCTTCCGAACCCTAATACGACTTCATTTGTTATTCATAATTTTATATATTTGTGTCCATCCACGCCTAAAATTGTGTCAAGATCTCTTGCTGAAATTTGTCCCTTGCTTGAATATTACACTTTGCAACTACTAATATTTAAAGAAAAATGGAAATAACCAAAATTTCCTAGACTCAATTCGAATTCAATAAGTTACAACTCGATCTAACGAGCCGGGACATTAGCTGTTCGCCTACTTATCGGCTGCAGCAAAGCTCTGTTTTTGAGATAGAATAACTCAGACAAACATAACGGGTAGATAAATAATGTCTGAAAAATGAGTCACAACGACATTAAGATATGTCTTTTTACAGTTTATTATGCAAAATCTTTTGCTTTTGCGACTCCTATTTGAGAATCAAAGTACAGGGAATTTGTGGTTGTGTAATAAGATAAGATAGTTATTTAAACTACCATTGGGTGTAATCCGGAGGCAGTTAATTACATAAATAAGAGAAATGTCATGCAAATAATATAATACTGGTTATAATAATACTAAAATAACAATAATAATAATATCTAGGAAATTGATAAAAGAAGTGAAGAAGATAATGTAGAAACATTGCATCCATACACAACGAGAAGAACCTAACATATCCCCTTGTGTGAGCCTCGATACAATGAAACAGAAACTATTTTCGTCTCGCCTAAGACGATACAAACTGAGTAACAAGAGTAAAACCGACAATTGCTTGTTTAATAAGTCCGAAAAAAACTTTTACAGAGAGTAACAAAACCTATTACAATGAGACACAAAGTTCACCTAGCCCGAAGTATCCAACCTTATAAAGTGTTTGGGAGAGACAGCTCTCAGGTACCAAAAATCAAAATTCAGAGACAAGTTGGGTGAAAGGAGAGCAACAAAAGCAACAAGTACCACAGATGGAAAATGTGTCATTCACAGCCCTTGATGTTAAGGATTCTGTTGGAAAACGTACGATTTGGAAGTTTCCAGGACCGGATAGGATTCAAAACTTTCGGTATAAGAGATTGACATGCAGTCATGAAAAATTGAATAAACTCAAAAACCATACCTTATACGATCCAATGCTTGATTTTCTTACTCATGGTATCACTTGTTACCTAAAGACATGGTGAATACACAGGACCCGACAAAATATCGACCAATAACCTGTCTGCCTACGCTATACAAAATTATAACATCGTATTTAGCTAAGAAAATATATAGTCATTTCGAACAAAAAGTTAACGTTATTGCCCCTCAGCAAAACGTTTGCAGCAGAGGATCAAAAATCTGATAAAACAGTTACTAATTGACTCAGTTGTGTGTGGCCAAGTATATGAAAACCATCGAAATATATGTATGGCATACATTGATTACAAGAAAGCGTTTGACTCGGTACCACACAGCTGGCTACTGCAGGTCTTCAAAATACACAAAATAGATAAAATTTGCCAACTTTCTGTCTCATGTCAACGTGGTACACAAGAATGTTCCTGAACACTCCAAAATAAACTATTGAAACGGATGAAATTGCTATTCAGCGATATTTCAAGGTGACTCGCTGAGCCCGCTATGGTTTGCCTTGGCAATGAACCCGCTATCCAATATGTTGAATTCTATTGGTTACGGCTATGCCATCAAGAACTGGACCCAAAAAGCATATCGATTAAACCATCATTCGTACATGGACGACTTGATGCTGCAACAAATACGCAATTAAAACACCTGCGAATTGTTGAAACGTTCTCAAGGGATGTATGTATGGAATTTCGAATGGACAAATGTCAGACAATAAAAATAGTTAGGGGAAAATTTCAATATCATGGATTCCAGCTAGAAAATGGACAGAGATTACAACGGAAATAATTATACAGACCAGCAAAATCTGGAAACCTGGATGAGCAAACCTCTGTATGGAAAGCATCTGTATGCAATTAATTATGATCATGTCGACATGAAAGCGTCGAACTACTGGCTAAATGGCAGGGCAGATGTTCTCAAAGACGGAAGGCTCTATGTTGACAATACTAGATCAAGTTATACCCACCAGAAGTTATTTGAAAGCTGAGAAAGTTATCTGTAATATATCCTGGGGTACAAGATGACAGATGTCGATATGGATGCCAAGCACAGGAAAACATTCACCTTATTTACATCTGGATGCACACATTACTCGGGAACTGATTATAAACCACGCCATGATGCAGTTGGAAAGATCCTGCATGAAGAGATTGCTTACCAACACCAGCTTACAGAATGCAAAGTACCCAACTATAAATACGTACCCTTTCCCTCACAAAAATTGGCTGGAAAATTCTATCTTCCCAACCGCGCCGACAAACTTGGAAATCCCGCGTCAAGGGAGAGGGCAGGGGAGGGACGAGTTGACCAATCGCTAGTAGGTAGAATCACAGTTGTTTCTGATTGGTGTAACATCCCAAGGAAAGGACGATGTCTCGGGGACGATGTCGAAGGTGGAAAGGACGATGTCTCAGGGAGGGCTAGTTCGTTTACGTACGAGGCGGAAATATCGTCATATTTCCCTGCCGAAGGAGAGAATTTGCCTGCCCGTACACCACAAAGAAAAATATTTTTGAGCGGGATTTTCCGTCCAGAATTACTGTCCATAGACCTGTAAGTATTTTGCATTTTAGCAACAATTGTTATAACTTTTAGCCATCGATTTGTATTTCCTGTAAAACTGCTATTTTGAGATGTTCATTTCAGGCACAATTTGCGGACCCTTCCCGTCATATTTCGAATTTGTTTAAAACATTATACATTGTTGACCAATTGTTCATTAGCGATTTTCGGGTCTGAAACATCGGGAGACTCTCTCCCTTTTAGATTTGCAAAACATGGAAATTGTTTATAAATTTGCAAATGTGGCAAATTATTTTATTGTCTCATCTGAATGGCGTTTAAATGCGATTCAAAATTCCGGAATCCGATTGGTGCTATCATATTTCGTTCTCGAGATATATGTAATTGTTTATAGCAAATTAACATCTTAGAACGACCCCATTTGTTTTCACTTAACACAAGCATACTGAAAAAACTTCCCCAATGTCGCGCTTTTGCCTGCTTCCCTTAGCTTATAAACAAATTCTGTGTCCAAGTTAATTACGCTAAATCCGTCTTATATGTCGAGTTTGAACATAACTTTTATTTTTTGTATTCTCTTTTAAGCCCTACAATTTGCAAGTCGATATATTTGAAAGAAATTGATTATAATGTTATTATTATCAAGGTGCAAACGTATTGGCCAAGAATTTGTGCATCTTGGTCACTGTATCCTAAATCTTTTGTTTCAACTTCATATCTAGTAGTATATTTGTTAATTATAATTATATTAATTGTCTTCATCGAATTTAGTGTGATCCGTGTATGCACATTAATTGTAATATATAAATTAAAGGAATTAATTAAATTAGAAACTTTTCTTTCTTGCAAGAAACGCCCAGAAAATCACTGTTAAAATCTCATAATACAACAATGGATTCAAAAGAGCGATTGCTGACTTTGTTAAGCGTTATCTCCATTTTTTCTAAGAACAAAATATGATCTGCAGCTCTCTTTGCTCTTGGAGGTCTGCAGATGCACAGTAATATCACTTTTAGCGAAGTAAGATGTACAACAGAAATTTGGGAAACATTTTCAACTGAATACACATTTAATTCCGTCAAGGAGATAGAATCAATATTATTTCTAACATTAAAAACAAAAACCCCCATACGTAGGAACTTTATGCGATTCTATTTCTCTGGAATAAAAGTCTGCGAGGTAAAAGTTTGGAATTTGGAAAATGCTAAGTTCATTAGGAGATAACCAATGTTCTGTAAAGCAAAAAACATCCATTTGATTTAGATCGCTCTGTAGAGCTGCCTCGATAAACTCTATTTTATTTGAAAGGGATTGAACATTATGCTGCAAAATGTTTATCTTTTGCAAGTACCTACACGAATGTTTTTCTGCTGCATCTGACTGTAGTTGCTATATATTTACTCCATTTTTCCTCGAGTGCGTGTTCGACGGTTGAAATGTGTCCCGGCAGTAACAGGTTTTGAGGAAAATGGGGCATCTGAGACAAATGAGGTGTAGATGAATTGGTAGTGGGAATGGGAGAAACGGGAGTAGGTCCAGAGAAAGAGGCAAGAAGGTTCGAAGTAAGGGTGGGGGGGGGAGAACTAAAGGTAGGTGAAAGGGATGGATTTTCGGCAGGAGACTGCGTAGGACTGGAGTTGATGATGTATTGTGCAAGCTTGTAACCGACTGCATGTTTTCCAGCGAGGTTCATGTGAAGACCATGCCGGGTGAAGTGTTTTGCTGGGAGGAAATTAATTTCATTGTGTGACATTTGTTTCTCTCAGTTGCAGTTTTAATTGTTGGTTTGCGTGCTTAATCTCCCTGCATAGTGTTGGACTGTTCTACCAGAAGGACAGAGTCGAGACTACAATGTTGGTATTTTGGGCGGGACATTGTCATTCGCATGGTGGAAATATTTCCACCATGGTAATACGTTTACATGTTGTTCAGGTGTAAAGTTCCCGCCCAAGTTCATGCTATTCTGCCGTCCTATGACTGTGTCCTGATTGGTCAGTGTCTTCGTGTGGGTGTCCAACTCTGCTGTTACTTCTGCAAACCTTCCGTTAGGTTTAAAAATAGATGAGACTGAGATGTGGGAAGGTAACTTCCTATTGAGAATGGAGAACAGGTGGCGGCCATGACTGTCAGACATGTCTTTGTTTTTAAGTGAGCTAGGATACGCAGCTGTACGTGTTTTGGTTTTGAGGCGCTTCCTAGCTTGTTTGCGTTGGTTTGTGCATGAATTTGTCGATGGTAGAGAAGGGTGGTGAGGATCAGGAAGGCGAGGAAAATCTGTTTCATAATCTAAAACACTAAATTTGTTTTGAGTTGTGACTGGATGCGGTGTTTGTATCTTTCGTACAGTCACGGGTGTATGGTTGGTATTATTCCCTGTGTTGCCGACTTGTACCGAACCGTCTGTGTAGAGAACGACCTCTTCCAAACTTCGGATATGTTGATCTAAATTATTGTCTACGTGTGTGGAGGCTTTCAGAAGGTCGGCTTTGAGAGTGTAGAGAGTAAAAAGGGTATAACGAGCAGTAGCCATGTCACGCATGCGTTTGAATGTACGTGATAAAAATTGGAACAGGCGCGGCTCGTCATTAAAGGCGGAGCCTCCCCTACAAAAATCGCCGCACAAAAGAATGTAACAAATATTTATAAATGTATTTATTTATTTATTAATAATGGCTTTCTGTGTTATAATATGTAATAATCATATCAAAATTTGTATACGACAGTGCTACAACGCTCGTTCGTAACGCATTTGAAGCTGTTGACAGGGAAGAGATACGCGTTAGGCACTTCATTCTGCCATAAGCCCCTGTGTAAAACGAGGAGGGCGTGACGTCATGCATTCGCTGCACAGGCTTACAGGCGGACGAAGGCTGCGGCCTGGGGGCGGTCAAGGGCCAGGACCTGGACGCGGCCGAAGCCTGGGTGGGCGTAGGGTCTGAAGAACGGCGTGCTCACCAGATAGCAATTCTATGCAGCTCAGTGAGAAGCACTGAGCATTAACTAGTTCAAATACGCGGTAGGAGCGCTTCTCCCTTATCGGAATGTGTATTGAAATACATTAATTAATAACCAAGTTCTAATGAAAAACGTAGATAAAACTCGGTCAAAGAACGCGTTCCCCTGCTTTCCCCATAAATGAAAATCTAGTACTACCCCCGAATTAACTTCATAAAATGGCGGGAAAAACGACACGCTCTGCTTCCTGAAGTGGCGTTAGGTACGCACCACATAGCAGTTTGTGTATGGTACGAAAGTTTGGTGAATTGTGCGTAAGTCATAGTGTGATATTGTGTAGCTGCGTTTGCTTATTTTTGGTGTTGGGTAGTTTTGTGGGGTTTATTGGTGTTGGTGTAGTTGTTGTAAAGATGAATCCAGTGAACAATATACGTGGTAACAATTTGGATCTTTATTCGAGGATACAGATCCTTGGTCCGCATAGGCCAAATCTTTCTATAATTCAGGAACAAAAGGAATACAAATCTCGTGGTGGATATATTCGTAAATTCAACCCAACAATGCACAATGCTGCCGTGTGGCTTTGTGGATGTGATGTAAAAAATGCGTTATTTTGCTTCACGTGCCTCCTAACCAAGAACGATGATCATGTGTAGACTGAGTCAGGAGTCACAGATTTGAAAAACTTTAATGCGAAAGTGAAGAAGCATAACTCTTGTGAAAAACATTCACATGGTTTCATTGAATTTACGATGTTAGGAAAAGTGGACATTAGATGCCAGTTAGATTCTGCTTACCGTTTACGTGTAAAACAATACAACGAGAATGTTTCAAAGAATCGATATATTGTGGGAAAGCTAATAGACTATATAAAGTTTTGTGGAAAGTTTGAACTGGCCTTAAGAGGACATGACGAAACGGAAAATTCTAGCAATTCTGGAATATTTCGCGGGCTGGTTAGTCTCATGGCAGAATTGGATAGTGTCTTGAAGCAGCATATAGAAAACCGATAATCGTGTATTCTTAGGTCTCTCTAAAACAATTCAAAACGAATTGCTGGATTCCACCTACGCGGTTTGCTTGAACCTTATTAAACATGAACTACAGGAGACAAATTATGTAGCAATTGAAGCTGATGAAACCACTGATAGTGCCACATTATCAGGTTTTTATTTTTGAATGTAAGGGAGGTTAGAAGATTAATTGGAGTGTGCAACTACTATTCCAGATTTTGTAAAGGTTATTCGGAAAAAATACACCCAATAATAGAATTGTTGAGGAAGGAAAAGAAATGGGTATGGGACGCAAGGTGTCAAGAAGCATTTGAAACGTTAAGAAACTTTTTGACAAAACGTTTATGATTAGCTACACAGATTTTGATAAAAGGATGTACCTACAAGTAGACAGATTCGTATGCAAGTTTTCGGACATTTTGAGTACATAAGAAAACTAAACAACCTAATAAAAAGTACGAAGGAAGTAGGGAGGCGATAGTATCCAAGACACCTAGGGATGTGACACCACCTAGGGTGTGACACCACGCCGTGGATTTATACGGGCCTATGCCAAAATCTAGATTTAGAAACCAGTATCTGTTGGTAATAATGGACGTTTTTTCTAAAATTACGAAATTATATCCCATTAGAAAGGCAAATGCGCAGAGTTCGCGCAAATTTGTATTACACAATGCCATAAATTTTTTGAAGAATTTGGCGTAACTAAGAAAATTATCAGCGATTTAGGAACACAATTCACTAGCAGAAAATGGCGCCAAGATATGGGAAGAATTGGTATTCAAATATGTTTTACGACAGTACGAAATCCTCAAACCGTTGGATGGAAGCAGTTCCCATATTAAACTATGTTTTAAATAATGTTCCTCACGGGAGTACGCGAAGTACGCTAATCGAAATTCATATGGGAAGAAAACGAAAATCAGATCCGTTTAAAGGGATGATGGAAATTAATGGGGTTCCGGACAATAACAAAGATGTTCGTATAATTTATTACAAAAACGGATTTTGTTTACACGTACATGTTTTAGTAGAAACAAGGTACCTGCTTTGAATTTGCTTTCTAGAGTTTTCTAGACATTCTGGATGAATTGAAACCATTTTTAATTTACATATTTTAGTATAAGTACATATTTTAACATATTTTGCCTTTTACCACTATTTTTAACATATTTCATTACATTCGAATATTACTTGTACAAAAAAATATCAAATAAGAATTTCCGAATCATATTTCAGGAATGTTTTTCTGATAAACTTAGCAATGTAACACCACGTTTATATCCTCCTGACCTTCGCTCCGACTGACCCTCTTCCCTTGCTTCTCAGAAACCGCGTAGGATGAGCGAATGGTCAAGAAGCAGTAGTTGAAGTAATCACATGCTTTTTCGTGTTACATTCAACGCATCCACACACTTTCTCGTGTTACGCGCAACACAATATTAATCGGACAAACATTGTTTAGAATGTCCGTCTTAGCGCGCTTCCTGCACCCCACCTAGATACATCTCTGCCTCAGAAATGCGCAAATCGGAACCTATCAGTATTAGCTCTCAGCTACAACTAGTCACTTATGCACCGGCTCTTCGTAAAACTACAGACTGTACTTTCAAGTATTTTACGTTTCATATACCAATCCTATTGAGTGGTGTGGACTGGTGCGACAATGCCAAAAACACCCCACCTAGATACATCCGTGAGTTTCCTAATGAAATCTTTAGAAGTGACTCGAGTATATGTACTGGGATGCTGTGAGAAAAGGTTTCAACCTTCCAACGGTTTCAAGTCACCCAGCACATCGCTACAGCAAAACACAGGAAAACAAAGAAAGAAAATTGAACTTCAGGAAATATTTCGACATCTTCACCTGATGTTCAATCAAGTAAGTCCAGTTTCTCTACCGATTTGTGCCGTGCATTGGTTGAGCTGATATTCCATTTACAAAGTCAGGGGACCCTGAGTTCAAGAGCTTTTAAAAATACACTGACAAACAAATTCCGGATGAAACTCCGACACAAATTACATGAAAATTATTTATTTGGAAACTCTGTCTTAAATTCGGGAGGAAATAAAAACTAGTAAGGTCTGGGTTTCAACTGATGAAATTACTGACGTTGAAGGAAGATATATTGCAAATATTATTGTGGGAAAGATGTGCCCCGAATCTCCTTCGTCATCATTTCTATTAAATTGTGAAGTTTTCGAAAAATGCCACCACGCCACAATTGCCAGGTATTTCAATGACTCGATGAGTCTGCTGTGGCTTGGTGGTATCATGCATGAAAACGTGTTGTTTTTAACCCATTTTGCTCCTTACATAGTGAAAGCGGGGGTGCATTAAAAGTGTTCTACCCAAAGATGATTCATCTTACGTGAGTAGTACATGCTCTTCATCGAGTGGCAGAAACTGTTCGACCTCAATTTCCTGATGTCGATACTTTGATATCGACTGTTAAAAATGTATTTTTGAAAGCACCATACTGAGTTAAAATGTTTAAAGACAGTTATCCTCAACTGAATTTTGCCTCCACAGCCGGTAATTACACGGTTGGGAACGTGGTTAGAAGCAGCTAAATATTATTGTGAAAACTTCGAGCAAATAAAGCTATTCTTTTGAAGCTGGACTCCCGAGTCATCTGCGGCACTACAAAAAACAAACTTTTTGACTTATGATTCTAGTCTGAGATACTATTTGGCTTTATTTCTGGAAATGCAATTTAAATAAATGTTATCGCAAAGCTTGAGGCTCAGAACATGCTATTAGCTGCTAGCATTTAAGTAATGAACAGTGCATTAGCAAAATTAAAAGACATAACAGGTGAAAACAGAAAAAATGAAAAAGAAAGTACAAGATTCGTTGGAGAAAAATCCAGGCTGGAAAGACATGAAAATCATTGCCAACATTCTCAGCGGAGGAAAAGACACCTCAACACTGGAACTAGAACTGAACCCAATGGATATATCGGCGTTCAAATATGCTCCAATTTCTTCTGTAGATGTGGAACGATCATTCAGCCGCTACAAATCTATTTTGAGAGCTGATCGACATTTTCTCTTTGAAAACTTGAAAATGCACGTTGTATCTCACAATTTTAAACTATACCGTCAATTTTTATTTTACATATTTTTAATTTTTTTCCTACATATTTTTGAAAAAATAAATACATATATATGTACACATTTTGATTTTTTTATTACAATAAAATCCGTTCCCTAATGATAAAGAAACAGTCTCTCCACCCTTAGCGGAAATTGAGCTCAGCGTGGCTACATGATATAAATTATTTAACTGTCGGCGTAATTTCATGACGGGCACCACCGGGGGAATATTCACCATTCCCCTGAAGGACGGCAACTCACCATCCGCGGACGAAAACTCATCATCGGAGGTAAGGCCGGCCAGCGGAAACGCGCAGCTGCGGTTTCTAATACGCTTTCGTAAATCGCCCACTATCTGACTTAATAAATGTAGGCGACCCAACTCTCCCCGGCGCCATGGCACCCCCTCACCAAGACAACAGCAACATGACTGACGCAGATAACGTAGGCGAAGGCGCAACTGATCCAATCCCTCATGCACTTACGCTATGGGCGCAGGTGTTTCTCTGTTCATCTCAATTGTAATTGAGATGAACACAGGAACACCTGCGCCCATACAAAGTAGACGAAAACGGCTTTATAACTCAGAGCTAGCTTATTTAAAAGGCGCGCGCAATTCCGCCCAGTTACTACCGCTATTTAAACAGCCTAGCAACCTCACATGAAAATCAAAACCCCGCAACTCCCTCCGATCTAGACCGTCGTATCGGAAAAAACCTGATAACGCAACTCAAAATCAGTAGAAACTGTGAGGGCACAGCGCACTGCACTCGCGGAAAGCGCACAGAGGCGGGTTCCTTTTGGCCAACCGCGCCAACCAAAACACCACAGCGCTATCCAACAAGATCCGCAAGATCAAGTGAAAAATCCACTGCGAGCACAAATCACAAATTCTAATATAGTCATCCGCCCTAGCCCAGTAAAAGACCATGGCATAATAAATTACTTCTTAAACGCCGCAAAATCGGACTCCGAAGCCATCTGCGCCTGACTTCCCACCGCGCCACCCCGGAAAGACCCCCCCGGCTGATGATCCGAGGCTTAGACCGCGGCGAATTAAAGCGCAAACTAGGCCCACAGAACTTTCTGTCAATCGGAATGTATCAGATAAAAATGAACCACAGCCAGCTAACGGAAATTCGCGTCATGAAATACCTTCTGACCTCGCGTGTACCTAGGAGAACCCCGCACTCGAGACAAAATCCTTTGCATTTCGTCCAATATTTACAGAATTCAGCGGAGAGTAAATGGGGTACTCACTTCTACCTCAACTCTGATACTGACCTTTGTCCGTCCATCTCTACCAGAAAAGATATCTTGTAGTTTCTATAATCTCCGTGTCAGGCAGAATGTTCGAAACCCTCTGCGTTGTTTTAAATGCCAGAGGGTTGGCCATACGCAACTTGACTGCATGAGCGCCGCAGACTGCGTGCACAGTGGAAGGGGCGCTTGTAACGACTCTAACTGCACCGCACAGGCAAATTGCGTGAACCGTTGTGAAAAACATCCATCAAATTCTAACCAGTGCCCAATTTTCTTAAGAGACAGAGATCCAGAAGATCAGGGTCTCTGAGAAAGTTTCCTTTCCGGAGGCACGACGCCGTTACCAGGCGCGAAACCCCGTGGACATGGCCCGAAGTTTCGCTGACACCGTGGGTCAATAGAAGAAAGTAAATTCTGAAACCCAAACACCTAAAGCCTCCTCTTTGCGCGATGCTGCCTGTCAGGTGACCTTTGACATCGGCGGAGATGGCTATCCCAAATCTCTTGTCCAGTCTGAAACAAAAACGGAAACCAAAAGTTTAAATAATTCAACAAACACTCAAACGCATCCAGAGAAGCCGAGGCCGACGGGCTCTATTGCTAGATGTAGGTCGCCTGTCTCAATAGACCGTGGTCTCCCAACACATGCGACTCTCTTTGCAGGGAACGAGGAACTCCGCACGAACCAGTCAATTACTCTCCAAGAAAGAACGAAAAAGAAATAGAAACCCGATACATATCCCTCCCTAGAATCAAAAAAACCTAAAAACTCGAAACTATGGCCATGGAACTTGAGTGGCTTTTGTACCCGTTTGGACGAATTGAAGTTAATAATGTCTATGCGTTGTCTTGTACTGAATTCCAGGGTGGTTATCTGCCTGCAGGAAACATCTCTGTTCTGAGCACTCACTCTCTCTACACGGCTTACTAAACGCAAGGCGTAGACGATGGCCTCCGCGCCCATGGCGGAGTCGCCACTTTTGTCACAGACTCCCTGGTATCTTTTCTTTAAATCTATTCTTTAAATAGACATACGAACCTCTCTCCAGATATCTTGCGTTCGTGTGAATTTCCACACTATTTCTATTACCATTTCCAACGTTTATATACCCGCCTGGACAAGTGTTACAGAAAGAAATGTGAAAAGAAAAACAGAAAAGAAAAATGTGTTCTCTCAGTTGCCCGCACGTTTTCTTATTGTGGGGGACTTCAACGCCCACAATCCCTCCTGAGGTGGCACAAGGTCGTGCACGAGTGGCTGGATACTTGAAAATATTAAAGATAACCAAAACTTAATTCTCCTCAATACTGGCGAAAGCACACACTTTTTCGAGGCTTCTAACACTTTCTCGTCCGTTGACCTAGCTCTCTGTAGTCCCTCTGTTTCCACATTCTTCGAGTGGACTGTCCTTGGCGACTTGCATGGCAGTGACCACTTTCCCATTCCAGTCAACCTCGATATTCCCGATCTGAACGTTGCCCGCCGTCCTCGCTGGCTAATCCACCGAGCTGAGTGGGAAATATTCAAGAAAGAATTACGAATATCGGAAAACCGCTCAAACGATATCGATGCTATGGTTGCCCATTGTACTAACGCCGTCCTTCATGCGGCCTCATTTGCCATCACGAAGTCGTCGGGCCGCCACCCACGACATTCCCCTGTGCCATGGTGGAACGCTGATTGTGCCACCACGATCAGTGATCGAAAATTGAAACGTGCTACTTTTATTTTCTATATTTTTCCATATTTGGGGTATTGGTACATATTTGAATAAAAGTCCGTGTTTTTCCCAAATTTCTTAAAAAATCAGTTCATATAGCATATTAAGCTTAACAGTGAAATTTCATTAAATATAATAGAAATGCATCTCAACCCCGTGTAGTGTCGGGGGTTTTGGTAGAATAGCACCACGTGACCTCCCCCTGTCGTAGAAGGCGACTAATCGGAGCAGCTGTCCGCTGTCACTACCCTATACATCCTGTAATTCCCACAAACTTGGTGTGCCATCGCTTCACTTACTTATGGCACACGGTTTTTTTCTGTCCTGTAGGACAAGCTTCGTATCGGCCAACCCTTGTGTTTCCGACACCGACGCGAGGTCTAGGGGCGAGGTTGCGAGGTCTAGGGGCTCCTTTCTATTCTAAGTCTATTCTTCATTGTCTCCCTTCTATTCCATTTCCTTTTACAATGGCGAGAGAAACGTCAACAGCCGTGGTGAAGGTAGTTTATCTAAGGGAGACAACCCTAAAAGAAAACGTTGTGGAACTCACCATTTCTGTCTTAAAAACTGGATTCATCCAACCTGATAACCAAGTATGAAGATGTGTGACAGGAATTGTATAATTACCCCAGGTGGTATCCAATCCACTACTGTCCAGATCAGTACAACCAGACTTTCGGTTTCAGGAGAGTCTGGGCTGGCACGCAATCAGACACTCGGAAAAATTCAGTCCAAAAGAAAACCTTTTTCGGAACTTTAAATATAAATTCATTGATACAAGTAGGGAAACTACATGAACTTCAAAAGACTCTAACCGAACAAAACATACAATTATTGGCACTTCAAGAAACGCGGTTTTAGATGAAAACACAATGGATTTGCCGGCCCGCTGGCCGAGATCGCTAAGGCAGTAGTGTCGTAGTGATCTCGGACCGAAGGGTCGCGGGTTGGATCCCGTGTGGGCATGGTTGTATTTGTGTTCGTCCTTTCACCCCTTATCATCAATCACCATATCGCTCTCATCCATAGTTACCCATAACAAGTTAACAGCAATAGTGGTCGCTAATGACCTTAGATGTTGAAGCGACCTTAAATAAACCAATTAAAAAAACAATGGATTTTGATAACTTTAGAGACTTTAACAGCAAGACAGAAAAACGGATTCTTAAAAACACTCCACACACTTACGAATGGCTTTTGCAGTAAGTAATAATATATTGAACTCCGTAACTAATGTCAACCCTGTTAACAATAGATTAATGACACTCACACTAAAATGCGCAAATCAAACATACACCCTTATTAATGCACACATGCCAATTAATGAAGAAAATAAAAATGATCCGAAAAAAGTAAATGAAGCCTGGTAAAAATTAGAAGAAATAGCTGCTAAAATCCAGCATAGCCATGTGAAAATTCTCTTAGGTGATTTTAACGCACAACTAGTCAAAGAAAGATAATAGAGGGAGATAATTGGAGAATACCCAGAACACAAATGGACTAATAGGCAATGGATTGTTAATCGGCCCGGTGGCCGAGATCGCTAAGGCAGTAGTGTGTCGTAGTGATTCCGACCGAAGCGGTCGTGGTCTGTCCCGCCCTCGGGCATGGCTTTGTATTTGTGTTCGTCCTTTCACCCCTTATCACCACCATATCGTTTCATCCACATAGTTACCATACCGTAAAGAACAATAGTGGTCGCTAATGATCTAAGATGTTGATGCGACCTTAAATAACCAATTAAAAAAAGATTAGTTAATTTTTGCAAAATGTTTAAACTCAAAATTATGTCAACACATTTTAAAAAGGAACTTTACAAGCAAAAGACATGGAGTGCACCAAATTTATATATTGGTGAGTTTCAAATTGACCATGTAGCAATCTCCTTTCCAAACTACAGGGAAATTATGAATGTCCATGTCAGGAAAGGTGCAAACATAGTTTCCTATCATTATTTGATCAGAATAAAACTTAAACTGAAGCCTAAAATATTAATCAAAAAGAAACCTCCAATCCCGAAAATTGACATTCACAGAATATCACCTTCATTTACAGAGGAATTAGAAAAAATTCAAAGGCTTGGCTGCAGCTCAAAAGTAAGTTTACTAAAACGGCACAAAAACTAACTCCTATGCACAAACAGAAAAACACCCTTGGTGGAATGAGGAGTGCGAATTGGAAAAGTGCTGAAATAGAAGAAAAATACAAGACATTTTTGACAACCAGGAGAGAGCCAGCTAAATGAATTAGGCCAATTAAAAGGAGATATGAAAAAGAGCAAATACTATAAATTGAAAAAAGATTTTACAAGAAACAATACGAGGAACTTTTATAAACGTTTTTAAACTAAACTTGCAGGATATCAACCACAGAATCTATGCTTCAAAACATAAAATGGAGATTTGACATTAAACATTGAAGATAATTGTGAGGAGCTTGCAAAATATTTTGAAAATCTCCTAAACTGTAGATCCATCACAAAGATTCCCATCACAAGAACCTATAGGAACAAATCCAAACTCTACACCAGCCGATGAAATTGAAATCAAACACATCAGCTGTTAAATTTAAAAACTGTGTTTCATCAAGATTCAGCCGAGAAGCCAGCTCATCCATCACTAGAAGAGCCAAATGTTGTAAAATCTAGATATAAGGCTTAGTTTTTAAATTTAAGTTTAAGTACTATATGTAATTTATTTTTTAAGTACTTATAAATTAAGATCTTGATCCTAATCAAGTGCAATTCAATGTAACATAGAAAAGTGTGAAAAAAATGCTATTTGATGGTACCTGTTAGCTGTAAACAGCAATTATTTGGAGAACAATCAAAATTAATAATTAATGACAAAGTTGTGTCTTTCAAAAACAGGTTTATGCTCATTGTAAAGAAACCAAATTATAGAAATGGCTTCACTAACAAAAACTCAAATTCTAGATCATTTTTTGGATTGATTGGTACCTTGGTTTGTCTTTCAAAAGGTTGAAAAAGCCATTTTTTAGGCAAAACAAAAATTTCTCTATGTACATGAAAAGTTTCCACTAGCGCCCGCTAGAGAGCACTGAGCAATAGGTGCACTGGCTGTAAACGCCTGTGTACAGGCAACCTGCTAGATGCACATGTTTGGCATTTTGCCTAGTTACAAGGCGCCATAGGCTACTCTTTGTAAAGGAAAAGAGCATATAACGTCTTCATTATCGATTGGTACTGCGTCACGCTCCAGTGACATCTGGTGGGAACTCCCCATCCCTCCGCTGAGGCAAGGGGCTCTCCGCCCGGCATTTCTTGCCACTCGCCTCAGCCACGAACGTGCAACAACTTCTTGCTTGCAACGGGTGTGCCTCGGCATTAGGCCGATATGTTTCTCTATGTCTTTTATTACAGGACTCCACTGTAAGATTAAATTTTTGGAGTGACTTTTATGCCACGCTATGATGGAATTGGATTGATTAATTTATAGTATGTTAAGGCTTAAATGTTTGTTGTAATTTAATATTGCCTTTTTTGCCGTGTCGTTTTTTCTTATGTTCATGTACGATTACGGTGCGAAAGCACACTATGTATGTTTATGGTGCTAAACCACACTGTGGAGGAACTCGTGTCGAGCCTGACCAGCGGTGTTTTCCTCACAGAGTTGCGTAGGGCGTAGTGGCGGCGCAGTCTCGTATGTTACGAAGTCTGCATATTCTCTAATTGTTTGATTGAATGTTGCAGCATATGGCTCCATGTCTTGAGTAAGACGACAGAAGCGTACAACCTCTGGGGCACCTACTTGACGGAGGAAGGCCTGCAATGGCAGCTGAAGCCGGCCCATTTGTGTACTTCGTTCGTTGGCTCCGTGAGCGGCTATACAAGGTCGCTCGGGTATCAAGCCGCAGTTGGCACTGAAAGTGTTCAAACGGCTTGGAAAAGGTGGCACTGTAATTAATGTTATGGTAAAGGCGATATATTATGTAATCAATGCAATTCCATCAACTAAGTTCAAGTTCGTGGCAATCTGATTGCTGATTAATGTTATTTTTAATGTTGTAAAAGTTTACGTTGTTTTTTAAAGTGTAAGACATTTCTATGCAGCTACTTCACCTAATTTAGTATTTTTTTGTTATGAAAGTATTTCTAATGATGAGGCTTTTGTCATACATATTGTACGTCAGCCGTTTGTGATCCTAAAATGGGTTATTAGCAAATTCTGGCTTTTGACGCAGTCATTCTTTATAAATTGATGTCTCCAAAGGCAATTGTGGCCTTCTACGTTTTCCTAAATTCACGTTAAGATTGTTTAACGTTTGTAATTCTGCTTCATTCCTCTTACAGCTCATGTTATGCAACGAAGAGGAATATTGGTTGTTATTTTATAGTTTACATTTGTAATAAATAGTTGTTATAAGTGAAGTTGATTTGTCTCTATAGCGTAGACCCTATAGTTGAAACTCACTTAGATATTTTGAACCATGTGCCTTTTCCCTTTAAAAACCTCACCCTTACGAATCTTCGATTCCAGGGATTTTTGTGTTAATTCCGCTCAACTCCTTTAGGACCATACATGGTCATAATTCTTTTGTTGCTGTTAATTCAGCTGGCGACCGTGATACGTTAATGTTAAATTACGCTTGGTGTGTAACATCAGCAGGCTTAAAAATTACAAAGCATCTGGTGAAGATGGAATAGTAGCAGAAATAATTAAAGCTGCAGGACCAAACACAATAAAAGAAATCACCAAAGTTATGAAAGATACTTGGCAACCAGAAAAAATTCCAGAAGAATGGAAAACTGTATTCATTCATCCATTACATAAAAAAGGAAAAAGAACAAACGCCAATAATTATAGAGGGATTTCATTATTATCAGTTCCCTATAAGATCTTTTCCCTGTATTTTCTTGACAGAGCACGACCATAATTTGAACCCAACATTGGAGAATACCTGGGAGGCTTCAAATCTTAAAGCTGAAACTTATCCTAAGGCATCAGCGTACCAGCAATCTAGTATGCACATTGGTTGATTTCAAAAAAGCATATGATTCGCTTGATCGGGAATCATTATTCCAAATATTAAGGGGACAAGGATTATATTTGAAAACTCTTACACTGATAAAGAAAACCCTGACAAGCACACAGGCCAAAGTTAAATTTATAGGATGGATTTCTAACCCCACTTTAAAGTCAAAACAGGGGTAAGGCAAGGTGACAAACCCTTGCCTCTGCTATTTAATTGTATTCTTGAGAAAGTAATAACAGAATGGCATAAACAAAAAACAATCATCAAAATTGCACAACCAATCACATTAGGAAGAGTAAAAATGTAGACTGTTTAGCATTTGCAGACGATTTGGCAATTTTGGCATGTGATATTCAAACAGCACAAAACAATTGATCTCTTAAAGAACTAAGTAGAGAGTTGGTCTCAGATACCATTTGAAAAAATGAATTTATTACTTTATTTATTTATTTATTTTAATAACAAACAGTTAAACTGCGCATATGTGCTATGGGGAAAAGTGAATTGTGTGCACATTTTCGTAAATTCCCAGATCCCTAAGCACTAAGTCATATACTACTTAAATTTAATTTTTGAAAGGGAGAAAAACTCCTATGTAATAAAATCTATTTCTAAGGATAAACAAGCAATAAATTTTGAATTTTGAAAGGGAAATGCATGTAATAAAATCTATTTTCATGATAAATAAGCAATAAATTTTGAAATTTGAAAGAGAAAAACAAAACTCTATGTAATAAAATATATTTTCATAAATAAGCAATAAATTTTGAATTTTGAAAGGAGAAAAACAAAAAAACTCCCATGTAATAAAATCTATTTTCAAAGATAAATAAGCAATAAATTTTGGCTCTTATTACTTCCTGCCGCGACAACATGGAAACGATAATTTGAATAATTGTATTTCCGACTGAATTCTAGAAGACGTGCACAGAAAATGAAGTTACATTTATGTCCAGAAGCAAAACAAGGCCATCTCAGCATTTAGTTTCCAATGGATCAGGAATCAATGAAAACCTGATCGAGATGGGGGTCATTGACCGAAGCTGTAGCACAATAGTTGTTACAGGTTGTTTATACTCATTTATACAGTCCAACAAATACTGATTATGTATCATTGTTAAAATTAATGTTACTTTTCTTGTGATGCTCAGTATAGCTCCCAATTGTGTTAGAAACGAAGATGCAGCAGAAACGATTTCACTTGGGATTTAAACTTTCTATCGAATTTAACGTTTAATGTCATCTGGCAAAGTGTTGTAAATAATGTATATGTATTGTATGTGAATTCTTGTAATGAGCTGTTGATACTGTCACCTGATGAATATGATTTCATTGTCGAGTGTTATAGCATGACTTGGCATTTTCGAAAATATATTCGCCCTGAGCAAATCTATTTTACAAAACCACTATCCAAATAAAAAGACACTGTAATGGTAGAATTTCTAGATTAATGAAGAGAGGCTTATATGAATCATGTGGGTGGGATTTGGTTATTATTCGTACAATTCGTTTTTGTAATCTAAAAGTCTGGGAGCTATAAGATGTATTTCCCCAGAACATTATGCCATATCTCAGGCGGGAATGAACATTCGCGAAGTATACACAACGAGCAGTATGAAGGCTGACTGAATTTCCAAGAATTCTGAACGCGTAGCATAATGAACTTAAATTTGTGTTCAATTCATTTAAATGGATGTTCCATTTAAGGTTTGACTGAATTGAGAGACCTAAAAATTTTGTTGCCTTAACATCAGTCAATGGTACACTGTTCATTTTCAATGGAGCACAGAATAGTTTATTTGAAATGGAAAACTGCTTTAAAACCGTTTTCTCTTTGTTTATTATTAATTTGTTATTTCGGAACCAATTTGAAACATCTGATATTGTACTATTTACGGTGTCTTTATTGCAAAGGATGTTCGTATCATCCGCAAAGAGAACCGTTCTTCCGTTTCGAATCGTCGAGGGCATATCGTTTACGTAAAGTAGGAACAGAATAGGGCCTAAAATCGATCCCCAAGGAACTCCACATGTGCCGCAAAGAAATGGCAGCGTACGTAATGTCTCCATCATTCCAGTAAGGTATTTTAACTCTCTGTGATCGTTGTTTAAGGTAATGAACATAACCAATCTAGAGCAATACCACGAATTCCATATGAAGGTACTTGGAAAGTAAAATGTCATGATCAATGACGTCGTGCTTTCTTTGAGAGATCTAAAATAATCCAATAGGTGCCTCGTTTTGATCCAATGATGAGGTGATACCCGAAGAAAAGAAAATATATTGTTTCAAGGGGATTTTGGATTTTCTTAAATCCATGTTGGCAATCTGAAAGCGTCGTGTTTAGTGAGAAAGGTTTCATTCGTACGTAAAAAGTGTCTCTAATATTTTGGAAAACTGATAGAAGAGAAATGGGTTTGATAATTTTGAATTTCATTTTTGCTGCCTTTTTGGAAAAGCGGCTTAATTTTTAGCTGTTTTGAAAATATCTGAAACGTTCCAGTGCATAAAGAGACTAAATATGTGAGTTAACTATGTATAATGGCATACGCACAAGTCTCATAAAGAACTGGAATTCATCTAAACCGGACGAATATTTGGCTTAAAGACTGATTTATTTGAGAATTTCATATAGTTTCAAACGTAAACATTGTGGCCTAAAATTTTGGGTGAACTAATCTGTTTTGAATTTGCCTGAAGACCTCTTAGTGAGACTGGCAGCAATTCGAAAAGTATTGCTAAAGTAGACAGCTACTGCTAGTTGGATCGTCTATACATTTATATCGTTATATTTTAAAACAACATTATCTACGGGTTTTCTAGTTGATTTGGTAGTATTTTTTATTATATTCGGTAGTATTTTTTATATTTGGTTTTTATATTTATATTTTTTATATTTGGTAGTATTTTTATTACTTGTAACAAAGACACACCTAACTTCATGGGACCAAAATACGACAAAATTAAGTCACACAACTTCAATATCTGGGGAAAATAATTGAGGAAAATGGAATAGAGACTAAGGCCAATAAATCTAGATGTGAAAAAATGGAAACAGCATATCGTCTTACCCAAAATATCTACAACAAACAATGTATGTCAAAGGACACTAAACTGAGGAACAATAATTCAGTGATAAAACTAGAATGTCTATATGGCTCAGAAACACTAATTTTGAACATCATAAAAGACATAGAAAATATGGAAAAAAGGAAATGTAACTCATTAGGAAAATTGTTGGTCGGAGTTCACAGATGAACAGTACAAACTCAAATGCAATAAATAAATAAATAAATAAATAAATAAATAAATAAATAACTAAATAAATAAATAAATAAATAAATAAATAAATAGATAAATAAATAAATAAATAAATGTCTTCATTGGTGACGAGGCTGAGGCTATTTAGCCTGCTCTTCCTCCTGACCATTTTAAAATTTTATTACAATAGTGGATAATAAAAGGAAGTCATTCAAATAAAAATACGTACGCAATTTGGATGAAGGATTTCTCACGTAGAGGACGGGAGTGAAATCGAGGGAAAAAGGGTTTGATAGAAATCGTAAAAGAATCGTGATTAGAGGTACGGGAGAAAAAAAGTCAGTAAATTGTTAGCTAAGTTCAGCTAATTGTCAATGCTTTGAAGAAGCCAAAATTGCCTACGTATTTTGAATTACCTTAGAAAAACTAGAAAGGGATGGAATCTCGTCAGCACACGAGCGAAAATACATCAAGTCAAGAGTTCATGTCCTGAGAGAAACTGGAAACATTGAGAGATAATGGCAAATGATTGTGTGCGTATTTCATAAAAATAACAATAATTATTATTATTATATGATAAAGTGTCGTAAACTATTTTGGTTCTTAAATAAAGTTTAAAAAAATTAAAAACGATATAATTAATTCATTTTTATGAAATGTTATCAGTTAAAATATTCCATAAACTAGCAAATTGGAAAATTTTATGAATTTAGGAAATTTTTACCGTTTAGAGTATTCCCAAGACCCGAAAACCCGATCCAACATATCTCACCCGTAAGCCAACGACTTGTTATACATTTATTCCTGGGACTGCAAGCAAGGGACCATCCCGGCATGCGGCTTAAGGAATTTTAGAATATATTTAGCGACAACTGGGAGGATCACTGCAAACATCTCAGAATCGTATTCCAAAATTTACGTGAGGCCAATTTACACGTGCAACCATCGAAATGTAAGTTCGCCAGGAAATCAGTTACTTTTTTTAGGATACGATTGGCAAATGGTCTGATGAGACCAAATGAAAGCCAAAGTACAAGCAATAAGAGAATATCCTGGCCTATGACAAAAAAGGAAATCCGGAAAAATTTATGGTCTGATATCATAAACGGTTTCTTCAGAAATTTCGGAGAAATCAGCTGCGCTCACTGATTTATTGAGGGGCAATGAACAGGTTAAGGCGAAATCCAGCATATCGGAAGACTGTGAGAACTCGTTTATACGGCTTCGCGACGCACTGTGTCAGGGAGCAGTCACACATGCACCTGATTTTAGTAAGCCATTTTTACTACAATGCGATGCGGCATTTAGGGGAGCGGCCATTGTATTATCACAATTAGATCAGGAGGGGAATGAAAATCCAATTCTCTTTCTCAGTAAATTCTCAGACGGGGAATTGAAATGGAGCATCACGGAGAAAGAGTGTGCTGCCATAATTTGGGGTTTAGGCAAGTTGTGTTATTATTTAGATGGAAATGTTTTGTTAAAGATAGAAACGGATCACAACCCGTTAGTCTGGTTACAACAGAATGCTGGGAATAATCCCAGATTGCTTCGGTGGTCTCTGGCGATTCAGCATTTCATCATTGTCATAAGACATTGGAAAGGGGTATTGAACGTAAATGCTGATATTCTCAGTAGAGTGTTTGAAAATGAGCGCCAGACAGTGTCCGGAGTTGCAGAGGGGCACACTACACCCGGCAAGGCCGATATGTGCGCCTAGTGCAAAACAAGAAAAGAAGACTCAATGTATAAGAGAATTAGATATTTGCTGTGCTGTATCAAGATGTAATTGTTTTGTTTCAAGAACTCAAAACAACAGTTCTAACAAATATGAACTTTTGTAGTTAGTGTGTCAGTTTGGGTGTATATAACTGTATCTGCTTTGAATGTTTATTGATGCCATGTCTTACATATGTCTTATATTGGTTATATTGTATGTGTCATTTTGGTGGTGGATGTATTGTACAAAAGTAATTTAATTCAAGAATTTAGTTGTAAATGAAAAAGGAACTTAGTATGATTATTTGAGGTCACCACACCGTAATTGAAAAATCGTAAACAGGCATAAGACGTACGTAAAGATGTTTAATATTACAAGTAAAATGTAGAATGAGTGTGTAAAAATACGTAAATGGGGTAGGTTAGTAGGGCCTTCTCAGTTTGTTTTATTGACTTGTATACTAGCCAGGTTAGGCGCAGTTGTATATACAGTGAGCCGGTCGGCCTAGGATTCTCACACTTGTGGAATTTTCCTTCTGTGTTGTTTGCAACTGCGACGAAAATTCCAGGGGGGTATAGAGGAGTTTGTGGCATCATAACAGTCACCTTATAATGTAAATATTGACCACGTGCATTTTATGGACAAGGAAGTAGGCTGCGACAGCGAGCAGCATGCTAAAGGGACGCCTCGCAGAACAAAGGGAGGCTATAGGACGGAAACCCGGCTCGCATAGGGCGAAGCGGGCAGAAAACCCAGGGAGGCCGTGGACGTGGCACGGGTCCAGATTTGTAGAAGCCTGTGGTTCGACTGTCTGGTAAACGCGGCTGGCGGAAGCGGCCAGATGATCGCGGAAGTTCCGTCAGCCGGGCACAGAGGTATAAAGGGGCGCCCGCACACGACTCTCTTCTTCTGACTTCGAGCTCGTGGATGTCGTGTGAGGGCAGGCACGTGCACGTCGGCTGGTAGGCTACGGGGGCAAAGGGTCTGGCGCCGGGGTGAATTCGTCGTGATTTAGAGAAGGGTGCATCACACCGCGGGAGTGAATCTTATCAGGTAAGCGTTTGTGGTGACCAGGTGAAGTTCCTCTTAGAAACAGGCTGTAGATATTGTAAATAGTAGATTCGGGTGTCGGAGGATATCTTTAATAAATATCAATATTACACTTTCACGTCTGTTATTCATTGTTGCGGCAATGACGCCACAATTGTCAGACAATATACGGATATTCAGAGTGATATCAGAAAACGTAGACTAAATTTTTATGGACACATCAAAAGAATGAATCCTAAACGTCTTACAAAACAAATAGTTGAATTTTATGAGAATAGAAGTAAAGCAGCAACTGACACGATAAAATGGATCAACGAAATTAAAAAGGACCTTAATTATCAGGGGATCACAGAAGAAGACATTCAAAACAGAAACACATTTAGATCTAAAGTGCAGTCATGGCGGATTGATTTGGAAGAAGTCCCAAAGAGTAGAACTGGAAAAACTTGGAAGAGAGAAAAAAGGCGCACAGCCAAAGGATGAAAGAAACATGGGCACAAAGAAAGGCTCAGAAACACATTTGAATACTTTGCGTAATCCCAATTGGGCTTATTTGCTAGATGAAGAAGAACAAGAAGAAAAAATGCATCTTAACAAAAAGCTTAAACATTTTCAGTAATTCCTTAAACTTTGAAAATTATGGACAAATGACAATGGGAAAGTAAGTTAAGAAATTGTTAATGTTTTAATTTATGTGAAGAATAGATCCATTCTCTGGCTCTGTGGCCCTGGCTGAGGGGTGTGACTGTTTGACAAATGACCTTGAGACCGACGGTCGGGAGAAACGCACCTCGTTTCAGTACCCCTTCTCCTTCCCTCTGAGGTTGCCACCCGGGAATCGTATGAAGTCACAGAGATTTGAACATCAGAATTCAATTTACACAGCTCCGCGTTGTCAGTTACAATCCAGTCAGAAGAAAAGTTGGTCCAGCTCTAATAACTATTAATCCAGTGTGAAATGTCAAAAGTAGCATGAGCCAGTGTCAAAATACAAGTTATATTTCAAAATTTAAAGACCAACTAACAATAAAATATTATTTTATCATATTCAGTCCATATTTAACTTCATATTTTTATAAAAATAGTTACATTATATATATGATATATATATATATATATATATATATATATATATATTCGCTAGACAGTAGATAGAGACAGAAGGGAATTCGTTAATCCATTCATGCGCGTCACTAATTGGATGACGAGGCATTTACGATAGTGTTTTTTATTTTTTCTGAATAAAACAAATACATAAATAAAAAATACATTTGCCGTATGATGATAGTCACGGCTCGCATTAAATATCTATATGTTACCAGTTATAACTCTATTAGATGGCGACGCAATAATCTTTTGGTTTTTATAAAACAAAACAATGAAATAAAATGAAGCAATACATTAATATACAATTGTTAAACAGTAAATTACCTAACATTTATAATTTTTCTTTAAAATAATAGCATCATTACAACATGATATTAAGATTAATATATTACAGATGCTGTAACAGTTTAAAACTTATAATAATAGATCGAGTGGGACGACGGGGCGGGAATACAGAATAAATCTTTAGCGGATTTACATTACACACATAAATACCGCCATCCGCCAGCTTCCGGTGCCGCACCAGCGGACCCGGAGCCGGAGGAGTACTGGCTCCGACGTGGACCTCCGGGCGAGGGTCCTACGACACTATGGGAGGGGGCGCCCCCACGCGCCCGCGCCGTGGATTTGTTCCATTCTATCCAGCACTGGTGGCACTCCAGCTGGGCGACGCGGGACACGAGGACGGCCAGAGCCCACCCCTGGCAGCCGAGATCGGTCAGCCAGCGGCGGACCCCGGGGGCCACGATCCCGCTATGTAATCGTCACGGCGCGGACGTCTACGTGCGAGGCACCAGAGAAGTGGTAATGGCCTGTTTAATATCTTGTTTATTGTAGATCGCAATTTTCTCCCGTGGTACCGCGAGGCGTCGCCCGCCCACCACCAGAAAGTCTATGATAGTGGCCCTGTCGCCCTCTGTGGCGATTATATCAGGCTTCCAGGTGCCGGAGGAAACAGAAATGTTGCGCTCCTCCGCCACCTGGAAGCCCCTGGCCCGTAAATGCTCCGCCAGGAGCCGGGCGGCCGCGTCGTGGCGACGGACGTGGGAGGCGTGAGAGCGGGGGCACACCAGCAGGTCATGGGCCGCCGTCTCCGTTTGGAGACAGCCGGCCCGATATCCAACAGAGACCCTGCACGCCCCCTTGCTGTTCTCACCGCAGTGGGTAAGGCGTCTATTCTCGTTTTTATTGCATAGACATATTGCTTACCCTTCCACTGCGGTGGGGGGGAACTCACCCAGGCCGTAGAGGCCGGGTCCTTAGAGGCCCCCGCAAGCTCACGCCCGTCGACCCGACGATGTAGGGCGTCAGCCCAGAACCTGCGCCTAGCCTCGGCAGTGGCGACAGGGACACCATCAATGTCGGGTAAGGACCTTCTCGCCCAATCCACCTTACCAACCAGGCGGCCCCAGCCACGGAGGCCGCGCCCGGAAAGCTAGATGCCCCCAGCCCGCCCATTCGAGAATGAACCAGACCGGGGATCACCAGCGCCAGGGCGGGGACCCCGAGGCCTCCGTCGCACACCGCAGCGTGAATAAACATTAGGTGCCATAACTTCACGCTGCGGCGCGTGCACGACGATATCGACGGCCCGCGGCGGTCGGACGACATCCCAACCGACCTGGAGTGCGACCATCGAGTGGAGATACCTGGGTAGGAGGTACGTCCTTAGGATCTCTAGACGTTGGTGGGGCTTGAGGGGGCTCTCGAGATATTTGAGCCCCTCCTCGACCCGGGGGCGAACCTTCACGGGGACAGTCCCGAGAAACTCCACCCCCATGTACTGTCCGGGGCGATCGACCGGACAAGCTCACCCGCGACACGTACCGGGACTTCGACCAATTTTGTCTTTTTGTCCTTAGCATTGGCGTAAATGCCGATTGCCAAGGACTTGGTCGGATTGAATTTCAATCCCAGTTCACCGGTCGCCCCCGCCGCACCATCGAGGGCGGTTTGAAGGCCCACGACGGCAGAGGCGAGGACGACCAAGTCGTCCGCGTACGCAAGGGAGCCGATCCGTGACCCGCCCAGACAATACCCGATCTCGTCAGGAATGGCACCGATGACATGATTCATTGCCAAGCAAAAGAGAACACCCGACAAGGGGTCTCCCTGCCTGACCCCGCAGCCGGGATTAAGTGCGGCCGCGTCAACATGCCACCGATATCAAACCTGATTCCGCCCTCTGGTACTGATATTAAATGAAGCTAAAAAAAGGGTCCTCGGTTTCCATCAGCCTCCAGAGGGCGGCGTGCGAGACCGTGTCGAAGGCTATAGAAACGTCACAGAGGGCTCCATAGAGCCCTCTGTGACGCGTCCTCGCGTCGTTCATTGCCGCTGCGAGCGCGGACACGTCGGAGCAACCGTCCCATATGGCGCATTGGCGGAGATCTATAAAAAGAAAGAAATAAATCTTATGCTTTTCTACTTAACACTTATTGATCGTATCCAAGCCGTCATGGACGTTGTATAGCAGGTTTCCAGCCGAAGTTGGCAGGGTTGTAAATGCAGCTAACGACCATAGAACTAGCCGCAACGGAGTCCAACAGCTTCCCGTGATTTCGTGTGAATGAGCCGGCCGGCAGCGATGACGGAGCGGGCACGCCTGACGGTTACGAGCTGGGATGGATCGTACCACTCTTTGTAGCGCAACCACTGCGCTGCGGCCTCGAACCAATATTCACTATACCTTACAAAAAGGCTGTACCTCGCTACGTGCTACAATACACAACACTATAACATGTCGCATTTCTAAGCCCTGAGCACGGACCGCACTTTTTCGTAAAATTACAATGAATTCTTATATTCTATTTGTAGACTATTCAGAATTAATATATTAGCTTACTAATACCTTATAGTCACATTTAGGCTACTTCACGCCAGATTGTTATACCGAATACATCGGCATGTGCCCATAGGTGGCGACACAAGATGGCGGTCGGCCCGGGCCGAAGCATAGCAGCAGGCACGTCCGCACTTCTCTTCGGCGGCTGGCGAGAGAGTCATAGTTACTCCCGCCGTTTACCCGCGCTTGCTGAATTTCTTTACTTTGACATGGGCAGAAATCACATCGCGTCAACACCCCTTCGGGCCGTCGCGATGCTGTGTTTTAATTAGACAGTCAGATTCCCCGGGTCCGTGCCAGTTCTGAGCTGATTGTTATTCGGCGGCCGAAGGGTGATGCGACGCGCGAACTGACCGCGCGCGCGCCAGCGCCGCCCGGAGAGATGACCGATACGCGAGCGGTGCGCGCCGCGCCCGCAGCAAGGAAGATCCGCGGGAGGCCAAGGCGAGGACCGAGGTCGTTCACGCCGCTGCCGACGTGTTTTCTGCCCAGGCCCCGTTCGTTAACACTCGTCCGCATCCTCGACCAAGCCCGACGCGCCCTGATCCTCAGAGCCAACCTCTTATCCCGAAGTTACGGATCCAAGCTGCCGACTCTTACCTACACCCGTCTATCGACTAGAGGCTCTTCACCTGGAGACCTGCTGCGGATATGTGGGTACGAACCGGCGCGACACCTCCACGTGGCCCGTCCCCGGATTTTCAAGGTCCGAAGGGCATGTCTGGAGACCGCCGCAACTGCGGTGCTCTACGCGCTCCATTCCCTCTCTCTGCGCTAGGCAATTCCAGGGAACCCGAACGCTCAAACAGAAAGAAACTCTTCCCAGACCTCCCGACGGCTTTACAGGTCATGTTGGGTTACCTCGACGAGCTTGCGCCTTCGGCGCGGGCCCGACGAAACGGTTCCGCGACCGGGTTCCGGAATGGGGACCGGATTCCCTTTCGTCCGACGCGCGGCCAGCTGTTAAACACGCTAGACATCAGTTAAAAAGGCCGGCATCTGCATTGGTTTTCCCCTAGGGCTTAGGATCGACTGACTCGTGCAACGGC
Source organism: Teleogryllus oceanicus (assembly GCA_964035755.1). NCBI lineage: Eukaryota > Metazoa > Arthropoda > Insecta > Orthoptera > Gryllidae > Teleogryllus > Teleogryllus oceanicus. The sequence continues at coordinate 579,784 of CAXIVR010000004.1, forward strand.
TGTTCACACGAAACCCTTCTCCACATCAGCCCCCAGGATCTCGCTAGAGTATTTATATGTTATAGTAATGTATATTTAATATTATATTATATATTATTATATCAAATAAAAAACAGTTGCAAAAATTATCCTGGATTCTATGCACCATGACTCCTTTCACATTTGTCTCCACCAAAAAAACTTGTTTCCCAATTCTACTATACATACATACATAGATTTAAAAGTAAATTGAAAGCTTTCCTCTTAACATGTTCTACAGTGTCAAGGTATACACAAATCACATCACTACCTTCCTTAAAAAACATAAATAAAAATTCTAATCCCATTGATTTTCTGTTTCATGTTGACTGTTCAAGTTGAAGCAAAGAAAAAAGAACTGGCATATCCCGTCCTGCCTGTGGTGAATTGCCGTTAGACTGATGTAGAAGGAGAATGCCAAACCAAAATTCTATTTCCTTCATCCTGAATTTGCTAAATGCGCTAGGCATCATTAATAATATCGTTAAATCATTTCTGAATGAGTAGTATTTTGTTATTAGAATTGTTACTATTATAATTGATATTACTATTATTATTATTACTATTATTATTATTACTATTATTATTATTACTATTATTATTATTACTATTATTATTATTACTATTATTATTATTACTATTATTATTATTATTACTATTATTATTATTGAGTATTGTAAGATCAATGACCAACTTGATCAGGGTTTTTGTCCAGTTTCCTTTGATCCTTTGAGCAAATGCTGAGATGGTCCCCTTGTTTTGATTTCTGGACAGTAAATGTAACTTCACTCTGCCACATCTGACTCGTCATACACGATTGACATTGTATTTGTGACTCAATAAATATTATTATTATTATTATTATTATTATTATTATTATTATTATTACTACTGGGAATCCGAGACTGGGCCGAGGGTTTAGCGGAGTCATCAAAGAGCAACATGGGATGTTGTTATCTCTGTGGACGTCAACGAAAGATGATCACTCGACAGTACTGCAAAAATTGTATTCAGTGGGCCATATTCAGAAAATCTGAGAGATATTCATCTTATTTTGACATTGAAACACATTCAGAATAGAGGCAAAATGTTTAAACTATGTCGTCCAACTCCTTTATTTAATAATGGTAATCCAAACCATGACAAGTGCAAAATACATAAAGAGCACAAGAATTTTCAAAAACAAATATCTACTCGCATGTATTTCATTATATTTGTTTAAAGGCATAATACATGTATTTTTGTGCAGCATTTCTTACAATTGGTAATATGTCAACGTTCTAATAAATTATTTAGTATTTTGTAAATGTTCAGTGTTTTAGATCCCATTACTCGTTCATGTTTGAACCAAAAGACGATTTGTTTTGTAAAACCTTGTTAATACGATTTTTTAGAAATTATTTACAATTGTAATCCACGCGATCACTCGCGTTCCAATTCTGAGTGCGCCCACTGAAGGTTTAATCAAAAACAAATCCAAAATACCTGAAATTAAATGAATATTGTTAATGTCTCTTGTAAACTCTTGATTTCTTAATATCGTCACAGGAGCATTTTTTCTGTATAAACTAAAATTCAAAGTAATATCTGCAACTACAGAAAGAGAAACCACTGGATGAGGTTTTCACACTAGTTTTAAAAGGGAAATACAAACATCACTTTGTTTAACAATTGTCCAAACTGGAGACACTGTAACTGTTCTCAAATCATTCACATCAAATCTTCCAACGTCATACAAGAAAACTGTTGGTAAATAAACTTGATGCGAAACAACACTTGCAGCATCGGCAGCAACACGTTGGGAGTTTTTCAGTCTGCTTTTAGTTTCTGCTGCAGTTTCTCACCTTGTTTCTTTTGTAGAAAGATAGAGAAAAATGGGAGAAATCACGGTTTTTTAACTGAGACACTCAATTCAGAAAATAATTTTTCACCCGTGGTATCATACACAACTGTTTCCCACAATATCTCTCTCTCGTGAAAGTGCTAATGGCAAACCCGTAAAATATTGCATAAAATTGGAACATGTTTAATACTATTAAATAATTATCAGCATTTTGTATCAATCCAGAAGATCATTCTCAAAGTACAATAATAAAACAACCTTTGCATTTAGCAATAACGATTTAAAGTTAATTAGAACGGAAATAGAATCTTAATTATGACCAGCCTAATACATAATCTATATATATTTGAAATTATTTAAATGTTTGTTTACGTAAGCCTTATTATTTGAACTGTGTAATGTTTTAAGAGTAAACTTACTGTAATAAATTGAATTCAAACTTGGTCTAACTAATAGAAAATGAATATTACTCATATATGGAACATGTCTCTTCACTACTCAATATTAAATTGAAACAAAAGATTTAGGATACAGTGACCACGATGCACAAATTCTTACCATTATAAGAAATGCGATCACTGACACAATAAATAATACACGTATGACTAGACTGTTTACTAAAAGTAAAATTAAATTATTCATTGATTACTTGATGCAGGAGTCGTGGGAAGCGGTTTATAATACTGTTGATACAAAAGACAAATATAATTCTTTTTTCTTCATTTCATTTTAACACTTGCTTTCCTCTTCAAAAACGAAAATTAAATATTTCACGGAAAAGCAATTCTTGGACAACACAAGGGATTAGGACATCTCGTAAAACAACGAACCTTTCTTTCATTTCTAAACGTCATGACGTATCTCAAGATTTCCTTATCTCAAGACTTCCATATCTACTTTAAAAAATACAAATCATTGTTACGAAAAGTCATAAGGCAGGCTAAAATCATGAAAAACAAACAGGATATTTGAACTCAAATAATAAAACTAAAGCAATGTGGAATATAATAAAAATACTACAAATCAACTAGAAAACCCGTAGAGAAAGTTGTTTTAAATATAACGATATAAATGGAACGATCTGACAACAGTGGCTAGTCTTTAACTCAATACTTTTCGAGAATTGCTGCCGATCTCACTAAGGGTCTTCAGGCACAAAATTCAAAACAGACAGTTCACCAAAATTTTAGACACAATGTTCTTTCCGAAACTTCTTCCATGAAATTCTCAAAATAATCGTAAACTAAAAATTAAAATATTCGTCCGTTAGATGAATTCCGGATTCTTTGTTAAAGACTGTGGTATGCCATTATACACCCGTTAACTCACATTTTTAATGCATCTTTATGCACTGAACGTTTCAGATATTTTCAAAACAGCTAAATTGCTCTTTTCAAAAAAGGCAAAAAAATAAAATTCAAAATTATCGGTCCATTTCTCTATCAGTTTTTTTCAAAAATATTAGAGAGACTTTTTTACGTACGAATAGAAACCTTTCTCACTAAACACGACGCGCTTTCAGATTGCCAACATGGATTTAGAAAATCAAAACCAACGGAAACAGCTTATATTTTTTCTTAAAGATGTCGCCTCATCATTGGATCAAAACGAGGCACCTATAAGATTATTTTAGATCTCTCAAAGCTTTTGACGTCATTGATCATGACATTTACTTTCCAAATTACCTTCATATGGAATTCGCGGTATTGCTTAGATTGGTTTTTTCGTACTGAACAACGATCTCAGAGAGTTGAAATACCTTACTGGAATGATGGAACATTACGTACGCACCTTTCCGACTCTTTGCCCGCTGCATGTGGAGTTCCTCAAGGATCGATTTTAGGCCTAATCTGTTCTAACTTTACGTAAACGATATGCCTCGACGATTGAAGGAAGAACGTTCTCTTCGGATGATACGAACATCCTTTGCAATAAAGAAACCGTAAATAGTACAATATCAGGTGTTTCAAATTGATTCCGAAATAACAAATTAATAGTAAACGAAAAGAAAACGGTTTTAATGCAGTTTCCCATTTCAAATAAACAATTCTGTGCTCCATTGAAAATGAACAGTGTACCATTGATTGATGTTAAGGCAACAACATTTTTTGGTTTCTCAATTCAGTCAAACCTTAATGGAACGTCCATTTAAAATGAATTGAACACAAAATTAAGTTCATTATGCTACGCGTACAGAATTCTTTCAAATCCAGTCAGTCTGCTCGTTGTATATATTTCGCGAATGTTCATTCCCGCCTGAGATATGGCATAATATTCTGGGGAAATACATCTCATAGTTCACAGACTTTTAGATTACAAAAACGAATTGTACGAATAATAACCAAATCCCACCCACGTAATTCATGTAAGCCTCTCTTCATTAATCTAGGAATTTTACCATTACCTGTCTTTTTACGTACGAATCAGTGGTTTTTGTCAAAAATGACTTGAGAATATATTTTCAGAAATACTATAGACTAGAAATCATATTCATCAGGTGACAGTATCAACAGCTCATTACAAAAAATTCACATACAATACATGTATGTACATTATTTTACAACATCTTGCCAGATGACATTAAACGATTAAATTCGATAGAAAAGAGCGGCGACGATGGTATAGCGGTTAGCGTATCGGACTGCTATACCCAAGTCTGCGGGTTCAAACCCGATCGAAGCCGTGGATTTTTAAGGGCGAAAAAAATCCTTCGTACGCCTTCCTTCGGAGGAAGTAAAGCGCTGTCCCATGTTAGTACATTTACTGCATGTAAAAGATCCTCAAGCCTAAATGACGCCTCTGAGCTAAATTCAAATCGCCTGTTTCGTCGCCCAAGTAATACCTTCTTTCTCCTATGATAAGTGAAAGGAGTGTAACGGAATTTGCGTGGTCAGACGGAAGAGCAGGCCTCATGGCCTGAGTCTCGCCACGTAAAATAAGGCAAATTCAATTCAATTCAATTCAATTCAAAAGTTGAAATCCCAAATGAAATCGTTTCTGCTGCATATCTGTTTCTATACAATTAGAGACTATACTGAGCTTCACAAGGAAAGTAACATTAATTTTATCAGTGATATTTAATGTGTAATTTTTCTTGTACTGTATAATTTTAAACAACATGTAACGAGTATTGTATCGCAGCTTCTGGATCAATGAACCCTATCTCGATCAGGTTTTCGTCCAGTGTCCCTGATCCATTGAGCAAATGCTGAGATGGCCCCTTTTTTTGCTTCTGGATATAAATGTAACTTCATTATCTGTGCATGTCTTCATGAATTCAGTGAGAAGTATTGTTATTCAAATTATCGTTTCCATGTTGTCGCGGCAGGAAGTATTATTCCGACGGACAACATAGATAAGAGCCCAAAATTTATTGCTTATTTGTGCTTGAAAATAGATTTTTATTATGCAATAAAAATGAGGTTGGGGAGGTTGCTGTTTTCTTCCTCTTCATTCATTCAAAATCCAAATAGTATATGACTTAGTGTAGGGATCACAGAATTTTGAAGATGTGCACACAATTCACTTCTCATAGCACGTCAGAAATATATTTAAAAGGAAGTGCATTCATTGCGACTCAGGCATTTTTAATGGGCGGCAGCTCAAGAGATCTGCCTAGCCAGGACACGTGAAGCATAAGTTACAGAAAGGAAAGCAAGGTGTTGGCACATAGGTGGTCAAAATTAATTCAAATTTGTAACCGTACTTGGAATTCTATAATTTATAACAATTCCTTGGAGCTAATTAATATCAAAGGGCAGGCTTCCAGAGAGAGAGATAAAGACGTCTTTCGTATGACAGTCTTTGGATGGACAAACTGCTTTGAAAAGTTTGAACTGCTTTCATAGACGTAGCTTGCGAGATTGCGTCAGCTACTGGGAACTCTCGTATTGTTGACACTTGTGAGAATCAGTTGTATTTCGAAATAAGACGCCACGAGAATGATTTGTTTGAGAACAGAGAGTATACTAATAGAGACGGCACTCAATGTTAATCCCAACGCTCTTATTCAAATTTCTAATTTTCATGGAGGGGGAACCAGCCATCTCGGCCCCCGATTGAGCCAATAGCGTCGAAGGGCGTTCTACCAATGGAGGTGGCGTAATGACGACCGGACATTTAAAATGAAGTTGTTTTCAAAATGGCGTCAAATGAATACATTATTTTATATAAAATACGCTAGGCAATTAAGAAGACTAAAATATTAATTTTGGAATCTAAGTCACTGAATGGAATTATTGTCCAGAGAGTGCAAAAAAAGTTATTTATAAACTCAATATTTATTTCTAAATTATGTAAATATCACACAATATAAACAATAATACAATTTTTTTCAAAATAAATGTGAGCAAGTAATCAGACATAAAGATTATTTTACTTTGCCGTTGACTAAATATTGAAACCATGAATTTAGACAATTGTCCAAATATAACTAGTGACCATTACTTCTTTAATATTGCATCATTATTAAAATGACATTCCAGCTATCAACACCTGTCAAATTTCAGCCTATTATCAAAATTGCTACTAAGGTACAATACAAATGAATATTATTGATAAGTTTTATAAATAAACAGGAAACTTGCATCTGCACAAACAGTCCACAAAATCTGTGTTTTTTCAAGAAACTTGCTTTCTTCAAAAAAGCAATGTTACACATTAAACTGCATTACAAGAAACACGTTTTACCTCCCACCTAGTACAAGTGATGAACAAGTAAAAAAAATTACATGGTTCTACTTCAACTTCATTAATCTCAAAGCAGAGTTTGGACTTGTAGGTTTCACTAATATTTTGATATCACAGGCTACATATTTGTCCAAAAGCATGGCTAGTTGCTCAATGGATCGTGGATGAAATCCAAAGGTCGATAATATATCCAGAATTACTCAACATTTGATACAGGTATTGAAACAGTTTTTCTTACTAAAAAAATATTTTCATGTCTTTCCCAATCATGTTATGGGACTAAGCACACAATTTCCAAAAACAATATAACTAAATAAAAGCATTATCATACTCAGGAGATTATACCCACAGACATCTCAAGAACCATCAGAAATATGTTTGAAAATAGCCAATGCTTCCTGGTAAAATGCCAAACTGTTACACAAAGACTTATACATAGTTCACAAGACAGATAGTAGCAAAAACCTGTGATAAAAATTTACTGCAACAGAAACACCAAATGATTATCACTCAAAATACAATTTGTTATTTATTAAATTGAATCTCAAAAACTTCAATTTGTACATGTCTACAAGCAAGTGGTCCTGCAGTTTGATTTACTAAATTACATATAGTAACAGGAAGTGCAACAAATAGCACAGACTTTCTCGAAGTTAAGTTTTTAATTTCCTTTGGAGTGGACGGCCTATGGTCTTCTCATCCTCTTGCTAGCTGGCATCTATCAGCCCAAAATACATTTTGCCATTTTCTCAACTCTTCGATTACCAAATAGAACCGAAATATTATTTTAAGAGTATTAAAGAAGGCTAAAACCTTGTCTTAAATAGCAATTTCATTGAACAATTTGAAGCCATTTAAAAAATATGGCGTTAAGCGTTACTGTAAATGCAAAATTGAAGTCTTCTCTGGAATCTATTTGAGTTTTCGAAAACTTCATTTAATAATTTGAAGAACTTCCACTCACAAATTCAATATATATCCATTGAAATGTCATATTACTGGCATGAGATATTGAAGAAATAAAAACATTTGGTCAATTTTGGGAAAACAAAGAATCTCAAAATGAATATTACATTATATTATATTAAAAGTACCATTACCACTATTCGTTGAAATAGTTTAAAGAAAAGAAATTAAGCCACCTTTGAGAAAATGGTGTTTGAGCTATTCTGAAAATGAGTAGTTTTGAGCTCATTTGAATAAAAAAGTGTTGAGTTTTCGAGAAAATTTACTTGACATTATTTAAAGCGCATGTACTCATAAATATAATACTGTGCAGAAAAAAATGGGAGCTGTTTTCGAGAAAATCTTCTTTGTCATTTTTAAAATGCAAATAGTTACCCACAATTGCACAAAACTACTAATATTTACAAAACAATCTTCACACCTTAAATGAAGAACTATTTATGCACATCAAATTTAATTCGAAGGAAAAGTCTCTAACTTCAATATTGTAATTGTAAGAAGTTGATAATAAAATTGCACACTTTTAAAATTTGAAAATTCAGAGTTAATCTTGAAAATTGGACCTTTGCCACCTTTATAAGTATTTTACTCTGTTCTACAAGAAATTAAAACAAACAATTTGGAGCCATTTTTGAGAAATTCTGAATCATTTTTAGGCTTCATAAATGTTCCCTAAAACTAAGGAAGGTTTTAAAATTTCAAACCTTCTACTAGATACATATTGACAGGGTTTCTTCAATTTGAAAACAATTCTCGCATGGTTTAGGCGCTATGTTTGTTCACATACTACAGACGTTTGTTCCAGTTGGTTTTTCGGCATCAAGATTCCACAAAACTGAGATTCTGACTACACCACGTGTTACCGATTTTTCTCTTCTTTAGTAAACGAGAACTCAGGAGAAATGTTGTCCACTACATGCAGAACAGATCCTGCAAATGAAATAAGGATGTTTAATTAAATTAAAAACGAAAAACGTTTTCTTATTACACCTTCTAGTTCATAATAATAAATAATATATACACATATAATAATAATAATATAAAATAATAATAGAAACGTACACCTTTGTTGTGGTAAGCCTTCTATAAATGACTAGTGCACCTCGGAAACTCAGGACGCACATCAGCAAAATTATGGGCTCCGCATTATGTGCTAGTCTGCCTGCTGCAGTGAACATTTCCAGCGTGAAGTGCTCCATACATACATATCTCAACCTTATGAGAATTTCCAAGGGCTAGATGTCAAAGTCAGGTCCCCAATTGCCTTTAACCATTTCATACACTTGTAATAAAATTAGTAATGTATTATTGAGCTATTATAGTTATATCAAAATCACCTTAATGTTAATATAGCTATTATAACTTATCAATTACATGATTATTAAAGCAACCAGTGCTTTCATGACTTCAATACATTGGATGTTCATAATTGTGTTTACAATATCCTCACATATAATTACATTATGTAAATTAATTTCATGTATTATTTAGTGACATAGTTAATTTACTATGTCACTAAATAGTACATGAAAAAAGTGTTATAGAACCATGCTAAGCATTTCATATCGCTTACCTTTCAGGACTCTTGAAACTTAAAGAATTGCTGTTCACTCCTTCTATTTTGTGTATCGGCAATTGGGACCCAACAACGCCTAAATTGGGGCATTTCGAGAAACACAAACGCAGAAACACACAAACGCTAAAATACACAAACGCTCTGGCAAAACGTTCAGATGAAACCGTTTCTTTACACACAAAGCATGTTAATAATTGCTGGTCTGCCTGTAGATTTCGCGCACCGCGCCTTGCGCTATTGGCCCACGGAGGGCCCACATGGCGAATTCAAATTCAAATACAATCAAATAAGAACAGGCCCTGGCCTATCTACTGGCAGACTACTGTTTGAGAACCTTCATCCGAGCTTGGTTACAAAGGATCTCCTGTCAGTAAAAAGGCTTAGTAATTCACATCTGGCCTTGAAAAATTAGATATTTGACTGTTGGCAGCGCGGACTACCTTCACCCGGGCAGACTCCGTGAACAGAGTTTTTCATAATTGAGGTGAACTAAAATACCCGATTTACGACAGAAAACGATCTTCTTTTTTCCTAAGACGAGGAAACATTGACAATATCTTCAATACTCAATAATCTGAGGTGAACTAACAATACTTAAATAATTGTTTTTCAGAATTTTCCCTTGTGACAAGCGAGGAAATGTGGCAAGACGCTTGTGGTCAGCCCGATTCATCGTCTGTTGCTCTCCAAAAACTCTGACGAAGATGTTTTGTAGCCTCAACATATGACATTATCGAAGGGGTTTGTAAGTGACACACCTTCAGGGAAAAGTGGCTGTGTAATGCCGCAAAGAAAGGGAACTGGCTCCGAAGTTTGTCGACGCACTTCGTCAGGCCTGGCCCAACCACGCGCTTCGGGCGAGAGTGTTTCCCGGCACCTTGCGGAGCGAAAGGTGAAGCAGTGTCCCGTGCCCCGCTTGGTGGGAGTATATTGGAATCAATATACTTTTTGAAAATGTGTTTTTGTAATGGAATCTTCATAAAAATAGCCACAGAAAATGCCCAATGATTCTTTAAAATCAGTCAATTTTCTTTTCTTTTCCGCAGCCTACATGAAAATACGTTTCACTGTTTCAGTTGAATATGTGAAAATCAATAATGTATATGTAGTACTTGTGTACTAGTTGTTGTTCATGTAGTAAAGTTATTTTACAAAAAATGCATATATAAGTAAGGTATTGTGACGTAACGGGGTGCGCGCGCGGCGACGTGGCGTCCGCCAGGCGGACGGCCGTACTTCAAGTTTGCAGATTTTATGATACCTCCTGTAACGGTTGTCAGGGGACCGGGGCGGAGTTCTGGCCTGGTTCTACGCTTCCTGAAATGAAACCAAGAGCACAGAAGTAATATTCCTAGAACAATTCTGAAGATTATAGACAACCAGCCTTTAAAAAAACGAAAATCAAATTATTTAATTTGAACAAATAACTCAGTCATTTGGAATGAACATTATCCTTCCATATAATCTGTACAACAATTATGTACATTTGCACCAAACACTTCAGAATTGTACATTCTTTATTACAATTCCTTATTTCAAAAAAAATTTACATCCAAATTTGATCAACATACGACAATAGAAATAAGCAATGAAAAAAACATTCTGTACTATTTTACAAAATTGTAAGGAAAAGAAGATTCAAATTGACAGAGCTTTCATTGCTGGTCACTTTGACTCAAGACACTTTGATTATCATTCCCAAACTCTTAAATGATAATATTAGTTCATTACCATACATGTAATCATTGAAATAATCTGCCCTCTTTATCCTGCAGGGTAACATAACAATCCTACCACATACTAATTCTACATGCCATGAAATCACATCATACAAATTACAATAAGAAGAAATTCGTGAATAAATTTTTTTCTGAACGTTGTGGCAGTAGCTGTGTAACTGTTCTCCTTCCAATCAGCAATTTCTTCACAATCTGTGATATTAGACAATCTTCAATAAAATATTGCACTACCATACAGAAACTGCAGAATCTCACCCCCAACTTAACAGAAATTAACAAATCTTGACACATTCCTTATTGTAGTAAATTGCAATAAAAGTTGCAAATGGAGAGCACATGATTGTCAACAATACCAGTGAATGAAATTGAAAGTTCAACTTTCTTCACGCTCTTTTCCTATTAATAAATGATCGGTTCACAATTCGCATATGCTATTAGTGATTGGAAATTGATTCATTTATATGCACAATTTCATTTTTCAGTCTCTTAAGTCCTCAACTTAAAATAATGCAACAGAACACCTTGTATTTAAAGGAATATTATACATTCGGCAAAAGAGTCAGAAAAAGTCACTTGCCACTTCAAATGCCAGGACTCGCACCTACAATACTTTCACACATTAATTTTCCATTTTACCTCCTCTCACATTTTGTGGTGGCTGGCTACACTCCATATACGACCAAACAGCACTACTCCACACTCCGACTTTGCTGACGGTTCACTCCAACTGTCCACGGCACACCTCTCGTCGACCCCAACCCTACTCCACTCCCTTCCTTTCACTGCCCCTCCGCTACGGCCGACACTGCCTCCTGGGGGGGGGGGGACCACGAACTGCGCCCTCGCAGGCGCGCGGCCTCCCATACCTCCACAGTGGCAACAGCCCACACCTGGGCTCGGCGTCACAGTACAAACATATATTACGCACAAAGAAGATAACATCTAATCATGGAAGTATTTATAGGAATTCATATTTTAACAACCACTTTGGAGGGATTTGTTTTAATAAAAAATCAATAGCAATTTGCTGACAAGGTCCACTAATAAATTTTTAAGATATGGCTGGTAATTAAAGACAACTGGCACAGTCAGTTGAGATGTAATGGAAAGTTGTTAGTCAAAACGTGACTGGTGGCTCCTTCTGTCCATTTTACTACAAGAATTTGCATTTTCTCAAGATCCTCTCTATTGATGTTGAATGGTATGCTTTCAGAATAGAAATGTCAAATATGCAAAGGCTGCTAAAAGAAAGGATGTAGCATAAACGTGTGTCCATATCAATCTGCAACAGAACGAACTATTTAAACATGAAACAACGTTATTTTATATCACGTTTGGAAGTAACTTACTTTTACAATTTCGATCGCCACCTTGAGGTCATTATTGAGTAAATGCCATCCTTCATGAGGTTTTGACGGATTCCCAAACAGTAGGTTTCAAAAAAGGTAGGCCAATCGATGATACGAACATCGAAAGGGAACGTACGTCGATCATCATCCTGAGTAATTTGATCAAATCTGCGTTTTGTCAGAGAATTTCATTCACGAGAAAGTATTCAATAACATTTAGTAACTATTACTTTTATGAAATATCATCACACTGAAAGAACAATATGCTGATTTAATACACATTTCCTAATTGTCTCATAAATGAGATATTACCGACAAAAATCGTTTGATCAAAGACCAAAATGCACCGCAAGTTCTAAATCCAAACGTATTTTTGACGTATTTGGCATGTCATTTAATGGGAACATTCTAGAAAAATCACCCAAATTTGTTTTTAGAAATAACTTATCGCAATAATCCACGACAAAGTTATTGTATATGCAGGACAACGTTTAAGTTATTTTCGCGGTGACATGTAGTGTGAGAAGCTTCACCAAACTTCTTTGTGCTTGACATTTGACAGACACGTGATGACGCTGAGTGGTTTTCTAGTCACACGCAGAAGCAGCAGCTTTTTCAGTGTCAATCTACTTTATTTTTATGTCGTTTTCAACTACTAGGTCATGTAGCGACCACTTTGATTGTACACATTGAAATAACTGTAGGGGATCACGACACGTGAGGACAACACACGCACACACAAATATCCATGCTCCAGGCGGGATTCGAACCCGCGACCCTTCTAGTCAAGGCAACTACGGCCCTACAGCCATAGCGACCTCAGCTCTCCAGGCCGGTGTCTACCTTTTTTTCCACCGAATCCGAATGAACCTTTTTTTTCACCGAATGCATAAATGATGGGTATAGACCGTTGTATTAACTGAGCGCTCTTCCCCCTATTTTTAAGTTCCCCAAATCAACATTTCACCTCATTAAAAATATCCAGACATTATAGGTATAGGACTGAAAAATATAAAAATGATAGGACTAAAATTTACTGATTGCTTTAGATTACCACGAGAAAGAAAAGCGCGCACGCAGCAAGGGTAGTTAAGCGTGGCAACGCTGCCTCTGCCGCGTAACTGTCAAGCATAAAGAATGGTACAACGTTCATCACCCGAATAGAGTGGTGCCGATGCATCTTGTTCTTGATTCAAATTTGGCCTATCTCGTTCAACTAGCAAAATCAAGTATAATTTTACAGAAACATTATAAAAAATGTCTATCAAAAATTGTATGTCAATGCATTTACGTTTACTATTCAATGGTAGGTTTCCAACTTACCATGATTTTTCCCCGCGAGATGATTAATAAAATCAATTGCGTAGGCTGGCACTTGCTCCTGAAAAAACATTTGAAGGGTTCGTAGAGTTCTATCCCGTTGCCACGAAAACTGAGGATAGGATAATATTTCCTCTGGTGGATTTCTTCTGGCCGAAAGTACACAATACTCCATAAATTCTGCCCATGTAACGGGATTTCTGCTGCCACTGCAGGCGTTATAAACTTGGATCTTTAGCGTTGATGTTACCGCTGCGCGCCATGCAGCACATATTGTCAGATTGACAACATAATCAGCTGGTACACAGTCTGAAATCATTTCTCCATTTCCTAATGATCCGTGGAGGATTCCGCTGGTTATACCCATTACAAAAGGAGTTGCACCAAAGAAGGTGTCTGTCCAACCTGGTAGAGGTTCTTCCAATGTAGATAATCTACATAAAACAAATTGAGTAGGACGTGATTAGTTATAAAATAATTCTACAATTGTTAGTTACCTTAAAGTCAATAAACACTAATTACGTTCACTGATATATGAACTTACTAAGCGATGGTCTGACAATTGCTATAGGAACGTTCGTGCAATATTTCTAAGTACGTTCTCAGCCACAGCCTTGAGAAGGTGTATATTGCAGGACTCTAGAATCTAAAATGTTGAAATATAATTTATAGTAACATATTTTTAGGGTTTAATTATGAAGAAACACATTTCTTTTAACACCACAATTTGAATTTATTGTAATTTCATACGTAAATATACATGGCAAAGTGGTAATCAAGAGGAAATCAAGACGAAGAATTGTTTCTTAAGTTCTATTTACTTTGCTTCAAGCGCATCCACAGAATCATTTGAGCCTTCACCATAGAAATAATTGAATCTGACTGTCAGATAGTCATAGATTTTCTCTGTATATCATGGCGGTTGCAATTACTGAAAGCAGTTGATACATAGACAAATGCCTGAAAACGATATAAATAAACTTTTTCAATATTGTTTAAAGAAATAGTAAAATTTACGATAAATATACGGAAACTGTGTTTCACCATTAGTAATCGATGGCAGAATTCAACAAGGTATTTTGTGCTAATGCATTCACAAGAAGTGCCTTCTTAAAGGTTCTTTAAATCGTAGTTGTTGCGCAGCGTGGAATACTACAGAAACTTGTTAATTAAAGTTTTTCATCTGCCTCTTATGTCCAAAATGGTTTAGATAAATCTCCATATACAGGGCTTATCTTTCAGATCATGAGGTCTTGTTTAGTAAGCGATCGAACACCTGAAATAAAACATGACATTTTTATGTTTGTTTAGAAAAAAATCATTGAATAGAGCTCTTGAGGTCCTTGAAAATGATGCTTAGAACTCTCGCCGAGTTCTCGCTGAGCAGTGGAAGGGAATGGTCCTAATCTTTGCCGAATACTTGGTGTAAAGTGACATTTACTCCTTTCATAGTATGTAGTCCAGTTGTAGTACTTTTGTAACTGAAATGACAAAGGCTGATAGAGGCCCCAGTAATCAGGTGGTCGACAGGATCCACTACAGCATACCAATCTACAGCATTTTTGTCCCGTTCAGTTTTGAATCTGTAGCTCGGTTAGTGCTACGTTTCGAAAAATAACATACAAGAGTAAAAAATCCCTTCAAAATTAGGTGTATTTATCTATCGTACTAATTAAGCAGCATGCCCATCACGATAGTATCTTCCAGCGACATTACATGTGATATGTGCATTTTGTTATATCATTCCTTCCACCCACACTTCTAGAATTAGTCTTATCTCCAAGCATTATTTTCCACTTTACAATTCCTCACTAACAATGCATATCACGTTTTGTTGAAATTCGGCGTTGAAGAGTTAAGCCAGAACACGGAAATTCATATTCACAACCATTTACTTTTTGTATATTAATATTTTTGACAATGCGTACATTTGTGGAGCAATACCGTCGCACACAGCAACACTGACCGTCGCGACGGTGAGAGTAAATATATTACATACATGCGTATTTTTCATACATCTTGGTGAAATGAAAGTAGAAGTTCTACAGAATGGCATACACTTTCTCGTAGTAACTTTTTCTAATTTCCTTGGTGTGGACTGCTTTTAAGATCTTGTTCTATTCTCCGGCCAACTGCCATCTATCGTCGCCTAAATTACAACCGTCAACACGAGAAATTGGCACGGCCAAATTCTAAAGTCGTTCTGCACATTCTGGCAGCGCTGTAACGAGGTTAACGCCATCTTGTTCTTTCATATTATTAACTATTACAAAATAACATTCTCTACCAACTGCCGTCAACTAAGAAGCTGATAGGCTAGATTTCCCCTAGGTTGTACCCAATCATCATCTCTAGCACGAACTTTCTCTATGATATGTGTGTTTATCGCTAGGGTTGGGAGTACTGGTGCAGAAGGCACAGGGGGCGGGGGCAGTCGTCGTAGTGCAAGCCATTCGATCGCCTACAAGATATATTTCAATAAAGATAATATTATACTTTACATCATAAATATATTCAGCACATGCAATAGAATAGGTGGATTTGAAATATGTTTAATTACATTTTACATAATCCAGATTTACTTGCGAAAAATCTATTGAATTAATTTCAATGCAAAAAATGTGAACGAAAATGACGAAACCGAGTTGAAGAAATGAAGGCGGCTCCAGGATTGGAAAAATGTTTGCGAATGAGAAGTTTTGGAGAAGTAATAGTATTCAAATATCAATGTTTACGAAATTTATATAGTAATAATTTAGGTATTTAGTAATAATTTAGCATCTCTTGTCAAAATTGTTGTTTAACAATATTTACCTCAGAGATAATTTGAGGACCCTTCCGGGCCGTACAGCCCACGTTTCGAAATTGTTTATAAAATGTAATTTTTTCAAAATGGTAAATTCGCCATTTCCGGTTCTGGGACATCACGGAAACTTTCACTTCAGAATTGCAAAAACCGGAAATTGTTCATAAATTTGCAAATATTGCTTTTTTATTGTTTTCTTCAAACTGTCTTTAAAGGAGATGAAAATTCTGCAATCCGATCGGTGCTATCGCCTTTCGTTTTCGAGATATGTAATTGTTTATAAGAAATTAGTATATCATGACAATTCCCATTTGTTTGGGATTCTATTTTTTTTTTTTTTCAGTTTCCTCACAAATCTACCCTTCAATTTGTTTTGAAAACACACCATGCATTTAGCAACACTCTTTCTCCATCCGACCCTGATAGCACAATGCTGTTTGAAACTACCTCCAGAATGGAAATCGATTGAGGTCATTGCTTATCGAGTCACAATCATGGAAGCTTGAGTTCTTTACAAATGCTCCCTAAATACGTAAATGCTAAGAAGGTCGTATTATGGGAACGTACAAATTCTCCGAGCATGTGGAAGAATCAGTCGTTTCAACGACGAACCGACTGCTTTATACTCGTAATAGTCATAACATTCACAAATTCTATAATTTATTATGTTCTTTAAATGTCACTGAAAAGCATACATTAACACAATTATTTAAACTAATAATAACCATTCTTAGAATGAATAAGTTTCTTTGTAAATTTGTTGCACTTTCGTAACGCGTCTACAAGCCCTTCTGGGGGCATTGAGTACTTGATATAATGCTCTTTGAAATACTTCTTTAATGTAATCAGTCATTGTCAGTCATTTACTTTTATCCTTTCGGCCCGGGGCATGTTCACATATCCTTTTAATCGTTTGTAGAAAATCATTTCAAGTTATATTATTTAGCAACGGAATTGTAGTTTTATTGAATTGGAAATTACTTCTTGGATATTTTGGGGCTTATGGTTATGAGTATAGCGAAGTTATTACAAGTTCTAAACTAATACGAGTATGTAAAGACATTCATATATAAAATACGAAGAGACGAAGTAAAAATAATACTACACACATTATTGAAGCACACAGAAACGTAATTAAAGTACTGGATGAAAAAGATATGGCATATCACACATTTAAAACAAAATAAAATAGAGCATTCAGTTATGTTCACTTCGTTATATTCACTCATCTGTCAACGAAGTAGAAATCAAAGATGAACGTAAATCTCAGTGCCTCCTTGTTTGTAACATACATAAGTGCGATATCAGTAACCAAAACATCTCTTCACATTATGAAGTTAGAACGAAAAATAACAAGGAGTTTACAAATTGGCAAACGTTTGAATGCAATCATCAAAACTGAACCACCATATAAAAGAAATCACCAGTTCAATACCATCGGTTCCAAATATACGGTCCTACGAGAACCTAACGCAACACCTAGATGGGTAAAATGGGCTTTCAGTATTTACCAAATGAATGACGAAAGGATAACGGCTAAATGCATGCGAAACCACCCAGCCAACTTCAATGGTTGTCAAGTATAATAAAATTATATTAATAAACGAAACAGAGAAAGGAACGAAATATCCCCAACATTTAAAAACAAAACTCTGAGGGACAGTTCCATTGAGGCAGCCGACCGAGACACATCGTGCTCCGATCGCGGCCAGTGAAACGTTGTTATCATACTGTCATTCAGACAGTGAACTTAGTGACATTTAGATTAGGGGTAACTCTGAGTTCCACGAATTGTGAGTGTCTGAAATCAAGCACACGGTCAGCCGCTGAGCGGCAACCTGATCAAGATGGAGCCCTCGAATCGGGGCCCATAACCTCAACACGGCCACCTCAGGTATCTACTCAACCAAAGCTGAAAACCTACACAAATGTCATGTCAGCGGAAGTGTTTCCCACCACGGACCAGGCCATAATCATCGACTCACTAGAAGGTCTCACCATTAAAGACTACATAAACAGTCTCTCCAACATTATTGACCCTAATGAAATTAGATTTATCTCAAGAATTGCAAACAACAGAGTATGTATTTTCCTAGGCTCTCAAACAATAGCTGAGACCTATAAACAATCATTGTCATTAAAATAAAAATCATGAACTGAAGCTGAGACCACTTCTAACAAAAGTCAAAAGAATAATTATTTTAAACGTCTGCCCATCATCCCACACCCAGTAATAGAGAATGTACTCACCACAAACAACATCAAATTGGCAATCAAAATTTCATTTGTTAAAACTGATATTCCTGGACAGGGGTTCTCCCATATTATGAGTTTCTGGAGACAAGTATATGTTTCTCCTGAATATGTAGGTGTACTAACTGAATTCACTACTGGCTCAACATATACGATATTTTTCACAACTGATGAAATGGCATGCTTTAATTGTCACCAAACAGAGCACTTTGCTGGACAATGCCCTTCACCCAACACTTCTAATTAAGTCTACCAATTTAAGTAATGCTCCCATGGAATCTGAACACATTAGTGAAAACCTGTGACAGCCAGTAACCAATGGAAAGACACTGAATTAGCAGATATACAATGGCACCATGATTCCATGAAAAATGCCCACAACTGATTCTCCACCACCCTTCAAATCTGTACTTTACTAATGAAGCTAAAAACAATGAAGACATCCAACTAATAACAACTTAGTGTCCTCAATACCAATAAAGATGCCTCCAGACTCACTCCTCCTCACCTTCCAAGTCTGTAAGCAACACAACTGAAACAAATAATATGGAAATACTCCAAAACAATAAAAAGAAGAAGAAGAAGAAGAAGAAAGAGAAAAATATGGAAGAGTTGATAACCCTTATAAACCCATAATTGAAGACTCTCACAATAACTACCCCCTTACTTACATACAGTTTAAATCCTTTTTAGAGAACTCTTTCAGTGCTAATGATCCTATACTTCCAGCTACTGACTACTCATAAGACATATCATCCATCACCAGAATGATGCATAGTTTATATCCATCTCACCAACAAAACCATAAAAGGCAGATTCACCAGGATTATCAGGAAAATCAACTCAGTACTACATACTGCAGATGAATCAAGCACTGAAACAGACTCCAGTATAGAAATCAATACCAGTCAATGAAAATTCTTCAGTGGAAGAATTTCATTTCACACGTTGATTTCCACAAGTCACTGGTTCGATATCCGGAGCTCGAAGGACCATGGACGGCGGTTGCCTTTGCTTGGAGTGGACTGTATTGGTTGTTGAACGGGTAGGCAATCCACTCAGTCCTTTCGACGCTCGTTAGAATTTTGTAATAATGTGGTTATCGAAACACACTTCTTACCATGCAGAATGATGTTTAATTACCTTTGAGTTGTCACAATTGTTTTTTACAATAACAATACACTAAGTTATTGTTCTCAGTGTGAGAATACAGGAATCTTCCATCTTGAATCACGAAGCGCGAAATGTGCTCGCCTGGAAACTTACTTGCAACTTCGTGTGAAATACATTGATTAGTTCAATACATACACAATGCTGAACTATAACAAATTGAAACAATGTGGCTTTCACTTGGCCACAACATAAGCACAGAATATTACTTTCTGCATAAGAATTTACGTGATGTTTTTAACACGGAGCCGGAGACATACTTCTCGCAAAGGCTGCTTCTCAGCGACTGATTTATACACAATGCTGAACTACAACAAATTGAAACAATGTGGCTTTCACTTGCACAACATAAGCACAGAATATTACTTCTGTATAAGAATTTACGTAATCTTTAACACGGAGCCTGAGACATACTCGCAAAGGCTGCTTCTCAGCGACTGAATTCTTTTCGGTTGCGGCACGCGAAGAGGATTTGAACTGATTTGAACTGGCAATTAGGACTGCTTTTCCAGGTTGCAGTATGGCGAAGAGGGTGAACTTGAACAGTCCAATGGCAACTGCTAGAATTTGAAAATATTCTGGAAGTTCGGTGCGAGGCGAATTATCACGCGGCGCAGTGTGCTGCTCGGCTTATGGAACTTTCCATGCCGCGCTTCCGGTGTTGCCGCCTAGGGCGTGGAAAGCGTTTTATATTTATACGTCCCTTTCTGCTTTTGCGTGTGGGCCCGAACAATAGCTTTTACCCCAGACTAGATAGTATACAGTACTTATGTAACCTAACACACCCTGACATCCTCTGTATCCCAGACCAACTACAAAGACTCCAAGCATGGCAATATCAAGGTATAATTGCTCCTTCAAAATAGAATGAATCCAATCATGCCAGTGGCCATGTAGCTGTATTCATCAAAGACCATATTCAATATCAAGACGTGAATATTCAATCAAAAATTGAAGTCAGTCCTATAAGGATCTTGTCACCTGTTCAAATTAATATATGTAATATCTACCTACCAAATAGCTACAAGTTTGATGAACAAGAAGTAACATACTATTAACTTGATGAAAAAAAACTATTTCTCATAATGCGGGATTTCAACAGCCATAATCTGACTTGGAAATCCAATAAAACTGACAACAGAGGTATTACGCTTGAGAAAATATTTGATAAACAATTGTATCTACAATTGTTCTTAATACTGGAGAACCTATCCATCAATGAGTAACAACAATTACAGTGCCATTGATATTTCCCTTTACTCCTCCCAATATGCCTATAAATGTCATGGAACATCTTAGATTACCCCTATGATAGTGACCATTTCCCTATTTTTATAAACATTAACAACACTCCCAACATGTATAAATATGACCAAGCAATCCCAAGACGCAATTACAACAAACCTAACTGGAAAAGCTATAATGATATGATCAAAACCAAAATTTTTAGAAACAGAAAACATCGACACTATCATCGATTCATTTAACGATGTCACAACCAAAGCTGCAAATGGATCAACTGAATTAATCAAATCAGCAAACAGAACCAAACTACTCCATTGGTGGAATGACAAATGTAAATTGGCACTCAAAAATTCCAAACATGCCTTCAACAAATAAAAAACAATACTGAATAAAATAAAATACAATACAAAAAGATGAGAATTACAAGAAGAACCATAAAAAAGTAATGCAAACTCTTGGTACAATTATCAATATATAATATCATGTTTTATCACATCCGTATCATGCCGTATCACACGTATCATGTTGTATCACATATAATATCAAGTTTATCAATACATAATAATATTAGTGAGTCATGGGCAAAAATAAAAACTATCGAAGGAACAAAAAGCGGTAAACAAATACATTTTTTACCGTCAAATAACCAAATCATTACAGACCCTAATAAAATAGAAAATTAATTGCTCGAAAAACTATACAGAAGCCTTCTTTCAACACAAAAAATATCAAGAGGACCTCACAGAACTTACAAATAATGAAGACTTGGCTACTTATCACCATCTGAATGATCCTATTGGAATTAAAGAACTTAAGTCTGCTATCAACAGGACTAGGAACTCCTCACCTGAACCAGACAACATTCCACACATTCTTTTGAATAATCTACTCCTAGAAGGAAGACATTACTAAAATATATAACAATATGAGATAAAATGTATTTTCCGAGCTATGGAAATCAGCTATTGTTATATCTATACCAAAGCCTGGGAAAGACCCACAAAATGAAAATTACAGATCCATTTGTCTAACATGCAATACGTGCAAAATTCTGGAAAAAATAATTAACGTATGACAGATGATTTCTAGACTTTAAAAAATATCACATTCAACAATCAATTTGGTTTCAGAGCAGGACACTCAACTACTTATCACCTAGTAAGTATTGATACTTACATCCAAAAAGCCCTTGCTAACAAACAGCATGTTTGAGCAGTGAGCCTAGACATTTAAAAAGCTTACGACATGGTGTTGACCCATAAAATATTGGAAAATTACAAGAATATGGACTTAAAGTCAACATATTTCAATTCATCAAGACTTTCACCAAAGAAAGAACTTTTAATGTGAGAGTTAATGGTAGCTTATCATCAGTACAACATCTGGAGAATGGACTACCACAAGGTGCAGTACTTAGTGTTACCCTATTCCTATTGGCCAGTAATGATGCAGGCTCCGAAATCAATCATCCGGTAATCATAAGAAAGTATGCAGATGACATTACCATTCTTTTTTTTATGTATTTCTTCTTGTTCGACAATACAGTCTTTCAAGGGTTTTAAAAAACATAAGATTATTACATGACAGTTTTGGGTTGGCCATCCATAAGTGAAGGAGGTTTAAACTCTGACATATATTGATTTAATGTTATTGTTAATTAAGGAGAGAAAGAAATATGATTATGTTAAGGAGCGGAGGGTATAGTGGTTTACGGGGGTTTTAATTTGTCTTTGGGAAATCTTGACTTTATGCGTGGGTGGACATCTTTGCAGAGGAACATCTGTTACAACCAGTCCTAAGATTATACAATCTGCCCTAAACAATCTACATGGATGGTCTCCCAAATCAGGTACTATATTTTCAGCTTCTGAAACTCAATGTACAGTATTCTCCCGACAAATATTGTGAATCAGCCCATATTAAAAATGGACCTACATAAACTAAAATTTGATCAAAATATTAAAATTTTAGGCATGCATTTTGACTAAAAAATTAGCTGGAAAAGACAAATTTTAGCTGAGGAATATAAGAAAATACTCAAGTGCATTTCCAATAATAACTGGGGAGCAGATAAACATCTCCAGCTAATGACCTACAAAGCAATAGTACGATCCAAGATCGACTATGGATCCATTATATGTGATTCAGCTAGCAAAAAAGACCTTAAAAACGTGATGTTATACATAAAAAGCTCATAATAAGCACTGACTGCTTTCATACTAGCCCCATGGTCATCATTCTAATAGAAGCCAAAGAACCAACTCAGCTCATCATAGACAAATGCTAACTCTCAAATATGCCATAAAAACAGCAGAGTCAAATAATCCTATAATCTACCACGTGTGACGTACTGAAAATTAATAACACAGACGACTGATTCTAAATAAAAAATATATGCATATATTTACACAATAATTTACAAGTGGAATTTACGAAACGAAATCTCTGGCAACCTTTCTGTTCCCTTAGCCGCAAAACCCCGCGACCGTCCCCAGGCCTAGCCCAGGACCACTGCTCTAAAGCAAGCAAGCAACGCGTGGTGCGAAGCTGTCGGTCACTGTGTCCCTCAACCACCGTTATCACATGGCCTGACGCCAAACCGGTTTTCGCCTCGAAGGTCGCGTGCTAGAATAGCACCGGAGATATCACTCAGTCTTTCTACCCTCTACATATCTCGTGTGGGTGCCGCCTTAAGTACCTTGGTGTCACCTCGGCGCTCGCCTTAAGTGTCACTTCGGCGCTCCGATGCTGGAGGGCGTCACTAAGGCTCGGCGGTCAGCTTCCTCTAGGTTCTTGCGACATCGTCCCTGCCTCGCACCCTAACCTTTCTCTATAGTTATTTTCGAGCCGGGCTTCCCTGCACCATCCCCTTGGCCTATTTAGCACGTCCTCGGCCCGGCGCGTTCTAACCGCCCCCAACCCGCATCCGGCTTAAGCGTGGTGGTGTAACGGTTTTTCCGGCCCGGCTCGCTGCATGACGCCACACATGATATATACCCAAAACTTCAAAATTACTACAAAGAACAAAAATGCTTTTCATCAGTACATACCAAAGTCAAAAACCTACTAAGACAGCTAAACTTTCAGGAATAGATATTAATGGAAAAAAGAAATAACAGTATACCACCATGGACAATTCCTGATATAGTAGCAGATATAACACTGGACACTCTCCAAATGAACAAAATGGATAAAAAAAAGATAAGGAAATAAAATTTCAAGAAATATAAATTAAATACAAAGATTCCTTAAAAATCTATACTAAACTTATCAATAATAGTGGTGGAAAATATGCAACTACAATTACCGATGTAATTAAAGATGTTAAAATTATAAACAGACTGCATTCCTACACTAGTACTACTGCAGCTGAAATATGCTCTATAATGACAGCCTTCAAAATGTCACAAAAACTCAGAAATTTCAATTTTGTCATATTCTCTACTTCTCTTGAAGCAATAAACAATATTCACAATAACTACCTACCCAGGTATACCAATGAAATATATCACATTATACAATCTAAAAAGGCTCTCATAATTGCCTGGATACCAGATTACAAAACAATGCCTGAGCACAACACAATGAGCCTTGAAGAGGAAAATGTAAGCCCTGAGACTGAAAGTATTTTAACAATACCACACATGCAAGGATTTATGGACACATATCAAGAAAGTAATCGATGAAAAGTGGAGCAACCTATGGAAAACCATGAAATCCAGACCTCTACACAAACAAGTTAAAAAATTTGACTCCCTGCAAACGTCCAAAAAATTCTCAAGAAAAGAGCAAATAACAATAACAAGGATAAGAACTGGTCATTGCAAGTTCAGTCATCAACACTTGCTAATGGAAATCCCTCACCCACCTGCCAGCACTGTGATACCCTTCTTAACTTTCAACACATCTTAACTCAATCGGCCATGTCACGCTGGCACAACCACCATAGCACAATCACATCAAACCAAGTGGAATATTTAGTACTCATTTATTACTAATTTCTTACCCAAAAATTAAATTTATTACTCCTCCCGTTTATGAAATAAAGGTGTATTTAGTAATATACGCAAATGTCGTGCGGGTTGCATATCCATTGTGTTTGACAATTTTTTTTCTCGTAAACCGCTTGAGTAATGACTTTCATTTTAGAGTAATAAATTAGTAACAAATGTTCTCTAAACATTCGTATTAGTTTGGATCGTTTGTGCTCATTTTTTGAATTGGGTTGTGCTAGCGTGACAGTCACGCTGGCACAACCACCTTTATTTCATAAACGGGAGGAGTAATAATTTTAATTTTTGAGTAATAAATTAGTAATAAATGAGTACTAAATATTCCACTTGGTTTGATGTGATTGTGTTATGGTGGTTGTGCCAGCGTGACATGGCCCTCAATGCCCTATGTTTCAGCACAGCAGAGATACCTAGAAAATGATTAAAACTCCGAATTGATGCTATCATCCAACGAATTCATGCTATCATCCAACGAATTCCAAAATAAAATATTAAAATTCTGTGAAGAATACAATTTTCTTAAAGAAATCTAATTGTAACAAGTATATTAGCATAGATACTGGAAACTAATATTGTAACTACGAAAATACATATAATGTCTGTCTCCACAAATTTGTATATAATAGTAAGAGTGTAACATAATGTTAAATTGCCGTATTAATATTGTTAAGTTGTATTTAAAGTAGTCGCTAATTACCCCTGAGTTTTTGATGCGACTTTAATTCACAAAAAAAAACCTCTGAGACTTCGACGAAAAGGAGATCTGTGCCATTCGCCATCTGTGCGTCAGTCTGCGTCTGGACGTCGTCAGTCTGCGTCTGGACGTTGTAGCGAGCGGACGTGTTTTTGGGATCGCTCTCGCCCAGGTATAGGGATAATGGGCTGCGACTTGCAGGCGTACCGGGCCCGCATCGGCGGCTGGGACGCCCGCGTGGCGTGCGTGCTGGGAAAGGGTAGCGTTGCTGCTCCTTCTCTAGACGGCTTTGCGTTGCTTGTCATAGCAACGCTGCTAATCATTGGGGGCGTCGAGATGAATCCTGGCCCGGTGTCCACGCGACGTGGCGCACCAGTAGATGTTCCGTGGAGGTGCGTCGAGTGTTGTAACGGCGTGGGTGGGCTGCGCGATGAACTGGCGCGTCTCCGACAGGAATTCCTGAAGGTGACGGCGAAACTTTCTGCCACTCAACGGGAGCTGCAAAATCTGAAGGCAGCAACAAGGGTGACAGAGATGGAGGTGACAGCAGCGGCCGCAACGGAAGAGGCAGTGACGGTGGCACAGCCGACCACAGCAGTCCTGCGAGCTGAGGTGACCTCGCCGGCCCCGGCTGCCGCACCGGCCCCGGCTGCCGCGCCGGCCCCGGCTGCCGCGCCGGCCCCGGCTGCCGCGCCGCCGGCCCCGGCTGTGGCTACGGCGGCGACGGCAACATTATCAGCAACGTACGCATCTGTTGTGAGGGCGGCAAGAAAACCGTGAGGGTCGGGCCCCAAAAGTGTGTTGTGTTCGGTGACTCTATTGTGCGTCACGTGGTCACGCAAACCTACAGGTAAAATGCTTCCGGAATCCGCGTTGAGCAATTGAAATTGCAAATAGAAGCCAGCGATGTGGAAGCACCGGACACTGTCATCATTCACGGAGGCTCTAACAACCTTCGGAGATGTCGCTCGTTTGACTACCTAACGGGCGAGATCTACGAACTTGGGGTACAGCGAAAAGCGCTTTCCATCCGCCCGCATAGTGCAAGTGGTGTCATTCGCCGCCGGGATGTTTGGTCCGAAAGTCGCTAGGTGAATCGCGACATGGACTATGTGGCAAAGCGCTCGGATTCACCTTTGTGGATCCAAACGGTGGATCTCGGAGAGCGCCTAGGTCGGGACGGCGTCCACCTCAACCGGAGGGGCGTGGCGGCACTCAGTGGCCTCTACACCAGAGTTGCTGAGTTCTGCACACGCCTCCGGTCGCCCGTTGACGCTGTGAATGTCCGTTGATCTTGCGCCCTGCGGTCGAATGGCGGCAATGGCGATAGGAGCGGAGGCTGAGGGTTTCGCTCTGGTGGCGGAAGATTCAGCGGTGACGTGTGACGGTGGAGAAGCGGAGACCGCGGAGACGACAGCGGCGGCGGCGGCGACGACGGCGGCGACGGCGGCGACGGCGGCGACGGCGGCGACGGCGGCGACGGCGGCGACGGCGGCGGCGCGACGGCGGCGACGACGGCGGCGACCGTGGCAGCGGCGGAGACGGCGGCGACGACGGCGGCGACCAGATATGTTCAGGTGAGGAAGGGCTTTCTAAGATTATTGCAGGTAAACTGTCGAAGTATAATTAATAAAACCATTGAGTTTTGGAACTTAGTTGATACATGTGATCCAGATATAGTGATAGGGACAGAATCGTGGTTAACAGATGAGGTAGCTAATTCTGAAATTTTACATTACGGTTATAAATTATATCGAAGAGATAGAAAAACAAGAGGCGGGGGCGTTTTTCTCTGCGTCAAGACCTCGTTAATAGTTGGGAATAGTTGGTTTAGTAACAACTTTGAAATGTTAGGAATGGTAATTGACGTACTAGATAATTCCGTGAAATTATTGCTTTTACAGGCCAAACGACGGTTATGAAATTTTAGATGAAATCGGTGATAGGTGGAAAACAGAAACGGTCGTTCTATTCTTGTCGCTGGCGACCTAAACTTTCCCGACGCTAACTGGAAAGGAGAGGTATGCGACAGGAAAATTCAAAAGCGCGTCAATCGACTAGTATGGGAGCAGGGTTTAACGCAGGTAGTCGACCAACCCACGCGGCAGAGCGCAATTTTGGACATTTTCCTTGTTCACCCTGCAGAAATGTTCCTTTCTTGCGACGTCTTTCAGGGGATTAGCGACCACAAAGCAGTGATGGTAGAAGTACAAACAAATGTAATTACGCGACCTAAGGTGAAAGGAACGATAGTCAGGCAATATAGAAAAGCAAACGTCGAAGGTTTCATGAGTTTCTTAAGGAAAAATACGACTACTTTCTAAGAACAGAAGGGTATGGAGGAACAATGGGGGCTTTTAAAACAATCGTAGAAACAGCTTTAGATACGTTCGTTCTTGCAAAATACTGAAAAGTAATCCTGATCCTGAATATTATAACGGGCGGTACGGCGTTTAAAGAGAAAAGTTAGACTAGCATTTAATAGGAGACATCGCAGCATTGCTGACATGATAACTTTTAAAAATTCTACAGGAATTAGAAAGAAAAGAAAATTGCGCATGAATTATTTTTAAGAAATATTTGGAGACAGGAAGAAATAATTGGTCAGCTTTTACAAATATGTCCGCAGACGCCGGGGGAATAAGGAAGAAATTCAGGAAATTCTAGACGCAGATAACGCGCCATTGCACGGCGACCAAGCGAAAGCAAATGCGTTCAACGCGTATTTTGTATCAATATTCAAACCAAAACGGGCGCAGGAGCAAGTTCATTATTTTCCAATAGAAAACCAGTTCAAGCTTCATGCATGGAACTCCGCAAACGTATAAAATCACTGAAAACGGTAAATCACGCGACCAGACGGCATCTCGACAGATTTTATTAAACTCGGTGGGAGGCAGTATTGCGTATTTGTTAAGATTATTCAATGTTTCAATCAATAATGCAAGTCTACCAGACGATTGGAAGACAGCTATAGTGGTCCCTATTTTCAAAAAGGTGATAAAAGAAAGTTTGTAATTATAGACCAGTATCGCTCACATCAGTAGTATGCAAAATAATGGAGCATTTAATAGCCAGGTACATTCGCCGCGAATGGAAAAAGCGAACTGATTTTTTACGGACAGCATGGGTTTAGAAGTAAATATTAGCGTGAAAGCCAAATCGTTTCTCAAAAGAGAAACGATCTAAGCTG
Organism: Teleogryllus oceanicus; assembly: GCA_964035755.1. Classification (NCBI taxonomy): domain Eukaryota; kingdom Metazoa; phylum Arthropoda; class Insecta; order Orthoptera; family Gryllidae; genus Teleogryllus; species Teleogryllus oceanicus. The sequence continues at coordinate 608,658 of CAXIVR010000004.1, forward strand.
ACGAAGTAGACGCGGGTGGGAGGGTCGATGCAATCGTAATCGACTTTGCGAAAGCATTCGACGTAGTACGCATAACCTACTTATCAGGAAATTATTAACTTAGGAATTGATGCTAGAGTTGTGAAGTGGGTAAGGAATTTCTTAGAGACAGGAAACAAAAGTTCGAATTGGCACTCAGTTTTCGACTACGTTATTGTTACTTCAGGGTTCCAGAGGAAGTGTCATAGGGCCATTACTTTTCTTAGCGTACGTAAATGATCTCCACGTTAACATACAATCAAAGGTGCGTTTATTTGCAGACGATTGTTTATATACCGAAAATCAAAAGTAGCGCTGACGAACAAATATTACAGCAGGATTTAGAACATTTACGTGATTGGGCTGAAAAATGACATGGAATTAACGGATCGAAAGCAAAACAATAACGTTCGGCGGGGACGAAATTATGAGAACAGACTATCGTTTAGGTGAGGTCATCATCCAAGAGTCTCATCATGCAAGTATTTAGGCATTCCATAGATAGTAAATTAGGTGGGAGAAGCATATAAATCAGGTAGTTAGGAAAACGTGGAAGTCTTTGCATTTTGTAATGCGAATTCTAAAGAAAAGCTCTGCAAACGCAAAAGAATTAGCATATTTTCGCTGGTTCGCCCTCCATGGAATACGGAGTGGCATGTTGGGATCCATACAGAAAGTCGCACCGGAAAATCTAGATAGAATACAGGAAAAGCGAATAAGTTTACCTACAGAACTAACGCGATAAAAAGGCATGGGAACCTCTAGAAATGAGAAGAACAAGGGCGAGGCTTGCGCTCTTTATAAATCATACGTAGGTCAAACAGCTTGGAAGGAAATTCAGGTTAGACTAGAAAAACCAAATTATTTCGCAGAAGCGATCACACTCACAAAATTCGAACAAGGAAACAAAATTCAGATCTTGGAAATTTTCCTTTGTAACAGAACAATTAAAGATTGGAACAGTTTACCGCAGCAATTTTCAAAGCCTTTCCTCTAAGTGTCCGAAGTTTTAGAAATAGTTAGAACAATATGATAGTAATAGACATTAAATAAGTGCTGTGAAGTGCGGTGAAGTGCGGTGAAGTGCTGTGAAGTGCGGTGAAGTGCGATGAAGTGCTGGTCAGTGTAACTCAAAGCAAAAACAGTGTAGTGTAGTGTAGTGTAGTGTAGTGTAGTGTAGTGTAGTGTAGTGTTGTGCAGTGCAGTGTCGTGCAGTTAATTGTAGTGAACGCGATCAATGAATTAAAAACAATAAATTTAGACAATATTTATGTAGCTTGTATTAAATTTTAGCATCACCGACATATAATTATAATTAGTATATATCATACGAGTTGAAATATTTGTTATAATACTTAATATTAGTGATAGTATGATTATTGCATGTTCGCTTGTACTGTACTCCTTTATTATTATTGTTATTATTATTAATATCGTTATTATATTAATATTGTTTATTATTAATGTTAAGTGTTTTATTATTGTAATTATTGCTAATTAACTGCCACCGGGTCATACCCAATTGCAGTTCAAATAAATGTATGTATGATTCTTCTAAGGTTTTATTGTTCTATTTTTGGGAAAAATGTAGAGAAAAATGTTGGGGCGCTTTTTAAGAAAATGTTTTCTTGTAAAATGTGTAATTTTAAGCACAAATGTGCTTAAAAGTCCTCGTTTTTTCAAACAATTTTAAATGATCGTTTTAAAAGCTGATTATCTACAACAGATTCTGGTCATGGAAGAATCTCTACCTTCAATTTTAGTTTTGAAATGTTAAGATTGAAGAATTTTCAAAAATACTGAGTTTGCCGGAAATGAAACTAACACTACTTTGTTTCCGTCGAGAAGAAAATTTAAAGAAAAAATTGATATCAATTTTGTAGGAAAAAATGTTCAAAAATGTAAACAACTGTCAACATTCTACCCTCATATTTTTGATAAATTGTACATTATCTTGTTTCATTCATTATCTTATTTCAAAATTTGCCTTAAAGAACATTTCTCATGAAGAAAAATTCTAACTTTAATATTGTAGATCTAGAAAGGCGCCGAAAACCTTTTTCGACGTTTTATTTTTCGAAAAATTAGATATTTCGACGAAAATCTGACCTGCACTAATCACTTAAGCGTTCTTCTCTCTATCCGAGTTCAAAATTACGTGAAGATGTTTGGAGTCATTATTTTTAGAACATTTTGAAAATGTAGAAGTTGTTCATAGAGAAATCTCAAATTGAAAATGTTCGTCTCAAACTCAGAGGGCCTTGAGTTCCTTTTAATCGAATGAGGAATATCAATTTTGGAAAACAAATCGGCAGTACGGTTAGGCGCTAGCGTTGACTAGAGACGAACGAACGTATAGACAAGACGTTTTGTCGCTAATCAATTTTTGTGTATCAGGAACCCCAAAAACATGGTTTCCAATTACAGAACGTGTTAGAGGAAGTAATTTGGAATATTCTCGTATATAAACACGATTTACTAACTTTTTCGTGACCAGGACCTGGCAATACGAGTTTCCTCTCGAAAATCCGCCGGCACACGATTACAACACTTTCTCTTGTCACGAAGGAAGCATGAGGAAGTAAAAATGTGTCATAAGCGCCAATAGATAGAAGCTGGGAAGAGGATGGGGAAAACAGAAAAGCTAACTCAGACTAAACGTATTACGAGACTAACGAGTACGAGAAAGTCTGTGTCAGTTTGGAGTAACACTAATTAACCTTTGAATCTCAGAAAGGAGAAAGCAGAGTACACATAACACGTAAAGGTGTAGTAACAGCGAATTGTTGTGTTTCCACTGCAGCGTCTCTGACCGGGAGGTCGTAGGTTCGAGTCCTGGCGGTGACAGGATGTTCGACACTAGCTTTTCAGGTAGGTAGAATTCAGTCGCTGTCTGGAGGAGAATTCTAGCGGCCGGCTGCTCTGATCGGTAGTTTTCCGTGGTTTCTCCGATCAACACCAGACGAATGCCGGAGCAGTACCCTACCAAACGGGCCACGGACCGCGCGCGATCTTTCCTTTCACTTCCTTGTCCTATCCTCTCCCCTTACACACACCACACACACTTACACTAATGTTAATTTTATCTAATGTAGTGCATGTTAATGCACTACACTACCACATATTCAGGGACCGGTCGGAATCTTAGAGCTTGTGTCAAGTAGGGCGGGTGCCCGCGGTTGGGGGAGAGTCCTGGTTAGAGGGAAACCCCGTTAGCCGACGGTAGGTCGGCGCCTGATCTCGCCATCCAGCGGGGGAAGATCACTGCCATCTCCCGAGGGGAAACATGCACTACACGTACGGGACCAATGACTTAAGCTGTTGATACGCCGAGGTATCTTTCCAAGCTGGGTAAACGCTACAGCCGCGCCATGAGTTATGCTCCAGTCTAGTTTCTGACAGTTGAAGGTGATAACTGGTAACTAAGTACATGTTTTGTTATGTATAGAGAGTCGGAATATTACGAAGTGTATACTTTGTGCGAGAATAAACTCCTGTACTTACTGGATGACATCATGATGTGTATTATTTACTAATAGCAAACAACAAACTGGTAGCAGAGCGTGGTTCCTGATACGAATGATGGCGGAATCCTTTAATACTTCCTACGTAAAAATGGAAACATTGAAAAACGCCAATTACGCAATATGGAACACGCGTATGAAAGCACTGTTAAACTCTCGTCAGATATTCTCGGAAATCATAGAAGGCGACGAACCTGAAAGAACTCCTGGCGATGAGGTACGTGAGAGAAAATGGAAAGAATGGGAGTACAAAAACGATGAAGTCATGGGGCTCATTGTAATGACATTTTCTGACGACCAGCTTCTTTCTTGTCGTGGACTTATTATGGCTAAAGATTTATGGTTGACATTGCAAAAACGTCACGAAGGTCAGGGAAAATATCGACTTACTACACTAAAGACAAAACTTGCAAAATTGAAAAAGGGAGAAAACGAGTGTATAGAAGACTATTTAATACGTGCGAAAGGCATCGTTTGTGAAATTAATAAATTGGGTATTAACGTTGAAGACAATGAACTCATATATCATATTCTGAATGGTCTTTCCAAGACGTATAGCGAAGTTTCAACTGCTTTGATTACTAACTCCAATACGACGTTCGAAACGATACGAGATCATCTTGTCCATTACTATAACATATTTCTAAAACATTCTGATAATAAATATCAATATCAAATAATAAATATCAATATCAAAAATATCAATGCACACAGAGTCAAGGAAAAACGAAAGATGGTTTGTTTTATATGTGGTAAAATAAGACACAAGGCCAAAGGTTGATCCCGGGTTTAGGGTGGCACGGTTCCTTTGGTTCCTTTTATGATTCATTATTTCTCGCGATTCCTATGTTTATAGTTGCGCGGTTCACTATAACAACTGAATTATTTATGTTCAATGTTAAATGAGAAGAAGTCACCTGATAATTTGTTGGCGTGGAATTGTGTATTTTCGCATTTCAAGTCTTCTTCAAATAGGTTTGTGTGTCTACTGAGATGGAAGGTATGAATTTTCTTAAAAGTGAGTGATCCCTTTAAAATAAATTCTCTTGAACGTGAGGGAGGTATATAGAACAACGTGAGCGCCGGAGCGACAGCGGAGGCGAACAGGATCTCGAGAGCGAGGCCGGAAGGCCTCGCGAACGTAGCACGTTGGATCCAGTCGGAGCGACGTGCGGTAGCACGTCGCGGACCACTTGGTGAAAAAAATGCGTTGGTTACAAATTAAATTTGTAGCGTGAAAAATACGAATAATCAGTTCACTTAATGAGAGTACGTTGCTACGGAGATTTATACGTACAGTGGGCTTTGGATCACGGGGGTAGCTATTCTCCAGATCTACCTTTTTTTTTAAATAATTATATTTATTGCTGTAACATCATGAACTTAACAACACGCGAATACTACGTATAAACAAGGGTTCAGTTCATGAGTCGATCTCTTCTAATGAATATAGAAAAAATCCCTAAGGAATCAAAGGAACCGTGCCACCTAAACTCGGGATTTACCAGGCCAAATTCTGTTGGCATAAGAAAAGCGGATGTGGTTATCAAAAAAAATCACGATGCCGACAACTTCTCTAAATCAAAATCTGTTTCGAACAAAGAAAACTCATTCAATCAGCATAATAATACATTTAAGTGGCATAAACCTAATGATGGAAAAAATCCTGATTCTCATAACAAGAGAGAATTCGCTATAATAGCTCATGATGATATTGAACAAAAAATGTGGAACACAAGAAGAATGTATCGTGGTTGTTAGATTCAAGATGCAGCGTCCATATGACGTCACAGCGCGAAATTCTTAGAGATTCTACACCTTCTGTTGTTGAAATATCCACTGCTGTGTCTGGTAGAAAACTTATTTCTGATTTGGAGGGTCATGTCAACGGTTCTTGCATTACAAATAAAGGTACGATAACCAAAGTTCATAAGGAAAGAGTCTTGCACGTTTCTAACTTAGAAACGAACCTACTATCGGTGTCTAATATAGTTAACAAAGGCAAGAAAATAGTTTTGGATGGTTATGGAGCAAAGGTCTATGGCATGGAACAAGGAATGATGATAGTTAACGGTACCTTTGATGGAGAAAATTTTATGTTCAATATGGAAATTGACGATGGTGTCAATTCTGAAGAATATCGCAGCGTTAAACGAGTGAAACGTTCTCTGAATTTGTATTAAATCTTTAATTATACTACAAAAGTCAGTAGATGTGTTGGCACTGATTTTAACTTTGTTATTTTGTCTGCTAGGAAATACTGGGTTACATTAATTTTTAATTCCTTGACAAAGTTATTAACTTGTTCGATGCGGGCTACAGGTATTGGTGGGATCAGGGACCGAAAAGGTATTGAATACCGGTAATAATACCGGTATAATACCGGTATTTTTCCATACCTTTTTCAAATACCTTTATTCTTTTATACTGGTAAAATACCTCTATAAGACGTCTATACCGGTATGGACGTCCATAAAGGTTATACCGGTATTATACCGGTATTTTCAAAGAAGATATATAGCTTACCATCCATACATGTTGAAAAAATAGGTTACTTTAGTTAATAATATCTCGCAAAATGTAGCTTACCATCCATACATGTTGAAAAAATAGGTTACTTTAGTTAATAATATCTCGCAAAATGTTTATTAATCAAATATCATTTCATAATTGTTATTTATTGTTTAAATTATTATTTTGTATATATATATATATATATATATATATATATATATATATATATATATATATAAACAATTGTATTAAATTCTATTCTCATTATTGTAAATGTTTTGTGTTCGGGCGTTTACGTTTTGCATACGTTGTATGTATTGAAAACCTCTCTTAATTTAAATTTCGGAAAAGTTGAAATATGAAATAATAATTATTGATTCCATTGAAGAGAACCTTTTCTTAGTATGGTTCATCGAGCTATCTCCCATCTAACCTGAGAGATGACCTAAGCCTGTCTTTGTATTTCGCACATGGAGAGGCTGTCAACGTATGCGCCGTGCCGTAGGCGTAGGACCGTATCTTCCCTCCCCGACCCCTCCTTCGACGAACTGAGGAAGCGTTGACACCTTGAGATAATCCCGAACGCTCAGGCTTTCAGGTCCAGTTTTGTTATTGTTAAACAATGATTTTCTTTTACTTCATTTAACAATTAATTCTTAATTATACATTAATAAATAGGGCTAAAATAAAATGTTATTTTAGCCCTATTTATTATTATTATTATTAGCTATTAACATTGCATGTGGGCAAGGGTTCCTTCTACATGGGGTAGCTTACATTGTAAATGCATCTGGAGGAGCCCACTTCGAGAAGTGTTTCTTCCTTAATAATAAAAATATATACTAACATTATTAATTAATAAAAAGTTTATTAATATTAACATATTTACTTTTTAATTAAAATTAACGTTTAATTTAAATAAATTTATAAATTAACAAACAAAATAATAAATTAATTTACACAAATTTAATGCAAACCTTTAAAATTTAATTAGTATTAATATTTTAAAATATTTATTAAAATTAATTAATATTATATAGTACTATCCATATTTTTTCTAAATGAAATTTCTTAAATAATACATGGGTGTAAATTAAACATGCTTCAATCATTAAATTTGAATTAAACATAACGCTTCTGTTTCCTTGCGAAGAATAGTTAATATGTCTATTAGCGTTCAATGTCAATTTTTAATATTTTTTAGTTATAATTATGGTGCAGAATAAGGAAACTGGGCCAACTGAAAAAATTATTTTCGGGAATGCGGAATGCGGGAATAAAGGTATAATAGAGGTAAAGGTATTTGTATACCGGTATAAATACCTTTACCGCTATTATTTCGGTATTCGGTCCCTGGGTGGGATTCTATTTGATACACTAATTTGGTTTTGTTGATGATTTTTTAGATACTCGAACCTGGTCCCCTCGGGCATGGGGTCATTACCATCAAGCAGACGAAATCTGCTTGATGACTCGCACATTAGTTGGCCCATGGTAGTTGGCTGGCCCTTTTAAATTTGTAGGTCACTATCATGAGCAGATGGATCACTGTATTTGCTAGATTCCGCACTTCTTTTTTTATTATGAAAGTCATCAAGTTCACAGACTGACCTTTTTCTCACCGCACCTGACGTTGGAGGTTGTTGCTCCGTGCTGCTTGTTGATTGGGTAGCCTCCGAGCGTCCTTGAGTGCTGGTCAGGGGTGGATGCTGCCGTCCATGGCTTCCTCAGATGGCGGAACTTGCGGCCTCGAATTTTCGTTACCGTTGATGTCACTATTGTGAAGCGTGTTGCAGGGCTTGACTAAAAGCATGCCCTGTTGATGAGTCTGTGTCGCATGACATAGACTGGTCATTTGTTTGAGTGGAACGTTCACTGCGAGGACCAGTCTTTGTTACTACGCACTGCGAGAACACAAACACTAGGCTCCAAGTTCCGTGGTAGACTAAACAAGTCGGGACTGAGCGCTAGCAAGCACAGCGGAGCGGGGCACGTCCACACACCACCACTTCTAAACCACGAATGCATGAGAATTGTCATGAGAATTTAAATGAAACATGTAATATATCCTGTAGCGGCTGTCGCTTGTGGGGAAGACGACCTTTGCGGCTTTCCCCTCTCCCCTTAAAGTGTCGGCGCTGCGAAGGCAACCTTCCCCCAAAGGCGACAGTTGCAAGGGTTGCTACAAGAAATCTTGTTCATTTAATTTAAATGTCAGAAAGTATAATTTTGTATTCACAATACTTTCAAAACATTAACATATGTTACTTCATTAAATTTCCTCTATTCTATCTATTGCTAGTGAGAAAATACACGGTTCCATTTAAAAAAATCAAAGATGATTAAATTTCTCGAAAAATAAAAAAAATATTTCAAACAATATCTTTACGGCACATTACTTGCCTCGTGATTCCTCAGTGTTGAGCGAAAACTGCATTTCGATATCGGGAACTATTTGGAAGTTTTGATGGTGGGATTCCCTGTATGCCAGAACTCGCAAGTTTTAAAAAGGTTTCGTAGTCATTTAAAAAAAGAAATGTACAATATTTATTATAAATTACAATATTTATTAATGTATTTGTTGCTACAGAATTGCACAGACTTTCTCGTACGGTACTAGTTGTCTTCTAATCTCTTTAGCGTAAACTATACTGATCGTCAAAAAGAAAAATAATGTTTACTTTAATAAAAACAAGATATAGTTTTAGAATTAGTTTACATTTGCATTGTATAATTAAAAAAAAGACCCAATATGCCTGTAACTAATAATGTACTTCCGGGTCAATGACCCCCATCTCGATCGTGTTTTTGTCCAGGTTCCCTGATCCATTGAGCAAATGCTGAGATGGCCCCTTGATATGCTTCTGGACGTAAATGTAGATTCACTATGCTCACGTTTTGTTGAACTTTGCTTTTGCTTGTAGTGGTAGTAGAGCTTAGGGTGAGTTTCTATTTTGTTAACGATTCAGAAAAATCAAATCTCTTTGTTACTTTACCGTTAAAAATAAGTTTTCTATAATTTGGCAACGAAAATAACTAATTTTTGAAATGTTAATCCCTCGCTTTTTTAAATTTGTTGTTGTTATTATTATTATTATTATTATTATTATTATTATTATTATTATTATTTTTATTCATCTTTCAACTATTAATAGTTGGGAATTGGGAATTAATTGTTGGGAAGGGACTCTGAAAGTCAAGAAAGCGTGCGCAAATGATTTTCTCCCCCATACGTCACATACTGTCTTTGACTGTTTATTGACTAAATAAATAAATAAATAAACTTGGTTCTTGGTTTGTGTCACCCTCTTCCCTGCTATTTTCTATTGCTGCTTATTTTTTATATCACATTTTTTTTCAGTTTCTTTAAAGTGGAACTGAAATATGATATTAAGAATATTATAGAAATTAAAACCTAATACTATACGAAATTTTTCGATTAAAAATTTGGAGCCGTATTTGAAAAAATGCCGTTTTTTTGTTTTTTCTGAAAATGAGCAAGTTTGATTCAATTTTTACAGAAAACGTTTGATTTTTCGCGAAACTTCATTCAAAATCATTTGAAGCACATCTATTCACAGATGCATGACGTGAGAGAGTTATAAAAATACTTTTGTGAATTTTAAAAAAAGAATAAAAAATGACGTTTGCATCATCTTAAACAGTGCATTATGTCGGCCTACTGTCCATACAAAAAGTTTGAAGAAAAAGTTTGGAACTCTTTTGATACAATCTTGTTTTTTAATATTTCTAAAACTGCCCACATTTCACCTAAAATTAAGGGAAAACATACAATTTTCAAAAAATGATCGTGATATTAATTAGAACCTAATTACGGAGAAGAAATTACATTTGAAGAAAAAATCTCAATCTTCAATATTGTAGTTTTAGGAAGAAGCCGAAATATATTCAATCGTCTGTACTGTTTAAAATCCAGAGTTAACAGAAAAAATCGGATTTATGTCGTCTTTATGAATGCATTTCTACTCTGTACATGCGATGTTTTAAAGTCCTGATATTCTCTGGAGAAAGGAAAGAAAGAACTATCGACAAGAAAATGTAATACTTCGCGTCGAACATGTCTTGGCCAGAGAGGTTAATGGCGATGGACAACCCTGCCTACCTGCCGATTGCGCTTGATTTTTAAAAACTACGTATTCTAGATCCAATTATTAAGATTAAATTTATTTTGTCGGAGATAGTGTATACTTTAACGTCCATTGAAAGGTAAATAGTTGAAATACTTCGGTGATTCCTACTTATTGAATATCCATCCGTCTGTGCACAACACTAGTGCATAAAGTGTTCAGCCGATTTTCTTCAAAAAATATATTCCCCAAAGATGTCGGGGTCCCTGGAATTTGAAACCCATATTTTAATTTTGGGGGGTACTTCACATAAAGCCATTTGGTTCTTTTCAAAATTTAAAAAATGGCTCCAAGTTTGATTAAATTTTGTTGTTGGATAGTACGAAGGACGTTTAAGAAAATGGTGCAAGTCTAATGTTCGTTGAAATCCCAGATTTTTCGAAAATCAGAAAAATTCAAAATTTTTTGGCGTTTTCTTAGAACTATAATATTGAAGATAGAATTTTTTTCCTAAATGAAATTTGTTCCTTAACCCTTCAGTAGTAGCGTGGATGACTATTGTTTTTCAGTCGTATGCATTCGCAACTTACAGCGACAGTTAACAAACTTTTTGCAGAGACTTTTCAGTACCTTTCGTAGAAGGCCTCAGCAATCGAATTTTCCTTATCTACTTTAAAAAACACAAATCATTGTTACGAAAAGTTATAAGGCAGGCTAAGATCATGAAAAACGATCAGGATATTTTGAACTCAAATAACAAAACAAAAGCAATGTGGAATGTAATAAAAAATACGACTAAATCAACTAGAAACCCTATAGAGAAAGTTGTTTTAAAATATAACGATATAAATGTGAACAAGTGGCTAGTCTCTTTAATCAATACTTTTCGAAAATTGCTGTCGATCTCACTAAGTGCCTTCAGCCACAAAATTCAAAAACAGACAGTTCACCCAAAATTTTAGACACGATGTTCGTTTCCGAAACTTCTTCCTGTGAAATTCTCAAAATAATCGGTAAACTAAAAAATTAATTTTCGTCCGGTTAAGATGAATTCCGGGATTCTTTGTTAAAGACCTGTGCGAATGCCATTATACACCCGTTAACTCACATATTTAATTCATCGTTATGCACCTGAACGTTTCCAGATATTTTCAAAACAGCTAAAATTAAGTCGCTCTTCAAAAAAGGCAACAAAAATTAAATTAAAAATTATCGGCTCATTTCTCTTGTACCAGTTTTTTCAAAAATATTAGAGAGACCTTTTTAGGTACGAATGGAAACCTTTCTCAGTAAAAACGACGCGCTTTCAGATTGCCAACATGGATTTAGAAAATCAAAATCAACGGAAACAACTATATTTTCTTTTCTTAAAGATGTCGCCTCATTATTGGATCAAAACGAGGCATCTATAGGATTATTTTTAGATCTCTCAAAAGCTTTTGACGTCATTGATCATGACATTTTACTTTCAAAATTACCTTCATATGGAATCCGTGGTATTGCTCTAGATTGGTTATGTTCGTACCTTAAACAACGATCTCAGAGAGTTGAAATACCTTACTGGAATGATGGAACATTACGTACTCACATTTCCGACTCTTTGCCCATTGTACGTGGAGTTCCTCAAGAATCGATTTTAGGCCCTATTCTGTTCCTACTTTACGTAAACGATATGCCCTCGACGATTCGAAACGGAAGAACACTTCTCTTTGCAGATGATACAAACATCCTTTGCAATAAAGAAACCGTAAATAGTACAATATCAGGTGTTTCAAATTGGTTCCGAAAAAACAAATTAATAGTAAACGAAAAGAAAACGGTTTTAATGCAGTTTTCTATTTCAAATAAATAATTCTGTGCTTCATTGAAAATGAACAGTGTACCATTGACTGATGTTAAAGCAACAAAATTTTTAGGTTTCTCAATTCAGTCAAAACTTAAATGGAACGTCCATTTAAATTAATTGAACACAAAATTAAGTTCATTATGCTACACGTTCAGAATTCTTGCAAATTCAGTCAGCCTTCATACTGTTCGTTGTGTATACTTCGCGAATGTTCATTCCCGCCTGAGATATGGCATAATATTCTGGCGAAATACATCTTATAGCTCCCAGACTTTTAGATTACAAAAACGAATTGTATGAATAACAACCAAATCCCACCCACGTGATTCATGTAAGCCTCTCTTCATTAATCTAGGAATTTTACCATTACCTTGTCTGTTTATTTATGAATCAGTGGTTTTTGTCAAAAATGACTTGCTTAAGGGCGGGAATATATTTTCAGACAATGCCGATGTCTATTACTATAACACTCGACGTAGAAATCATATTCATCAGGTGACAGTATCAACAGATCATTACAAAAAATTCACATAAAATACATGTACATTATTTTACAACACTTTGCCAGATGACATTAAACGATTAAATTCGATAGAAAAGTTTAAATCCGAAGTGAAATCGTTTCTGCTGCATAACTGTTTCTATACAGTTAGAGACTATACTGAGCATCACAAGAAAAGTAATATTAATTTTAACAATGATACGTAATGCATTATTTACCATTTGAACTGTATAAATGTGTATAAACAACCTGTAAAAAGTATTGTATTGCAGTCTGCGGGTCAATGACCCCCATCTCGATCAGGTTTTTCGTCCAGTTTCCCTGATCCATTGAGCAAATGCTGAGATGGCCCTTGTTTTGCTTCTGGACATAAATGTAACTTCATTTTCTGTGCACGTCTTCTAGAATTCAGTGGGAAATACAATTATTCAAATGATCGTTTCCATGTTGTCGCGCCAGGAAGTATTATTCCAAAATTGATTGCCTTGTTATCCTTGAAAATAGATTTTATTACATGGCAATTTTTTTCTTTTTTTTCACCCTTTCAAAATTCAAAATTTAAGTAGTATATGACTTAGTGTAGGGATCACAGAATTTTGAAAATTTGCACACAATTCACTTTTCCTCATAGCACGTCATACGCAGTTTTTAACTGTTTTTTTGACGTAAAATAAATAAATAAATACCGCATAATCTACTTATCAGAAAATTATTAACTTCAGGAATTGATGCTAGGGTGGTGAAGTGGGTAAAGGGAATTTCTTAGAGACAGGAAACAAAAAGTTTGAATTGGCCCTCAGTTTTCGACTACGGGTATTGTTACTTCAGGGGTTCCACAGTGTTTTAGGGCCATTACTTTTCTTAGCTTTCGTAAATGAGCTCCATGTTAACATACAATGAAAGGTGCGTTTATTTGGAGACGATTTTGTTATATACCGAAAAATCAAATGTCACGCTGACGAACAAATATTACAGCAGGATTTAGAACAGTTGCGTGATTGGGCTGAAAAAATGACATGGAATTAACGGATCGAAAAGCAAAACAATAACGTTCGGGCGGAGACGAAATTATGAGGAACCAGACTATCGTTTAGGTGAGTTCGTCATCCCAAGAGTCGCATCATGCAAGTACTTAGGCATTCATATTGAGATATACCAAAATTTTCCTCTCTCTACATCTACATCTGCCAAAGATCTTAGCGTCCGCGCAGCGGGAATTGAAATAGAATGATTCTATTCCTAGTTCATTTCTGTTTGGATTGACTAAATGAAAGATCACTTTCTTTTCTAAAGAACAAAATTCAACAAAGTTTATTTCTATGATTTTAGCAAACAATTTAGATAATTTACAATTTTTTAGGCCTTTGTTCAAGATATCTTTCAATTTACAGTTTATACCGCGGTTAACTTATCTTTTCTTCGATGATGTCCCTCGTAAACTTCTCAGTCGAAATATCTTGCGAGCTTGCCGTAGTCCCAAGTTCCAAGGAATCCTCTTCTGCCCCTATCCAAGCTGTTCTCAAACTATCAGAATTACCAGTCCCAATTACGTCCATGACATAGTCCCGAACTTGATTACACTCCTGACAAAGTTCCAATTTATACTTCAATGTGCTTCCACATGAAATGTCTACATGAACAGTTCAGAAGCGCGTTTCAGAGCAGAATGAAATCTTTCTGCATGATTCATCCTCGAAGACTTCGTATTAAACTATCTTCATTTTTTCATAACATTTGACCGTCCTTCTCTCACCGAATCCATACGTTCGTTATATTTTGGTGAAGCTGACCTCTTAATGCCTTTACAAAACAAAAACTACATTGTTTATTCCCGGTCGTTGCTAAGCTCTAGCCTCGTGATATTTCGAATGCATGTTCCACTATATTGTCTCCAAATAAATGTTAATTTATTTTAACGTGACATATCGGTATGTCACAGCTTCTCTCAAGCGTCATTTGGTTTGCTACAACCTAACTAAATGACAAGACTAAAATTGAACACTTTCTTTGCTTCTTCACACTAAACGACATTAACACTTTACATTTTGCACTGCACTAGGTCTTGTTTCTGCTGCCTTAAACTATTTACATTTTCTTTCGGAATGTGCCAACAATAACCATTTCATCAGGTATTCTAGTAACCTGTATCTGCCTAATATTTGCTCCCTATTAACTTCATTGAATACACATACACATTAATTAAACTCCTACACAAACTGACAAAATAACATAATAACAAAACAATAGCAAAATAAAACTATTACACCTAATATTTACAACTATTTACAAATCTCTGTTATGACCAGTATATTTAATCATGCGTGTCGTCCCTCATATACGCTTCATGTTCCTGAAAGTTATATGTTCCCATTTGCCGTCCATTTCATCATTCAAAATCGCGGCATTCTTGCTTAATACTTTATAAATTCGGTAAGGTCCTTTATACAACGGGAAAAATTTATAAAATAGCTTCTTATCCACTGACGACACTTGAGGTACTCTAATAAACACTTCATCACCCTCCTTATACTCCCTCGAAAGCATTGTTTCTGTTTTATCTTTCTTTGGCTGCTGCCTCCTCAAATTGTCATAAATTATTCGCGATCTCTCACATCATCTGGGTGTAGTCCAATTTGCCTGTACGACGCAGTAAAATCCAGTCTCGTGAATATCCGAGCTTCTTTTACCTTCCACATCATTTCATCTAATTTCGGCGGTTTTTCATGACGAGCGATGGTCTTGCTATTGAGTTTCCTAGCATCAACACAAAATCTGATTTTATTGTCTTTCTTACGAACTATCACTATTGGGCTTACATACGAGTCATCGATTTTTATTATACCATCCTCAAGCATCGTGTTTATTTGTTTACGTACTTCGCTTTTATATACATGGGAATCGGATATTGTTTCAGATTAAAAGGTTCCTTATCCATCAATTCAATTTTAAATTGATATCCTTTACCGCTCTTGAACTTCAAAAATATCTCTATATTCATTGGCTAACATTTCAATAGCTTCACTAGCATCTATTCCGTTTCGTCGACCGCGCCTCTGCTGCCGTGTGGATCTGGTCCCTGGTCTCTTCAATTTGTTCCGCAATATCGCAAATACACATATCTTCGCCCTCCTGATCTTTGATCCCTAAACAATGTTGTTGCCCTTTGTCACCTCGTAACAATACACTCCAGTTACCTATGTCGACCTTGGCGTCATACATTTTAGGCCATCAAGCCCCAAATAATTGGACGAATCAAATTCTTACTACAATTGCCGGAAACTGAATTTGATCCTTGAACTTCCACATCCACCCAAATTTGCGACTCGTTCGATGCCCTCCATTAGCTGTCCGAATATCCAAACTCCTGGTGGGTAGCTCATCAATTTTATTTCCTTTTTTAACTGCTCATACAATTTTTCCGACACTGCAAACATTAGCACTCGTGTCAATTAAAATGTCTACAGGTATATTCCGAAATACCCTTCAAAATTAAACACGTGCTATTCTCCGCCTGTTCGTCCGTATCTTCCCTTAATAAATCTTCCGCCGATACTTCAATGCTATTTAACTCCTTAAGAACCATCACGCCCTCATTATCATCATGAAATTTTAGGTTGCTTGGTATTACAAGCGCCGATGCATGCATTGGTTTTCCTTCCTTAACCGACATATATTTCCCAGATTCAGATTCTTGCACCATTTTAATGTTTCTAAGATCCTCCGGTATTCGTTTTTCTAATTTACAATCCGAATTAACTAATTTAGATTCTATGTTTTCAATTGTTTCGCCATGTTGAAGCGACATTGCGTTTAAATTATCTACACGCGATTCGACGATTGTCAACTTTTCGCATTGTTGGTCATGTAAATGTCCTAATGTCACAATGTTTTCCTGTGAATCATTAACTTGGGAATTAATTTTGTCGCCAGATTCTTTTAATTCCTCTGCATTTGGTCGACTTGATTATTAAAAGACTCAATTTACAATGAATAATGTTAAATTCAGCCGATGTATCCACCGTAATTGCACTATTTCCTGTGTATTTCCTGACGAAAATTCTTCAATTCTAATGACATTTCCGATGTCATTCCTTCCAATTTAGAGCTATTTTTTTCAAATTCAATATTCATATCTGAAGTGATCCCCTCTAATTTATTATTCATATCTGCTAACATCTTAAGAATTAAATTATTAGGTCCATATTTCTAACGGTGCAGCCATTATTTCTTTTCTTGTGGTTCAATCTCAATAATTTCACGCGAAATTTCTCCTCGGGTTAGTATTAGCAGACGCCATATCATCTACATTAACATTCTCTATACTGCAATTTTCTGCTCCTAGTATCCATTTTGAATTCTAATACAAATTAAAATCTCTGTTAAATTATTTTAAAACACACAATGAAATGGTCTTGGCCCTTTCTATAATTAACAATTAATTTCAAACGTCAATCCATAAATTCCAGATTCCCTTTGGATCACTATATTACAATTTATAAGACTAATTTTATCCGTGTCACCAATTGTTATAAATTATAACAAATTATGCATCACGTTGAGGCGCCATTTGGAGATATACCAAAATTTTCCTCTCTCTCTACATCTACATCTGCCAAAGATCTTAGCGTCCGGCTTGCTGGGTCAATGGGACACGATATAATTATAATCCTTATTACCTCTATAATGGATTATAGGATCCGCCGACTATACAGCGCAGCTGGGAATCTGAAATAGAATGATTCTATTCCTAGTTCATTTCTGTTTGGATTGACTAAATGAAAGATCACTTTCTTTTCTAAAGAACAAAATTCAACAAAGTTTATTTCTATGATTTTAGCAAACAATTTAGATAATTTACAATTTTTTAGGCCTTTGTTCAAGATATCTTTCAATTTACAGTTTATACCGCGGTTAACTTATCTTTTCTTCGATGATGTCCCTCGTAAACTTCTCAGTCGAAATATCTTGCGAGCTTGCCGTAGTCCCAAGTTCCAAGGAATCCTCTTCTGCCCCTATCCAAGCTGTTCTCAAACTATCAGAATTACCAGTCCCAATTACGTCCTATGACATAGTCCCGAACTTGATTACCACTCCCGACAAAGTTCCAATTTATACTTCAATATTGCTTCCACATGAAAATATCTACGAACAGTTCAGAAGCGCGTTTCAGAGCAGAATGAAATCTTTCTGCATGATTCATCCCTCGAAGACTTCGTATTAAACTACCTTCATTTTTTTCATAACATTTGACCGTCCTTCTCTCACCCAGCCAATCCATACGTTCGTTATATTTTGGTGACTGACCTCTTAATGCCTTTACAAAAACAAAACTACATTGTTTATTCCCGGTCGTTGCTAAGCTCTAGCTCTCGTGATATTTCGTAATGCATGTTCCACCATATTGTCTCCAAATAAATGTTAATTTATTTTAACGTGACATATCGGTATGTCACAATATAGATTGTAAATGAGGGTGGGAGAAGCATATAAATCAGGTAGTAGGAAAAACGTGGAAGTCCTCGCATTTTGTAATGCGAATTAGAAAGAAAAGTTCTGCAAACGCAAAAGAATTAACATATTTTTCGCTGGTTCGCCCTCTCATGGAATACGGTGTGGCATGTTGGTATTCATACAGAAAGTCGCACCGGAAAAATCTAAATAGAATACAGAGGAAAGCGAATAAGTTTACCTATAGAACTAACGCAATAAAAAAGGCATGGGAACCTCTAGAATCGAGAATAACAAGGGCGAGGCTTTGCGCTCTTTATAAATCGTACGTAGGTCAACCAACTTGGAAGGAAATTCAGGTTAGACTAGAAAAGCCAAATTATTTCCGCACAAAATTCGAACAAGCAAACAAAATTCAGATCTTGGGAAATTTTCCTTTTGTAACAGAACAATTAAAGATTGGAACAGTTTACCCGCAGCAATTTTCAAAGCTTTTCCTCTATGTGTCCGAAAATTTAGAATAAGTAGAACAATATAGAGTAATAGATATTAAATGGTTAAGTGCTGTGAAGTGCTGGTCAGTATAATTCAAAGCAAAAACAGTGTAGTGTAGTGTAATGTAATGTAGTGAACACGATCAATGAATTAAAAAAATCAGCCAATATTTATGTAGCTTGTATTAAATTTTAGAATCTCCGACGTATAATTATTGGATATCATGACAGAGTTGAAATATTTGTTATAATACTTAATATTAGTGATAGTATGATTATTGCATGTTCGGCTTGTACTGTACTAATTTATTATTATTATTATTATTATTAATATTGTTATTATTATTGTAATTATTGTTATTTAACTGTCACCGGGTCATACCCAATTGCAGTTCAAATAAATGTATGCATGTAATTTAATGACACGTGCAGTAAATGAACTTGAAACTGCCACTCACATCGTTCGGAATTTCTTCTCCCACCTATTCTGGACTTTTTACCCACTTTTAACACGAATTGTCGTGTATTTACGGCTATTCTCTTTCTCCAACTGATCGCCGCATAAAAGTTGCCAGTTCTTTTACCTCAACAGCTCTGCATCGCTCGCCTGTAGGTAACCTTGGGGATTTTCTGCCGCTCGCCCCGCGTTGCCATGGTCTGTGCTTGCTGTCCCACAACGGTACCAGTTTCCTTCCCTCGCACTGTGGACTCCGCCACGCCTCCAATTTCCACACCCTTCTCCCGTTCTCCGGACTCGTACGATTCTCGTTCCAGTGCAAATCTTTCTCAGCTACGCTTCGCTCTTCATGGGGTCGTCCTTCTTCTTCTACCGCGCCCCGTACATGTTTGTTCGCGCTTTCAGCCTCGAATAATTAATGTTGTTGCATGGCGCAGAATTAATGTTGCTGTAGGCAACATGGCGGGTCTACGCACTGCTGCAAACAGCTGTTCGAGGATATAGGTTGTTCTCGTTTTTTTTGAGTTTTATTTGGTGTGTAGTGTGCGTTTTATGTGTATTGAATATTTGTGAATGCTATATTTACAAATTTATTCTGCATATAATATTGTGATGAGAACTAAGGATTAAAAAGAGTTACGATTATATAGTTACTTATTACTTATAACTTTAACTTATTAAAGAATAGTTTTTCAATTACGCAATAATTCAAATATTCATGAGAATAGTTCAGCCCACACTTAACACTATGTAGAATCATTAGTGAATCAAATTTTCACTCAATACTGAAATTCGGTTTGTTGTAAAAAATAATTTTCAGCTCTGAAAAGATTTCTTTCCAATATATAAACAATTAAGAGTACAAAAGTTAATGTTCAACCAATAAAGAAAAGGTTTTCTTGAAAGTGCTAGTATTTATATCAGTAATATAAATAACATTTTAATAATATTAATTAGACTGAAGTAATAAAACTCGTGTCATATTTTAGTGCCTTTTTGTCTTTCTATATTTGACAAGTTAAATGCCTTAACATCCGGGCTCTGCTTGCACCAGAGTGTATTATTTAATAGTTTAGATAGCAAGTTACTTCTTATATCAAAGAGATTTAAATAGTGTTTTATGATGAATTATTTATTATTAATAATTGGATAAAAAATTAATATTGAAAATTAAGAATTGAAGGTAAATGAATTTATTCAAATACAAACAGCCTATGGCTACTATTAAGAATTATTTGTAATTAATATAAAAAATAAAATAAATGAAAATTCAATAAAACAAAATTGCTACTGAAAACGTATAGGAACCACAACCAAACACACCTCCGGAGCACAGCATATGCTCAAAACGTGCAAAATGCTACACAGAATAAGCAGAATTCAATTTTCGACTGTCATCCGTTTTTTCGACTGTCATCAGTCGCATCTCAAAATTCTTATAGAATCTATAGTTATAGATTCCATACATTTGCTTTATGCTACGGTGCACGGCCTATGGAACCTATAAATTTTTTTGAACCAATTGATATGGAACCTAAATGAAAAGCTTTATGCAACCGGCCCTAATTAAAGTAAATATATAACCACTATCTACGCAAAAATGTTAATGCTTGATTTCAAATAAATTACTGAATGATGTTCAAGAACGGAGAAAATGTTGCAGATGTGAAATATAAAATATTCTAAATATAAATGAATTGGACATAATGAATTAATCTCTGAGTGGTTCATATAAATATATCCAAGACCTAGCAAGTAATAGTATGAGGTACGTACTGAACAAAGAAAGTAAGTACTTACCCGTGTGTTAATCATTGTTGTAAGACGTCTCTCTGTATCCTCATTTCTTTTAGATCTTATCAATACATATATTTTTTCTATTCCAGGGCATGACCACAATATTTTTTCTACAAGCAATTTGCCCAGAAATCCGGTACAACCTGTCAGAAAAATTGACTTTCCCGCGTAAAAATCAGCCACTGAAGAGTAGCCATTTTCTTCCATTACAGGCAAGTCCATTGTTTTCACTGACATATTTGGTACGCTGAACAAACAAGTAAGACCTGCAAAATATAATAAATGTTTTATTCAGTTTACGTCCTTATGTTGTGTTTTTTCTTCCTCATTCTGTCCTCGTTCTTGAAGTAAATTTCCAAACAGATACCAAATTCTCTACAAACTGGAATCGAACGTTCGTTAAAATATGAGTAGTTTAACAAACAGTTTTTCTTATTCTTTTCATTTCATAGTTGTTGGTTTTTCTATTAAGAGCTTTACTTCTACTCTTTGAGAATTGTGATTGTATTGTAACGCATATTGCGTCATCTGCCGGCGCCACCCCGTACTAGATGGTATGCGCGAATGTTGACCTCTGCCGGCGTCCCCCGAACTAAAGGTTCCGGAGTATACGCGGAGTGCGACATTTGTGGGCGCGCCCTCGCACAAGATGGTCCCGGAGTGTTCGCGATGTTTATCGCAAGCCAGAAAATTCTAGTCGGGCGCCAGCCGGGCCGCCACACGGCGGCCGGCGACCACGAGTCAGTTCGCGGAGTTCGCGGTCCCGAGAGTTCGCGTCGCGTGTGTTAGCATCGTGTGTGGATAGCTTAGTTAATAGCGTATAGTTTTAAAAGTGAGCAGAAGTCGAGCACGGCTCCTTCTACCTCACGTAGTCTCGCGAAGTTTAGCGAGAAGTGTAAGTTGTCGTTTGTGAGCGAGTAGAGGTCGAGCACGGCTCCGTCTACTCACTAGGAAAGTAGCAGTTTTACTGAAGATACCATTAGAATTCAGCTTCATTTGTTATCATAAAGTACTCGATAAATAGATTACGACGTACTTTGTCGTTGGGACTCATCAAGGCTTTAACTTATCACACGGTAAAGAAGTGCTTTTGCTCAATGAACGTAAGTTTAAATTAATATTTTTTTTTACGAACGTTATTCTTGATTCCATCCAAACAATTGTAAATCGATGTTTTCCCCTGAAGCCGTTTTTTTTTTGAAAAAAATTTCAAAAAAATTCTGCCCATCGGTTAAAATAAAATATGAAATTCAAACTTTTCCAAAAATCGTTTAAAAACCCAAAATTGCGTGGAGTGGATATTTAAACGTCGGGAAATTCCAGTCACTCGTATTGATCATTTTTTGGGGACAAACCCACCCCGCTTTTCCCCTTTTTGAAGCGCTGGGCTTTTCCGCCCGGGACTCTACCCCTCATTCTTTCCCCAGTCGCAAGATTTTGTGGGGAAACGACGCAGCGTTGGTTTGAACAGGATGCTTTTGAAAGGATTTGCTTTTGTTGATTTTGCCTCACTATGTTCTCCAATTTTTAAATTTAAAAAAATTTTAAAGATTTTTATACAAAAAGGTTTTTGGGGATAACGGGCCATTCTCCCTAACCCAAAAGGGGGAGCAAACCCGGTTTGAAAATTCTTAATTTTTAATTTTTTTAGGTTTAACATTATAGGCTGCAAAAACACTTATTTTATCAATGAAAAAATTTTTATTTAAATGTAAAATTTTTATTTTTTTAAAATTATTTATTTTAAATTTTTAATTAAAATTTTCGGGAAAATTCATGTGACTCAAAACCACATCCAGCAACATAACGCTTTAAGTGTGTAGGGAACCACCCTTTTAATAAAAATTTAAATAATATTTCACTTCAAGAACATTTCAACTTTCTCAACGTCTGTTTTCAGTATTATTATCTTTAGGCATGTTGTTTTCTCTATAGTTTCTAAATACCATAGATGTCCATGTGACTCAAAATAAATTAAAAAAGAACATTTTAGTTGGGTTTAGAGTAAAATTTTACTACTCAATACGAACGATGTGCTAGAAAGAATAAAGGTATCAAGTTTAGAAATTAAGAATACTCTTTTTATTCCATTATATTACAAAAGTTAAAAATATTACCAACTGATATTTGAAAAGTAATAAAATAGCCGTTTTTGTAAGCTTAAAACGTCTTTGTACACGCCTGTTGAACAAAACACATTAAGTTATTTAATACTGGGTATGATTTCCATTTGCTTTGATTATTGTCTCTAGTCTTTGCAACATAGATTTCAGCAGCGTTGCCGTAGTCGCAGGGTCAATTAAACTTCGTTCTCTCAGACATGTATGTATACTATTTTTTATTAGACAAACTGTATTTTCTACTTTTAATCCCAGGGCTGACCACATATGACCTACAGGGTTATATGTGATCAGTGAATGTCAGGGAATTTAAAAAGTGAATGAATTTGCTTTCTTAGTGTTTTAGGGTAGCTATGATCTAGTGGCGCCTCTAGAGTGACCAGTTAGTAATCAAGGAGGGCACCAAATATAGAATATTTACCGCTTAAATGTCCATTACTGGTCATTTAATTAATGCACAAGTCTTGTCTAAGGCATCCCAATTCTTTTACTAATATTCTGTCTTCATAATTCAAGATTCTGTTAGGTAAATATATTACTTTATTTATGTTAAAAATGAATGACGATATTTATATGGTTTTGTGAAATTTTAAATTTAAAACACGTTTACAAATTCTCGTACAGATCAAATACACCCAATTTCGCACAGAAGCATTAAGTAACACATTTTAAACACCATGAACTAAAGTTCCCAACGTTGTAAATGTCAAAATTCAGGCAGACACATGGCGTGGTCGCACATGATTGTGACCGACGAGTGCTTACATAATTCTCTCTCACTTTCTTCCCTACAATGAAGAATCCATCCTCGTGTTAAAAGGCCAAGCAGCGGCCACAGGCCTCCTGTGATCAATGTCATGTTGCCAAATCCTGGGCTGTTGCCACTTGCTCGGTTATCGCTTCCGAGCAAGGATAACAAAACGCTCACTGCCGACCACTCGATACAGCTCTCTGTCGGAAAATAAGAGTTCCAGTGCAGCTAGTAATCACTGGATTTTCAAAAATATTTGATTGAAAACACTCCTACCATTGACACAGTTTCTGTTCATCTGACTACCAATACAAACAATAGAAAAGCCGGTGTTATTTTCTTGTTTTATTGATAACGGGTACGTAATAAATTACAACTTTTACACTACTAAAAAGTTCATTCTTCTAATAAACCTCAAGGAAACGACGGCTGAAAGAGAAGAATATATATATATATATATATATATATATATATATAATAAAATTATATAATTTATTGAAAATAAAAGATATAAAAATTTCACGTCTACAGTTGATTTTAAAGTCTTTTTGACAGATACATACATTGTAAAAATAAAACTAAGAATGCAGGCTGGGATTTGAGCCCCAGATCTTCAACACAACAAGGAGCCGCCCAACCAGATACGCTACAATACTGACCATGGGCAAGTCACTTTTGCTGTGTTCTTAATATTACGATGTTCTTGATACTAGAAAATTCTTTCGAAAAAATAGCAACCGCTATTGGTTTTTTCAGACAAAACTCTAAATGAAATTCATTTAAAATTTAATATTTAAAAACGATTGCATCTGGAAATAAATCTCCAGCATGTATATTGGTGTTCGAAAACATATATATTGTCACCATATAACCAACTTTTGCGAAAAACACTCATATTTTAAGAAACGTGCGCATGAGATGATTTGGTCTCATATTGAAAAGAAGATTAAGAAAGAAATATGTATAATTATCTTTCGTCTAACGCAGTGTATTCTCCAGACAACATTCACAGTAGTAGCGAATAGTACACAAAAACCGCCAGAATAGAAAGCATTTCTTTCGGTACATTTTTCAGTGTTAGAGGAAAATTATTATGTCACACAATAGATCTAAATATTCCATCTTTACTCCACAGAAATAAGACAAAGAACATTTACTCATTCGTATACGAAGTAGAGAACTCCAGTGTTATAGACAAACTTGAAATCCACTTTGACATATTTTAAGAAACATAATGTTTAGAACAAGGACAGTTTAAAAATTTATGAGATCCTGTTTTTAGAGAATTTAGTTAAATCGCTTTTAGAAAATTGTTATTATCTCTTATGGTTTTTGAAACTATTCCAATTTTCTTAACCCATTTATACAATTTTTTCAAATATACAATTTGTCTGATTTATTACGCAGGATTCAAGCAGCAAGCTTTAAGTCATATTTACTATGCGGACGAATAATATGAAACAATTGAATATTTGTAATATTGAAAAATTAAAGCTATGTAATGGAAATACGACTTACTATGTTATCAGTACACGTTGAAAAGGTTGTGATAGCTCAGTGGCATTATTACAGTTTGCCCTGTAACGTCACTGACCCAAGAGTTCGAGTTGGCGGATGTTGGACTGTAGTTGCATATGTAGGTCGAAAAACTTTGGAACCGTTTTGGAGAAAAGTTTGAAAATGCTCCCGAGGGGCTTCAACTAAATTAACCCCAAAATTTGAAGAATTATTTTAAAAGTAGTGCAGGGCCTCGATTCGGGCCAGATCGTTAATGGAAAATTCATTTTGACAAAAATTCTACGAATAGTTTACACATTAGTGTTCACAGAGAAACAGACTGACAGACAGACCAGCGGACATATCGACGGACAGACGGACGTTTTGAAATATTAACAACACACTCTCGGTAACTTAAGACCCCAAAACGTGAATTTCCATTAAAATCTCGACATCAATTTACTGCAAACATTACATACATACCTCTCTAAATATTACTTTTGTTCCTCCGAATGTTTACGAGAAAGTCAAAAATAAATAAATAAATAAATACTCTTTCACACACCACTGAGTAGGTTACACGCAAAAAAGAATACCAAATACAAATCCCGCATTCCTGCCAATCAGAATGCAGTTGTAATGTTATTACATAAACAGGGGGCCCCACTAACTACAGACCACGTCCAGAACTTCTAAACGGTTCAGGATATCGAAATGCAGTGTTTGCTGAACAATGTGGAATCATTGGGCAAGTAACAAGTCGTAGAGAAACTGTCTATAATTTTTTTTAATTTTACAGAAATTCAATCATATTCGATTTCGAAAAAACACAATGCATTTCCGTCTTCTGCATTTTCAAGATTGTGGCAGCACTTGGCGCTATAAAATAAGAAACGCTCTAATCAGTATGAGCAGTCGCCAATGCAGATATGCATTTTTGTTACAGTTTGGTAAATTTACACTGATAGAACTGTCAAGAGTATTTCAATTTTTTTATTACTTTGTTCTTCTGGAGGTACGTGTTTAAATAGGAAGTTTAATTATCGTGAATAACAATAAAAATGTCTATCTATATTTTTTTTATGAATTAATCAAGATATTACAATGAAAATCTTTAAGAATTCATTGGCTTCCCATGTTTTAAAATGACTTGTTTCTGCACTGTGTTAGATTTTTGTAAGTTTAAAAATGAATTATTATTATTATTATTCTCGTTTTCGCTACAACATTTTTTATTTCGTTCTTTTCGATTATCGTTGATTTGAAATTTCAGAAGAAGAAAAGTTCAACTCAGATGAACAAATAGGAAAAATCTCTCATTCTGATTGTTAAAATTGATGTTTGTTCATATGTTTTTTTATGTCAAGACTGGTTTGCATTCCCTTCAACCTGCAGGTCATCCCCCTCACACTCCCCTCTCCCCAAAAAATATTGTCGTGAAGGCTCCTTCCCAAAAAGGCGACTTTAAAAAGGGTGCCCGTTTATTTTAAAATTTACCCTGAAAAAAAATCTAGTTTTAATTGTAATCCAATGCTGATGAAAAAATATATAGTTCCTTTTAAAAAATCAGAGAAAACTGCTGCTCAGAGAAAACTACTTGTTCAGAAAACTGCAGCTCGATACCTTGAACCGTTTATGGGGGTGGTCCATATTTGGTCGGAACTAATACTAACATGATATGACTTTCTAAAAAAAAATTTTAAGGAGGAAAAATCTTCATTCTAAATTTTCATCCTAAATCGTTATATTTAGTTTTAACGATTTTATTAATGATTTCTACTCCGAGACACGGAGAACGCTCGGTAAGAACAAAATAAGTAAACGAAATTGAGGGTATTATGATTTTTGTGTCGTCGTATTGTTGAAATGACGACTGATTCTTTCATATGCTCAGAGATTTTCTGTTTCATTAAGATGACTTTGGCATATAAGACTTATAAATTTCCATGATTTTGACTCGATAAGCAATGACCTCAAACAATCCACATAAATTCGGAGGATAGTGTCAAAAAGCATTGTCGTGTTAGTGTCGAATGGAAAAGAATGCTTCTAGGGTTCAATTATTCCGAGTTCACTTCTGAACTTGGAATAATTGAATTTTAAAAACATGTTTGTTTGTTTGTTTGTTTGATCTGGGCTGTCCGGTTGTTTGTTTGTTTGTTTGTTACGTCAAAAACGCAGTTAAAAACTGCGTATGACGTGCTATGGGGAAAAGTGAATTGTGTGCTTATTTTCAAAATTCTGTGATCCCTACACTAAGTCATATACTACTTAAAATTGAAAAAAAAATGTTTATTTGAAAACTTTGCACCTTCATTGAGATTTACTTAACTGCATACGTAAGATCACATTTCTTCAATTACAAATGCCAATACTCCATTACAACAGTATTATTACTTTTTCGCATATTCCATGCCGATGCTATCTGCTCTTAAAAGCCTGGTCACTGATTACTGGTTACTGACTTACTGGTTAAAAATGAAATTGTGAATGTTATAACAATGTATTTCGTATTTTGAACGTGTGAATACTGAAGAACCGGAAGCTTTAATGTCTATATTTATACGTGAATGACAATTAATGCAAAATTATTGTTTTCTTGTAGATTTAATTTGAAACATTTCCACAATTTTATATGTAAAGAATTGGCTTCCTAAGGAGGTGGATAATGGCTTTCTCCTTCGGAAAGAGTGTGTTTTATGCTTACCAGCTCAGCCTATTTCGTCTTGCAACGTGTGGAGAAAAGATGCAATTTTAACTGGGAGGTATTTCTGGAAGCCAATTGCTGACTCTTTCTTGCTCCCAAGTTGAAGTTTATTCGGTAACCGACTCGAGTAGTATTTTAAAATTTATGCTCTAATGGTTAAACAAATGGAACATAAAATATTTAGAATAAAATGAAAAACTAGAGAGCTTAAAACCAGAAATATCTAGCCAGCAACAATTTTCATTGCAATATATGCAAGCGTTGTGGTCGCTTGTCCCATCCACACCCATTAGGAACTTCAAATGTATTTGCCGGAGAAACTAAGCGAGCCGTTGCAAAACGGCTTGTAGAATAGCCTTGCGTGGGAACTGCCAAAAAAATAGTTGACATGACATGCTAATTTCTTATAAACAATTACGTATCTCGAAAACGAAAAACCATAGCGCCAATCGGATTGCGGAATTTTGCATCTGGCTTAATGGCAATTTTAAAATAGCAATACATTTTGCTTCAAAAATTTAAATTTTTTTAACAATTTCCAACTTTTGCAATTCTAAAGTGGAAAGAGTTCTCCGATGTCCCAGAACCGAAAACTGCGAATTAACAATTTGGCAATAATTAAAAAATTATAAACAATTTCGAAATGTGCGCTATTTCTGCCGGGGAGTGTGCCTAAATTGCCCAATATTTGATGATCGCAAAATACCAATTTTGACATTAGATACAAATTAATTACCAAATATCTAGTTTAATTGTTACTTTAATGATAAATATACACTTGGCGTTTGAATTTTTCTGTCCTTTATTGAAATGGTTCCCTAGAAGTCCCCTAACGATTTGAAAAATACAGTATTTTGCATATTTTCAAATGTAATATACATATGAACAATTGAAAATTTGCAATTATAATCGGTTGGACCGCTTCTGTTGGCGCATGTAGTGATGCCAACTTATGAAAATGAATTGTGAACTATATGAGTATAACATACAGTATACACATTCACACACACACACAAAAAGGAAAACCCAATACATAGTCAAATTACAATTTGGACATAAAATCAAAATAAATTAAAATTAAAATAATATAATTAAAAACACAAACAAACAATTAATATATCAATAATTAAGTAAGAGGGTGCAATTGGTATTATGAGGCCAGGCTATTGTTGTTGATAATATTAGCATATATACTGCTCAATCCTTCTATGTCAGTTTTGTGATTACATGTTCTATTGTTGAATTTCTGTATGTATAGCATTTCCTTGGTAATTCTCTTTTTTAGATGATGCTCTTTATCAAGAATGGAAGCACTGTCAAAATCAAATGTGTGCTTCTCATTTATAGCATGTTTAGCTAGTGCACACAATGATGTCTGATTTTTTATATCATTTTTGTGCTGTGTAATTCTTTTTTGTTTTATGTTTAGTGTTACTAAATACCAATCTACCAAGGTTGTTCTGGTTTTTGTAAGTAATTTTAGTGTTATTATTATCCAATGTTTTGCCTAGAGATTCTGAAAGACCCTTGATGTAAGTAATAGACCTGAACTCTTTATTGTTTGTTTACTGTTGACTATTGTTATTTGCAATATTATGAATGATTTTATCTTTGTATTTACTGTTGAATAATATATTGTTGACTAATTTATGAGGGAATGAATTTTGTAAAAGGATGTTTTTTATAATTTGGAGATTCTTTTTGTGAAATTCTGGATTGCTCAAATTAAGAGCTCGATGTTTTAGAGCAAGTGCAGATTTATTTTTGCTCAGTGGGTGGTGAGATTTGAAATTCAGATATATGTCTGACCTAATGGGTTTTCTGTTCCAGTCAGTTTTGATTGTACCATTTTTATTCTTAATTACAAGAGTATCTAAAAAGGGGATTTTTTGGTTAGTTGCATATTCTATGGTGAATTTTATCTTTTGGTGGTATGAATTGAATATATTTAATAAGGTGTCACCTTTATTATATGGTATGGCTAAAAAGTAAGTCATCCACATACTTGAAAATGAATGGGATGTGAAAATCAATTTTCTGGAGAGTTTCATCTAGTAACTTGTTCATCACTATGTCAGCGATAATAGGTGCACAGGGTGAGCCCATTGCGATACCATCCACCATACTATAAAACTGGTTATTATATATAAATATCCTTCTTGACAACACAATTTATACATTTCCATAAATTCACCCTTGTTCATATTACAATGTAGTTTGATTTTGTTCCATTCTGTAGAAATAATGTCTATAGCTAGTTGCATGGGTATATTAGTAAATGCATTTTCATAAGTTGGCATCACTACATGCGCCAACAGAAGCGGTCGCACAGCATGCCTATCTCAATTAAAAAAATTTTTATAATGTATAGAATAGTGAACAAAATAGGCAATAAGGATGTTTAGTATGTATAACTAAGAACACTACAGGTAAATTAATACAATAATTATTCTGTTCATAAACTATTGTTCAACTGCAAATATAGATTAAGTGATGTACTTACTGTACATATCTTTGTATATACATTTTATCTGTTCTCTAGCCCTGATGAAGGCCAAATATACGGCCGAAACGTCGGCAATGTAAAAAAATGTCGTTTTCTTTCTTGTGACCCAATCTCAAGAACCAGCAGACAGATAATTACATCGGGTCAAGAACCATTGAATATTATCCTATATTTACAATATAGGAAGTGTGGGGTACGGAACGTGTCAATGTTAGGCTAGTTTTTGCCAGGGACGTAGTGCCTGCCTTAGTGCGTAGCCTGCCTTAGGACGTAGTGCCTGCCTTAGTGGTGTCGCGGGTTATGTCGTGAGATCATAGGTTCCATTCCTTGTTTTTCTTAGATTGTTTTACACAATAATAATTAGCAACGTGCAGGTCTTTTAACACTAGTTTGTTTACATCCACATTGCAGTGGATTAATTATTCTTGATTATTTATTTATGTTGCCCTAAAAAGGGCAATTTTCTCTCTTTAATAAGAGGATCAAAATCATCCTTCTCTATCACGGCTTGTTATCTGGGTGAACTCAAGCCACCAACGAAGCAGGATAGTTGGGACAATGCGCTATCTCCTCCCACGTACCAATCCCAGAGAGCATCTGCCGTGGACGGGGGTGGATCTGGCCAATGTTCTGCCATGACACGTTTCGTCTCAGCCCTCATATTTTCAATTGGGTTCCCGTCAGCTCTACGAGGAGGCCAGCCCAGAACCGGTACTTCCTCCTGCTGTGCACGCCATTCCTGAATCAATTTACTTTTGTGAACCGACGTGCAGTAACGGGAGATAGCCCGCAACGACGCCCGGCCTCCGAAGTAGAGAGAATCCCATTTTCAATCAACGCTACGACTCCCTCCTTGACTGACCGATTGTAATGCGACATGGTGAAAGAATGAGGGCTAGAGTCCACGGCGCGGCAAGCCGCAGCGCTTCAAGAGAGGGGAAATGCAAGTGATGGGTTTCGTCCTCAGAGAAATGATCAATACGAGTGACTGGAGATATTCACTGACGTTAACTATCCACTCCACGCAATTTTGCGTATTGTAACGATTTTGGACAATGTTCTGAAATTACATATTATTATGTTCTAACCGTAGTGGTAGCAGGAATTTTTTTCGAAATTTAGATTCATAAAAACTATTGACGGCTTGCATGGTAATACAGTCTTTTTTGATATTACAATTGTTTGGTGATGGAATCACCAGAATAACGTTCGTAAAAAAAATATTAATTTTAACAAATACACACTGAACACACATTGAACAAAAGAACACAAATACACATTGAACAAAAGAACTTGGTCGTGTGATAAGATGAAGCCCTGATGAGTCCCAACGAAAAAAGTACGTCTTAATCCAATTATTGAGTACTTTATGATAACAAATAAAGCTGAATTCTAATGGTATCTTGTGAAATATTTTGATATTTCGATAACAAAAGTGTCGTCAAATGATGATATTAAGCGAGAGTGTTTTGTAATATTCATTTGTTTTTCACTTCCCAGGCAATATTCTGCGTCCGTTTATTTTCTGACTCCCAATTCACAATTAGAGAAAGCGTACCTCCGCATCTTCGTTCTGATAGACTGAAACATTTTCTGGAGAAACTTCAATAAAGTTTTAAAAGTTTTTTTTAAAACTTAATTTAATTAATTTAAATTACATAATTAACGTTATTCACAATTTAAATTTTAATTCTGGGGAAATTTCAGAAAAATATTGCTAAGGGTGTATTATTTTTTTATATTTTGGGATTAAATGAAAAAAAATAGTTCACGTATTGGTAGTGAACTACTTCTCCATTTCAATGAATTATTTTAAATTAGTAAATAGTACTAATTCTTGCGCGAAGACACATTTTTTTCTTAAGATCAAATTGCTCCCATTAAAATTAACTGAACTCGTACTTAATTTCCCATACCTTAGATTGGAAATTTCTGTCATTAATTATGTATAAGATCGATTATTCTCAGAACAAATCATCATATTTATGGTGTACTTCTCAATATTCTGTCTGTGCTAAGTACAAATGTGTCTTATAATAAGAAAGAATTTTCGTCTTCCTAAAACGTGTGTATACTGTTTAGTTGCAGGTCTTATTTCTATATTTAAATATGTATAGCATTACAATGTATACAAAACTATTATGCGTTGATTATATTAAATTTCAATTATTTTTCACAATTTAAAACACGACAAGAACGTGTTCTCACAAAAGGGCGTAACAAAGTATTCTCGAAGGGAGGGTAGTGTAATTGGATTAGTGTCACATTCTACAGACTCCACCTTTTATGCCTTTGAAAGCGAGGAGAAAGGCGGAATTAAATGTGTATCCCATTGAAAATATTTTCGAAATTTCTGTTGTAGTACATCATACTTCACTAAAAGTGATAATACTTTGCATCTACAGACCTCCAACAAAGAGAACTGCAGATTATATTTTGTTCTTCCTGTAAAAATGACTTGCTTAAGGGCGGGAATATATTTTCAGAAAATGCCGATGTCTATTACTATAACACTCGACGTAGAAATCATATTCGGACATATAACATTACAAAAATCCAATCAATACATGTTTAAACGACTAAATTCGATAGAAAAGTTTAAATCCCAAGTGAAATCGTTTCTGCTGCATAAAATTAGAGACTATACTGAGCATCACAAGAAAAGTAATATTAATTTTAACAATTATACATAATGCATTATTTAACATTTGAACTGTATAAATGTGTATAAACAACCTGTAACAAGTATTGTATTGCAGCCTGCGGTTCCATGACCCCCATCTCGATCAGGTTTTTTCGTCCAGTTTCCTGATCCATTGAGCAAATCTGGATCCCTTGTTTTGCTTCTGAACATAAATGTAACTTCTTTTTCTGTGCACGTCTTCTAGAATTCTGTGGGAAATTCAATTATTCAAATTATCGTTTCCATGTTGTCGTGGCAGGAAGTATTATTCCAAAAGACAACATGGATAAGGGCCAAAATTTATTGCCTTTTTATCGTTGAAAATAGATTTTATTACATTTGCTTTTTTTCCCAAAATTTAAGTAGTATTTGACTTAGTTTAGGGGTTCACAGAATTTTGAAAATGCGCACACAATTCACTTTTCCCCATAGCACGTCATACGCAGTTTTTAACTGCTTTTTTTGACGTAAAATAAATAAAATAAATAAATAAAGGGGAAAACGTCCGAGGACAGGCCACTTGAGTTACTAGAAGAGCCAGTGATAAGCATTGCTTGCCTTAGAGTTGAAGATTGCTCAAGCACGGTGTCAAGTATACATTATTACTCTTTAAATTACTAACAAATGAGATATCATTGAATCGCTCCATTGATCTATTCATTTCAAGTAAAAATGTGTAGTTCTATTTGAAAATTCACATGTGATTTAATTTCTCTAAAATTAAAAATAATACACAGAATATATCTGTTGCCCAAAACTTGCCTCGTGGAATAAATATGAAAATTATCTATCGTGTCACCGTTCTGCTCAAAAACATTTTGCGAAATAATTTGTTGATAATCAATTTCCTCGCTAGACGGTATTGGCATAAACGTTACACCACTGAGCACCCAAACACAAATAAATCTTTACATTTGTAGGAGAACGATTAGTCTCAGCGTTTTGAAATTTGCAAGAGAATTTATTTATAATACAGACGAATCAAAATAGCCAAACTACTGTTTCAACGATACATTAAGAATATAAATGAAATTTTGAAAGCTAATAATAGCTCATGAGCAACAATTTCCACCGATTCGTCGTAAGTCAGAAATCGTTTTTTTATTTAATCAGCAGAAAGCAAGACAGCGCAAAACTATTTGAATTTTATACTTGGCTCCGAGAGTGAATGAATTGTCTACAAACAAAAAAAGGTTGGCATCAGACCCTAAGAGCCTATAAACAATTACGTATCTCGAAAACGGAATTTTGCATCTTGTGTAAGGGAATTGAGATGAGAGAATAAAAAAGAATTGCAACATTTGTAAACTTATAGACAATTTCCAATTTTTGCAATTCCAAAGTGGGAAG
The DNA here is from genome assembly GCA_964035755.1 of Teleogryllus oceanicus. Classification (NCBI taxonomy): domain Eukaryota; kingdom Metazoa; phylum Arthropoda; class Insecta; order Orthoptera; family Gryllidae; genus Teleogryllus; species Teleogryllus oceanicus. The sequence goes on from CAXIVR010000004.1 coordinate 642,960, forward strand.
GGTTCTCTGATGTCCCAGCACAGAAAACTGCAAATTAAAAATTTAATAAGCAATTCCGAAATGTGCGCTATTCCTGGCGGGGGTGTCACCAAATCGTCAATTGAATATATGCAATTGTAATCGTTTTTCTTATCGAAAAAATCTGTAGTATACTGGACATTTAATAAAGCTCATGAATTGTGCATGAACAATGGTTTTCGAATTAAAATGTGTATAAGAAATCAATGGGTAACATCAGTGTTATTGTATCTGATATCAATGTAATTTCTTCAAAAAGAATTGTGCTAACAGTGGCTAAGTGCTATGGGTTCATTTATATTTCATATATTTTCAATATTAATACAAGTGTTTCTTCCATGCATTTTTTATTTGAAAATGTTTTGAAAATTTTGAAAGAATTAAGTTTCAAATTAAGAAGAAAAGGTTATTTATTGTTTTAGGTATGAATCCATTAACTTAATTATCTGATATTTTTATTTGGATTTTGAGTAATGGTGCACGGAAAATTATCACTTAGAACGTTTGAAAAATGGCGTTTAAAAATTGCGCATATCTTATTTTCGTTGAAATCATCGGAATTTCCGAAAATTTGAAATGTAGAATAATGCAATAAAGTAAGAAGCAAGTATTTTCTTGCATTATTTACCACTAGTTAGATTTCCTTTTTAGATTTTTTGCAACATTTCGCTAACACTTACCTTCGTTGTGGATGGAAAGAAATTATGCGACTTGCTCATATAAAGGTCTTCAAGAAGGAAATCTGGGACCATCGGCCTCGACTGCTGGTTTGCACGTATGAGCTGCCTTATAAAGGTTGTCTTTCTCACGTTCATTTACCGCCCAAAGAAAAGATGACGTTACCACTATATCTCCTTGATCGCCTGTTTTGCGAAGAGATATTTTCATGCGATGAAACAACATATTCTCATGAACACAAGCGTAACGTAACGTGATATTGCAATATAACCGGTTCCTATAATAAAATCGCAATAAAAAAACGGATTCAACTCTATTTAATTTTGCAATTAAAAAACTAGGGTATTTCAACTCTCTTTTCATAAAAAAAGTGTTGTTCCTTGCCATAGCATTTAATGGCACCAGCGTCGTTTCGTCGACCGCACCATCGACTTTTGCTTCCTCTCCCGCATTTTGAGTTCATCGTAGGGAGAGTCCCTTGTCTGTTTTGAGAAAGTTGAGTTCAGCTGCAGCTCGCCGTCACTTCGCATGGGTAGTTGCTCAGAGCAGGATTCCAATGCGCAATTGACACTATGTGCTTCATTACAAGTTCCATACTAAATTGTTTTGTGGTATTGTTCAGTGGTTCATACGGTATCGAAGTTTTAAGTGTCATAACTTCGGACATACGTTAAAAAACTGCTTCAACGGCAACTTCATGCCAGAAGTCGTGGCAGAGCGACCCTGGAATGTTCGGTGGTTCCAATGAGAGGTATTCTCTTGCTACGCCTCAATGGCTGCGGCACGTATCTTGAGTGAGTGTGTCACCCGTGGTGTCACACAAGTATGTATTCCTAAGGTTTGTGTATTCAAGGATTAATTTCGCTACAAAATGTGGTTTGTGTGTAATTGACTGAGAATAATTGCACTGAATTGTACATGTTTCATTAAAAATTAATATAATTTGTTGTAGTATAATTTGTAAAGAGTGGAAGAAAGAAATTGGATTCTAAAAAAAAATTACAAGATTTGCATACAAAATTCTATTACATAAACGTTTTGTCCTTTTCACCTTTTAAATTCCGGAGTATGTGTGATCATTTTTTAATAAATTATTTGACTGAATCTTATATATGTAGAAATGCGAAAACAACAATTTCAACACTTGAAAATAATGTAAATGTATGTATGAAATCATAGTTAATACTTAAAAAACTTCATTTTAATTAATACGATAAAAGATTGAAATATGTTGCAATTTTCATTGTTCATAAAATGTACATTTAACATATCATTCCACTAATAGTTTTTTGAATTTTTTTATTTATGGTCGCTTTATAAAATCAATCTCACCAACGACCACTATCATAATACAATTTTAAGGAAAAACATAATAGTTACATTTTTACAACAACATTCAATCTAAGGTATTACAATATTTTTAATTATACATGGTTTTTCAGTTTTTTAATTTCTAAAAGTTTTATTACTTCTATCCGTCTGTGGAATTGAGTATTGATTTTATGGTTCCTTTCAGAAATTTTCTAATATTCTTTGTAGCAGGGCATTCAATAATAAGGTGGAAGGTGTAAAATGCTGTACCACACTTTGGGCAGGGTTCTACATCAGACCTCTTGAATGAACGGCAGAAATTGAGATTGAAATGTGATTATAACCTGCTGTGTTCTCATACAGTGTTTTCCGGGCAAAACTGGGGCAAGGATGGATTGTCTGATTAAATGGAGTTTGGAAACATTCAACTTCCAGTTAGAGTCCCAATAACTGAAGCAGGAGTCTTGGAAATGGCCTTCAATTTGGCTGCCGGCGGATGTAGATGTTGTGGCTAGTTTAGCGGCTGCATCAGCTTTCTCGTTGCCAATGATTGTTTTGTGCTAGAGGATCTATATTATTTCTAGATGGGTCCCACTTACAGCTTGATTTTCTAAGATCTTCTGAACTTTTTGGATAATTGGGTTGGAAGTGAATCTGTTCTCAATGGTTCTCAGAGTTGATAGCGATTCTGAAAATTTGCAATGGGACAGCCTTTTGAAGTCTTAACACTTAGAACAATGGCTTGAAGGACTCACAGGTCCTATGCCCCAACCCATGCCCCACAGATATCTATGGAGAAGTAACCCGGGAGGTGGTGACAGTCAAGTTTAATTGATGATTGGTATGTAGCTCAGCCTAAAATTCCGTCACGATTAGACTAGTCTGTATAAACTTGGTAGTAGTTGTATTCTTGGAGTAGTGTAGATATTCTTTCTTGTAGCCTACCAATAGGTTCAGTGAAGTCTGATGGGATTTTTACGAGGTCGGTGTTAGTTAAGATATTAAAGTTCTGTATGGGTGGGATGGGATGATTGCGCCTTGGAATACAAAGTGCTTTGACGATATAGAGAGACGACATTAAGAGCCGATATATGCTGTTTCCACGAATTTTTGGAATCAAATAGTTTACCCAGAATTTTCAACACATAAGTCCTTTTCAATTAGTTTAAGAACAACTTCTTCATTATCGTCAATTCTTCTTGTGAACACTATAAACTATGATTTAGTCTTCGAGATAGTAATTCCTTCATTGGTTGAGCAGTTGGTAATTCTATCTACCTATTCTTGCATAATACTTTTAGTAACCTTAAGGTTATTACCGCTACTTATCAAGGCAACATCATCAGCAAAACGAAATATTATCATTGGGTCTTGTATTACTGCTTGCTTCATTAATAACTAGGAGTAATAATAGAACACTAAGGACAGATCCTTGTGGTAAACCATTCATCTCTGAGCTTTGTACTAAGGAAGGAGTGGACTGTATTTCGATGTTTTTTGTACTACATTCCGGTCCGGTCCGTTCGATCGTTCAGTTCAAGGAAATTTAGCGGTAAGGACCATCCGTCAATAAGTCTTGGTTTTATTTTGCACAACAATTTAATATTTGGTCACTTATCACTTACAGATTGATTTACGTAGGTACAGTTAATTACATTGATTTTCAAATACATGACAGTTCAGATAATTGCACGTGTAAGAGCACTACACGGAGCCGACAGACATTTGCTACGACTCGTGGCACTTGAAATAATTGCACTTGAGTTAACAATAATAATTTAATGCTCGGTAATGGCTAATCGCTTTACACGAGACTTCAACGATATTATGAGTAACAGTGCTACACGGAGCCGGGAGTACTTACGTTTAATCGTTTCCTTTTACGCACTAACGTTTGTTTACACAGCGACCAACGTTGCGAGAGTTTGATCAGAAATCGCAAAGGACTGGGGATAAGCCTCAGCCAATCAATACTGAGCATTTGAATTTGTTCTGGAAACTAACAGTACAAAGTTCGTTTATATCGGTTGCCGTTCTGCCGGCAAGCCGTTGTCACTTCTTGGAATTCACTCCCGTACACGAGCGCACGCTGGAGAGGTGCCCACGTGCATCCCGGCGGACGCGCGTCCGATAGGGGTGGCAGGCGCGGGACGCCGTTCACAGATAAAATAGTCTTCCAAGCACTAAGATTATATAAAAACCTTCTGCTCTGCTGTGGGGCCAAACATACACCCCCTTTGGAAACCGCAGGTTTAGCACCAAGAAATGAGAGGGCACAACAGCATACGGCTAAGCATAATTTAGACATATTCTATACTGTTTTTGTGCAAAATGTTTTTTATATATACATGAAGAAATAGTAAAAGATTAATACTAGGGATCATAAATAATTAATACATTATAAAAAGGGGAGAAGAGTACAAGTAGGGATGGCAATAGGTGACACACTCGCAAAAGAGACTGACTGGCCAATCCTGAACATAGGTGAGAGGACAAATGCCGAGGATGACAAGCCAGGACTGAAATGCGATTACAGAGACGAAGAACAGTTCAAACGAGAATGAGAAGTCATGAGCTGAACGCAGGTAAAGAAGATACGTGCCGAGTATGACGAGTCAGAGCCTACAATGAAGAGCAGAAAGTGAGAGAGGCGAAATAACACAAAAACCGAAGCGGACAGGACAAGACTGCGCAGAAGAAACTATATGCCTGACACTTGAAGCTAAACTCACGTATGACAGATTACTACATTATATCTGCGTGTCTCAAAATGTTGCATCCTTGCCTTAGCTTTCCCTCAGTGATTATAGTCTAAAGGGGGTTCAACAAGTGCGTTTGAAGATTGCTGATTATGAGCTATTGAGATACGTTGAGCTACATGCTACACGACAAAAAAGATAAGATTAGCGCAAGAAATGACGAGCCCGAATCGGGAATGCGTGGGAGAGACAAGTAAAGCACAACCGAGGGCGACCGACCTTCAACTGAACTTAGGTTAGGGGACAAATGCGTGGCGGACCTGACCGCAGGATGTGTGAGTGAAGAATAGAGTGACAACAAACACACAATGACAACAACAAAGCATATAACAATTACATCTAACAAGGCATTACAAACGGAAAACCATACATACCATTACGGCAATCAAAACGACAATTACAATGAGAAAACAAACGACAAAGAAACTATACTCTGTAATTAACCTAGTTATGGAGACTAATCACAACCTAACCTACTTTAAATGAAACTTAGAGTACTCTAAATCTAGGTGGAATTAATATGTACATTATTAGCTGTCCACATAGCCAAAAGGCAAGGGGCACAACCTATTGACGTGGCGCACAAAATGGCTCTTTGGGGTTTTGACCTTGACCGACCTAACACGATCATCTCGCCCAGGGAACAATTCTGTTATTATGCCTAACCTTCAAGTCAGAGGAGGCTTGTTGTCTTCCATGAGGAGGACAGGACTGTTTGATTTGACATCTGGAGAAGCAGACGTCTACTTTGATCTTCGTTGCAATGTATGTAGGTAATTTCGTGACCACCTTACCCACACCTTTTGCATTCTTGCTTTGGCTTGCCCCCACTGAGACAGATGTGAGGGGGGGTGGCAAGTACGCTTGGATCTGGAAGAGACATTAGTGGCCTTCCAATTAGAAAATGAATGTGGCTTTCCAAAACAATTCATCTAAACGCTCGACCATTGGTCGGGGAGTTGGTTCAATTTTGGTATATAGTGCAACAAAGTTGAAAGTTTAACATGAGTCTGGTAAGATATTTCAATGATTTGATATTTTCCCCAATCCAATGGGACTTGGGAGGAAAAAATATCCACGATTTGGGGATACTGGGAAAAAAGTAAATACCCTTTTGAAACGAGTGGGACTGAAGTTAAATAGTGCTTAAATAGTTTTTGTTGGATTAAAAGCGTGCGTTGCCGGAAAATAAAAGGGAGTAGATTTGGCGGGTAATAAAAACCCGAAAGAAATAAAAAGGGCCAGTAGTTAAAGCGAAAATTTAAATTTAACGGCACAGTGGTTTAAATAAAAAGGCAATCATACTTTGAGATTGGTTGCTGCCGGACCCCCCCTTTTAAATTTGAAAATGTCCAGTGTAGTCTACACCTACTGACTGGAAGGCATGCCTTGGGTTCACAGGCAGATTGGCCATCAGCTGTCGAGCGGGAACCGGCTTATAACACAGGATTTCAATGTGTCCTTTACTGCCTTGTGAGCAGAAAGGATCCAATATTTTGTCTTAAACGAGATATTAAATTTGGTCTAGCAGTGTGAGCCAGGCTTTGTGGGGTGTTAAAAGTGTAACACAAACGGTTTTGGGTTCTAAAAATTTGTGGGGGAGTTTTAGAAAACGCAACGAGCCCCAAAGTCTCCGCCCACTTTTAAAATCCATCAGAATGAACAAAGGGGTGGACGTGTCCTCGTTGGTGTTATTGCTGAGTCTGCTGTTATTGCTGATAGAGTGTTTGAGGGGTAAGTGGATTCAGTCGGGGATTATGTGGCCGGGTTCGGTGGGTAGGTTTTGTTCTTTGTGTCAGGAGGTTTTGAGGATGTCAAAGGGATGGAGATAGTTTCTTTTTTTTTGGGTGGGTTTTTGAGGACTTTTTGGGTGTTGTGTCGTCGGGAAGTCAGAAAAGTGCGTTTTTTGTAGAGCTTTGTCTACTTCTTGTCTTCCCAAAGGTTTTATGTCTTTGTCGATGAATGTCATTTTTAGTTTCGTCGAGTCTCCCATAGTTGGTCGGGGGTGTCTGGAACCTTCTTCTTATTAGTTTCGTGTGTTTGTCTTGTCGTTGTTGCCCGGGTTTCCCCGGGTTGGTAAAGATGGGAATACGTCGTATATATAAAGTTTTTCATTGTTGAAAGGGGTGATCGTACTGAGCGAGCGTCCCCGTCTGTTGGTTTTTTGGGTGATGGAGTCTGCGGGTTTTTTCCAGGTCAGTCTTTTGCTAAGGTATTTTGTGTCGGGGCCAGAAGGTCGTGTTGCTATTTGAGACGGGGTGGGGTCGGGCAGGGGGATTCTATTGAAGAAAAAGGGGCATTTGGTCGGGTTTTTGTCCAGGTTGTCTGCGGTTTCGGGGTTGGGGTCTGCGTCAAGTCACTGCCAATGCCGTGTCGTCAGCGTTAAGTTTTCATTTGTCTTTCAGAGGGGGTAGGGCATTAGGGGGGGGCGAAGGGATGGGGGGACGGCTTTTGGGAAACCGGCGAGGATTGGTCGGGGGGAGGAGGAGGGAAGTGTTGGGAAAAAGATCGGGCAGATAGGTAGTTGAAAGAAGTGGGAAGAAAGCGTGGGGTTTGGGGGGTTTTTTTTAGATTAAAGTCTGATGGTTCTGTGGGTTTCGTCAGTTAACGATGGGAAAAAGTGTCAAAATTTTGGTCAAGGAATATTGCGGGAAAAGGTTGTCGGCCCTCCTCTAGTCTTCCAATTCTCAGGGCGTAGCGTTTGTGTCCGGTCGACGGTCTGCCGAAAACCGTTGGGGCGGGCAAGCGTTCGTCAGAATGGGGGAAAACTTTTGGGGGATGATTTCCCGAATTTACCGAGGATGGGAGGGGGTAGGGACGGAATTATCAGGGGTTTTGAAGGGGGCTATTGGGTTTGGGGGTCATTTTTATTCTAGCTATTTTTCCAAAAGGGGAAGTAGAGAATTAAGGAGTTATATATGGTTTTGGTTATATTGATGAGGGTTTTGGGGGTTTTCAAAAACTCATATGCAGGGGGCAAAAAAGGTTTTGTGAAAACCCTCATATCTCAACCAGGATAAAATTAAGGGAAATTTTGGGTGGGAAGGTATATGGATGCCATTGAACGTGTGGGGGGATGGCTATTTTTAGTGTTTTAAAAAGTGGGGACGGGAGGGTTTTGGTTGTGGGGGGATGTCCCTTGAATGCAGATGGTTCCCGCGCCGAGGGGGGGTCGGTCCGGTTTTAAAAGTAATTGGGGATGTTTAAGGGTGGGGTGGTGTCAGGTGCACTTTGTATTAACATATTCCGACGGGTAGTCTTCGGATTGTCTAATGTCATTAGCTGAGCCAGTCCAGTTTGGGGTTCCAGGGAAGATGTTATCAATCGATGTCTGTCATTTTAAACGTCGCTTATTCGCTAAAAAATAAAAGTGTCATTGTTTAATGGCTGTTTTCAGTTTTAAACGTCTTTTTTTTGTGTAAGTCTTTGTCACAAGATTTTTGTCATTAGTAGCCCAATTGCTGAAGGTTGAGTTTGATGAAGCGAGTTCAAATCAGTGGGGTGGTTTGTCCTTTGAAAAAATTTTCTGAGTCTAGTGGGGTCAGTTGGGGGATTAGGGGAAAATAGTCTTGGAAGTCGGGGGGCCCCTTTTTCTGTTTGGTTTTCAATCTTTTCCCGTTGTTTTGTCTCTTCTTTGCTTTTTTTATTATTGGGACCAGGGAGTGGGGGTGGTCTTGGTGGCAGAGGGGCACTGAGGGGGGAGGGAGGGGTTAGGTGGTGGTTGCCGCATTTGCAGATGGTGGTCGTCGCGTAGTGGGGGGGGTAGAGAGGCGTCGTCGCATCTTGGTACTGGTCGGTCTGTTTATAGTCGAGGTGATCCGGGGGGAAAAAGGTACAATGGGTTCAATTTTTCCGATGTCTTGTTTTTCTTTACTACGGAGTCCCGTCCTGTGTGTGTTTTCGTCGGTCGCTTCTTCCCTTTTGGATAAAAGTTCATGTTGAATTTTGAAAGGGTGTTGGCTGAGGGCAGACGAGAGGTCAGTCAGAGGGATGTTTGGGGATGGTCCTTTGATAATCAGTTTTGTCTGTCTTTCTTCCGTCGCGACAAGACGACGCGTCGTCTTGTGGTGGTGGTAGTACAGGTTAGTGTCAAAGTTGCGTGCCCTGATTCTGGGGTCAAGTTCAATCTTCTCAAGGGTGCTTAATAGTTTCTTATGTGCGTCGGTGATTTTGGCTTGTATGACAAGGTCTGTTCAGGTACATTTAGCAAATAAGGCGTTGGTGACATGTTGCTGTAGGTCTGTCAGTAGTCTGGTCGGATTTTTCAGTCCTTTATTATCGATGTGTATTGCTCCAATCGTAGGTCGTGGTGTTGGAGTTGGGTTTGTCTCATTTCACCTAGTCTCATTTTGGTCGGGTTCAGTGCTGTCAGTTGTTGTCTCGTTGGTAGTCAGTGGTTGGAAGCGGTTTTCTGTGGTAATTGGTTTTGGTGGTTCAGCTGGTTCAGTTGCGTGTCTTTTTGGCAAACGAAAGCCTTGGTTGGTTAGGTCGGTTTGGTTTGCGCCACTCACCTTCTGATGTTCATGTCTGCTGGCCGAACTGCTGCTTCAGCTAGTCGGGGATGACTGATACCGTCCTCTTCTTGCGGTGCTTTTTAACAGCCGCATTCAGCTGCTTATGCCCTGGGCTGGGTTCGCCCATTTTCGCGTCTTATGAGACCGCCCATTTACGCTAGACCTTATGTCCTTTCGGACTCAGCGTCCATTGTTCCGCGAACAATGGCCGCCTGCGGCGCCTCCTGGCTGAAGCTCCTACGCTGTGATGGTTTGTTATGCGATAGAGTTATCAGCTCCTCTACTACCGCACAACGAAGCGTTCTAAAAAGCGGGTGTTGTTAGCAGATGTCTGAATGTGCTCTGCAGACGTCTCCACTCGCTTGTGGGGATGGAGAATGGAGAGTTTGCTTGTTCCAGGGCAATCATTCCCCTTAGACAGCGACCTAAATTCCTAGGGGAAGACACTTTAATAAATGATGCTAATGCATTTCAATTCAGCCCAATCCAATTCTGAAAATGCCAAAGAGTCTGTAGACGACAAGCGGTCGCACCCCCTAATCTTAGAACCTTAGATCAATAAACTTGAGAATATACGCCATAACTCTCAGTAATTTCGTGAATGAGCCAACAAACTAGTACCGTAGCAAGAGATAGCACAATGACCTCGTGGGCCTTTGGCCAGTGCTGTAACTGACGTAAGAGAAATTCTGGACCCTCCCAACAAATTTTGGCATCAGAAAGGTTTTTTAGAGGGACGCCTCTAGTGAGCGGATCCGCAGGATTTGAAGTGCTGCTGACGTGTTTCCCATAGCAAGCTGTAACACATAATTACACGTGTAAGAGCATACAGGGAGCCAACATTACACTTGAAGTTAACAATAAAAATTTAATGCTCGGTAATAGCTAATTGCTCTACACGAGACTTCAACGCTATTACGTGTAACAGCGCTACACGGGTCTGGGGGCACTTACATTCATGCAAGAGATTATTTTTACGACTAACGTTTGTTTACACAACGACCAAAGTCGCGAGATTTTGATTAGAAATCGCATAAGAGTGGGGAATAGTCCTCAGACAATCATTACTGAGCATTTTATTTTGTTCTGGAACCTAACACAACATAGTTCGTTTATATCAGCTGCCGTTCTGCCGGCAAGCCGTTGTCACTTCTTGGAATTCACTCCCGTACACGTGTGCACGCTGGAGGAGCGCCCACGCGCGTCCAATAGAAGTGGCGGGGACGGGACGCCGTTAACAGATAAAATAGACATACAAGCACTAGGGTTATATAAAAACATTCAGCTCTGCTGTAAGCCCGAACAATCTCAGTAAGATCGGATGAACTAGAATTTTGATCCTAAGGTATCTGTTTTTAAAGAAATTGATAATGAATGCTAATATATTTCCCAATATATGTGATATAGCAATAATGGATATGTCTGTCTCTCTCTAGACCATTTCATATACTTTTTCAATGTCCATTGAAACTACCAATAGTTGTTTCATAGCAAGGGCATATTACACATATTACAGTATCGACATTTACGAGGAAGTCATTTGTTGATCTAAATGTTCTAGAGGCGCTTAGGTATGACGTGATTAAGTTGCGATTTTCCAATATCCATTTCACGCTGCGACAAACTGTAATATCATGTATATGTTATTTGTTAGGGAAGTTGGGCAGTAATTTGTGAGTAGTGTTTGATCTTTAATAGGTTTGGGTATGGGGATAGCAATAGCTTCTCTCCATGGGTCGAGAAAATGTTGTTCAGTTCAGATGTAATTTTAAACATTGTGTTTGACTGCTTAACTTAACAGTTAACAGTTTTGGACCTTATCTGGCCCAGGTGCAGAATGTTTGCTCATATCTAATACATAAAGTTATTCCATAAGGAATGCCTTATAGTATTCTTTATCCTAGGTTAATAGCTTAATATTTTGATGATCTAAATTTATCATTGAGGAGCTTGTAGATAGGAATTTTGAGTCAAAATTATTGCTATCTGAATTTTGAGCAAAAGTGTTTGCTAAAAGGTTACATACTTCTGGAGATCCAACATGTTTTAAGCCAGTACTGTCAATAAGATATCTAGGAAAACCGGGAATATTTCTTCCACTAATAGGTTTTACTTTATGCCATATCTCTGATATAGGAGATTGATGTGTGATGGAAGAGGTGAACTTCTGCCATGATTTGATCATTGTGGATTTGAGAATAAGTCTTGCAAAAGCTCTTGCTTACCTGTAAGCAATACCATTTACCACGGTTGTGTTTTTCTTAAATTTCCTATATGCTCTTTTTTTAATGGCTGTAGTACATTGCTCATTTCACCATGGGACTTGGTGTTTTATAATTATAGCCGAAGTTTGGGGAACCGAAGTTCTTGCTACTTCAAGAGTAAGTGAAATGAAGCCTTGATCCACTATGTTAACCTCTCAAGAGTTCAGGTTGATTGGTTGATTTAGAGTTGTAATATTGGACTTAATGAAATGTTGGAATAGTTGCCATTTAGCTTGTTCCATTTAGGCTCACATCTCAGATTGGAGAATATATCTAATTCTGGAAAAATCATGTTAATGGGATAGTGGTCCCTGTCATAAAGGTAATTGTTGGTAGACCATACAATTCTGGCTGCAAGGTCATTTGAGGCAAAACTAAGGTCAATGTTGCTTTCAGTTCCATTACTTATGCTGAAATGGGTGGCCAGACCATTATTTAATAAAGTAAGGTCATTATGATTATCTAACAAATCTTCAATGATTTTACCCCTTCTGTCTGTGATATGAGATCCCCATAATTTATTGTGACTGTTGAAATCTCCTACTATTATAAAAGGTTTGGGTAAGTGTAGGAGAATATTATCAAGTTCATTTACATCATGTCCTGCCTATTGCGGATATAAATATTACATACATTAATATTGGAGATAATATTAATCTAGACAGCAGCGACTTCAAGAGTAGTTTGAAGAGGAATTTCATGTACATAAATATCACTTTTAACAAGGATAGCTACACCACCAGAAGCATTTAAGCATCATTTCTATTGCAAAAAGATGTAATATAACCAGGTACTAGCCTAATTGTCTATAAAGTTTGTTTCCTGTAAATATAGTATCTGAGGGAGGTTATAATTAACTAAATGTTTTAGGGATGGTAAACGGGTATAGAACCCAGTACAATTCCATTGAATGATTTGCATTGAGATAGTTTATTCAGAAAGCTCAGAATCAGTTTCCTCATTCTGTTGAAGAAATTCTTTTAATTTATTCATAATTCTCGTGAATCTGCATTTTATTGATTTTTCTGTAAGCTTTGAGTATGTGCCCGACATCATATGAATAATACATTGTATATCATTAGTGAAATCTTTTGCTATTAAAGTTTGGTTCTTGAACCAGTTGCCTTCTCTATGAAGTTTATCAGTTGGTTATATGTAAGAAGATATGTGTGTATTACTTTCCATTATTTCTATTATAGGATTAAGAAAGTCTTCTAATCATTTATTACAAGATTTTTCTTGGATACCATTTTTTTCATATCTTTCCTGCGACTTTTTCTTTTTTGGTTGTTTTCCTGCTTCAATATTAGGATCTTCCACTTAATAAAGTGGAAGTAAAGTAATAAGTTTCTCATACTTACATAGAGAAAGTTATGTAATGCTGCGGAAAACCGATTTCGAGATTTCAACGGAAACACACGTTTTCGGGTCTCCTGATACCGAAAAAAATATTTTTTTTCAAAACGTCCGTCCGTCCGTCCGTCCATCTCTTCATCCGTCTGTGAACACTACTAGGGAACACCACTCGTACGATCTTTTCCAAATTGAAGAAACACTACTCGATCTGTCTCTAATTAAAGCTTTTAAATGTTCAAAAATGTTCTTTAAAATTTGTGGGTACTACACATGATGCCCCCCAGATATTTTTAATGTTTTCTAAAAAATGACTTCAAATTTTTTCTTTAAATTTCTTGTAAGAATAGAGTAAAATACACTTATAAAGGTGGCATTAGTCCCATTTCAACGGTTAGCTCTGAATTTTCGAATTTGCAAAAGTTTTAATCTTTTCCGGCGTTTTCCTACAACTATTAAATTGAAGACACAGATTTTTTCTAAAAATGATATTTGTTGCTCATAAATCTTCTTTCTTTAAGATCATGTAGAATTTTGTGAAAATCTTAGTAGTTTTTGCGAAATACAGCACGAAATATTTGCAATTTTAAAAAATTACAAAAACAAGATTTTTTCAAAAACGGCTTTAATTTTTTTCTTTATGTTTTGGTATGGATAGTCATAAATGCTCTGTATAAGATTACACAAACGTCACATTGCTCTATTCTTTTGTTTTTCAAACATTACAACATTTAATTGTGGTCAAGATTCAAATTAACATTTTGTATAATTGGTTTTGATATTTTAATGGGAATTTTTTCACATAATTTTGCAATTGCTGGTAAAAGCGAAATAGGTCTATATGAATTCACTTAGTGAGAAGGTTTGCCTGGCTTGGGTATCATAATAATTTCAGTCACTTTCCAGCTTGCAAGAAAATATCTGTCTAAAAGCTGCATTATATTGGTATGTCATCATGGCTATCCCTTTTTGTTGCAACTGCATCTATATTTGTCTGGTAATCAAATCAAATCCCGGGGCCTTCTTTGAACTTAGATTGGTCATAATCTTATCAGCCATTTCTTTTAGAGTAACCGGGGTTATCATTCCTGTTTTAGTATTATTTACTTCTTCAAGGGTGTTATTATTGCTCTGCATATCATTTATCATTGAAGACATCCACTATATATTCTGTAAATGGATATGCTTTTTGTTTATTATCTCTTGCCCACTTTCCTTGGCCTTTCCTTATTGGAGGGACTCACATGATTGGCCTTTTGATTCGTTTAGTATTTCCACAGTGAGTAATCAGTATCTTTTCAGCTGCATTTGTAAGGTATGCTTTGAAACATTCGTATTGTATCTTATGAATTTCTCTTTTCAGTTTTTTGCCTTATTGTTGAGGGCATCTGCTGGGTGTCATGTTTGCTGCCATTTTCGTCTTGCTGACCTGTTTTTCTCTTCCTAGTGTTCTTATATCAGCTGGATAATAAAATCCTTTTGTGGCGCGTTTTATTTCTCTAGTGTTGTTAAATGCAGTTGTTTGCAAAAGTCTAGTAAATTTTTCGACTACAAGGTCTAATTGTTCTGTTGTTATTAGATTTACATTCAAATTGAGTTCGTTTTCTAAAACAATTTGGAAACTTTCCCAGTTTGTAGTTTTATTTACAAGAGTTGGTCTCGCTTCTTGTTTTAATTATTCTTTCACTCAGCGTTAAGATAACAGCCGAGTGGTTAGAATTTAAATCAAAACTTTCGCCTATATCTATAAAATTTGGTGAAATTTTCCTCGAGATGAAGTCCAGCAAGTCTGATATTTTGCCCGTCAGTAGGCCAGTAGGTTGGCTTCCCTGTTGAATACGTATTGCATCCTGTTTCTCTGGTGGCTGTTTTTAACTCATTTCGGTATTCTGTTGCATCACAATTTTAATGTGGTTATTATTTATAAATGTAGCATTATACTGTAAATGTTTACTTTCAAGTTTATTTTTAATCTTCTGGTGATTAGTGAGATTGCTGATTACTACTGGAGGTGTTTTTTTTCTTTTAAGGTTTTTGATTTTTGTTCTACACCATATTTAATTGGACTCTTCTCTGATGACGATCTGGCCTTTCGTGTCTTAGCCTCTCTTTTGGTATAATTCATTAACGCATCACCGGCACTCCAGGAAGGCATTCGGAAGGAGGTGCGGCGCGCTTCCAAGACGTCGAAGCTTGTCCCCCTACCGCTGCGTTGCTTCCGCTGGTCGAGCGTCTTGACGTCGAAATCGAGACGGCCAGTCGTGCTATTCGCGACAAGGTGAACGATGCGCCGAAGCGAGACGGAACGAGAACGCCTGCCCGACATCTACGTGAAGGAATCCCTGAAACACGTGTTCGCCAACAACAACAACAACAACAACAACGATGACGACGACGAACCGTCCCCGTTGGAGGCCATGTCCTCTTGCGAGACCTTGCGGCCCCGTGCCCGCTCCGTCCTTTCTCTCTCCAAACTCCCTGTCCGTAGGCCCCGAAGTGAAATGGATACATCAGTTATTAACAAGACAAGCTGAAATTCTCTTCAGACTTCTATGTCACTTGTATTTTATGTTCCACTAGAAAATGTTTTAGAACAGTCATCGTAAATATCAGGAATGGGGACTGTATCTTCACTAGATCTTGCATTTTGACATAATTAAGTTAATTTTCATAATTGAAAATTATGAAGAACAAAGCGTGGAGAAATCTAATTATGAAGAACATAACATGGAGAAATCTAAACCCTCTATGCCAGACTTCACGAAGAAGACCACCAGCACCAAGAGTTGAAATAAAGGTGTCGTTGGAAGTATCGATAAGCGCCGAGGCGACAAAAACTGAATAGAATGTCTAAAAATATATCATCCTATAGATTAGATCCTATCGATGTGAGGAACGTTTCTTTGAAGCCTTGGGCCTAAAAATTTTAGTTTTTAAGGCCCTAAAACGCTTTGCTTAAGGCCCTGCAACCCGGAACGCTCGATAGCAGTGTCAAAATCTATATTGTTAAGTAATTCCTAATCTAAACGTTTTAGAACCTTAAGAACTAAAATTATGAGGCCAAAAGAAACGGTTCTCAACCCGTAATCTGCAGGATGAGATATTTTTGGACATCTATTAATTTTTTGCCAATTACACCTATATTTGAGCCCTTGGCGCTGGTGGACGTCACATGTACATGGCTTATATTCCTCTATCTAATATTTACGCTTTTTGTGTATATTACAACGTGTTTTGCGCAGACTAATGAGATTCATTTGCATCATCATTGATATTCTGCGTTTAAAAGATGGAAAAAATAACATTTGCAAAGAATGGACGATTGTGTACAGTTAAGATAGAAAACTGCGTCGTATTAGGTTTGATTCGTGTTTGACTTGTGCCTGTATTTTCGTTATCAGCAGTGATTCAGTCAAATTTTCAAGTCAGCGTGCTCAGTCATGATGCATTGTAAAGGCTGGGAAATAATACTTTCTAGAGTGATTAGTAATTTTTTACAAGTTAATTTATAGGCCTATCTTGGACCAATTGAAGAATTTGCAAGAAAACTAGGACTATTCGCGTCGTACATTCAACGCTGTAAATGCTACTTTGAGCAGGTTAGTAAAAGATCTAGATGATATACTACCCGCGCAAGTTTTCTTGAACGATAACCTTGCTTCCCCCTTCCTTGAGCAATAAACAGTTGAAGGCAAAAGCTGGCAACGAGCACTGATGACATTCCAAGCCCTCAATTTCGTTGGCGCGAAACAGAAGCTAGTTGCTTTCATAATCAAGAACTTCTGTTTTGCTTTAGTACCATTATATAAAGAAATGGCTGAGGCAGGTCCATGCCTAGCCAGAGCGATGACCTGGCGACACACGTAGCAGGTTTGACTTTGATTTTCCAGAGGTTAGCATTATTGTAAATACTCTTGTGGCCGACTTTATAAGTAATACCCCCACTCCGCCCGCATTTATTCAATCCATCGTTCAAGAAAAGTTGCGCGAGTAGTATGCAATCAAGTTAAATTTATTATTAAACAGATTGACTTATTAATTACTGAACAATAGTGTTACTGATAGTGTTGATTTGTCTGCTTACTGCAGTATTTTGTTTTTTTATACATACAACTTTTTGAGGAAATCGGGATATGTCGTCTCCACAACTACAAACAGTAAGAGCAAGTAGAGAGTAAGGGAAATTCAAAACATTGCAGAAATTATATCGCATAATTTTATTGTTAAATGGAGTTTATATTAAATATTTCTTAAACAAAATTGGAAATAAGAGTTGGCCAGCATACCATAGTCCAGGTGCTGCTACTTCATATGTTTCATTGTTTATATTATATAAATTCCCTGCCTATATTATTTCAGTAGTACAGATAAGATTTGTGGCTCTTACACGTAACCATTTTTATAAATGAGATCTCTAGAGAAAGAGAACGTCACGGAGACGTGACGAATTGCACTTTAAAATATGTTGCTCTCTAAAATATGTTCCTTGCATCGTAAGGTGTAGGATGAGAGCTTCTAGGACGTTCCATTACATTTTGCTGATCCGGCGCCTCTCCATTCTATCCCACTAGTTCAAATATGTGCAGAATCGGCAACTGTATGTGAAATTAAAGTAATTGAAATACTAGTCGATTGAATTGCATGGGTATACCTTTCAGTTCGCTAATGAAGTTAAATGATACTCCAAGGAGTAGGATTGTACTTGTCCGATCATGTATTTTTGCATGGACAATTTTACGTATCTTTCTTAAGAGCTTTTCAAATATTTTTGTGACTGTCAAGGAAAGCGAAAGGTTAACTCACAAGGAAGATTGTCTATTACTTTAAATGTTTTTAAGGAATTGTGAATTATTCAAAGAACATCTGTCAGTAACTGAATAATCTTTTATCGCTAATGAAGTTAAATAATACTCCAAGGAGTAGGATTGTACTTGTCCGATCATGTATTTTTGCATGGACAATTTTACGTTCTTTAAAGGTTAACTCACAAGGAAGATTGTCTATTACTTTAAATGTTTTTAAGGAATTGTGAATTATTCAAAGAACATCTGTCAGTAACTGAATAATCTTTTATCGAAAATTTGTTTCAAACATCAATTTTATTGTTTGTTATTTTTATTTGATATTCTATAAGGAAATTGGAAGTTACCTTTATACATTTTTAAGCAAATAAATACATTTCGTTAACAAATTTCCTTCTTAATATGTAATTGGAAGGATAGAGAAGAGGGTTTAACAAGAGTTCTCTCACTGGTACGCTAGTATTATATATTTCAGGTCTCAAACTGTTATCATTAAGAATGAAACAAAGACACATGCGATTCATTTTATTCAGTTTATTATACAAGATGTCACATGATAATATTGTCATCTTAATATTATATTACACATATTTGATGTAATTAAGTCATAACTTATAATTGCTTATTGACTAATTTAAAGGAATGTGAATTGTAATACTTCTGTATACAGTCAATTAAGTATTCTCTACTTCGTTCCATTGACATTTATATTAAATATTTAAATCCAAACGTATTTGTACTTGTTTTAAGTTAATATGGAGCCCCAAAATATCGCTCATCTATGGAGTTTTTAAATAAAAGTACTAAATATCAATCAGAGTAATATCCTTAAATGAGCACACACAATGTCTTGCACATTCATTTGCATTTATTTTCACTTCGTTCTGAAGACTTTTACTGTTTAGAAAGTCAATAAAAAAGTTTACATTTTCTCATTAGAAAATGCGTTTTACACCTCGTCCATTATATCATAAAGTTACAGATATCGACTGCTAAAATGAACTAAGCATTTTTGCTCAAGAACATATGGTGAGAAATTTCATTTAATTTAGTTATTCAACATGTGGCGTTGGTCCCTAATTTTGAGGCAATTTTACACTCACACATGATGGAAGGGGTACATGAAATCTCCTTGCGTCCGAACATAAGTGTATGACGAGAGGCAAATGTGAAATTTCGTTACATGCAATTACCCACCACATGTCCTTATTGCTAGTCTGCCTCCTCTCTACATTGCCTAGACGTTTGTACCATTTTTTCTAAGATATTTCGTATAAACATTTATACAAGATTTAAATTGCATGGTCGCTTGAAACATTCAGGAGCAAATTCAAATCCTCTTCTCCTGATAAGTTGCATAGTTCATGCAAGCAAGATACAGTTTTTAAAGTTGACAATTTCTATTTACAATTTAAATACAAGATACAATATTGCAAATATCATAAGTAGACAAGGTACATATATGTTCATCCATTTTAACCTGAAACAAACGTTGATAATCAACAAACATAAATGGGGATGTATATTAGAAAGTTTTTGCCAAACATAAAAATGAAAGTCGTGATATGTAAACTTTTTGGTCGAATGTAAATAACTCTTTTGGAAAATAATTACATTTTGCGTATCGTACTCTAACTCGTTCAGGAACGCATTCAGAAAGTACAGTGAGCCAGAAAAGTCTCTCCGGAAAGTGATCATGCTGGTGAGAGTGTAAGCAACAGAAACGATGTCGGTATTACGAGACCCAGGCACTGAGACCTTCCGAGGGGTGGGAAAGGAGAGAGCGAAGGATGGATGCGACACTAGCGACACGTAAAGCACCGAAGCTAAAGGCGAAAGCGGAGACGGCAGCACGCTTTGACTCGGATCAGCGAAAAGAATATTTCCTGGCGCGCTTTATCACAATTTCAGTTCGACCCTACCCCACAATTTTTTTGTATCCTTAGATTAAAATATTGAATGATTGAATATTTCGTTTTTACGGGCACGTCACCTGATAGTTGAAGGAAACGAAGGAACGAAGGAAAAGTCATAGTTGACGTCAACCAAGGAAAATAAACAACTTTACTACAAGAAAGGCTGTGCTATTATGTAGCACCATCAGTTACTTTCTTGTATACGTAGTACGTATGCGAGACGTATCTAATATATAAAGAGTATATACGTATTAAAGAGAAAGTTAAGTAATGATTCGGAAAATCGATTTCGAGATTTCAACAAAAATACACGTTTTAGGGTCCCCTGATACCGAGAAAGTGTGTTCTTTCTTTCTTTCTTTCTTTTTTTTTAATGTCCGACCGCCCGTCTGTCTGTCTCTCTGTGAACACTCCTAGCGCCGAAACCATTCATAGGATTTTTCCAAATTGATTAAAAACCCTTGTCGATCAGGTTCGAGTCAAAGCTTTGAGACATGGAAAAACATTCTTTAAAAGTTGGGGGTACTTTACATAAAACTCCTGCCACATTTTCAAAATTTCTCAAATATGGCTCCAAATTCTTTCTTTAATTTTCTTCTAAGAATAGAGTAATGTGCACTTATAAAGGTGGTTTATGTCCGTTTTTCAAGGTTAAGTCTGAATTTTCGAAAACTGCAAAAGTTTTAATTTTTTCGGCGTCTTCCTACAAATACAAAATTGAAGTTAGAGATTTTTCCTTCAAATGAAATCTGTTATCCATAACTAGTTGTTTCATTCAGATCTGCATCTTTTTTTAAACTTTTAGTAGTTTTCGTGCGAGAGAGCGTAAAATATTTGCAATTTTAAAAAATTACAAAAACAGACTTTCTCAAAAACGGCTTCAAATTGTTCTTCTTTAAAGGTTTGGTAGGGGTAGTATGCACCTTATCAGATGACATAAACGTCATATTGCTCTATTTTTTATTTAAAAAAATACAAAAATGTACTTTTTAACTAGTCTCTTACGTCGGTAATATTTACATTAGAAACGATTTCTTCGCATTATTAGATTTATGAGTCATGTGCTTTAAATGTCATAAAGATTCTGGAAAGTGCGTGTAAGACTTGCAACTTAAAGTAATATTTTCTCAAAAACGGCTCCAAAGTTTTCCCCTTAACTTTTGGTAGGGGTAGTGTTAAATGCAGTCTATAAGATGACATAACCGTGATATTGTTCTTTTTGTGTTTTTTCAAAAACTATAAAAATGTATTTTTTTACTCGTCTCTCACGTTGTTAATATTTACACTAGAGGCAATTTGTTCTCATTATTGTATTTATGAGTACAAGTGCTTTAAATACATTTCTCTAAAACTCAACAGTTTTCTGTTAACATGAGCTCAAACTTCCATATTTTCCAAAACGCTTCAACGTCATGTATCAAAAATGACTAACTTTGTTTCTTACTTTCCCCAACGTGTAGTGCTAATTTCACTGTTAAAAATTACATAAACCCAACTGTATTCATTATTTTTTCAAAAATCACACAAATACATTTTTTAAATATTTCTCACCCCGTTAATATGCACATTTCCAGCAATTTTTAAACACAATTGCATTTACAAGTAAAGTACCCCAAACGACTTTAAATGAAGTGTAATGATTTGCAAGACCCAGAACGCGTAAAATATACAGAGAACAGAATTTTATTCGTCAAAGAGAAATTAAGGATGGAAAGAAAGCAATAGACGACAACGCCGCGCGCTCATAATTCTCAGAAGGTAGCAGAAAACATAAAGGGCGGAAATGGGCAACGTAAACAATGGGTAGAACCTGATTTTAGAAACATTGTAAAGCAAAAATCACGTCATTCGAGCCACGGGTTCATGAAATATCAGAAATTGTCTGAATTGTATGTACCACGTTTAAGAACGAAGAAACGAAAGTGAAGTAACATCCATTGTTGTGCTATTGAATGTTCATAAGAAACTTAGTTTTTATTGAATATCTCAATAACGCCTGGACGAATTAACATCAAACCTTCTGGAATTATAAAGCAGAATATTTGGATTAGGGCAAAATTAGTCATGGCACGGGGTAATTCGTACGGGACTCGAATTAGTTTAATATTTAAATTTATAACGTGGGGGATTAAGAAAGAAAAGAGACGCGCCGCCTGAGAAAGTTAAGCGACGTCATCACGGAGCAAGAACACGGAAATAATTGTTTTCGAAGAAAGGAAGAAAGGGAAAAGGAATACAGCCGTGTGACAATTATTAAATAAAAATTAATAAATTCATGAAGCAGGTAGTGAGACGTAAGACGTCCGCAAACGATGGAAATATGAATATTTCTTACATGTTGTACCGTGATGGGTGGGTGTTTTGAACAGAGAACATAATATTATGCGTCGAAGAGAAATTAAGTATGGAAAGAAAACAATAGACGACAACGCCACGCGCTTATAATTCTCAGAAGGTAGCAGAAAATTAAAGAGCGGAAATGGGTAACATAAACAATGGGTAGAACCTGATTTAAGAAACATTTTAAAGCAAAAATCACGTAATTCGAGCCACGGGTTCAAGAAATATCAGAAATTGTCTGAATTGTATGTACCACGTTTAAGAACGAAGAACATGGCATCCATTGTTGTGCTATTGAAAGTGCATAAGAAACTTAGTTTTTATTGAATATCTGAAGAATGCCTGGACGGATTAACATCAAACCTTCTGGAATTATAAAACAGAATATTTGAATTAGGGCAAAATTAGTCACGGCACGGGGTAATCGTATGGGACTCGAATTAGTTTAATATTTACATTTATAACGTGGGGGATTAAGAAAGAAAACAAGACGTCCGCAAACGATGGAAATATGAATATTTCTAACATGTTGTACCTTGTTTTAAAAAAAAAATAAAGTTGTCGGATTATAGGGCAACAATGGGAGAATGTGGTAAGGGGGAGAATGAGTTGAGTTTTGGTCGCGAGTACACGCATTATGTCGTTGTGTTGAAATTTTCAATTTCTCGAAATTTTAGTGAGGGGTGTTTTCTTAAGTATTATCAAGTAAAGGAAGTCATTTGAACATTGTGTAGCTAAAATTTAACTTTTTTTTAAATTCACGGGCAAAATTGTGAGAACATTATTTCGCGTAAGTGGGCATGGGAATGAACAGTGATCGGCATGAAGGCGGCGAACTGGAATATTTGTAAGACATAGGCCAGAATAAAATTAAATTAGCAGTCGTTCAGGACGTCAAAAATATAGGTCCGCGCCGCGGCAAACGTAATAAAAAAATTCCCGAATTTGAAAACGTCGGGGACATAGAAACCAACGGAAACGTAATTTTTCGTAGAAATATCCCCCAGTTAAAATAAGATTTTGAAAGTGAATTAGGGGGTCCAGGAACTGGTGGCACCCGGTTGGAATTTGCACGAGCGGTGCGCGAGACACCGGGAAACGACGGGCGCGATTCCGGGCCCGGAAAAAGGGTTGCAAAATTGCATATTACTTTTTTTTTTTCGAAAAAATCGGAAGATTCTGTCGAAGATCAAGTTTTGAATTTAAAATTTAAATTACAATCATGAGACAAGGTCACGACAGAATGCGCTTTCCTGGGAATGAAATTTTATTAATGTTTTAAGTGTGAATGGTATTATTTTATGTTTGTATTTTGTTTTGTTTTTTTTTGCAAGTGGGGTTAAATTTTGGATGTGTTTAAATTTGCATTAAAAAAGGGGCAACAGTATCAAGGGGGGCGAAGTTTTTGCCTTGGCAATGTGCTGAAGGGAGTTAATAAATAATGAGCATCGTTGGCTCATGTTGCCTTGAATATGTGTGCATTTTTGTAGTTATTAAAAATTTGGGCCCACAAACGGGATCCGTCCAAGTCCAGGAATGAGAATGATCAGCCGGGTAAGATTTAGTAATATTATACCTAACAAAAATTTCGGGCGACTAAAAAAACGTAATTAATTTATTAAAAAATAGAAAGAGGAGAGCAGGAAAATAGTTGAAAGAATGGAACAAAGGTATAGTAAAAGGGCCATAGTTTTAGTTCACATTTGGTAGAATAGGAAGAAATTTTACTTTGCCACGCCGAAGTGAGGCGCGAAATGGGAGAGGAGGGGGAGTTGTTGGGCGCCCAACGTGTGGGCGGAGAAATAGTGAGTAACGACGCAGCAGGTTGCAGAAGTTTTTATAAAACTCAAAATTTGCTTGTGAAAAAAGTTACACATTTTTCATTTACATTAACGCGTAAACGCCGCTTTCTTAAATACAGCCCCAAATTTTTCAATGAAATTTGCCATTTCTGACGAGGTTTGACTGTTTTTTTAATATTCTTAAATTAATATTTGGATTGTATTATTAGGAAACGGAAAAAATTGAGAAAATTTAAAAATTATTTTTGGGGGGATAGTGGCCTTGCTGAGGTTTAAAGACCGAAAAGTGTCCCCCAGGAAAATTTAAAAACTTTAAGGAAAGTTTGCCATTTTTAGCCCCACTAGTTTATATTTGAATGAAAATAAACTGATGGAAAATGAAGGGGTCTTTGTAAGAACCTTGTTTATTCAAGGGATATTTTTTGTTTTTTGGACTCTTCTCCACAAATTAGTTTAATTATATTTTTACTTTCTTGTCCAAACGAAAAATTCTATGATTAACAAGTAATGTAGTGATGATTCTCCCTGCAATAACACACGAAATGCATTACCTTCTCAATCCATGACAGAAGAATTTGCAATGATGGGGAATGAGGAAGGGTTGTTACCTGGACAAGTCCCTGCCATTGAAAGTGATTCGGCGCGGGTAAAAGTCCAGCAGATATCCAAGGGTCTTTGGAAATGGTCATAATAGGGATATATTTATTTACAAACATGAAGATATAATTTAGAAAATTCAAAAACCTGAATTAAAATGAAAATTTTGAAAATATCCAGGGGCTTTATGTAAAGTACCCCCAAATTTTTTTAAAGAAAAAATTTAAAGCTTCAACTAGTGCTGGATGGACAGGAATTTCAATTTGAAAAAAATCCTACGCATGGTTTAGACGTTAGTAGTGTTCACAGACAGACAGACAGACGGAAGGACAGACAGATGCACAGCCGGACACACGGTCGGACGGACGGTTTGTAAAAGAAACTTTTTCGGCGTCATGGGACCGCAAAATGTGTATTACGATTAAAATCACGAAATCGATTTTCCGCAGCAACTTACTATTATTACGTATTCTATTCCATATTTTGTATGTCCAAAGAAAGTAAAAGTGCAGAATGGCCCAGATTTTTTCATCAATTTTTAGTTTCTCGTATCAAAAATATATAGGGAGTAATATACGTATAAAAATTATTAATGCTGCGGAAAATCAATTTCAGTTTCAATGGAAATACACTTTTTGCCCCTTACACCAAAAATTTTTTCGAACCGTACGTCCGACTCTTCTGTCTTTTTCCCCCGCCCGTTCTCTTTTAAATTTTTTCAAAAATTTAAAAGTCCGAAAATACTCGTGTTTTTAACATGAATAATAATAAAAATTGAAAATTTGTTTAATCATCTTTCCTTTCGCATCATGACCATCTTTAAATAGTTCGTTCATAAATGTAATGCAGATTTTTTTGAAAATTTTAGTACCCGGATATTTTCAATATTTTCCTAAAAACGGCTCCAATTTTTTTTTTTTCTTCCTAAAACTACAAAATTAGAGAGAGAGATTTATCCTTAAAATGAAATTTTTGTGCATAAATAGTTCGTTCATAAATGTAATGAATTTTTAAAATTTTGTGTCTTCGTGCAATAGTGCGTGCAATATTTGCAAATTAAAAAAAAATTAAGAAAACCATTTTCTGAAAAACGGCTCAAACGTTTTTCTTTAACGTTTTGGTACGGTTAGTGCCAAACACTATACCGTGACATAAACGGCATATTGGTATTCTTTTGTTTCTTCAAAAATTACAAAAAAGTAATTTGTTTGACTTCTCCCCACCGGTAATCCCTTTTTTAAAAGGCAATTTTTTACAGTATTATATTTATGGAAATTTGTTTTTTAATAATGTCAAATAAAGTTTAAAAACACAAATTTTTTGTAAAATGAGTCAGAACCCGCAATGTCGAACCTCAATCGCCATTTTAAAAAAGGCCCAATTTTTTCCAAAATTTTTTGGGGGTAAAAGGGCACTCTTTAATATGCTAAATTTCATTTCGGTGTATTTTTTTTTTTTAAAAAAATACACAAATGATTTTTTAATATTCTAACAGCTTTATATCCCATTTCAAGGGATTTGTATACTTATTGCATTGGTGGTGGAAATTTTTTTAAACAAGTTTTCGAAACCCAATAGATTCCGGGGAAAAAGAACTTCAAATTTCCTTTTAAGAAATACAATCGCCATTTTCAAAACGGTAAATTTTTTAATGAAAATTTCTATTTATGATGGAGGTTTTAGCCTTTCTTTAAAATATTCTTCAATTAATATTTGGTTTCTGCAAGTTGGAAACCGAAAAAATGAGAATTTTGTTTTTAAATGTAATTTGTGCGGCGATAAATGGCAGCAGGCAAGGAGGACAGATTTTCAGAATCCACAAAAAAAAATTAAAAAACTTTACTAGATAAAGTTTGGGTCTTTTGGTAACCTATAGTTCCAATTCCTTGAAGGGTCTTGCTTTTTCTGGCCCATCGATCGTCGCCAAAAGTACATTTTTACATTTTTCTTTATTTTCCTGTTGTGAAACCGAATTATTACTTCAGAATTATTAAAGAAAAAAAACTGTACAAAAATTTTTCATTAAAAATTTTATTTTTTAAGAACATTGTTAAGCATTACTGTAAATGCAAATTTAAAGCTCTTTTTTCGGGAATAAGGTTTAAATACGCTTTTAAAATTATAGATCTATTTAGAACTTCTACTCACAAATGCAATAATGTATACAAACAAATGTAAATGTGCATATTAGCGGCGTGAGAGATATTTCAGAAACATTATATTTGTGTAATTTTTGAAAAAAAAATTTTGGTATTGTGACCATTGTTTTTTTCAAATTCAAAAAACTCCCTTTTGCTTATATGTCTCCCATACCTTTCCAATCGCTTCCGGGTGTCGGCCACAGAATTAGGGCTGTCCTTGAGCAGATAATGCCGTATTCCCAAATAGTACGTTTCCAGGAATGATGGCCAATCAATGTTACACACATCAAATGGAAAAATCTGTTGATCTTCTTTCTTCAAGAAAGTCAATAAATTGTGCGTGTTGTTGTCTCGAAACTGCCATTGTCGCAACAGTGCAAATAATAATGCTTCATTCACTCTCATTAATTTGGCATGAATATTTTTTAACATACTGAAAGAGAGACCATAAAAACTGTTATTTAATACTCTGAAAGGAATTTTGAAAAGAAATCAAAATGAGAAATAGGGTAAATAGAATATTAAAATTACACTTTCATTTTTTAAATGTTCTATAATTTAAGATACCCAAAGTAATCCGGAGAGTAGTCCAGGAAGACGCAAAAGGCTATTTTCTGAATATAGGCTATTTTCTTTTTTAGTAGGCATTAGTTCTTGGAATGTAGATGTAGATATTCAATACAATTCTTAAATACGTATACACATTTATATTTCGGGTACATCTGTTGTTACACATACCTTTAACATAACAAACATTGATATTGTTTACACATAAGAACTTATTTGTTTCATGATAGATACAATATTTTGTTATATATTTTTCTAACTATATTGCTAATTTTGGTGCAAATTTATCCTTCATGACTTATGTCAAAATATCGCTAAAATGCGCTAATAAATTATTTATCAACGATTATTTCTTTCATTTAAAAACTGACAGACCCTGAATACCCTGGATTTTAATTTAAAATAAATTTTACTATCAATACGTAGCTTTCCTTTATTTCCTATTATTTACATCCGCAATTGTAATAACTATTAGTATATGACTACAAGTATCATATCAAAAATAATTTTATTGTTTCATTTAATAAAAGCGTAAGTCTTTTTTTAATTGTAGACCAACTGTTCTATCTATACCTTCGTCTCCCAAACCCCCCGGGATGATTTCCCCCAACCGTTTCATTAATCAAGGGATCAATAAATCAAATCAATTAAGTTCCTTCAATCCTCGTATTGATCTCTGAAATCTTTATCTAAATTTCAAATTTTGCGAACCAGACAAGTATAGATAAAATAAGTCCTACAAATATAAATAATTAAAAATGGTGAAAATACTGTAATTATTCGCAGACTTTCTGAAATAAGATTTTTATATAAAATAATGGCTGAAATGCAGTTAGTGATCCGATTCGTTCACCCGTAGGGAACTGAAAATCAAGCGGACAAAATTAATTTTCTTGATTGGTACGCCAGTTTCGTTTTCTAAAATTTTTTTTTTTAGATTTGCGAAAAGAAATAAATTAAAAATAATTAAGGTGCCATTGTTGCTTTGCGCGGTTTCTTTGTCTCTTTCGGAAGGTTTCTTTGTTGGTTTTTCTGCAACATATTAAGAACATAACTCGCCAAATGATTTTTAAGGAGTGTTCACATAAAATCCGTTGGACAGACTCAAGGATGTTTTATGTTAGCGCAAGGCCCGAGCCTCGTTCACAACTTGACCACGCCTAGGGAAGCGTCATAATTCCACGTGAAAATGCGTCGGCCGCCCTTTTTGGCCCGGGCCCGGGGAAAACATTTCGAAAAGGAACAAGCGCAAGTGAACGAATCGGATCACTAACTGCATTTCTACCAAAATAATTATATGAATGAAATGAATATTTCCACTTTACACAAATGTAATGAATGTCATTGTCATACGATTCTGTATGATAATTATATGTTACAATGTGTATTTTCTTATTCGTTTAACACGAAATATTGGTTATCTTTGAGAAAATATTTTAAATGGTTTTTTTTAAATTTCATTATGTAATTTTTTTAATTGCCTTTTTCCTCAAGATGATAAACAAATCGAAGAAAGAGGGTTTCCAAAAATAACTTTTGGGTGAAAAGTATTTTATGGGTAAAGAAAAGAATGGATAAGAAATTAATTCGTCGGGAGGATTTTTTAATGATGCTTCGTAACAGCATTTCAAAAACGTTCCCCATGTGACAGGATTTCTTTCACCGGTACAACAATTTACTTCAAATTTTGTATTCTTTCTCTGTGCCACGGGGACATATGGTGAGATTTACAACTATGTCTGCTGGTATAAGGTCACCAACCACGCTTCCATCTCCTAGCATTCCATGAAGAAGACCTTTGGCCCCAGCTGCCACGAAAGGAGAGGGGCCATTCCAACTGTCAATCCAACCAGGAATTGGTTCCTTCATTGTTGATAAAACTGAAACGAGAAAGTAATTGGTTGTATTATATGTAATGAATTTAATACAAAATGAGAAAAGGTTTCAAATTTTGGTTTTTGTAAATCTTTACTCTTCGTATACTGACCTATAGATGGTCTAACTACCACAATAGGAAGTTTCTTGTCATGTTTCGAAAATTCTCCAAAAATTTCGATAGGTGTTGTTTTGTTCACCCAATAACCCTTTAATACATTATGGATATAATACTTGTAAATAATAATTCTTACAAAATAATGAATTATTATACATTTTAGTATTGTCTCCATTATTATTATTATTATTATTATTATTATTATTATTATTATTATTATTATTAATTTTTGTTTTGTTTTAAATTTATTTCTGCCTATTTCATAAAATTTTCATCAATTCAACATTACACAATTTCAAGTGAAATTCTCACTTGTCCCCCATGAATAATTAATGGGTTTTGTTTTGATATACATTTAAAATTTTTTGCGTTAATTTATTCTAAAAAACGCGATAAACGTTTAAATTCCATGTTATGCATTTAATAGATTGTGCCGAATTTGTTTTCGAGGCGATTTTTCAAACATGACTTACTTTGGAGTGAGTGCAACGATAATATCGTCATCCATTATTTCGACGAGACGAATGATGGTTTCTGGATCATGAACGGCATTATAAAAAGCTTCATCGACTTCATCGCGATCGCAGTTGCTATATGCAGTTGAAACATAAACAAATGCCTGAAAATATTGTTTAATCAACTTTGTGGGGTTCATTATTCAAGAATCAAATACATTGAGATAAATGGTAGATAAATATTAATCACCTTGATATTTGCCATCCGTGAGCAGAATTCGGCAAGATGCTTTGTAGCGGTAGTGTTCACAGTAACTGACTCTTTTAGTGGTTCATTAAAACGTACTGTTGCTGCAACATGGATTTTCGATTTTCGAATCGTCAGATACTTGGATAATTAATATTTCTTGGTCTTTAGGACTGATGCTGAAAAATGGTTTTGACAAGTCTCCAGGTATTATAGCAATCTTCTTCAGATTATTAGGTCGATATTTTCGTAAGCGATCGAAGACCTGAAAATAATAATTTGAAACTTGACAATGCTATTCAGTATCTTAGTAAGGCAGACCAGAAACCGTTGGTACTCAGGTTCCTAGCTGTATGTGACTTTTTAATCATAAATCGTTCAAATATGAATAAAAGCACCAACAAAGCAAAGTTAGCATAATTTTAATAAGTAGAAATTTTCGCTCCAGCGTTGCATCGGGAAGGTAATGCGCATCGGTAAATAAACTACAGATTTGATTTTGTAGAACTGCTAACAAAATAGTAACCCCTACCTCTACCATAAGGAGGAAGGAGAGCTCAACAAAACGTGCGCATAGAGAAGCTACATTTTTGTCTAGAAGGAAAATAACGGGCCATCTAAGCATATGCTCAATGGATCTGGGATACTGGACAAAACATCTAATCGAGAGAGTAATTGACACAGAAGCTGACGTACACTACCTTCTTCTTTGAAAGGCCTAACATTACTATTTTCAGGTGCACAGGTAGGGAAGGTGCATGGAACAATACAATTCTTTATTGTACTACTGCGCTGTACAATACTGTATACTGAACAGCACTGTAATCTCTTAAAAAGTACTTCTTCATGAAGGATTTGCTCTTCGGCATGCCGACATATTTTAGGCGCAATTCCGCCCAAAATTGTCAACAACGGTGTAATTTTGCCTATCCGACACTTTATTTGGGCTAAATAGGGCCGGATTAGTAGAACCTTCGCATAACTGGTGGATAGGAAAACAGTGTAGTACGAATATAAAAAGTCAATATAAATATGCCTTTTACTGAAAGTTTAAAACGCCATACTTTTTATCTAATGTTAATGCCACCTGCTTTCGTTTTCCAGCCGTGGCGCAAAACTGATAACAAAATACTCAAATGAAATCATCATAGATGGCAATAATCGCGACGCAGTGTTGTTTTTAACTGCACATTCGCACTCAAGACTGCTGTGATACTGGCCGGATCTTTTTTTTAATTTGTTGCTTCGTTGTTGATGCAACGCGTCTCTTAACCCTTGTTGGGCGTTGAGCGCTTTCTTCTGGAGTAATCCTCCGTTACTGAGTAATCACTATACTGAATTACTATATTTGCCAAGTCTCGTCACGTCGCAGTCAGTCGGTACCGTTTATCCCTTCGACCAGGGGCTCGACGCCGTTAGATCCCGGGGTTCATGGCCGGTCACCCAACCAGGAACCCGCGAGTCTCGAATTTGCTTAACCTTCGTGACTTCACGGAGCGTAGTAAACGAATTCGGCTACCGCCGCCGGCCGGATTTACGCACGGCCGAATTATATATTTTTTTTATTAATTACATAGTTATGTTTTTTTATATTTTTTCTACCTGTCCTAATATAGTCGGCTGGAATGCAGAGCCGTACAGCCTCTGTATCTGCCTGAGAACTCCCTTTCAATAACCCTTGTTGTTGCTGGAAGCAGGAACTGAGCAAAAAATCCGCCTTAGATGATGGGAAAACGCTGTCATAAAGAATTATATAAAGAATCAGCTGTACTTACGTGAACGCTAATTCGCAATGTTGTACAACCTACGATTATCATATAAAAAGTCTGATAGACATATTGTAATAAGCCGAAATTGTAAGATGAAACTAAGAGCGGTGACTTTACACCTGAACATAACCGCGAATTACAATGTGCCGCCCAAAATATTAAAGTTGTAGTCTCGACTCTGCTCTTTCAGTGCAACAGACCAACACTGTGCAGCGAGATGAAGTACGCAAACCAACAATTAAAACTGCAACCGAGAGAATCAAATGTAACACTTTTTGGTATTAATTTCCTTTCAGCAAAACACTTCACCCGGCATGGTCTCAACATGAACCTCCTCGTGCCAAAAATCCATCCCTTTCACCAGGGTTGCCACGCGTCCTACTTTCGGTAGGACAGTCCTACAATCACAATGAATGTCCTACGTCTACAATGAAGCCTAATATGTCCTACTTTGAAAATAAAATATTAAGTTGTTTTTTAAAAATCTGTACAATCGATTTCTGAACGCCTGGATATGATTTTATGAACACAATAACATTCATTTATTAACCCAACAAAAAAGTTGTATTTTACTACAAACTTCCACTTTTCGCCACAGCAGTAAGCGTACAGTATCGCTCCGTTTGAATTAGAATGGTGATGATCACGTTCAATGATCTATGGTTCCAAGAAAATGTATTTTAACCAATTTTTTTGCAATTGTTTAGTACTACATGTGCAGCTTTAATTCAATTATTTAAATTATTTGAACAAATATTTGCAAACAATTGGTAATATACAAATTATTGTATTATATTAAAATTAATTTAAAATAATAATTAAATACAAATTAGCTCAAAACACATATCAATCTAACAGAATTTTACTTTTAGGTGAATAAATCTTCTATGTGCACTGTTTTTTATTAAATTTGAAACTATTTTTTTCAGATTTGAATTGTAAGTTCATTATGTTTTAAAATGTATTATTATGTCGTTGCAAATGAAATGACCGATATTTTTATTTATATTCATGTATAATCCGGGAATTTAATTTGCAACGATTACATATAACAAAATAATTATTTTCTGTAAAACATTTTATGTGTATTCAATTTTATTTCAGATATTAAAGATGTAAAATGGTTGTGTTAAAGATGTAAAAATGTTCAAACAAGAAAAAGAAATGTCATTTTAATGGCAACTGGTTACAAGAAAACGAAAGAAAAGAAAGTAAACTATTCTCAAGGCCTGTGTAGATACCATTTAAATACATTTTCCATTCAATTGAAAAGTGTCTCTGCCATCAAGCAGCATGAAAATAGTTAATATCATCTTTCGAAGCTTCTGCTAGTTCTCGATTGATGGAAAACTTAATTAAATATGATACTCCTCAAGAATTACAAGTTATTGCAATTGAACTAGCTCACATTTATCATGCAGTATAACATTCTATAATTTGTTAGATTGTTTGATGAAACTTGTTCCAAAAACATTGCCAAAGATAATAACTTGCAAAATTTCTTGTGGAAGAACAACAGCATAGGCAATTGTTGAAGACGTGTTAGGACCAAAAAATTAGATTACCGAAATAAAAACGAACGATTCGTATTTTTCTATTATGACTGATCCATCTAACCAAATAGTATATCTCATCTAACAAGAAAAATTGGAAATTTTCCCTTAAAAAACAATTTTTCACGAAAGGATGGTTTGCAACAAAATCTCATTGATATTTACGAATTGTTTAGCGTTTAGCTTAAAGTTAAGTTTAGAAGTTGTCAAAGCTTAAAGTTAATAATTCAGAAAAGTTAATAATTCAAGAGATTATTGTGGGATTGTCCTACTTGGTTTTTAAAGTTAAGAAATATAATAACGATAAAACTCATTACAACACACGGATCGGGGTAACCACGCCCGTTCTACGCCTCCTGTTTTCACACCCTGCCTGTCCCGCGTGTCTTCTAGCAACTCGTTCATCTCTTCCGCTTCGACTCCCGCTTCTACTTCCTCTTGTAAACAAAAGCGATCAGATTCCACACTCCCCCATCCTGGATATCATCCGCCTCGGATGATGCGATCGCTGGCCCCATGGTTTCATAAATTAGGCCAAGTAGTAGTACGGTTAGGTCCATTAATACCTTCTCGGATGACATCTTACTATCGTTCTGCTTGATTTTAAAATTTGAAAAGGGAGGGCTTCTTGACCGGGCTTGGTCCCAACGAAAGAGGGGTATTCTTCGCTTGTTAAAATTCCGTCGATTCTCTTCCTGAACCTTCAGCAACTGTAATTTATCCTTTCGAAACTGGTTTCGCTGGGCCCAAAATCTTAACTATTTCTTCGCTGATGAGATCCATTCTTCAAGTCTATATTGGATGCATCTCACCCCCAAAGTTAAAAAGGGTGTACCTTGATACTTCGGCTTTTTTATTCAGGCTTTTTGTTCAGCTTCAACTGCTTATACCATCTTTGGGTCTTCATTGATAGCTTGGATAAAATCGAAAATTGTAGAATTAATTTTCCCCCCAATTTGTCCACTTCAGGGGTAATCCTGTGGTAATCAGTAAATGGGAATTTTTTCGGCATTGCAATTTTGAACTAAAAGAGGAAAATGGGTCCCTTGTCGGACCCCGG
Organism: Teleogryllus oceanicus; assembly: GCA_964035755.1. NCBI lineage: Eukaryota > Metazoa > Arthropoda > Insecta > Orthoptera > Gryllidae > Teleogryllus > Teleogryllus oceanicus. The sequence goes on from CAXIVR010000004.1 coordinate 677,099, forward strand.
GTCGGGATTTAAAAAACCATTTTTGCATTTTAACATTTATCACTTCCTTCGTCGTTGTGGATTTTGTAGGGTATAACCACACAAACTTTGTAAAGCTATCTACAAGGGAAAAAAATTTTTTTATCCTTTGTTTTTAAATCAGAGGACCAATATGATCAACATGGTAAGTTGAAAAGGTACATTCCCCTTAAAAGTGGATGTAAAAGCCCTTCTTGCTTTCCGGGTTTTTCTGTTTCCCAAAAAGGCACCTAACACAATTGGAAATGACCTTTGATCATCTTCTTCCATCTGAAAAAAATTCCTTTTAATTCTTCCTCCGTTCGTAGCAAAGCGAAACCCCTTTTTTCTTGCTTTCCTGACAATTTCATGCATTGAGCGGGATACCCCCAATTTCTCTCGTCCATCACAAAACTTGAAAAGTATTCCATCATAAAACCAAAATCATTGTAGGGCCCCTCCAAAATGGTCTTTAATTGCATTGAGCCCCTGTCTGCTTGTTGGGCTTTCTTGTTTTTTCCCAAAACCCACCCCCAAAAAGGCCCACGCGAGGGTCGGCTTAGACATCCTAGGGTTCGGGAAACCCAGCTCGATGTTCTATGCTGTAGTCAAAATTCTTCCATGGTCATAACCCACCTAGCTACTCTTGGTGTAAGATTTTTTTATCCATATTTTCTGTAGCGCTGAACAGCCTGTAATGATCTTGAATTTGTTTCCCGAGTAAATACGTTCGGAATTTCTTCAGAACAACCACAGCGAGCATTTCAAGCTCATAACTGTGTATTTTTCCTCTTAGGTTTTGTCTTCATACTCATAAATGCCGGAGGGCTTGGTCCGGGAAGTCGTTGCAACAACACTGCCCAAACCCATACGCTGGCATCCGTTTTAGCTTCTCAAACCTGGATTGTATATGATCGAAACTGCATTTTCTTGGAGTAGCATCTTCAAATCTGCAAACTTTTTCCTTTTTTCATAACTAAATGAAATTTCACTTTGTCCTTTAACAGATCCTAAGAACTTAGCGATTTTGGGCATAATCAGACGAATTTCCTGAAATATCCAGTTAGTCCCAAAAACTTTGTACATTTGGTGTAGATTGGGTTCTGGATAATTTTTAAACGGCAACCTTTCAGAGGGGGAAACATTTTTCCATTTTCAACCTATGCCCCAAGAATTCAACCCTTTTCTTAAAAAGCGACATTTCTCAAACTTCACTTCCAGTCCTTTTTCCTCAGCTACATCTAGGACAGGTTGAAGTCGGTACAAAGCCTCTTTTTCGTAAAATGCAGGGATCCCCAAATCATCTATTTAAAAAAAACGGTTATCTTGAATAAGTTTCCAAAATATACTATTAAAAATCTTTGAAACACCGGGGAGTTGCAGAGACCAAATGGAACCTTAAAAAATTAAAAATGTCTGGTGCCAAAAAAGCGATTTTTCCCCCTTTTCTGGGTGAATGCGCATAAAAGGGGCCTTTCGAGATCCAAAGTGCTGAACACTGGGCACCCAAAGTTTGTCTGGGATGTCTTCTATCAAGGGAAGTGGATCCTATCTTTCATAACTTTTTGTTCAATCACCTGTAGTCTATGAAAACCGGGTGATCCGTTTTTATTTTTGAATTACAACTTGACTAGCATATTCGGACACCTTGGTTCTATGACACCATCTTAAGCCACTGTTTTGCCTGTTCATTCACTCGTCTTCTCCTCTGGGGCAAAACGCCTCGTCTGTTTTTAAAATTGGTTTAAATTTTTCACCCTATTTCATTTAAATTTCTGTGTTTTTCTTCTTTGCCGTTGGTTTTTGGCCACCATTTTTTTAACCTTTAAAACCTTCCTTTGATGCTGATGTCCAATATTCAATTCACCCTTTGAATACCCTTTTTTCATTAGATGTTTCCGTTCAATCTTGTTACTGGTTAACCTTTTTACAAATGTTTTTTCAAAAACTCCGCTTGATATAATATGTCAGTGCCAAAAATTGATTGTATCAAAAGGTTCTAAATGTCTTTGGGAAAACCAAAAACCGCCTTCATAAGAATGTCATCTATCGGACATCGTTGGAAAACCCCCTCTGGAGAAACGCAGCCTTTAAAAAACCAAAAAGCAGTTTTTTGATCCAAAGTCGGGATGTCCCAATTTGGCATGGAGGTCGTTGTTTTTCCCTGACTCACACCCCGATCCAGTAAAGCCTGAGTTTAACCCTTTAATGATTATTTTTTTCCCTTTTTAAATTCTTCTGGATTGGGCAGCAACGACGCAAATGATTTCGAACTTCCCCATCATTCTTCCCCAAAACAAAAAGCAATATGCCCAAATTCTTTAAAAGGAAAACACTGGGTCCGATTTTTAATTTGCAGTCAGCTGACTTTGCCATCTTTACTTCCACAATTATAACATCCCGTCCTTTTAAGTTCATCAGATGAATACTTGTCTTTTCCATTTTTTTGTCTTTCGTTGATCGATTGTGATTTTTGGATTGACGCCCCAAAACCTCGCTCTACGCCTTTTCAAATTCGGCTTTTCTTTGAATTCTTTCCCCAAATTTTTTCCCTTTACCAGCATAAAAAATCAACTTTTTCCCGGACTCTCATCGATACCATCAATAATATACCATCAAAGATTGTTCGTCAATATGCATCTACTAGCTTTTTCACGATTCCCAAAAATATTTTCCCAAAGATTCTTTTTTCTTTTTTGTCACAATTTAATAAGCGATGAATTCAGAGCACTCGTTTGAACCTCGAATTCTTTTTTCAATGCCTTCTTTAATTTTCCCCTCCATGACGAGATGCCATTTTCTCCTTGAATAACCGCCAAACCGGTTAAAGATTTCTTTGAAAAAAATAAATTTTATTTTTTTCCCTTCCCACAGAACAGCTATCCTTCAAATTCGTTGATCCTTTTAAAAAAGGATATCCTTTTCCCCGTCAAAAGGCCGTATAGAACCTTTAATCACAAAAACGTAAAAGGGAAACTTATGGGGCTGATCGCGTAATTTCAGCCGTCTAATCCCTTTAACCTCTTGTTAAATTTCGATCTCACGTCTTCAGTCGAACTGGAGCAAATGATGCTTGTTTCGGGGGTTTTAGCATTTTTCTCAACTTTTTTCTCTTCTCTTCCTAAATTTTCTTTCTTTAGTTTTGACAACTAACAAACCAAGATAAATCCAGCAAGTGATCGAAATTTCGCCTACAGGTGCTCTTTCACCCGTGTAACAGACCAAAAATACTACATGGCGCCCAAGTTTTGCCAAAAATTCCTTGAGTAGCTTTTTTTGTATTTTCATCGGAATCACGTTTAAACAAAAACCGGGGAATTCCGTGGTTTTTCCTATTCCCCCGATGCTGTCCCAAAGATCAACTTTTTAGGCCCGTAAAACCCTAACGGTCCGTAAAATGTTTTTTTTAATTTTCTCGATTTCCCTAACGTTGTCATTTTGGGTACTGGGTTCAAATTTAAACCCACAAAATAATAATATAAGAAATCGAAAAAAAATAAAATATAAAACCAGAACATAATCATTCAAAACTCCATTCGAAATCTTCCGGCGAACACAAAATAACATACACACTTCTCAAACATGTTCAAAAATTTTTTAGTGCACTACGAAACACAACACCCGGGAATCTTCTAACCCTTCTAAATTTTTCAAATTCACAAAAAACCCTTTTAATAACGAGTCACAACAGTTCGGGGTTTTCGATGAGATGACGTAAAAACAAAACTGAAATCCCTGAATCTTCAAACCCCATTTTTGTATCCCCACTTAACCTTTTCACACAAACCCACGATTCCTTCTTCATGAAACTGTTCGTTTTTTCCAACCGGGATCTCTTTCAAGTTTGCCCTTTGGGCAGAAATATCACAATGTCCGGCCTCATCTTTGTGTCGTTTCGTCTTTCCGTTTTTTTCGTCGTTACTCCAGAATAATTTTCCCCTTCGACATCGATTTTCCACCCCGGACGGCCCCCAAAAATTTGGGGAATCAGATTATTCGGGATTGTCCTCTTTTTTTTAAAAAATTTAAAAAATATAATAACGATAAAATCATTAAACACACGGATCTTAACCATCAGCCCGTTCTACGCCTCCTTTTTTTTACCCTCCTGCCCCCTGTCTTCTAGCAACTCTTTCATTTCCGCTTAGTTTCCCCCGGTTCTCTTCCTCTTGGGGGAAACCCCAAAAGTCATGATGTTTCCCCATATAAAAGGACGTACCGGTAGGCCGGTTGTTCGGATAAATTTTTTGAAAAGGGACAGGTGTTTTTTTTCGTGAATGGACCCCCTTTGGGATTTTCTCCGGTTTGACTTAATGGTCTATTCTGTCCATTGCCTTCTCTTTTGGGCAAGGTCTTAAATTGTAAAAATTTTTTCCCACCCACTTTTTTTACCCGTTGACTAGTTTGCTGTTTGGGTTTTTATCTGTTCAATGACGCGGCCCCTCATATAATGGAAAAAAATTTTCTACAACCAGTTTAGGGGTTGGGGAAAAAGGGGCCCCCAAAATTGTCTGCCCTCGTGAAACTCATATGTTTTCTTTCTTTGACTTTCCTTCCTGTGCTGGGCTTCCAGTACTATCTGGGGCAACCTGTTGTTTCAGTCTTTCTTCTATCCCCTCCTCCCATAACACGCCCGTACATATTTCTAATCCCCTTTCCATTCCCATATCCCTCTCGATTCTTGGCTTCCCAGTTTTTCCCTCTTGTCAAGATCAATAATCGCGCGTCGTTCGGATAAAATCTGTCCCAAATCATGGATCCCCAAATTTTTTTACTACTAGCTACCACTTCGTACTTTTGATGCCAATTTCAGCATTAAACATTATTTGTTTCGTGTGTGCGACTTCTTCAAGTGGCTCCCATCCGTATCCCTATTCACAACACATTACTTGCTTTCCTTTCCAATCAACTCATTATAAAATTCCCCTGATATAACTGGTTTTTACATCCAAACGAAGTGCTTCGTTACCACCCCTTCCCTTCCACTTTGATCGTGGAATTTCCTCATGCGAACTTGAACTCTTTTTTCCCCTGCCACGGTTGTGATTATAGGATAACTGAATCGTATTGATAGGGACCACTTCAGCTCTTTTCCCCTTTTTGTCCGTCTGGGTCGCCTGTCATCCGGACTCTATCTGTTTGAGTTCCCGTTCCCCCACTGGGCCAGACCGTGTTGATTGATTAGGCGCACCTCGTTCGTTTCTCTTCTTCCTCGACGGTTTGGGCTTTCCACCCCACTCCGGTCTTTGGTTACTGGTTCCGATTGCCCCGGCTTCCCTCTCGTGTCGCGTTTACTGGTTCCGCCCCCCCACCATTCCCTTGTCATTGACTGGGTTTCCCTTCTTTAAAGCGTTCCCCTTTCCTTCCCTCTTATTCTTCGGGGGATTGGCAAAGTTAAGTCAATCCTCCCAAACGTTCTAAAGCCCCTAAATTGGTATGGTTCGAACTTTTATTTTGGGTCGACACGGGGAAAATGACCGTCAAAAACCAAAACTCTTATCATTCATTGGGGTTCCCATCGCTGATTGTAATAACCATTCATTAGATTTAACTTCCATTCATTTGGGTTCATCGTTCCAATACCGCTCAAGAACCGGTCGAAAATTCCCCTTCAGCGTCCCCGGGAAAAACATCAAATGTGTCGGCCCCGCCCCGGGGTTCCCCTACTAAATACAAAAAATGGACCTTGGGCCTTGCATCTGCGATGGATGTTTGATCACCGGTGTCGTTCCCCTGCCCATGAATGCGCATGGGTTTTTTCGACCATCTTCCGAAAACCAATGATTTCAGGCGTAAAAGTTGGTATTCCGCCCGCAATGATCGGCGTCGTCCGGCATTCTTTGATTAGCTCCACATCAGATTGGGGGTGATATTTTTTCGCACATTCGATATCCCCCTTTATTTCTTTTTAATTAATTGCTGCATCATTTTTGGGGTCTTCTTCCCTTTTGGGACCTCCCTTTTTTTGCGGAATCTTTCCTGTTGTTGATGTGGTCACAACCCCCCCAAGTTTCAATCTGGGGTTCTTCTTCTGATCCTGCTCCACAAATTTACTGGGGATGGATTGGTTTGAATCTCGACCTGTTCCCATTTTTTCATTTCCTGCTGGGTTTCCTCGATTTGTTTGTTAAGAGGTCCCATTTGTTTTTTTTAAATTTCCCATTTAACTTTCCCTTCTGTTCCCCGATGGCCCCTTTTTTTTCTTCTACCGATTTCTCAATATGTTTAATCGCCTTTTCCTTCTTCAATCATCTTAATTTGTTGTTCCCCTTTCTATCCTGTTCTTCCCAAAAACTTCCTCTCTGTTCTTCTGCCGATTTGATTTCTTTAATCGCCTTAAGATGCTTTTGATATTTTTTTTTGTTTTCGCCGTTTTATCGTCGGTCGTTGATCATTTTATTATCAACATCAAATCTGATGATATCTTGCTTTTCTCCTGGCCCGGGTTCCCGTACCTGGTTCATCGGCGGATGGACTTTACTTCTTCATCAAAACAATCGCCCGACGTGTCATCAATTTTTCCTACCCAGTGTCCTATCCCAGGAACGTACTTGCCGATTCCCTTCATCCGAGCTTCTACACGCTCTATCTTCTCATTCCGTTCCAACATCGCCGAGCCTCCATTTTTCTGTCGCAACAATTTTTTGTCTTCAGCTCTTCTATCGTTCCTCATTTTTTTTAAACGCTTTACTGCTTCCCCTTGCAATGCCGTTCTCAGCTCGTCTACGCTCGCAAATGGGACTTTTTCCCCAAAAATTAATCAATTCCCAAGTATTTGTATTGAAACAATGACCTATCAGTGATTCTAGGCATTAGTGAATACACTATTCGTTTTAAATTTTTCATAAAACCACAATTTTAGTCTACTATGACCCCCAATTCTTCACTCCCGTTCACATTGAAAAAAAATATCCACCCCTGCAAATAAATTTTTAAACACCTATACATAAATTACTACACAAAAAAACCCTTCATAAAAACATCATATCAAAATAATACAAATAAACTTTGGAAAATTCCAAAACATTGGTACCAACTTCAATTCAAATTCACAACAATAATCCACAGTCTCATTTCCACCCCTCCTTCCCTCAATAAGACAAAAAAAATACTATATCACCAAAAATTACCCCCAAAAAATTAACAAACAATATTAAATTCCCCCTTACTAATTACTTTCCCTTCCAAAAAAAACAATGCCCCCCACACCTGGGCTATTCTACTTTTAAATATTCTAAAATTTCTTGTAAGATTTATGCCCTATGCTCAAAATAATTAACATATACCATTTACACCAAAATGACATTAATTTTTCTTTATTCATTCACTTTCCCAAAATTCTAACTTTGCTATTTCCAATTTGAGAAACAAACCCCTAACGTGGTATATGTTATCATGTACACAAATAATTATTCTAACAAACACAATACTTATACACATGTTTTCCCTTTTCATATACATAAAGGTACTCTTAATGCTGGATTGACTGACAATACATTTAACTAAATAACATTTTTCACAATTACCATTGTCCTCAATATTTCTATATTTTTATATTTCCTCAACAGTATTTACCTTTTTATAAATAAGTAATAATTTCTACTACTTTTCCCAGTAAACAACGCACATGCCCTGATTTATTTCAAAATTTCCTGTTCATAAACTGTTATGTTTCTTAAATTATCACAAGTTTGTTAATTCAAGAGTCATTTGTTTTTTACCCCCCCAATTTAAAAATGAATTCTCTTTCTTCAATTAGAACACTATTAAATACCCCTTTTAGATTAATCCCCCGAGCCACATTTCAAAAAACGATCCCTTGTTTCGGGGGGCCAACTGTGACTCCGGTAGGGCCCGGGTTGTTCAGTAAATTTTTTGTAAGGGACGGGTTTCTTTTTCGTGAATGGACTGGGGTTTTTAAAAAACCCCCCTGTTCCGTGAACAAAATAAACATGAACTATTTATTTTTTAAAAAACATTATTGATTACAAATCGTGGGGGTTTTTTATCCTTTTTTCCTCACCCAGAATCACTGTTGGTTTTTTCGATCTTTCGTGAGGAATTTTACCGTTTACTCCCCCCCAGCTCGGGGGCCCGGGGGCTCCGGGTTCCTTTTGTCCTTCGCTGCCGTCTGTTCCGCTCCCGGGGGCCCGCCGATGCGATGCGGCGTATCGAAGACGTTTTCCAGCGAACTTGATGCCTCTCGCCCCCCTAAACTCCTTTTCCGGTTTACCCGATTTCTTGATGTCACCTTCCCGAGCTGATAAACGCCACTAGTTTTAAAATGCAGTTGCACACGTGTCTCCCCCATTTCACCGGATATCTCGTGGTGTATTCCTCTGCCCCACGTTCTCTCGATCTGTACTATTAGATAGTAGCTATACTCGGTTTCCCAGCTCTAATTGGTTATCTACAAATTGCCCGTCAATTACTTTTTCTGCACTCTTGTTCGCCATTTTTTTACTTTGTTCGAACGCGGGGCGCCCAGGGCTCCTTCCTTACCTGACCGGCCGGGCCTGACTCCTCGCGGCGTCGTTTCCCGGTCGGCCAACCACAACCTTCGCCGCCCGTAAGTTTTGTTGGCGAGCCCTCCGGGAACCGCTGCCGCGTTTCTTTTGATGTATCGCCCGTTTCTTTAGGCAGAAAAAGCGGTCGTTTCAACGCCCGTATTTAATATATATATATATATATATAAAATATAAAATATATTTTATTTACATATATATTGTTATATTCCGCCCCCACTCCGGGGAAAAGCCGGCAGCCATGACGGGAAGAGCCTGAAATTTGTTGGACGGGCGGGGTATAAAGGTCAATTGGGAAAATTTAAAGAGAAAAAAAATTTAAGAGAAATTAAAAAAAGGTAAATTGACATTATTACCGAGCTCAGTTTTTTTTTTTTTTTTTAAAACCCCTTTTTTTTTTTTTTTTCATCAATCTTAAAAAATAATGATCAAACTTAAAAAAAAAAACAAAAAAAAAAACCAACAAAAAAAAGAAAAAGGGGCCAAGGGGCCCCCCCCTTCTGAATTTGGGGCCGTCCAGGTAAGCCTGAAGGGCTAATGAATGTTTTTTTTGTCTGTCAGCTCGACAGATTATTAGAATCACCGCTGCGGGAGGAGGACGTGGGTGAACCCCAAACGGGAACACAGCTGGGGCCCCTTTTTCGGGCGGCACGCCCTTTGGGGCGGAGGTGAAATTTTCTTTCGCCCGTCCCATTCAAAAACAGAGTTAACCCGACATCAGCTGGGACGTCGGCTGCGGTGAGACAGATCGGTGACGACAGATCTAATTTCGAATCGCGTAACTTCGATACACGGCGCGGGCGTAAAAGAGCAGAGAAAAAAAAACAACCAGATAAAATTCTTTTTTTAATCAAAAGACACGCGGGGGATAATCCCAAATCGCACTCTAATCGCTACCGCGCTATCCCGGGGCCTACACAATGGATGACCCCCCGTCCCCCCCTACAACATGAGGGCCCCCTCTGTGTCCCACGACTTGGGGGTCCCGCGCCTCTTTCCCAAAGCCTCCCCTTTTCCCCTCCGCGTCTCCGCCCCAGAACCTCTTTCCCCAATTTTCCCTGAATGTTCTAAAATTTCAGAATTTTTGGGGACGTGTTGTTACCCCCGTTACTACGCCGAAAAAAATATTGCTCCAATCAGATTACGCGTCTTGTCGGTAATTTTGATGAATTTTCCAGAACGCCTCTCGCACACTTCCTGTAAACACACACGGAGCGGTCGCCGCGCCCGCCCGCTTAATCCAATATTCGGTTACGTCACAATAATAAAAAAATAAATGTATTTATTTTTTAATCCAATATTCGGTTACGTCACAATATATATGTATATATATATACATATATATGTATATATATATGTATATATATACATATATATACATATGTGTGTGTGAGTGTGTGTGCGTGCGTGCGCGCGTGTGTGGGTGCGTGGGTGCGTGCGTGCGGGTGCGCGTGCGTGGGCGTGGGCGTGTGCGCGTGGGCGTGGGCGTGGGCGTGGGCGTGTGTGTGTGTGTGTGTGTGTGTGTGGTAACCCTGTTCACCATCCTAGCGTTCTCCACTCCCACCCTATTTCGAACCCTCTTACTTCCTCCTTGGAACCTATTGCCGTTTCTCCCATTCCCACTTTACCAATTCATCTACAACTGCTGCCCCAGTTTACTCACAACCTTTCACTGCTGGGACATCGTTCGATCACGCACTCGAGGTTAAAATGGGGTAAATATATAGCAACTAAAATCAGATGCAGCATAAAAACATCAGTGTAGGTTCTTGTAAAAGATAAACATACTGTACCATAATGTTCAATCGCTTTCAAATAAAACGAAGTTTATCGAGATAGCTCTAAAGAACGATTTAAAACAAATGCATGTTCTTTGCTTTACAGAACATTGAATATTTCCTAATGAAGTTACCATTTTTCAAATTCCAAACATTTATCTTGCACGCTATTATTGTAGAGAAAGGAGATTTCATAAAAATCCTACATATGGGGGGGGGGTCTTGTGAAAGAATAGTTTTTCAATTTAATTAATGTCTTTAGTTAAGATATTACAATAAATGTACCTACACGGATCACAATGATTCCAAAGAAGGCAATGGATCAAATTATATGGTCGCGTTGGTTGCCTAAGTCTACCACACGCCGTTTTTTTGTTTCAAGAATATAATCGCTCATTGTTGCGCAACTGAAAGTTTCTTTTAACTGCATTGTTAACATCCCCCAGTAGACTTTTCAAGAGCGCAGAAGCGGTGTATTAGTAAATAAGTAAAATTATTTTCATCGCTGCGTACGTTGGTTGATAGAGTTCACCACGCGACCGGTAATGTAAGTATAATTTACGTTTTGTCAAATGGTTAGTTGTTTAGAAAACATACGCACATATACTCATACAACAATATTTATAAAGATACTGAATTTTACTGAGAATGACATCACTCACACGTGGTTATAAAACTACTTAACATTTTTATAGGGCAAAATATAAAGAATATATTGATGAGAAGGAAATCGAAAGTCTCCTTATTGGGGGTTCCAGCGATGAAGATGATGCTGATGATGATTTCGATTGGTCAGACGCAGAGGAAAAAATACAAGTAAGTGATCACTAAACGGATTCGGAGCTGGAATACGAATCGCCAGAGTGTAATATCAGTGAAAGTGAGGGTAATGAAGGCGACTTGTTTATTGAAAAAAAGGAATAACAACGTGGTTTAAAGACATTGTTATACCTAAAACAACCAAAACTCCTTCAAAAAATATTGTAAACACTTTTTCTGGGCCAAAGCAATGTGCAAGGGGAATTACAGAAGAAGTACAAGCTTTTAACAAAATTATAAACGAGGACATGGTTGATGAGATTATCAAATACACCAACCTATATATTCAAAATTTGATATCTCAAAACAAATATTCAAGAGACAGAGATAAAAGAAAGAAACGTGTTCCTTAAAGAAACGTGTAAGGAGGAGATTTATGCTATCATCGGAGTTCTTTTTGTAATAGGTTTGAAAGGTGGTAACAAAACAAATGTTGAAGAACTTTGGAGTAAAGACGGCACAGGTATGATTATTCTTAGAGCATGCATGTCATACCGAAGATTTTTATTTTGCTAAGAAGCGTGAGGTTTGATGACAGGCGCTCAAGAACACTCAGGTCCAAAACAGACAAATTAGCTGCAATCAGATCACTGCTGGAGAAATTTAGTATGAATTGCAAAACAAGTTATAATTTGGGCACCTTTGTGACAATTGATGAAATGTTAACACCATTTAGAGGATGGTGTTCATTTATTCAATACATACCCAATAAACCAGCTAAGTATGGTCTGAAGGTTTTCGCCATCTGTGATTCAAAGACGTTCTATACGACTACTATGGGACGCAGTCAGCAGGACTATATAATGTCTCGAATAAACCTGCCGACATTGTACATAGATTGGCAGAACCGATCATGGGATCAAATCGGAATATAACTTTCGATAACTGGTATACCAGCTATCCACTGGTACTTTCTCTTTTACAAAAGAAACTGACATGCATTGGGACTCTAAAGAAAAACAAGACAGAAATACCTTCAGAATTCCTTCCAAAGAAAGCGAGGGTACCTCATTCATCCCTTTTTGGCTATCAGAAAGAAGTCACAATAGTATCGTATGTACCAAATAAAAATAAATAAGTTAAATTGCTATCCACTATGCACAATGATGGAATTGACGGTGAAGAAACGAAATAGGCAGACATTATTTTAGATTACAGTATGGCAAAGGGAGGTGTCGACCCTCTCGACCAAATGTGTATAAAATATTCTATTGCGAGAGTAACTACGAGGTGGACCATGGCTGTATGGTTTGCATTGCTGAACATATCTGGAATCAATGCGCAAATTTTATTTCAATCGAATCCAGCAAATCCAAAAGTGAAAAGAAGGATATTTTTAAAACAGCTTTCAAATAAACTAATGATAGGCCATCTCAGTAACCGATCCCAATTTCCAACATTACCAATTGATATCAAATCATTTTTGCTGACATTTAAAACCGAAAAACACGAAATTCAAGAGGAACCCCCAAGCAAAAGAAGGAGTCGATGCACAATCTACACAAGAAAAGAAAATACTGTAATTTATTTATTCATTTATTTATTTATTTATTCATTTTTACGTAAAAAAACAGTTAAAAACTGCGTATGACGTGCTATGGGGAAAAGTGAATTGTGTGCACATTTTCAAAATTCTGTGATCCCGACACTAAGTCATATTATACTACTTAAATTTTGAATTTTGAAAGGGAGAAAAAAACTCCCATGTAATAAAATCTATTTTCAAGGATAAATAAGCAATATATTTTGGCTCTTATCATGTTGTGCTTCGGAATAATACTTCCTGCCGCGACAACATGGAAACGATAATTTGAATAATTGTATTTCCCACTGAATTCTAGAAGACGAACACAGAAAATGAAGTTACATTTATGTCCAGAAGCAAAGCAAGGGGCCATCTCAGCATTTGCTCAATGGATCAGGGAAACTGGACGAAAAACCTGATCGAGATGGGGGTCATTGACCCGGAAGCTGTAGTACAATAGTGGTTACAGGTTGTTTATACTCATTTATACAGTCCAAATGGTAAGTCATGCATAAGTCAGTCAGTAAGTCATGCAGTAAGTCAGTCATATCAGTGTTAAAATTAATGTTACTTTTCTTGTGATGCTCAGTATAGTCTCTAATTGTATAGAAACAGTTATGCAGCAGAAACGATTTCACTTGGGATTTAAACTTTTCTATTGAATTTAATCGTTTATTGTCATCTGGCAAAGTGTTGTAAAATAATGAACATGCATTGTATGTGAATTGTTTGTAATGAGCTGTTGATACTGTCTGTTACTGAATTTTGCGGTTGAAGACCCTTAGTGAGATCGGCAGCAATTCTCAAAAAGTATTGGTTAAAGAGAGTAGCCACTGTTGCCGGATTGTTCACATTTAGATCGTTAAATATTAAAACAACATCTGCAGGGTTTCTAGTTGATTTGGTCATTTTTTTGTTATATTCCACATTGCTTTTGTTTTGTTATTTGAGTTCAAAATATCCTGATAGTGTTTTATGATTTTAGCCTGCCCTATGACTTTTCGTAACAATGTTTAGTATTTTTTAAAGTAGATAAGGAAATCTTGAGATATGTCATGACGTTTAGAAATGAAAGAAAGAATTCGCTTGTTTTTACAAGATGTCCTAATCCCTTGTGTTATCCAAGAATTGCTTTTCCGTGAAATATTTAATTTTCGTTTTTGAAGAGGAAACCAAGTGTTAAAAAAATGAAAGAGTTGAAAAAAAAAAAAAAGAATTATATTTGTCGTTTGTGTCAACAGTATCAAACCGCTTCCCATGACTCCTGCGTCATGTAATCAATGAATAATTTAATATAACTTTTAGTAAACAATCTAGTCATACGTGTATTATTAATTGTGTCTGTGATCGCATTTCTTATAATGGTAAGAATTTGTGCATCGTGGTCACTGTATCCTAAATCTTTTGTTAATTACTATTAATTACTGTTAATTACTATTAAATGCTACAAGTGCTATTTATTTGTTTGCAAAAAACATTCTTCCATTATGTGCCAAAATTGTATGATTACCAATATGGATAATACACAAGAGGATAGTGAGTAATATGTTTAAGCGCTTAAAAATAAAATAATATATTCTCAAGTTGAAAAACGTTTTTTTTATTCCATTCCCAATGCATTCCGCCCACTTTTTTTAAATAAATAATATAAAAATTGTAAACTACTGACGTAATATTTGTAGAAATAACGTATGTAGTGAATTGATGCATTCTCAATAATTATTTAAAAAATGTACACACGGAAGTCGATGGTTGACGGAGTCAACCACGCGACCGGCCATGTTCCGCAAAGAGGCACGACCACTCGAGGGTTAACAAAATTACTTCTCGATATGAAATTGATACAAAATATTTAGGATACAGTGACCGCAATGCACAAATACCATTACAAGAAATGCGAACACTGACACAATAAATAATACACGTATGAGTCGATTGTTTACCAAAAATGAAATAGATTTTTTTATTGATTACTCGCTACATTCGGGTTGGGGACTCTGTTTATAATACCGTTGATATAAACGTTAAATGTAATTCTTTTTTCAACGCTTTCATTTCATTTTAACACGTGCTTTCCTCTTCAAAATATAAAATTAAATATTTCACGAAAGAGCAATTCTTGGATAACACAGGATATCATGTAAAGACAAACGAATTATTTCTTTCATTTATAAGCATCATAACGTGTCTCAAGATTACTTTAAAAATACTCTACTTTAAAAAATACAAATCATTGTTAAGAAAAGTCATAAGAAAGACTAAAATCATGAAACATGATCACGATACTTTGAACTCAATTAACAAAACAAAAACAATGTGGAATATATTAAAATAATACGACCCAATCAACTACAAATCTTGCAGAAAAACGTTTTTTAAAAAATAACGATAGAGATGTGAACCAACCGGCAACAGCGGATCTCTTTAACCAATATTTCTCAAGAATTGCTCCCAATCTCACTATGGGACTTCAGCCAGAAAGGCTCTAACCGGATAAGGGGGTTTTCGGCCTTAGTTTGCAATTCGACTTAAATTTTTCCTACTTGTTTGGATGTTGAAAATAATATTATTTTCTAAACATGAGGATCCACACGGTAAGTACTACAAGGGAAAAACCTTTTCTTATGTGTAAATTAAGAAAATAATCATTTTATGGCATTTATTTTATTTCTTTGCGTCTCTTATGAACTTTGCCGTAATAATTGGTTAAAAAATTGACTTGTAGATGCCTTCTAATTCATAAATAATTTGATTTATTATATTGATTGATATATGATAAATAAATTGATTTAAATATTTTTTCTATAAAAATGTTAATCAAAAATTTCTTTTTTTTTTAATACAAATTCACCTAGTTCATAAACTTCAGGAGTTTCAGATAGTGCTACTTATGGAATGTAGACAATTTCACATGTTTTCGAGTGCTCAAACCGGCAAATGTCTAGGATATGATTTACAACTTGGAATATGTTTCAATATGTTTATAAAATATGTAATATTGTCAAAATCGATGAAAAATAATAGAAAATGTCTTAGTGTTCTTGGAAATCTTTATTATACATAGAATAATATTTTTTATTCAAGACAAAATGCTTTATATGTCATAAAATACACGTGTATATATAAACTAAAAACGGGAAATTCGAATTTCCCATCAATTTTGGGTTTAAAAATCAATCAAACTGTATCGCATTACTGCGAATATGTTATAGATTCATATCAGAGAAATGTTTTACCATTTGAGTTTGGCATCGATATAGATATCTTATTGCTAATCACACCCCTGTAGAAATTTCGCATAGTTAGGAAGATCGATTAGTGCTTATTATAGACGATACATACATACGGCAAGAAAAAAATACAAATAATAACTACTAGAGAAAATCGTTCTCCGGGCAGTAAAACGTTCCCTTATGTAAACCGTTTACGATATGCACTACTGACGGGTATATTGTAGAAATCGGTGGTCCATATTTAGAAACTCAAAATAATGCTTATATACTCAAGTTTAAATTGTTTATTCCCACGAGCATAAGCAACATTTTGAAGAATGGCGATGTTTTTATACTCGATCGGGGATTTATCCTGCGTATGTGTGTGTTTAGTCGTGCTGCCTGTACAGAGATTGTACTCCTCAGCATGTGTGTGATTTTAACATGGTGCAAAAACAATCTTTCTTATCTCTCCATCCCCCAGATGAACTGGTGATAGGAGAGAATGGCGTATGGGAAGCGTGAATGGATGAGTGGTGTTTTGGACATGAGAAGACGGGTTAATTTGTTAGGTCTAGGATTTAGAGAGGTTATTTTGTTAAAGGGAGGGTATTGTGGGAGGAGGTAGGTTTCTTAATTAAGGTGTAGGAGGAGATCACAGGTTATTTTAATGCAGGTGTAATTTTAGGGCTGGAAACATGTCCGATGGGTTATTTCTTTAAAGAAGTTTTAGATGGGTTATTTTATTTGAGGGTACTGCATCGCGATTGGTTGCTTTGTTAAGGTATTGGTAAAACTGGTGTATGGAGATTGTTGGAAAAAGGGCATTTCTGGATTTTAGGGAATTCGCGTCGTTTAGTAGAGAGGTATGACATTTCAGAAGTTTTATAAAGTCGTGAATGTTAGTGCTGGTTGTCCAGGTGCCTGGTCGTATGGTCTACGTAGCTATATTGTGGGAGAAGGTGGAGGTAGGGTGAATATGTCAAACGGGTTGCGCTTCCTGTTGTGAGGGATTGTTCTGTTAATGATATGACGATGAGGTTCGACAAAAGCAGAGAAGGAAGGATTGTACATTGCTTCTAGCAGTCGTTTCCGTGCAGTTTCGTAGGTTTCTGTCGCAAGAGGTTTAATGTCGTGCTGGGTTTTAATGTCCAGGTAGCAGTCGTCAGGTGCGGGTCTGTAAGTCAGTCTGATTATTGTTTTCCAGTCTGGTAAGCAAGTTATAGTTTGATTGGAAAGTCGAGGCCCATGTTTCAGCGCCATATGTGGCTATTGGCTTGATGTACGTATGGTATATGTAAAGTTTGGTTTTGTGTTTAACGTTCTTGTTTGTCATGATGGGCAGTAAGGCGTTAATTGTCCGGTGTGCTTGTTGGGTCTTGTCCTTGATGTGTCGCGTCCACAGTAGTTTAGAGTTGAATGCCAGTCCAAGGTACGTCACTTCTCGTTTCCATGGAATGTCCACGTCATTAATTTGAATGCGGGCTGTTGCTGGATTTCCTCTTTTCCATTGAAATATGATCGCCTGACATTTGGATGCGTTGATTGTTATTTGGTTTTCTCTGGCCCAGACTGTGAGAAGGTTAGCGGCTTGTCGTAATTTCCATAATGCCATTTTAGTCGTGTGGTTGGTCACAGTATATGCCAGGTCGTCTGCGTATAGATAGTCATTTACATTGTGAGGTACTGGTATGTCATTAATGAAGATGTTGAATAGGGTAGGAAACAGCACAGGGCCCTGAGGGACGCTGGCTTGGATGGGATAGGAAGAAGAATAGCATAAAAGGTGTCTTACGCGGAAGGAGCGGAGGGAGAGGTAATTTATCAAAAAAGACTGAAGGAATTCTGGGATGAATGGTTTTATTTTGAGAAGGAGGATCTCGTGGTTGACAGTCAAAGGCACTGCTGAAATCTGTAAATAAGGCAGGGACGTCGCATGGATATTGTAGGGATGTTGAAACGTCTAGGGCAAGTCGTAAAGTCTGTAGTACCGCTGACCTATTTTCTCTGAAACCAAACTGTGTTTTTCGTAATACGTCAGTCAGAAATGGTGTCATTCGTCTGAGTAAAAGTCGTTCAAATAGTTTGCTGGAAGTGGGTAAGAGATTGATTGGTCTGTAGCTGCTAAGTTGTTTATGGTCTTTGTTTGGTTTTCGGATCATGATGTCGGTTGCATGTTTCCAGATGGAGGGGTAGTGAGATAGGCGTATGCATGCGTTGAAAATGACAGTCAAAATAGTGAGTCACATTGTGAGTCAGATGGTTTAGTGCACCGTCTGAACTCCATCGGAGCCTGCAGCTTTTGTCGGGTCAAGAAGTCGAATTTCGTCTCGTATTTCGTTGTCAGTGAAAGTCCACAACTGTTGCTGAGCAGTTGGAAGTGGCGGGGTTTTGAAGAAATTAAGGATAGCGGATGAAGGGAGTGGGGGGTTGGTTTCTGGGAATTTGGAGGAGTGGAATTGGGCAAAGGCTTCAGCAATGACCTTGGGATCGTATGTGAGGATGTTATCTGGTAGCATTATGGGAGAGATAGGTTGTGGGGCTGCCTTCATGGTTTTATTTTCCATAGTCGGTCACGGTGTTTTAAATTTGCGTCCCGTATAATCTTGTCCCAAGTATTTTCTTGTAGTGAGCTGTTGATACTGATACTTGATGAACATGAAGTCTACGTCGAGTGTTGTAACTATAAATATCAGTATTACATGAAAATAAGTTCCCACCGTTAAGTAAGTCAGTTTTGACAAATACTACAGACTCATAAATAAATAGGCAAGGCAATGGTAAGATTCCAAGCTCAACGAAAAGAGGTTTGCACGGATCACGTGGATGGGATTTTTTCATTATTTGGATAATTTTCTTTTGCAATCTAAATGTCTGGGAACTAAAGAATGAGCTTCTCCAGAATATTATGCCATATCTCAGGCAGGAATGTACATTTGCAAAATACACGCAACGAGCTGCATGAAGGCTGACAGAATTAGAAAGAATTCTGAATGCATAACATAATGAGCTTAATTTACTATTTAATTGTTATATGTACATTCCATTTGATGTTTGATTGAATTGAGAGACCTAGAAACTTTGTTACCTTAATATCAGCTAATTGCATATTGTTCATTTTCAATGGAGCATACGATTGCCGATTTGAAACGCAAAATTGCATTGAGACAGTTTTTCCTTTGTTAACTATTAATTTGTTATTACAAAACCAATTTGAAACTTCTGAAATTGTACTATTTATTATTTCTTTTTTGCAAAGAACATTCGTGTCATCGGCAAACAGAAGTGTTCTTCCATTTTTAATAGATGAGGGCATATCGTTTACGTACAACAGAAAGAGGATAGGACCTAAGATCGAACCTTGTGGGATCCCATGTTCAATTGGCAAAGAATTGGAGAGATAAGTAAATAATGTACTTTCGTGCCAGTACGGTATTTCTACTCTTTGAGCTCGATGTTTAAGGTACGAAGTTATCCAATCTAGGGCAATACCACGAATTCCATAAGAAGGTAATTTTGAGAGCAATATGTTATTGTTAATAACGTCAAAAGCTTTCGAAAGATCTAAAAATATCCCAATGGGTTCTTCATTTTGGTTCATTGATGAAGCAACATCTTTAGGGAAAGAAAAAATGGCAGTTTCCGTAGATTTTGATTTCCTGAAACCGTGTTGTGAGTCTGAAAACGCTTCGTTTTTCCTAAGAAAGGTTTTCATTTGCGTATAGAACAGCCTCTCTAATATTTTTGAGAACACTGACAAAAGAGAAATTGGCCGGTAATTTTGAATTTCATTTTTGTTCCCTTTTTTAAAAAGTGGCTTAATGTTTGCTGTTTTGAAAATATCTGGAAATATTCCTATGCACAAGGAAGCATTGAAAATATGAGTTAATGGGTGTATAATGCCAAGTGCACACGTTTTTAATAAACAATCCGGAAATTCATCTAAACCTGATGAATATTTATTTTTTTTAATTTACTGACTATTCTGAGGATTTCGTTAGAAGAAGTTTCGTAAATAAACATCGTGCCGAAATTTTTTTTGCTGTAGCACATCACACACAATTTTGTTTTTCACGTAAAATAAATGAATAAAAAGGAAGCTACTATTCTTGAACAACAGCATTGATTTAAAAAACACGTTTTATACATCACGTAATTGAATTCTAGTTCCAAAAGAAGTTATAGGCATAAAAAGTCCTCGGGAGTCATATGCTGTAGCTTTGCCGCCGTAATAATTATAGCTGATACAATGAGCACTCATATCCATGAATACTTCTAAGAAATACTTACAGGAGTACCAATAACTGTTGCTAGACGACTTTCTTCATCTTCATTTCTCTTACGTCGTATCAACAGAAAAATCTTTTCTATTTCTGGACATGACCACAACAATTTTTCTACCAGTAGTTTGCCGAGAAATCCTGTAGCGCCGGTTACAAAAACAGATTTCCCCCCATAGAAATCTGTTACTGAAATGTAGTCTTTTGTGTCTGATGATGCCATATTTCACAATTCCGAGAGATGAAGGAATCCTGTAAAGAGAAACATTGTTGTTGTTTAAAGAGAATGAATGAGGTATTTAAATATTATTTTTTCCTAACAATTACATAAAACTATTTCACATCAGTCTTATAACTGAAATGGGTCAGTTACAATCGTTGCCGCTCCATCATCTCTGAAATGGAGGTTTTGGGTTATGGTTCCTGTCGGTGGGGGATTTTCGACGCTAGCGATATAGCTGCAAGGATTTAAGCTGGAGAATTCTTGCGGCCGATTATTCTAGTGGTATATTTGCGTGATTTCTCCGATCATGCCTAGGCGAATGCCGGAGCAGTACCCCAAAAAACGGGCCACGGGCCCCACGCAATCTTCCCTTCCTCATTCTTTCTCCGTCTGTCCCTTACGCACACACTTCCATAAACTACATACCAACATGTCCGTATTGCTGGAATTTGGAAAGATTTTCAAATGTAACTCATTCAACTTTGGATTCGATTAGCAGGTGAACAGGCTGTCACACTTATGTAACACTTAATGGTCCTACGGATGGAAAAGTGAGATTAGGATTTAAGGCAGGTGTTACCTTCGCAAGTGAACTCCACGCCTGAAACCCTACATTTAAAACAAAAAGATTTGGAACTACCTAATATTTTCATTCGTTTTAAAAATGTGTAAAAAGTTCATGGAACGAGTATTTTCGAAGATATTATGTGAACTGGCAAATCAATCTAATAATCATGGATGAAATATTATTTAAATTCCTGACAAATATGCTAATATCCGCTCTATTTCCTGCAACGTCTGATAAAACCCATTTAAAAACTATAAGTAGATTTGATTTGATATTCCTATCTAATAGTTTTATCAGACTTTTTAAAATATTACGGAATAGTAGACCAGATTTTGCTACTACAAGCCATTATTGTCATATATTTTCTCTATGCATAGTTTTGGGTCGCTGATCAAGAATATCTGCTTTATTAGAATTTGCTGGACACGAACTGCGATTAAAAACATGGAGTTCAATCAAAAATCATGTAAAAACATTTTTCGGTTTTAAAAATAATTCAACAACCATTTATTTTTCTTAAAGAATGACAGTATATGAAAGTAAAGAAGATAAAATTATATACACTTAGTATCTTAAAACGTTTTTTACTATCTCGCCCTTACGGCGACACTTCGTAAGAAGAGAAAGCTATGTAATTGTTCGCCGGAAAATGGTGAATTTTTGGCAGGAAAACTCTTAATTCCGGCCCCTGGAAATGAAAAGAAGATTAATAATTTTGTTGAATATAGAAAAAAATCCTCTAGCACGTGGTGTAACCCGAATCCATGTTTTGTGGGTCCTTGATGCAGAAAAATCTATTGACTAGAAAACGTCTGTCTTTCCGTTTGTGGTCAACGCTTACGCGTAAAGCGTTCATCCCAACTTCAAAATCAATATTTCGTGATCAATCTAAAGGAACTCGAGACTTTGTGAGTTCCAAACGAATCTTCTAATTTTTTAAGGTATTGTACTTTACATGTAGCCGCCAAAAAAATTGAAAACGTTTTCTCAAAAATGGGACCAAATATTTTGATCAAACTTGCTCGGATAGCGTAAAAGAGAATGGCGTGGATCTCATGTTTGTTGAAATGTCTTTTTTTTTTAATTGCAAAAGTGCATTTTTTTTCGGAAAACTTCCTAGAACTATAATATTGAAGGTAGACTTTATTTTTCTTAATGATATCTGTTCCTTAAAGACGAATCGTTAAATAAGTTTTTTTTTCAATTTTCGAAAATATGAGTAATTGCGAATAATTTTGCGCCAAATTAAAAAAAAATAACATTTTTTTCTCAAAAACCGCCCAAATATTTATATCATTCCACTTACTTCTTATGAACTAAAACTTACATGATTACAATTGTATAACCTTGTTTGTACTGAACATAGTGCTGCTCTAAAAGTAAAAACTATTACAAAATGACAATATTTTGAACAAACGTCATCAACATTTCATCACAGAATGCAAATTGGCAATACAAAATGGAAATTCGTACTTAATAGTTAAATGGTCCCTCCGCACGCAAACCACCTAAAATGGAAGAAGTAAATTCACGTAAACACTGAAACAGAGTGGAAGAACTCTAGAATTATCTTCCAAACATTTGTAAGTCTGATACCTACCAGATGTCAAAATTCCAACACGATCAGAATAAGGACATACCGTTTTATAAATTTTCATTAGCTGATTTGCAACTATCTGCATAGTACGTGACCCCCAATAATAATAAAAAATTGTCATCAACCCACTAACCTTGACAGTTAATATAAAATTGGTACTGAACAATATTGCTAAAAGAGTGATGCAGACCAGTTCCAAACACTACTTCTAGTTGAAGAGAATTTCTGTGCACATGAGGGTAGAGAGATCATTTCATAAATGTTAAACACAAAGGGGAAGTTCCCATTCCCGTCGTTTGAAGGTGACCGCTTGATGACAAATAAACCTTTATCTCATCACATTTCATATGGCGAGTAGAAGGTATGCACATTTCTCTTCATGGATCACAAATTTCTCAGCAATATTGTTCTTGACATTGTTCTTTATCGAAATTAATTTTTCTAGTTAAAAAAATTAGCCAATTGCTAGGCAACCTTTCACTAAGAAATGAACGATTAACCAACAATACCACTATCATTACCCTTCGACAATCTTTATTAGTAAAGATGGTGCTACAACAACAGATGTTCTATAGATAACTATAACGCTTCAGGGAATTTGTATTAAAATTTTGAAGCCTAAATAATACTTCCTTCCTCTTTGCCGCATTAGCTTCAAGCTATGTCCAAGTCTGCGGAGGCAAAGTTGCTGGTACGAGTCCACATAATTAAGCAGGGAACTCATTAAAAACGGCCGGCTCATCCCGGGCCGACTCGCAACGAACTGGCTGGAATACCTCTGAGAATTAAATCCGTTTGAGTCCAACGGCCAGTACGTAGACAAGAAATTGCTTCACGCAAATTACGTTCAGGTTTGGCGGCGTACTCCGTAGGCGTTGACATTTTTCCAGGGGGAGTTGTGTGAAAGAAGCAATGGGGAATGGGAACTTTTTGGTTTTAAAAAATGGGATTTTAATTATAATATATATGATAACATTATTTGGCAATAAAATTGAAAAGATGCAAACCCATTAGTTATTCAACATTTTTGTCTTACAACACCTCCGGCCTGATATGAGTACAAAAACGAAATATAAGAAAACTTATTGAAACTGTTTCTAATAAATATAAATCCCGCTAACTCGGTCGACGGGTTCTTATGAAATAATTGTTACTACTTACTCCGCAACCGATTACTCAATCTGCCACCCATACGGAGTGGCGAGGAATCTGAAAATAATTCTGAAATGTCTACTCAAGAATTGCAAGTAATGGCAAATGAGAATCAGCTTTCTTTCAAACTATGAATTATAATTTATTATGCATGCCAAAGTTATCAACATCATTGATTATTACAATTCATCGTTAGGTCATGACTATTTTTCTCGTTATTGCAATAACAGTGTTATAGAACCTTTTATCCTTTCTCGCCTCTTCGCGTGCACGTCTCTCGATGTCGCCCCGTAGAGTAGACCAATCTTCCTTCTTGTTGAACTCCACGATGATCAGTGACCAACTCAAACTCCTCCCAAAATCACAATGCCTTTTTTTTTTACTGGTAATATTTCTAAGTCGTCTTGTAACTCCACCGCATAAATGTTCTAAGTTCACTTTCTAGTTAACTCATGAAAATATTACAAGTTCGAGTTTCCAATGGTTCAACACGTAAATTTGCATTGTTACGGTGCCTCCTGTGTGTTTACTTTAAAAACCCAATTTGATAATTAACCTCAAGAAAAAACGCGCAAGCGCTCTGCTCATCACCTCGACACGTGACAGAATGCTATAATTCCCAATCTGCTCCACCCTTCAAAACGCGCTGTTTTTCTCTCTATTGTTTTTATACGCGTTGCTACTGTGTCTGCACCTGGCTCCAAACCAACTCGTTGTTCGCGTTGCTACGGTGCCTCCTGTGTGTTTACTTTAAAGCTCTCCCGGTTACTAAGGTGCCCCTCGCTCCTGTCTCTGGACGAACTCGCGTTGCAACGGTGTCATCTGCGTATCTGCACCATAGAAACACAATCAAAATTGATAGCCCCTTTATTTTTTAATTTTGTAACGAGCCCTCCAAAATTAAAATATCGGTTTCAAAGGTCCGCGTCATCAGCCAAATAGATCGGGGATCATCATTTTTTGAGAAAATCAACGATTTCGCCGCAAGCGTTCATTCACTCCCAGCAGAAGGATGGACGGATGTACAGACTGACGAACATGTTTTGCCGCCAATCGATTTTTACTTTCGCGTATACATACTCACATCATATGTATCTCTTATACATACTCGTACATACTTACTCATCTCATATACATACTCGTATACGTACCTATATACTGGATTAATATACGCAGTATAGTAAACGTTATGTAATGCTGCGGAAAAATGATTTTGAGATTTCAACGGAAATTCAGGTTTTGGGGTCCCCTGACACCGAAAAAGTATTTTAAAAAAGGAAAGCAAAAAGTTGAGATATTATCAAAAAAATATACTTTTGGTGACGATAGATGGCAGCTGGCCAGAGAATTTTGCAAGACCTTTAAGTAAGGCCACACCAAGAATATTCCAAAAATTTCCAATTTGGTACGAGGAAGTCTGTGCCATTCTGTAGCATCTCTACTTACTTTCTCGTATACATACGTATTCACGGAATAATACATAGTATAGTGTTGTGTACGTAGTATTATTTAATGCTGCGGAAAATCGATTTTGTAGTTTAAACGGAAATGGCTACCGTGTGATGAGTCGTGTGTGTATCGTTCTTCGTTTTCGAGGATATTACTGATGTTTGCCAGTCCGTAACACAGTAAGTGTGACGGATGGTAGGTGTATGCGAACTTTAACCTGTGAATGAAGAAGCTGGCAATAAACTTGGAACTAAAGTTGTTTTGTGAGCATTTCGTATCTTTAATTTTGTGTGCTTCGCCGGAGCGTGACTTAGTGTCGTTGCCGTAAAGTTGGCCCGAAAAAAACATACAATTTCCAATTTTCATATGCATACATTTGTCCATCGTTTGTCCACGTTTACCCACACTTCAGAAAATATTTAACAGCCTCCGTACAAAAATTAGAGCAAAAACAATATTTCGGGCCAACTTCACACTTTTATGAAATTACAATATTTTGCCTAAAATTTTAAAAATAAAAGTATATGAGGTGCGCTTTTGTATGTCCATCGTTTGACCACCTTTAATCACAACCTAGATTATTTTTACCACGTTTCCTCTAGCAGATATTGGTGAAAAACGTAATTCACGGCACCCAGAAAGCGTGAAGTTGGCCCGAATCAACTTTAAAAATGCAATTTTTTTTGCGGATGCGTCTGTCCATCGTTTGCCCAACCTTTACAAAATTTTTACTAAGCCAGGTTCAAAAACGATTGACAAAAAATTTTTCCCGCCATTTCTCCAGATCGACAAAATAGCAACAAAGAAATATTTCGAAACTTTTCATTTGCATTCCGTACTTTGCCTCCTAATCACCCCTTATCAACCTCCAGACGAGCATTATTACCAACGGATCATCCAAAACATTTTTTTTTAAAAACGTGAAAATGGTCCGAAAAAATTTGGAAAATTGAAAAATTGGAAATTTTTTTTCGTGGATTCGTTTGTCCATCGTTTGCCCAGAGAATGCTCTCTCTTTAGAAAAGTTTTGCAATCCCCGTTCAAAAATGATTGACAAAAAGCATTTATTATTACCTATTCTGCAGCTATTACCAATTCTGTTACCAAATGTTACCATTATCTTGTCTGTTGACTAACGAATCAGTGGTTTTTGTTAAAAATGATTTGGGGCGGAAATGTTTTTTCAGAAACCTCCGAAGTGTATAACTGTAACATTTGACGAAATAATCATATTCAGCAGGTGACATTATCAATAGCATACTACAAAACATCCACATACAATACATGTACATTATTTTACAACACTTTGCTAGATGACATTAAACAAAAAAATTTAATAGAAAAGTTTAAATCCCACGTAAAATCGTTTTTATGCAATTAGAGACTACCGAGCATCAAAAGGAAAGTAACATTAATTTTAACAATGATATATCATGTATTATTTACCATTTGGACTGTATAATTTTAAACAACCTGAAACAGTGTACCGCAGCTTCTGGGTCAGTGACTCCCATCTCGATCAGGTTTTTCGTCCAGTTCCCTTGATCCTTTGAGCAAATGCTGAGATGGCCCATTGTTTTTCTTCTGTACGTAAATGTAACTTCATTATCTGTGCACGTATTCTACAATTCAATGATTCGTCTTTTACAATAGACTTCGTGCAGGGATGAATATGGATATTATTGAACATGGGTCATTATGCTTCCTGTAAGTAACTATATATTTTAACCTCTTTGGTCCTCTCAGCTGCTAACTTGCAAAAATAAAATATTGTAATGCAATAACAAATGAATATTTTTTATTAAATTATATCTGTAATGTATAAAAGAAAAATTAATATTAATATTTGAACTAAAAATACTAATTTCCTATTTTGATTTCCAACAAGTGAAATATTCTATATATGTCTCTATGAACTATTTATGAAATGTTTTTTGTAAAAAAATATTATTTTGAATTAAAAAAAATAAATTCGAGCTGCTTCTTCTCAGTCCACATTTCTCCCATCAGAGAAATAATGTTTTTAAGAACAGTTCTTCACCATAAATGTAATAATGAAAGCAGCTTCTTCATGGGACTTTGGCAAGTTTGAATTATTTGTTTCCAGATGTTTTTGAAATCTTATTTGCAGGATATAGTAGATTCATAATACCAGAAAGCATTAAAACCATAAACATAATTTTACTTACATATACTATACATTTCAAGTGACTCAAAATTAACACTCAATTTAAAAAATAAATTGAGAATACAACAATACACAACAACATATAATGGATATTGTGTATTTAACACAAGTTGATTGGTAAGCAGATGTAGTGTGTGGACCATTGTCGTGGCATCACCTCACACCTCACCATATTTACAATTAGCTGAATGTTGAAAAGAAAAGGAACCTAGCCAAGTATGTACTAAGTAACATATTTCTGGTAACAAAGACAACTGGAAAGGTAAAAACTCCAATTACAATGAAAGATAAAACAATTTTCAGACATGATTAACAAAAAATTAATATTAAAGCTATGATTATAGTTACTACACAGAATGCTAGCCACCTCATTTCTTGTTACACTCATCAATATTTTGATTTCAAGTCATTATAACCAAATTGATATTGCCAATACACCTTGAAATGGTTTGGGTTTTTTTTTTTCTTTTATCTACTCGTCCTCTTATAGCTATATTCTGATTGACATAAATGTAAGTACGAGTACATGATTAGTAACAACTGTTGTATTAGTTTATTCCTTTCACTTAAGAATCCAATATTCCTGGGTTGTGTATATTGCAATTTGTATATGTACATGATTTGCATGTATTATTTTTGTATATGTATTGTGACATACCCATATGTCACATTAAAATAAACTAACATTTATTTGTAGGCTATATGGTGGACCATGTATTACGAAATATCACGAGAGCTAGAGCTTAGCAACGACCGTGAATAAACAAGGTAGTTTTTGTTTTTTGTAAAGGCATTAAGAGGTCTGGATGCCGAAAGTAGAAAATTTGGGATTGGGCGAAGAAGTTTAGACGATTGAAAGGTCAGCTACACAAAAATATAACGAACGTATGGATTGGCTGGGTGAGAGAAGGACGGTCAAATGTAATGAAAAAAATGAAGGTAGTTTAATACGAAGTCTTCGAGGGGTGAATCATGCAGGAAGATTTCATTCTGCCCGGCATCGCGCTTCTAACTAAGGTTTTGTTCGCGACTATGTCATAGGACGTAATCGGAACTGATAATTTTGATAGTTTGAGACCAGCTTGGATAGGGGCAGAAGAGGATTTCTTGGAACTTTGGACTACGGCAAGCTCGCAAGATATTTCGACTGAGAAGTCTACGAGGGACATCAACGAAGAATAGACAAGTTAACCGCGGTATAAAATTGTAAATTGAAAGATATCTTGATCAAAGGCATAACTTAAATTCACTAAATTGTTTGCTAAAAAGGTAAAAATAAACTTTGTTAAATTTTGTTCTTTAGAAAAGAAAGTGATCTTTCATTTAGTCAATCCAAACAGAAATGAACTAGGAATAGAATCATCCTATTTCAGATTCCCAGCTGCGCTGTATAGTCGGCGGATCCTATAATCCATTATAAAGGTAATAAGGATTATAATATATCGTGACCCATTGACCCAGCAAGCCGGACGCTAAGATCTTTGGCAGATATTAATGTAGAGAGGGAAAAATTTGAATATCTCAGTATGTAGGTATGTTTTATTAACATTCTTATATATTTTCTCAGTTTTCTTTGTTTATTTTTAATTATTTTATATTTGTATTTATGCTTTTCATATCTACTGCTCTGATATATGTCTAGATGAACATAGTGACAATATTTATGAGTGCTACAGGCAATGAGTTGGCTAACATTCTCTGCAATAATCATTACCATAGTTTCATTTTGTTTTAACCAAAACTGAGCATTGTTTATACACCTTTGGAATAGACTGTTACCAGAAGTATATATTGTTTCAAATAGTACAGGCTTGGTCAATTTCCTTTTCTTTTGAACACTGCTAATTGTAGACATCGTTTGGGTGTTGTGAGCTACCATCATAGAAGAGCATTACATTACTTCTGGTTATCAATCAGCATCTGTATTTAGCTCCATTGTTAGTTCTTGTAAGTATCATCCGTTATAATAGTTTTTTTAAGCTCTGATTGTCATTTTAATGTAATTGTTTATCATGTATATGTGTAAATAAAATTGACTTACTTTTAAAACATTGCTTTTTGATTTTATGAACTATATGATGATATACTTATATGATAGAAATACTTTTTCAGAAATATGGAGAAACAAATAATTAACACTATATTCTATAGATCAAAAAGCATGAACCTGCTGCTACCGCACTACTATACTGCGTTTAAATAACCACAAACACCATGGGCTTTCATTCATCAAAATGACTAGGACTAGCGATCAAATTTAGGCCCACGAATGTTCCAAATATCAGGTTGTGCTCAAGATCGTTGTCATTCATCATTTTGCATTTGACAGTCTTTAAACATTTTATTATAATAAAACCATACCATAATGTGTCGAAGCAAGGATGGATAGCTGATAATCGTGATTATCTGCGTTTAAATGGCCGATCTCGGGCGTTTAACTCCACGTTAGTTTAACTTCCAGTAATCGAGTTTTAAATCAGGTGGTGAAACTCGCGAGAATTTTAAACGCGATTAAACTCCAAGATAAACGAAGTTAAACACATAATCGAAGGTGATAAAACCGGTCCTAAGATGTTACATAGTGATATTTTTCTCCGTGATTCCATTTTTCTCCATAATTGATATTCCCCAATCGATCTGGCTGATGTCGCATATCTTTGATTTTCGAACCTATATTTTAATGTAGGTCCCCTGGGACATTTTCCAAATTTTCAAAAAAATGGCTTCATCGTTTTTGATCAATTTTGGAAATCTAATACTTGTTTGTATATTATTTTCTATTAAAATAATATACTAATTGTATATTATTTTCTTGTATACTTACCAAACAGAGAGTACGTTCCGTACAGAGTACCGGCTATTTGTATTCATTATTGCATATGTGAGCACAAGTACTCTAAATGATGTCTTACAAAGATTGAAGCGATGATACTAATTGAACACAAAATAGATTTTAGTAAAGAAAAAAATGATCAGAGGCAATCAATTCATTATCTTCTGGAGGAAATGCTTGAACATTATACCCAGATTTAGTTGCGGAACGAGCGCCTTCTTGGCGAGGCCAATGCCCACAATAGAATGGACATAAAGAACACAATAGCAAACATTAAAAATATTGACAGTTCGCTTGAAGAGTTGAAGATCTCACCCCAGACGGACATGAGAAATGTAGAAGTCGCAAAGGGAAAAATTAAAAACGTAATCTTAGAAATTAAGAATACACCACCTGCACCGCGCCCGCAAGTTAAAAATTGGTTGAAAGTAGTAAGGAGCATTAACAAGATTGCCAACAATTCTCAAATACCTAAAAACAGCCAATCAAAACCAGATCCTCGTGCAACACTCTATATTGATCCTGCGCCTCATTGCAATTCAGCTTTAGAGACAAAACTGCTGTCAAGAACCCGCTTACGATGCTAAAGCAGCGGCCTAATATTCGTCGGTTTAAGCTATTTAGGAATAACGGGGTGCTAATAGACGCCGACAAAATTATGTCGAGGCCGACGAAATTCGTGACGCAGTTAGGGAAGGTGGTTCAGTCCAAATACGGGAAAAAAGAAAAAAAATTCCAAAAATTATAATGTTCGGTATTCCGCAGGGACTTGATGAGACAGAATTCTTTCAGGAACTTGGCGACCGGAATTTCCAAGATAGATAAAAAATGAACACGGAAAAACTGAAAGAAGGCTGTAACGGCTGAAATAAAAAAAATTGTTTTTGCCGAAAAAATTGATGTAGCTCTAATTCAAGATGCAAGCGAATATCTGGAATAAGACGTGAGGATCAGGTAATTGAATACACACCCACTACCAATGAGGAAGCTAATGGTTCCGCAGTAAGTATATTCAATCCTAACATCACCGCGCTAAAAATTTTACAGTGCTGTTCGATCAATTTCGCCGTAGCCGAAATTATTAGCCAGAATCAGAACATCACATAATTTAAGCATATTTCAAATATATCATTGAAACCTACATCCATCTTAACAAACTGCAGTCTACTTAAAACTCAGTCTGAAATTCTGACACCAAATTAATTATAGATGGTGACATGAATGCTAGATGGGGCGACCGCATTACAGACAGAAACGCTAACAGGTTTTAGAATTACTAATTTCAAATAATATGTACATTTTTAATAATGAAGAGGATTCACGCCGAACATTTTCGAATTCTCACGGGCAATCAAATATCGATCTTGTGTGACCGCTCTACCTTTTCACTATATTCACTAAAAAGCCTACAGCGGGTTACTCAAGTAACCTAGTACTTGACTTGCGACTTGTTATGACAATGTGACACCAAAATTTAGGAATGATTTTATATGTCCTAACTGCCCTACAGGAGTGGGTTCGTCTTTTAACCTGCTTTTGTAATAAAAGAAACATAGGCAAGTCAATCTTTTAACTATGAACAGCGTTCTGGATATATTCTGTTAAATATTTGAATACAATTTTTATCTAGTATTTACACATTGCATTGAAAATTCTATCACTTGCTCTACCTTTAGCAATTACGTGATTACCTAACAACTGCAGTTGCGTTCTAACACTCGCATAAACACTTTACATAAATTACATTACCCTTCACTTCACAAAAACACAATAAAATACCTGTACATAAGACAATAATACATGGAAACACCAAATACTGAAAAAGAATGACATACCAAAATACACTTTACATACACCTTCAAATAAATTGTCACTTGAATAGTGAATGAAATATATTACAAGACGTTGTTTCACTTTAACGTAGATTATTACTTTATACAATTTAGCCAGCAAAGAAAAAAACCTCGTTATGCAATGAATGCCAATTAATAATAACTCTTTTACTAATTATTGGTTTTGAACAATTTGAAAACGATTAAACAATAAGTTTAAAACACACCCTAAAAGAGCAAATTATCGTTAATAGAAAAATAAAAAAATAGGTTTTTACAATTCTTTACATGAATTAGCTATCTGGCTTCCTTTTACGACTCCAATATTGTAAAAGATTACGATTAAATGATTTTCATTTAATTACTCGTTTAATTACTATCTACGTCTATAAGGGAGGTGAATTCTATATCTATAAAATAATTATCGCTTCTATAAACAGTTTTATTTAAGAGAATTTCTAGTGAAGTTTTACAGTTTTCCTTTCTGACTCAGGACACGTCGTCTCGAAAAAATATTTCCACAGCTTGGAGCGGCGACGACGACCCAGATCCTTTCAAGGTCGTGGCAACCCCTTGCTTCGGCGAACACGTCCTCCGGTGAATCGCTACCACAGTTCTTCCAATTTTATACAATATGACTGCAATATCTCCGCGTAATGAATTTCTTACGTGGTAAGCCAAGACGAAAAAAAAAAGAAAAAAAGAAATAGAAACATTTCCTATAGCACATGCTTTCTACTTCAGTATACGTTCTTCAACGTTGAAATATATTATTTCCTCGTTGATTGAAAAGTAGTATATTTCTACGTAATGCATTCACGTGATTTATCAGAAGATTCATGATTTAAAATTCTCAATTCTCTCATACATGGTATCGTTATTTTAACATGATGAGACGAATTACCTTTTTCAAGCTTCTTATCGTCGAAATACGGCGAATTCTCCACTCCGTCCAACACCAACAGTTTCGGTGCGTCCAGATCAGCGGTCGGCAGCAAAAGAGAGAGGTTTTCGTAGGGGTGCTTTGCGCTAGTGCAGATATTTTCAAGAGTGATTTTTGATTGGTTCTCGTTCTATTCTACGCGAGTGCGTTCAGAAACTTGAAGAAATTCTCGCAAGAGATACCCTTTACTGCTGGCGCGATCTCTTGCAATTCTACACTATAATTGCATCTTGTCGTGTCTTGAAGTTCTCGGGTGCTTCTCAAAAATCAATGGAACAGACATATGGGCGGTTACACTTACGATATCAACCCCAAATCTGAATTTTTTTAAAAAAAATACAATAACAAGATTTTCTCAAAAAGGGCTCCAAATTTTTTCTTTAAATTTTTGGTATGAATAGTGCTGAATGCAATGTATAAGATGATGTAA
Organism: Teleogryllus oceanicus; assembly: GCA_964035755.1. Lineage (NCBI taxonomy): Eukaryota > Metazoa > Arthropoda > Insecta > Orthoptera > Gryllidae > Teleogryllus > Teleogryllus oceanicus. Next base: position 710,450 of record CAXIVR010000004.1, read on the forward strand.
TCGCCATATTGCTCTATTATTTTAGTTTTTCAAAAATTACAAAAGTGTAATTTTTTCGACTTGTCTCTCACATCGGTAATATTTACATTAAAGGTGATTTCTTCACGTTGGTGTATTTATGAACACGTGTATTTCATGTAATAAGAAATAAAGTTTCTCGAAAACTCGACAGTCATGTGAAAATGATTTCAAAATTCCGAATTTTCAAATACACTCACACGCCATTTTCTCAAAAATGGCTCCAAATTTCTTCTTCAAAATATTACAACGGTTAATGGTAATAAGATGACGTAAAGTTCATTTTAGCGTATTCTTTTGTTGTTGTTTTTTTCAAACATTACACAAATGTAATTTTTTTAAATATCTCTCACGCCGTTAATATGCACATTTCAATAGATTTGTATACATTATTGAATTTGTGAGTGGTAGTTCTTCAAATTACTTTAATTGAAGTTTTTTGAAAACTCTATTGATTCCAGTGAAAAAGAACTTCAAATTTCGCTTTTACAGTAACGCTTAACATCGTTTTCTTAAAGACCAAAATGTTCCATCAGAATTGCTATTTGCATCTTCCAAAATGTTCAATCAGAATTGCTATATAAGGTTATAGTCTACTTTAATATTTTTAAAATACTGTCTCGGCTCAACTATTTGGACACCGAAAACTCGAGAAAATTCCAAAAAAATTTACTTTTTGTGGTGATAGATGGCAGCTGTCAGGAAATGAGGGCAAGACTGTACAGTACCAGTTCCAACCAAGGAAATTAGAAAACTTTACAGCGATAAAGTCTGTGCCTGTATACGTACTTATGTTCGGAGTAATATAAAAATGCGCGAAAGAAACGGCGGAAAAAAGTCATTGTCGGGCTCTGGTAACGAAAAAGTGCATAAAACCAGTCGCTAAATCAAGAGAAAATTAGAGGTGCTACAGAATGGCACAGATTTTCTCGTTGTTTTCTAATTTTTTTCGTGTGGTCTGGCATTAAGGCCTTGCACCATACTCTGGCCAGCTGCCATCTAGCGTCGCCCAAAGTTCATATTTTTGACATTTTCTCAACTTTTTGCTTTCTTAGTAAGCTTAGTAGTGCCTTGTAGTAGTGCCTTGTTTAATATTCTTATAATATAATTGAGGTTCTACTGTTTGGAAACCGAAAAGTTGCGAAAATTTAAAAAATCGGCCGCAATAGATATAAACAGGAAAGAAGTAGGAACAAGTTTGCACAGTGCCAGTGCACACCAAGGAAATTGAAAAACTTTACTACGAGAAAATCTGGTCCATTCTCTAGCACCTCTTGTTACTTCGTATATACGGAGTAATATACGTAGTATAGAGAAAGTTTTTGATGCTGCGCGAAAAAACGGCGGTTTTCCGGTACAAAAACATTTATTTCCGGGTCCTCACAGTGGATAAATCCAGTTGATTAAGAAAAAATATCCTTTTAACACGTGGTGTAGCCACAGTCCGTGTTTTCTGAGTCTTTGATGCGGAAAAATCAATTGAAAGCAAAACGTCCGCCTGTGTGTCCGTCCGTCAGTTTGCGAACACAACTAGCGATTAAACAACACGTATGATCTTCTCAAAATTGAAGAAACAATTGCCATCTCGCTCTAGTTGAAGCTTTGAAATTTTGAAAAATATTCTTTCGAATTTGAAATATTTTACATAAATGCTCCTGGTCATTTTCAAACTTGTCTCAAGAACTGATCGAAAGTTTTCCTTTAAATTTCTTGTAACAAGAGAGTAAAATAGTATAGAGTATAATAAAGTAAAATAGTAAAGAGTATAAAGGTGGCATAGGTTCGATTTTCACGGTAAACTCTGAATTTTCGAAAATTGCAAAAATTTGAATGTTTTTCGGCGTTTTCTTACTACAAAATTGAAGACAGAGGTTTTTCCTTAAAATGATATTCGTTGTTCCTAAATAGTTCTATCATTAGGGTCATGTAAATTCTTTTGAAAATTTTATTAGTTTTCGTGCGATAGTGCGTGCAATATTTGCAATTAAAAAAATACAAAATCAAGATTTTCTGAAAAATCGCTCCAAATTTTTTCTTTAAATTTTTGGTAGTGATAGTGCTAAATGTACCCTGTATGATGACATAAACGCGATGTTACTCTTTGTTTTAAGTGCATCAAAAATTGCAGAAATATATTTTTTTACTTGTCTCCTCCGGCGTAAAAATTTACATTACAAATACATTTCATTGTTTAATGCGTTTCTTAACACATGAGCTTCAACGTATCTATAATGATTGTTTTTTGAAATATCCATTAGTCCATATCCATTATTATCCATAATTGTTGAGAATAATTGAACTGAATTGTCGAATTTTCTGAAATGTTTGAACCCAATTTTCTCAAACACTATGGTAACGTTTTCCCCACAAGGGAAAAGAGTACAGTTCTCTCCGATATTCCAAAAGCTTGTTTTTGGCCAAGATATTTGGAGCCACAAATTCAAAATAATGCTGAAAAATGTATGTGTTTTTAAATCATAAATAGGTGAAAATTTATTGGATAAAAATAGAAAAATAAACCATCGTGTCAATTGAAAAAAATTCTAAATATTTTGTTTTCTAACATTTTCTGGATGTATTGTAAATATGATTTGTGTGATTTGTGTGATAAAATGTGATTTTGCTGCAAACGTTTTTAAACAATGCGTTGATACAGTCTAAACACGAGAGCTATTATCTGTGGAATATTGAAAAAAAAGATTACGTTTAAGTGTGTGTGTGTGTGTGTGTGTGTGAAAGAAAGAAAGAGAGAGAGAGAGAGAGAGAGAGAGAGAGAGAGAGAGAGAGAGTCATAAACATATTCGTGTGAACGGCATTCTATTTATTTAAGCGTCATCGTAGTATTACTTACGTAGTGATTACGTTACTATACGTTACGACTTACGTTATTATATTACTTACGTAGTGATTTTTTCATATGCAACCATAGGAATCTTTTTACCATTACTCCTGTGTATCATACATCAATCCGCTACTACGTAAGTAAGTATTTGAGTAGATTAATTGATATTTCACAGCTATATTTTGTGTTCATCATTTTTGCATCTTTTGTACTTAAACTTAGACTATAATAATTACGTATCGCTTTCCCTTCTTCAAAGTGCTAGAGGTAAAGCTTGAAATAAAGGCGAATTAAATTTTAGGGTCAAAGGACACTTAAAAAACGGTACATTTTCGTTGAACACTCTAATTTTCGAAAATTACATGAGTTATAAATTAAACGCAAAAATGTTCTGTTTAGCACCACACCACAAGTTATATTCTGCAACTAGAGAACCGAAAAATTAATTAAAATTAAAATTAATTTGCGACAAATTATTTTGATACCGCTAGGAACCAGCCGGGAGCAGAGAAGGGGACAAAACCGAAAACCAGACGAAACAGATTAGGAAACTAACTATAGCTGAACCGCTCGCAAAAAAACCATCATGGCGGACGTACCTTTGGTAAAGTCTCGGAGGCTGCCCCCACCCTGCGGCATCTGAGTTTCCCCTGTCGGCGATAAGGGAAGCGCGTAGGCGACAAGGAGAGGCGACTGCGAGACGCAGCGATCGCGACCGCCACTCGTCATCACTGCCCCTGTCCTCAGAAGAAGAACTCGAACTTCCAGCAGTGTCCAAAGAAATGACGGATTCATAGATGTCTGAATTATATTATCGGAATTATTATGTCGCCTCTATTCCCTACACATGCTTGCAGGATTTCTTCCATTGTTCAGCACTGTATTATGCAAACGCTTCTCTGCAAAACATTTCCTTTCCTTTTAAGGACGCACCAATAGTTTCTGCTGCCTCGCGCTCTTTTATAAGTCCCCAAACAAGTGCTACTGGATTTAGATCTGGATGGTACGGTGGAAGACGGAGAGGAATGTGGCCTTGTTCAATGATTATTTCATCAACGACCTATCGTTTTTCAGTGGATATACTTTGAATCATTTGTAATAATTGGGTTTTTGTGAATAACAGCAGCTACTGTGTAAAGCACGTTGTCACTGCTCATTATCCACGGTCAAACACGGACTGGAGACCGAAACTCTTCTTCAAGACACGGCGTATTTTCTGTTGATCGTTTGGACAACCCCTACTGTAGAAACACGTAAGCTGCCTTCCTTCTGATCCTTCTCACTCATCAGTTTTTTATCACCAAACTCGCAGTGTTGAATTATCGCGCGACCCACGAGAGAAAGACAGTGGGAGAGCTATGTTGTGACAAAGAGCGCAGGCAGGCGGGGAAATATTAGGAGCTTTGGAGGGAGAGGCCACGTTCGGGCATGCGCATTGGAAGGTTTTTTGAGAGTGGTAGAGCAATAGTTTGAGAAAGACTGTGCCATTCTGTAGCACCACTAGTGCCATTCTGTAGCACTTTCTCGTATACATATGTATATACGGAGAAAGATACGTAGTATAGAGAAAGTTATGTAATGCTGCGGATAGTCGATTTCGAGATTTCAACAGAAATACACGTTTTGGCACCAAAACCACGTTTTGGCACCTGACACCAAAAAAGTGTCTTTTTTTCAAAACGTCCGTCCATCTGCCCGTCCGTCTGTGAACACTGCTAGCGCCTAACCACACGTTCAATCGTTTCAATATGAAGAAACCGCGGTCCATAATGGCTCTAGTTGAAGCTCTGAAATTTTGGTAAACATTCTTTTAAAATTTGGGGCTACTTTACATGAAGCCCCCCGCACATTTTCAAAATTTTCCCAAAGGCTCTAAATTTGTTCTATAAAATTTCTTGCAAGAATAAAGTAAAATACTTACAAAGGTGACATAGGTCCGATTTTCGCAGCTAACTCTGAATTTTCGAAAATTGCAGTTTGAATTATTTTCGGCGTCTTCCTACAACTACAAAATTAGAGACTGAAATTTTTCCTTCAAATTAATTTTGGTGTCCATAAGTAGTTCTAACATTACGGTCATGTAGTATTTTTTGCAAATTACTAGTTTGCAAAACTACTAGTTTTCATGCAATAGTGCGTGCAATGTTTGCAATTTTAAAATATTACATAAACAAGATTTTCTCAAAAACCGTTCCAAATTTTTTCTTTAAATTTATAATAATGTTAGTCAAACGAATTCTATACGATGACATAAACATCGCTCTATTCTTTTGTTTTTCAAAAATTACAAAATGTTTTTTTGACTTGCTTTCACGTCGGTAATATTTACATTAGAGACGATCTCTTTACGTTATTAGATTTATGAGTACATGTGCTTTAAATTGTTTCAAATAATGTTTCTCGAAAATTGAACAGTTTTTTTAAATGAGCTCAAAATTCTGCATTTACCGAAACGTTCAATCGCAATTTTTTGAAAAATGGCTCCAAATTGTTTCTTCAAACTTTTACAACGAATAGTGCTAATGACACTGTTTAATAAGTTCATTTTGGTGCATCATTTAATTTTTCAAAAATTGTAATAAATGTATTTTTTTAATATCTCTCACGCCGTTAATATGAACATTTCTGAATGAACATGAATTTGTATATATTATTTAATTACTGCGTTGATTCTCTTTAAATTACTTCAAATGAAGTTTTTCGAAAACCCAATAGATTCCTGTTAAAAAGAGTTTCAAATTTTGCATTGACAGTAACACTTAACGCAATTGTCTTAAAGACGGTTCCAAATTTTTCAATGAAAATTTCTATTTAGGACAATGTTTTAGTCTTCTTCAATTTTCTTAAAATTGTATTTCAGTTCTAATATTTGGAAACCGAAAAAGTAAGAAAATGTCCAAAACATGGGCAGCGGGCAGCAGGCAGCTGACAGCAGGCAAGGAGTAGAAGCCAGACTGCACAGTACCAGTTCACACCAAGGAAATTAGAAAACTTTACTACGAGAAAGTCTGTGCCATTCTGCAGCACCTCTAATTGTTAATGAAATGTGTTCATCAAAAACATCTTCAAATAAGATCATGTTGACGTTTTCAAAAATGTGAGTGTTTTTAGAGTAATTAGGCGTCCAACTTAGTCGCCCGCTCTGAAAATCCTGTGCCTTGTGATTGTAATTTCACAAGTGTTTTGTCGCAGTTGCATGCTACGTCAGTTAAAATGTATTTCATATTTATTTTTTCGTTTCTAACATTGTAGCTTTTGTTATTTATATGTTATTTATACATTTACAAATTAATCTTTTAGAAATTATTTAAAACATATTTGAATTAAATATAAAATAAAGATTCAGTGGCCCGCTTCCATTTATGCGGTTGCGTGACACGTAAGTTATTATATTATTTCATATTTTATTTTATTATTATTTATTACATTTATTTTATATTTATGTTATTTCATTTTAAATTGTGTTCTTTAATTGTGGTAAATGTGAAAACCAATAGATGGTCGGCCATAGTTGTAATGCCACGCTGATAACACAAGACGCTAGTGATGGCTACATTTCGTTCGCGATAACAATAAATTTATATATATATATATATATATATATATATATATATATATTGTAACCGCTTGTCGTCGGCTACATTTATGACCAACAAAAAATAGAAGCGATAATACCGACCGAAGCGATAATCCGACATCATGCCCTACACATAGATTCTATAGTGGCGAAGAGATGGCGTCAGCCAGAAAAAGATTTCTGAACGCACTCAGACTATAGCCAATCAGAAACTTGTGGAAATACGGACGCGGCATGAACTTGTGTCGGAAGAGCTCGTTTTTTCTTTCTTGTTCGAGTCGCCGAGGTAAACGGAAGGCTACAGGTACACCCCACAGTCGACAAGGGACACGCGGAAGATACCGGGATGTAAAAGCTTTAATAAAAGGTCAATGCCTAAACATTTTTCATGGAATTACTTACTGTGAAATGCCACGAGATTACATGAAATTTAAAATGAATATTAAACAAGAATGCAACGAATGAAAGAACGACAGTGGTAATAGATCGAAATGAATTTGTAAAACCACGTTGCTGCATTCTCGTTGCTAGAAAATGGAGGATTCTTGTAACATAGAACATGTTTTTTTTCTTTGTTACAGCTTTTATTTTATTTTATTTTTGGGATTTCGTTTTGGAAATCCTATTATAGAATTTTGAGAATTCTTAGAAGTATGGTTTATCCAACAACTAGCTTGACTTTTGGTATTACGAAGTCATAACTTGGAGTTTCGGACTCGCATTCTGATGCGACCATCGCCTCTGTGAAAGCTGTGGTAAAACTTCGCTGAACAACGAGGAGACGGCGCTCGGAAATATTCCGATTTCGACGCGACAGGCACCGCACGGACCGTTGCAGAAGAACGACAACCTTGAGGCATGAGCATCGCTCGACAGCCGACTACACAGCGCGGGACCAGCTTGGGGAATTCGCCGGTCGTGAGTCTCAGATGGAATTATAATTGTACTAGCTAAAACGTTGCAATGTGAGCTTCCCTCAATAACAGACGTTGATCGGGCAAGTTTCATTGAACATTGGTCTTGCTAGCCAGTAAATTAATTTCTTTTCTACAGTCGTAAGAGGAATCAGATCAGAGTAATCCTTGTGTTTAATGATAAAAGTTGTTCTTGTACATAATCATTTATCTAGATTCATATGTAATTGATTTAATGCTGTTTTAAACCATTTAAGAGAAATTGCCTGTGTGAAATTTTGAACAGGAGTGAAAGCCGTTCAATTATTTCTTTTAAAGTATTACTTCATGGACGGTCAAAAGACGTTATAAAACAAAATTTCGTACTGAAAGGCTACGTAGAAGCCGAATGTCAAATGTGAATATTAAGTGTAACATTATTAATGATTTAAAAGGTATTAGAGAATTTTGAGTATTGTTTGTATGTATTTTTTTTGCAGGATGAGTATTTGAACTGTGATTTGTGTGTCTCATAAGTGATATTTTTGTGAAGTGTACATACGTATTTGTTGCTTGTTTCTTGTAAACGGGGATCATAGTTATTATCGCTTTAGTGAAAACTGCAGTTTAGGTAGGGAACTAGCTACCATAGTTTAACAAAAAAGTGAGAACATAGGAGGATATGTGAACTCCATTGTACAGAGAATTTCATTCGTTAGAATACATGTTATCTGTTATTTAAAACTACAAAATTGTGTTTGCTTGTTATTTGATCATTAGTTTAGCAAAGACGAACCCACCACCGATAGGGAATTTTATCCATTAATTGAGGTATTCCCAGGTTTGCGTGACGGTGTAACCACACGTCACGAAATAAGTAAATGATAGATTTACTTTAGTAATTCGGCGTACTACCAATCAGGAGGTAGGTACGTGACGGTTAACATATATATATATATATATATATATATATATATATATATATATATATATATATATATATATATATTTGTAGAATATTACAATACCATAGTGTTTCATAATTATTATCATTATAAAATTTTCGATATATTTGCCTATGTTTGCCAACGCTATTAGTATCGTATTATTGATTGACTTTTAATTATTTTACTTGCTCGCATACTGCTTAAGAAGAATATTGTAAGGCTAAAAAACGCATCCCACATGGTCGTGAATACACTACATACAATGAACTCATTGTATATTTTGAAATATATTTTGAAAAAAATCTTTGAATAAAATATCTATTGCGTCAAAATTTAATTTTCGGTTGAAACTATTTAATTTCTATTACTAATGGCGGGAATGTACATGCTGCTTTAGCACCTCCAGTTTTGAAAATTTTTAATATGTCCCTAGGAATTTATTTGTTATAAACTATATATAAACTATTTTTATTGTCGTGACAGGCTGCACACAGTTCAAGGAGCCGCCGCCGAGTGACGTCAGCGGAGCGTTACCGCCCCTGCCGACAGAAGGAGACAACTGGTGCGAGCCAGCCGAGCCTGGCTGCGCGCGGCCGTCACGCCCGAGCAGGCGGGTAGAGACTCGACCCCGGCCCTACTCCACAGCTAGTCGGCGGGCCCATAGCCCCGTCGGACTATAAGAAGGCTCCGACTCAACGCCAAAGCAGACAGCGAGTGGCAGTATTAGTGAGCGTATCTTGGCGAGTGTTTTGGTGTTTGAAGTGTGGAGAGCGATTAAAACGACGACTGTGCTACGGACTTGGAACTCTCCTACGGTTATTCGGTGACTGAGCAGATTTTGGGACTTCCCCTGGATTATAACAACACGGCTTCGCTTACGGTACAATCTTCTTGTGATTCGGCACTTCAGCTATTGTACCTGGTCTTGAATAAAATCATTTTAAGGATCCTGGTCTTTTTTTGGTTACTTCAAAACTGGCGACGAGAGAAAAACGACATGGCGTCCGAGCAAGTAGCAACATTGATCTCGCTGATGCAACAACAGATGCAACAGCAGCAGAAACAGCTCGAGCTGCAACAACAACAACAGATGCAGCAGCAGCGGCAACAGGCGGAAGCGCAGATGCAGCAGCAGCAGCAGCGGCAACAGGCGGAAGCGCAGATGCAGCAGCAGCAGCGGCAACAGGCGGAAGCGCAGATGCAGCAGCAGCAGCGGCAACAGGTGGAAGCGCAGAGGGCAGCATTGATGGACGCGATCAGTGCACGCTCCCCTCCACAGTTCCCTGGTTTTCAGCCGGACGCAGAGGAATGGGCTGAATACATTCACAGTTTGGAGCAACACCTACTGTGTTACAAGGTAGGCGACGCAAAAATGAAAAAGGCGTTCTTTCTGAGTTGCGTAGGCAACAAAGTGACCAACTTAGTAAAAAAGCTGTTCCCGGATACAGAAATATCAAATATTAAATGGGCAGAAATGTTAGAAAAACTTAACAACTATTTTAACAAAGAGTCCCATATAGTGTCAGCTAGATTCAAATTTTTCCAGTGCAGGAAAAGTGAGGGTCAAACGCTCAGTGAATGGATAACAGAGCTGGCCGGGCTGGTGCGGCATTGTCAGTTTAAATGCCCACCATCAGATAAAGAGGTATCATACGCGAGACTTTAATAAGGGATATGGTAGTGCTTCACACACCTGAGGAAAAAATAAGATTTCAAGTCGTGCAAAGTGGTGACCCTTCGTTAGAGGAAGTGCGCAACTTATGTAAAACGTACGAGATGACGTGCGAGACAGCTCGCCAGATCGCTTCAGAGTCGCATCTGCATCACATAAAGAACAGTGGGCCAGTACGTAGCAGAAAGGGGTCAAAAGAAGATAGGACTGACAGTGATTCCAGTGAGTGTAGTGCCAGAGGCGGGAAGGGCTACTGCAACAGAGACGGGAAACACAACAATGAGTGGAGGTGTAACCGCCGACCCAGTAGCAAGCCAGGGTACAAGAGATTTAGTGACAGTGACAGTGACAACGGCAGTGTGAAAGTTACCGCACAGGTGAAGAAATCATGTAAAAACTGTGATGTTCCACTCAAGATAGAAGTGTAGATTTATAAATGCGCAATGTTATTGGTGCAGGAAGGTAGGTCACATTAGGGAAGTGTGCGAAAAAAAGAAACAAGCGGAACGGTGCAAGAGGCAGGAACAAGAAATGGAAGTAGATGTGATCAACCAAGTACTCAACACCCATGAGCAAGACAAGTTAATGGTTAAGATTGAGCTTGGTAAAGCGCCGGTGAGTTTCCTGTTAGACACAGGCGCCGCTGTAGCACTCCTTAATTTAGAAACTTACCAGCGGCTAGGAGCACCGTCTCTGATACCTATATCAGAAAGTGCAGAGACGGTTATACGCTTTCGGCAAGACTCCGATCAAAGTGTTGGGGAAAGTGTCGCTCAGGGCAACCTACCAGAAGAGGCAGGCAGATATCGAGGTGATTGTGGTTGACCGTTATAACGTCACAAACATCTTGGACCTCGACTTCTTCAGCAAGCTCGGATTCGGGGTAGTCGATTCAGTGAACCGGATCTCGGAGAGCGAAGAGGCACGAGCCGTCAGGGAGTTAGAGCAAGAATTTCCAGAGGTGTTCTCTCCCGGGCTCGGTGAGTGCAAACATTTCCGGGCGAGCATTCAGCTAACGGTGGGGCACAAGCCCCGCTTCAATAAAGAAGACCGGTCCCGTGGGCCCTTAGAGAGAAAGTGGCCGAAGAAGGTAAACAGTTACAAGCAGATGGCGTCATCACTCCAATATCTACAAGCCAGTGGGCCACGCCTTTGGTCGTTGTAAAAAAAGCTAACGGTTCAATTAGATTGTGCGGCGACTTCAAGAGTACGGTCAGTCAGCAGGTAGAGGTGCAACAGTACCACGTCCCGAAGCCGGAAGACTTATTTTATAAGCTGTCCGGCGGACAGCAATTTTCAAAAATTGACCTACGGGACGCCAATCTGCAGCTGCCGCTGGACCGGGAGGCCAGGGAAGTATTAGTCATCAGCACCCCATTAGGCCTCTTTAGATATAATAGGCTGCCGTTCGGCATAAATTCAGCAGCCGCACTATTTCAGCGCTGTTTGGAGCAATTGACAGCGGATATTAGGGGCTGCTGTAATTACCTAGACGACATCATAGTCACCGGGAGCTCAGAGAGTGAGCACAGAGAGAACTTGAAAAGTTTGTTTAAAATGCTCCAGGGCGACAGATGTTTCTGGCGACAGAAGGAGACAACTGGTGCGAGCCAGCCGAGCCTGGCTGCGCGCGGCCGTCACGCCCGAGCAGGCGGGTAGAGACTCGACCCCGGCCCTACTCCACAGCTAGTCGGCGGGCCCATAGCCCCGTCGGACTATAAGAAGGCTCCGACTCAACGCCAAAGCAGACAGCGAGTGGCAGTATTAGTGAGCGTATCTTGGCGAGTGTTTTGGTGTTTGAAGTGTGGAGAGCGATTAAAACGACGACTGTGCTACGCACTTGGAACTCTCCACGCACTTGGAACTCTCCTACGGTTATTCGGTGACTGGGCAGATTTTGGGACTTCCTCTGGATTATAACAACACGGCTTCGCTTACGGTACAATCTTCTTGTTATTCGGCACTTCAGCTATTGTACCTGGTCTTGAATAAAATCATTTTAAGGATCCTGGTCTCTTTTTTTTTTAATACTTCATTTGTATTATCCGGTTCAGCTTTTAACATCAAAATGACCATATTTTCAATTACAAAAGATGTGAAGATGTAAAGTTTCTTTTAAATAAAGTAATATTCAAAATATATTAGGCAACTTTTATGTTTATTAACAAGAAACTATAATCTGTTATTTTAAATAAAAATATGGTTGAGTGTAAAATAGATTCAATATATTATGATTACCACTTGTCGGAACGTATCCTCAACTTGAAAATGAAGACCTTTTTTGCGAAAATTTATATACACATAAAAATACAAAATTCCAATTTTTAAGAGGGTGTAATTTTCAAGGGGTACGTTACTTACGAATGATATTTTACGAAAAGTAACTATACTCTAATGTGGAAAAGCACAGAGAAAATTAAGGCTTGGATTCTATTCCTTCTTTGAGAAATTACTCTCTGAATATCGAACTTCGTTGATTCGCATTCCATAGATGTGGTCGCAAATATTTTTCAAATAAAAATATAGAAAGTAGGTATAAAGTAATATCGCGATTTGTAGGCCTGAATATATTAAATCCAATGCGTTTTATATAAGAATGCTTGAACAACCCAGAGATGAATAATTTAGAAAAGAGTAGATGTCTACAAACGCGAAAAACGGAGCACAGCGTAAAACGGAAATGGCCACCATTTGGAAACCAGATACAATAAAAATAAATTAAAGATGTTTCTGAACAGCCAGAACATAAGAAAATTTGTGTACCAAATTTGATTTTTTTTTCTCGAGATGTTCGAGCGACCAATTTATTAAATTCTGGACCATTTAAAATGGATTGACCCCAGAGGAATATCAATTTTGGAGGAAATGGGCTGAACAGATTAGCCGTTAGCGTTGTTCACAGACGGACAGATGTTTTGCTGTTATTCGGGTTTTCGGTATAAAGGACACATAAAACATGAATTCCGGCTACACCACGTGTTAGAGGATTTTTTTCTTTAGAATTAGCAATTGAAGCTTTTAGCAATTGAATTTATCCCGTTTTTCGTTACCAGGGTCCTGTAATAAGTTTTTCTGCCGAACATTCGCAGTTTTTTGTTTTGCGCAGCGTTCTACTCCGTAGCGAGGAAATAAAATGCATTTTAATCTCTAATTTTCTTTTAATTTCTATTACTTTATATCTTATGATTTTTAGTACTTATTTTCGTGATTTTTTTTCTACAAACTGCACAAATAGAAACTAATTTCTTTCGAAGAATTAAAAACAGTTTGGAAATACAATTCTTTAAACATCATTAAAAATAATCTTTATGGACGTTACGTTGTGGTTTTTTAGTACGTACGTTATTAACGATACGTTATTATATGAGATTCTACTATCTTTTATTAGAGCCAAAAAGTTCACCCAACACAGTGGAAAAGCATTGATCGCGTGTATTTTGTATTTGGTGAATTTTCTATAAATCAACTGCGAGCCGTGTCATACCGTGCCGTGCCGTGCCGTCCATTCTGAATGGGGTACAAGCTGGCTGAACCGAGCCGCACGCGCCGGTGCGAATCGCGCTCGCCATGCCGACCGTTTGTAATGGGTTTCCCGCATGGACGTTTTCAACAAGTGCTTGAGCCGTAATTCGCTCGCCATAACAGCTACATACCCCATCAAATATAATTTCATTCATTATGATTTCTCTCATCGTGATCATCACTACCCATCACTTCAACCCATCACTCGTGATCATCACTACCCAGCGGAAGGCAAAGGAAAGCTACACAAGTCCACAAAAGGGGAAAGATAGACTTCTCTCTCTCTCTCCAAAAATTAGTCGTTGGGATAACCTAAATTTTCGTGCGAATATCAATTCGTATATCAAGCGTTGTGCATTAAGGCGCACATTGGATACTGACGTAGGACGTTGGACTGATAGCTCTGCGACGCATACACAAGTTCTAGATCATATATAGTGGTAGATTTCCTGACCTTAATTCACCATTCCTACTTTCAATAGATTACCTTGACACATCACCCCAATATTGAAGGGTAACCTCTGTCTCCTAAAAATCTTTGTCTTAAGTAATATATTGAAATATTGTATTTTGTAATGTTCAATTTTTGGAATTTTCGCAAAGAAAAAAATGAGTTCGCCGGAATTGGAATTAGTACCATTTGTTATTACCATTTATTGATAAAATACTACGAGAAGAATAAAAAAGAAAACTTAGAGACGAATTTGAGAACATAATCGCTTAAAAATTGCCTATATTTCACGCAAAATAATGTGAAACACTCATATTTTAAAAACACTTAACTTTGCATTATTTCTATGTCACTCAACAACATATTTCATTAAGGAAAAATACTTTTCAAAATTGTAGTTCTAGCAAGTCGTCGAAAAATGTAAACCGTTTGCAATATTCTAAAACGTAGGAATTTCAACGAAAAAGGAGACTGACGACAATTTTAAGCGTTCTTTACTCTACCGAGGACAAAGTCTAATAAAAACTATGGCATTTTGGAAAATGTGGTTAACTATTCATGAAAAGAACACGCAAAACCAAAAATTTCCGTTTCAAGGGCCTCACGTTTGTCCAGATCGAACGGGAATTATCAATTTTGGGGATACCGCTTGAAAGGTTTAGGGGCAAGTGTTGACCACAGACGGGCTGACACGGACAGACATTTTCCCGTCAATCGTAAGTATTAAAGACCCTAAAAGAAGTTCTGACTATTCCACATGTTGAAGGAAGATATTTACATTAAGAACAAGGTTCACCCACTTTTCCGTTACCTGGGCCCGGCACTTTTTCGTCGAAAACACGCTGTTTTCCGTCGTACAATCACAAAACTTTCCCTTCTGCGAATGAAGTAGGCAAATGCAAGAAAGTAAATATGAACTATCTCATAAGAATAATGATTTGACTCCTAATGTAGTAACAAAAATATTTATCTTCACTTACCGAAACAAATGATCAGGAGAGATGTATTAGCTTCAAGAAGGGCAGCACAGGAGTAAATCTCATCTTTCTGTACGTGTAGTCGGTTGTGCAGTTGTCACCACTTCGCAGACCAATGCTTATTAGAAGGCAAACAAGGAATATGAAGAGATGATGCCTCTTGCACACGCAAATGTTCAAACGCAGAATCTCTTCCGTTCAAAAACATTTTTACACGTCCTTCACTGTTTATTTTTCATAATTATTCAAAACTTTCAGTTCTCAGCCTACCACTTTCACCTATCTCTTTTAATTTTTACTTTCTCGCACTTACATCGTAAATCGAGAACGTACTGTAACCGTGAGACGGAAAAGGGCGTATTTCCTAAAGAAAAATGTTCATTGCCGGGCCCTGATAACAAACTAATGATGATAGCAAACTAGTGCTAAACAGCACATGTTTCTCGCATTATTGTTAAAATTGCAATTTTCAAAATTCAGAGAGTTCAACGAAAATTAAATCTGCGCCATTCATTTAAGTGTTGCTTTTATATCCGTGAAAAACTTTAAGCAACAAATTTGGAGTGGTTTTTTGAAAAAATGTAATAAATTGCATTATTTTGAAGCACGAATTACGAAAAAACTACTCTTTTCAATCACTGTAAATTACTTTATTTTAAAGAGCTGATTTTTAGAATAGATATGCTTTAAAGGAAAAATATCTAGCTTCAATTTTTGATTTTTCATATGTTAATTTTTGAAATATTTATAGGCCAATAATGTTATCTATTTCAATAGCAGCTTTCGTTGGCCGAGCCATCATCATTAGTTTCTAGTACTAGAAATATAAACAAGAGTAAGCCTTCGAAAGCAGCTATTGAAATAAATAATATCGTTGACAATGACGTCTATAATTATTTCATTTTAAATGCCAACGACAATTCATTGCAAAACCAATTTGTTAATTTTTGCAATTTCCAAAATTACAACGAGTTCACCAGATATGAAGTGAGAGGCAATTTTCCTACAATCTTTGATATCTACGATGAGAAAATTTAAATAAAATTTTGTAACCAGTTTTCGATATTTGTAAAATAAAAAATTAAAATTTCCTATATTTCACACATAATTACGCAAAAATTACTTATATTTTTGAAAAATTGCACATGCTCTAGTTTCAAGATGCCCTTAAAAACATTCGTATTGTAATTGTAGGACCACTGAAAAAATTGATGTATTGCGTTTTTCAAACATTACGCAATATATTAAGATAGGACTCATAAAACATGGATTCTGACCACACAACCTGGTAGAGGGAATAATTTACTATATGCAGACAATCGTTTTCTCCACTTTTTCATTATCTGAATCCGACAATTAAGAGTTTTTCGTGGAAAATGCCCCGTTTTGCGGCGCACGATTAAAATACTTTCTCTTCTTACGAAGTAACGGCGAGAAAGTAAACTAGTCGTGCTACGGAAAGGCACAGACTTTCTCGCAGTAAACTTTTCTAATTTGCTTGGTGTGGACTGGCTTTACGATCATACCCCATCTTCATGACAGCTGCAATTTATCGTCCCTCAAAGTACATTTTTTGTTTATTTTACTCAACTGGTCGTTTCCTAATAGTACACCCGAAATATTACTTCACGAATATTAACAAGAGTAGTTAGGATTCTCCATTAGAAAATTTGAAACAAAAATTTTGAGCCATTTTTGAAAAAATGACGTTTGAGCGTTTATGAAAATGCAGAATTTTGAGCTCATTTTAACCAAACACTCTTGAGTTTTCGAGAAACTTTATGTAACATTATTTAAATACGTGTATTCATGAATATAATACTGTGAAAAAATCGCATCTAATGTAAATATTACCGACGTAAGAGACAAGTAAAAAAATTACATTTTGTAATTTTTGAAATAACAAAAGAAGAGTCGCGTTTGTGTCATCATATAGAGTACATTTGGCACTACCACTACCACTAAGGTTATAGGCGAATAATGCGGTGAGAAGTGCCCCCAAACCAAATCGATAATTCCAATGCTCATATGAAAGAGAATACAAGATGACGCAGATTCACAAAAAAATCAGCCTCTTAGGACAATCTGCTGCACAGATAAGAGAAACGTATTTTGCACATATTATTTTTTTCTCAGCATCTATTGCGTGTATGATATTGAAAAACTAGAGGTGCTACAGAATGTCATAGACTTTCTCGTAGCATACTAGTTTTCTAATTTCCTTGGTGTGTTCTGGCTTTCAGGTTTTGCTCCATTCTCTGGCCACCTGCCATCTATCGTCGCCCAAAGTACATTTATTTGACATTTTGGCAACTTTTTACTTTCCGAGTAGCACGAACTAAATATTACTTCAAGAATATTAAAGAAAAGTAAAAAATTGTCCTAAATAGAAATTTTCATTGAAAACTTAAAAAATTCGAAGCTCTTTTTCACATGAATCTATTGAGTTAAAATTTTTTAAAAAATGAAAAGCACTTTCCCTCACAATTTTAATAATGCATACAAATTGATGAAAATGTTCATATTAACGGAGGGAGATGTATTTCAAAAAAATATATTTGTGTAATTTATTAAAAAACTAATGAATACATCAAAATGAACGTTACTTCATATTAAACAGCGCACATGGCACAATCTACTAGAAAAATTTAAAGAAAATATATGAGGACATTTTTGAGAAAATGGCGTTTAAGATTTCCTGAAAATGCGGAATTTTGAGCTCATTTGTTTGAAAAACCAGTTGAGTTTTCGAAAAACTTTATTTAACATTATTTAAAGCTCATGTACTCATTAATATAATAACGTAAAGATATTGCCTATAATGTAAATATTACCGACTTGAGAGACAAGTCTACAAAATTTCATCTTTTAAATTTTTGGAAAAACAAAAGAATAGAGCAATATGCCGTTTATGCTATGGTATAGGGTTCCTTTGGCACTAACCATACCAAACATTTAATGAAAAAATTGTAGTTGTTTTTGAGTTACTCTGGTTTTCGTAATTTTTAAAATCGAAAATATTGCATGCACTATTGCACAAAAACTAACGACATTTCCGAAACAATGTGCACGACCTTATTGAAAGAACTATTTAAGCACAACAAATTTCAATTGAAGGAAAAATCCATATCTTCAATTTTATAGTCACTGGAAGATGTCTAAAAAATTCAACCTTTTGCAATTTTCAAAATTTAGAGTAACTGTGAAAATCGGACCTATGCCACTTTCATAAGTGTATTTTACTCTATTCTTACAAGAAATTTAAGGAAAAAATTTCGAGCTGTTTGTGAGAAAATTTTGAAAATGTACGGGTGGCTCTACGTAAAGTACCTCCAAATTTGAAAGAATGTTTCTCAAAATTTTAAAGCTGCTACTAAAGCCAAATCGCCTCGGAATTCTTCAATTTGAAAAAGATTGTACGTGTAGTTAAGACGCTAGTAGTGTTCACAGAAGGACGGACGTTTTGCTTCCAATTGTTTTTTGCGCATGAAGGACCCACAAAACAGGGGTTCTGGTTACACCATGTGTTAAACGATTTTTTTCTCTTAATTTACCAACTGGTTTTATGCAATTTTTTGCCACCAGAGTCCGGCAATGAATTTTTTCCGCCGCAAATCCGCGGTTTCTTCGCGGAGCATTACATAACTGTCTCTATACTACGTACCATATCTATACTCGTATATTACTCCGTATATACGTAGAATATACGTATACGAGAAAGTAAAAAATTGCAGAGACGTGGAAACAGTTCAATTTGAAGATATTTTGGTCAACGAATTTTGACGCCTAATTCATATAGAAAAAAATGTTTTGAAATTGATTTATTAAGAACGTTATAACGTTCGAGTACTGTCTCAATTTCCCCCCTAAAATGGTTCTTATAACATTCTATAGCAGATATTTTTCATATTTTTGAACAATGTGGACGGTATTGAAAAAAATTAAAACCAATTTTTTCAGTTTAAAAATTTTAATTTGCGCCTAAATGTCATTGGAAAAAACGGTTTAACCCATATTTAAAAACAGATTTAAACACGACATATGAACTCGAAATCGTATATGTGGAATATTTGTTATGTATCAAATTTCATCGGAATATCCTTGGAGGAAAGCATGGTAGAAATGCATGGTGGAAAGATATGGATGGCCTCTTGCGCATCCGACTTCAGCCAATGAGCTTTAGGCACCAGTGTGCGTCATAATGTTAGCGTGGATTTTTAAATGCCACAATTAACAATTACAAGTCATTGAAACAGAAACAGATAAGTACTTTTTTAAATAGTACATCTTTTATTGCAATTTCCCTTTCATTGTATTATTTTTGGTCAGTCACCGTGATTTATATTAGAAAGAACAGATAAATCCAAAAAGAAAAGAGTTTAGATAATTTTATTTCAATAATATAAATACTTTCCAATTAAAAACAAACATTTGTCAGCAAAAAGGTTCAAAATCATATTTACAGATCACCCAAGAAATAAACAAAGGAAATAATAACTATGTGTACACAATTATACATTCCAAATTTCAAACTTTTTCCTTTGCTACACATGTACTTGTATTTTAAAGAGGCACTAGTCTTAACAATTAGCTCCCTAAATTACCCACAACTAAACATTTCCTGCGTACTATTTTTAATATATTCTTCGGATTATATTGAAATATTTATCTTCAAGATGCACAAATTGAGCATTAACTGGCTTCTCTCCAAATGTTCTGCACATAATTTTATGTTACCAGGAACAGAAACAGGCATATATCAGCTTACTGACCGCTTGGAGGCACTTGTGTCGTGCCAGGTCCAAAAATTTGCTCGAAGCTGCGGAACTGTGTTAATAGACTGTGGCTAAATGTTGATTTTATCATTATAAACTAATTCCAAGGTTAGGTTCTTGGCTTATCACAATACATAAATACTCAGTTGATTAAGGTTGACACAGTTGAAGTAATTGACTCAGTTGTTGAAGGAAGCGATTTTACTAATATTCTAAATTTTCCTCCCTACATTAGAAGGGTATCACTTACTTTGATCCAAATGCAAAACCAGACGAATTAATTGTGATATTATATTCTCATTATTGAGTATTTTTCCACGTCATGACAGTTGCAATTTCATCGACTTTTCACATTAAGCTACAAAGTATGAATATAAAGCATAATTTTATTCACGTATTTTATTCACTATATTCATGTATGAATATAAAATCTGAGTTGTGAAAACTTACGAAGTGTCTACCTCACACGTTTCTTATCCTAATGAAATAGACAATTGATTTGATTGTTTTGAAAGATAGTATATATAATAAAACCCTCCAAATGAATGAATCAATGTCAATACAGATGCACTGATGGGTTACATTTTTAATAAGAAAGGTTAGAAAACGCGCACATTTAATTAACTATTATGAACCACTATTTATGTCAGATTAAGCGGATTGAAACTTACTGAAGCTGCGATATTTGGTATTCTTACGTAACGCTCAAAACATGGAACGTGCTAAAAAGAACCTTGAACATGGAACTCGTGAATTGCCCAACTGCTATGGCTATACTGCCTGCCTGACTGCTGCGACTATAATGTGGCCACGGGCCAAATTTGTGAGTTGAAAAATTATTCCTCCAAGATCTGCATTTTATTTTCTGAATAAAGAATAATTTTGTCTTTCATCAAATTCTTTGTTTTTATTTCGGTTCATTATTTGTCTCCGGTTCATCTAAATTATGTTCTAGTGTACTGTAAATAGCGGAGTGTAAATAATTCCATGCAAACAATGTTTACAAAATTCATTTTGCAATGAATGTTAGAAAAGACAAAAGTTTATAACATTGTTTTCAGATGTTATTTTGCTCCTGACAGTTGCTAAGAGAAGCAGAAATTAAGGAATCGTTTTAAATTATTCGCGATGATTTAGTATGCCATTTCTTGCCGCAATTATAACTTTCATTTATCTTATCAGAATAAGCATCAAGAATAGTTTTATAACATTCTTTGAGGCATGGGGAAATTAAGATGAAACAGCCTACAATATCTACTTCTAGAACCAAAAACGTACCGCAATGGTTTAGTAAAATAGAGGACGGGAGATTGTTTTTTTTACTTTCTCGTATACATACGTTTATACGGAGTAATATACGTAGTATAGAGAAAGTTATGTAATGCTGTGGAAAATCGATTTCGAGATTTTCAAGGAAATACACGTTTTGGGGTCCCCTGATACCGAAAAGGCGATTTTTTTCAAAACGTCCGTCCGTCTGTCCAACCGTCTGTCTGTGAACACTGCTAGCGCCTAAACCATGTGTACAATTTTTGAAAATTGAAGAAAGCCGTGTCGATGCGACTCTAGTTGAAGCTTTGGGATTTTAAAAAACATTCTTTAATATTTGGGGATACTTTATATGAAGACCCCATAACATTTTCAAACTTTTCTCAAATACAGCTCCCAATTTTTTCTTTAAATTTCTTGTAAAAATAGAGTATAATACGCTTATAAAGGTGGCATTGGAGTAACATTTTTCCGATTTCTGGCATACGATTACATTGTTTGCTCTTTTTACGAAAAATTCGTAAGGAGAGAAAATAAAAATTACAAAAACAAGATTTTCTGAAAAAACTGCTGCAAGTTTTTTCTTTAATGTTTGGTAATGATAGCGCAAATGTACTCTATACGATGGCAGAAACGCCATATTACTCTATTCTTCTCCAAACTTACAATCTTTTTGACCGGACTCTCACGTCGTTAATATTTACATTAAATCAATATTTCTTATCTCAAAATTAAACATATTGTGACGGACCGGCGATTCGGTCCTGTTCTACAGTAAATTTGTAAAGGGGATCAGGTATTCTTTCTTGCGAATGGGCTCTGAGTGCATGCACCAACAATGAAACAATTACTTTTAATGTAAAAAACACAGAATGATTTATTCCCAGGAAAGATAATAGATATTACAAAAACATCGTTCCATTGGATGTGTAGAAGGTAAACAAACTAATGGTTAGCATTAATAACTTTCTCATGATACTGATAAACATGAACAATTTTCTTACTAACTACGTGAATATTGCTAATGAACACTTTCTTTCTGCTTTAACTTTACACTTCATACTGTAATTGGGAGCTCCCTTTGCATGCATTGATTTACAATCACCCCGTTATTTCAATACTTAAACTATTTACAGACAATGTGCACTCTTCCAAACACCCTTTCTATTCTTCACATCAAATTAGATTATTTATTATTACATGGCAAATTCTCAGCTAATATCCCTCTACAATCGTCTACCCCTTCCAAATCACAGGATTCTTTACCGCCTAATAATGAGTTTCTTCTAGTAACAGTCTTACTGGTTTTGCTGCGTCTGGAATTCCTTCGAGCTCACCAACTCCGGATGCGCCGGCGCGATGTGTCGAGCCGGGGCCGTCTCGCCCGCCATGTGGCCACGGCGCTTGTCAACGCCGCCGATGCAAATCCCACGCAGTAGTCGTGCTTCGCCGGGCACGGCGATGTCCACTCGCCGCCAGATCCGCAGCCGTCCTTGTTTCCAATTCTTCCAAATTCGTTTGTTAAGCCCGCCGAAGCCGTATCGCTACGTCCGTGCCACTCACGCTGCCTTTGCTCGCTGTTTACATTGTCCTAGCTTCGATTTCTGCTCGATGTCATCGGATTCCTATCAACTATATTTCATCGCCGCCATCATTAGCTTTTCCGCACTACCGTCCGTTACCTCTTCCGCACCGACTCTCCCTTCCGACTGCTTCCTCCCGACTGCCGTCGTTCCCACGATCCCCTCCTCAACTATCGAAGTCTCGTATTTCGCGCTCGCCTCGTCTCGCCCACCGCGGGACACTATCCCGCTCGGCCGAGTCCGTCCGGACGGCCGTCTCCACCGCGCTGCCCAAACCATGCTGGCACCCGCGCCTATGTTCAGAAACGCGGTGCGTTTCAATATCTACTAATGTACGTTTGCTAATATTTACGTTACTGTATTGTGACCGCCCGTTTTCTTAGATTTCGAAAAACGTGTCACATCCGACCTAAGGGAGGGAGGGAAAGGAGTATTTTGAACGCGCGCCAACGCGGATGAATATTAGGAATGCTAACTAGAAATTAGAACAAGAGAGACCGCCACCATAGATCGAGGGCGAGACCGGAGATCAGATGAAAGAAAACGTTCTTTCTGAAGGTAGCAGCTGAACTGGGCGGACGTATTGAAAACGATACGCCAGGAATTGACATTGCAGTGGACTTCAGATTTGCAACTTTTAGGAAAACTCTTCTAGAAGACCAGAAGAGGTAATTATTATATTATAAATTAATTTAAACATAATCTTAGAAGAGAGATAATAAGAAACGTTATGAATTTATAATGGAAGAATTAGGGAGTGGAGTTTTGAATAGATGGCAGTAATTAATAGATTGCATTCATTTATCTTTCCAGTTCTTTTTCCTATTTTCCCTTTTCCTATATTTATATACTCTCTTAAAGTTGGTGCTCGGATAAAAGGGGTGATCTCTGGAACCATTTTAACTCTGAATATCCAGTTGGTCATTAATCGTAATTGGAAATTAAGTAAAATTCATATGAGAGTACGCAAGAATATAAAACTTGAACGAGAAGAAGGCGTTTCTGGTGGGCAACTGCGTTCTCAACCCGAGGCTCCGACGCTTCAAGGCCAAAGCAGCTCGGTGGAAAGGGGTAGAAGGAAGCACAGCGGACTGCTCGACGCGGCTGAGAAGAGAATACTGTAAGGTCGTTCCAAATAAACTGTTTTTGTAGGGATAGGAGTGATTCATTTTAATCAGAAAGCTTATTCTGTATCCGTCACGTAGAAAGAAAGGGAGGGTAACATATTTACCATGCTTAAAAGATAAGAAAAGTAAAAGTACATTTGTTTCCGACTTCTAATACATGATAACAGAATCAATCTTTTCTTTTAAAAAAGGATTTGGAGATCTGATATTGTAATTTAGTGATTAAGAGCTTGTGTAAGAGACGAATTATAATAGTAATCATTCTCTGGATTTTTAGAGAAAGAGAAAGAGAAAGAGAGAGAGAGAGAGAGAGAGAGAGAAAGAGAGAGAGAGAAAGAGAGAGAGAGAGTTTCATTTTTTTGTGAAAGTAATGTTAAGTCAAAAGTACTAATTTTGATTTTCAATGTGTTTTTTCTTTCATTTTTGTATGAAGTAATATTTTAACGATTTTTCGAATTTATGAAAGTGTGTGTGTTGAAAAATTGGGTTGTAAAGAAGAGTAGGAAATTGTGTATCGAGTTGTTAGTGTGTGTGTGGGTTTTTTCTTACAGTCAAGAGTATTCTTTATTTGATTTTTTTGTGTGTGCCATTTTATGTATCTGTCATAGCAGCAAATATTTCTAGAATATATTCTGAATTAAGTGAAAAGTGATTCTCTCGAGTTGTGTGTAATTTTTGCATTCAATCCAAAAACGATCTTCACGATCCTGCCCCCCCTATTTTTTATTTATTATGTCCACACTGGGACGTCTACACTGAGCTAGTCGACCATGTGGTGAATTGTGTTCGCCCCCCCCCAAGACGTCTCAGGTCGGGTGCTGGCCTTACGGCTTGTACCGGACGGTACTGTGGCCCGCAAATGGCGCCCAACTTGGGGCTCGATTATTGGATGCATTTACGACAAACTCGATTTGGGAATAACTGAGACCAAAATTAGGTGTAACTAAAATTACTGGTACAATTGAATCACAGTTCACTAAGATTTCTGACCAGGTTGCAGAGTACAAGTGTGTTGTGTAAAAGTGTGTTATTGCAGGAGTGTTTTTCGAAAAGGATATTTATTAATTGTGTCTGGTATTTCTGTGTGAAATATTTTGTGAGGGTGTATGGTGTCTAGGAAAAGAATTGATTGATTCTAGGCAGTTAATAGATTCAAAATGGCAGATAAGTATAACGTGGCTAGGAATTTGCCTACCGTGGAAGGAACTTCTGAGGAATCAGATAGCGATAGGGAAACTGGGGGACAAGCACCAGGTACGATGATCGTGGAGGAAACGACAGGAGTAGAACTAGGAACGGCAGGAGAAACCTGTGAGACCTCGCCGACAGAATCACAGCCAACGCCAACGCGAGATCAGGATGAGGAAGAACGAAACCTCGAGAGGGCTAATTCAATGATGCAACGGTTAATCGGGCAATTTATGCAACAATTAGATGTGAGGTTAGTCATGCAGGAGGAAACAACAGAGGAAACCATAAAAAATTAGGGGTTACATTGGAAACTAAACTAGAGGAGAACAAGGCTACTTTGGAAACCAAATTAGAGGAAAATAACTCAGCAATAAATGCATTGGAAACAAAATTCACGGAATTCGACACGAAATTAAAAAAGTCGAATTTAAGAACGAGGTTCAACAAGAATTAGCACAGGAACACGAGAACTTAGAGAAAAATTCACGGAGCTGGGACTTGAATTAGAAGAAAAGGTTGATCAAGTAACGAAATAATTTGAAACTAGGATCGAAACACAATCGGATCTTATAACCGCCGTATCCGACAGGCAGATTGAGGTAGAACAAGGAGTAGAAAAGTTCCAGAAATTAGTTACTGAACAAGTTCAGGTTCAAGCTAATAAATTAGATAGTGGAATAAAGGCTCTTTCCGAACAGAATGGCGTTCTACAACATCAAATTAATGCATATAAGAATGAAGTAGTAGAACTGAAAAATCAATTAGAAAATTTACCATCGAGTGGAGGAAGTGTTCAGCCCACGTATGTTTCATTACCGTGTACTCCTAATTTCAGTGCAGCGGGAGATGAAAATCCATGTGTATTTATGAAAGAGGTAGATAATTTCTTTCTTTAAATTGTGTTCCGACAGTAAGAAACTCGAATCGTTTATCAGATGTTGCAGGGTAATGCACGAATCTGGGCAGATAGTTTAGAGAATTTCCAAAACTATGGCTGAACTCAAAGAAAAATTTTATTCGAGATATTGGAATAACGAAACTCAAATCAATTTTAAAGTTAACGTAATGTATGGTACGTGGAAGAAGGGTACGATGTCCATGCAGGAATATGCAACGGAGAAATTAGCTTGTTTCAAATTATGTACTCTGACGATACCGGATGAAGAAATTGTCTGTTTATTAATACGTCATTTTCTTCCTCGACGCAAAATTTGCTTAAGAATCTCTTACCAATGTTCACTGAAAAATTAATAACGCAGCTAGGATTGTATGATGCCACTTTCGTGTATAATGAAAGGTTACAGAAAGCAAGGGCAAATGCTAATGGTCAAGATAGCAGACAGCAACAACATAATGTAAGCAAACCAGAAACAGGAGAAACTTACAAACCGAAACATTACCAAGAAAAACAAACTTATGCTAGACAAGACAGGACCTCGTCTAGGATAGAAATAGAAAAGTTCTATTGATAGAGGAGTTTTCCAACCCCGAAATACAGGACCAAGTACATCTCGCGGACATGAGTCGGAAAATTAGAAAGGTTTGTTTCGACACGCCATCCCGCCGCAAACCAAATAGAACAATCTAGTGAAGAAGAGGTGGCGATATTATCAATCGAATTAATCTCATTTGATGATGAACCGTGGAACGAAGAAGAACAAATGCAGATCGGATCCAGGAGGCAGTGTCCGAGAATTAAAGTTAAATATGAGGGTGTTGATAATTCGGTATTACACAGGTTGTGCAACTTCCGTCATAGCCGAAAGTTTATTGCATGAATTAAAGAACAAAGGAGTGGAGGTACCTACATTGCCGCTCGAAATCTTTCTGATAGGTGCGAATCGGAAAATCAAAACCAATAACAAGACAAGTTTATTTGGAAATAGAGATAGGCAAGAATAAGTATCAAGTTGTGTGTCTTGTAGCGCCAGAACTTTTATATCCACTCATACTGGGAGTCGATTTCATGAAACAACACGGAGTTGTTATCAACTTAGAGAACAATACTTTAACTTTGAAACCGAATAATCAGCAGGATCTTGAATTGATTCATTCACGTGGAATTATTGGGAGGCTAATTGTTTGAGGAAGAAGATGTGAACCTACAAATTGTTCGAGTGTGCAGAGAAACGATAATCTCAATGCATATCAGAAAAACAGTTAACTGAAGTATTACTTAGGGAAACAAAAGGTGTTTTTCAAAACAAGAATCCAGTAAAAGATTTTAATTCGAAATAGAATTAACAGATAAAACACCATTCACGGGTTACCAATATGTGATTCCAGAAAAACATAAGGAAGAGGTGGATAAGCTCATTGCTACCATGGTCAAAGCGGATATCATCATGAAGTCCAAAACCTCTTATCTAAATCCGATAGTGCTCGTAGAAAAGAGTAATGGGAAGACTAAGGTTGTGTTTAGATGCAAGGCGATTGAATCAAGTTACCTTACCGTACAGAGACAGACCGTTGCGTAGAGGATTAACAATCAATTATCCGGCATCAAGTGGTTGAGTTCAACCGACTTCACTGCATCGTATTGGC
The DNA here is from genome assembly GCA_964035755.1 of Teleogryllus oceanicus. Taxonomy (NCBI): domain Eukaryota; kingdom Metazoa; phylum Arthropoda; class Insecta; order Orthoptera; family Gryllidae; genus Teleogryllus; species Teleogryllus oceanicus. The sequence continues at coordinate 737,838 of CAXIVR010000004.1, forward strand.
AAATAGCGATAGCACCTGAATGTAGACAATATACAGGATTTATTCATCGGGGAATTTCGTATGTCTTCAAAAGAATGCCATTTGGACTCAATAACAGTGCATCTGCTCTTGTACAATGTCTAGACAATATCATTGGCAGAGAGATGTCCAGCGATGTTTTTATCTATATTGATGACGTGCTTGTGTATTCTAAGACATTTGAAGAACACATGACTAAGCTAGATATTTTGCTGAAACGTCTGATTGAAAATAATTTACAACTGAATTTGGAGAAAAGTAATTTCTGCACTAAACAAGTTAAGTTCCTGGGTTATGATGTGACAGTTAACGGATTAAAAATGAATATGGAAAAGATGCAAGAGATAGATAAAATTGCACCGCAAAAAAAAAACGCGAAACACCTTAAAAGTTTGTTGGGTTGCGTCAATTATTACGCCAGATTTATTCCTAATTTCGCCATGCACACTGCAATATTTCTTCCGTTGCTGCGAAAGCACACTAGATGAAAGTAGGAATACAATCGGAAAGTACAATTTCCACAGTTTGCGACCATTTAAAGAATGAAATAAGTGGCAAAATGATGAAACAAACAGATAAAGTAACCGACAAGAATCATGTAAAAAAAGAAAACAAGAGAGAAAGAGGGAGAGAGAAATGGAAAAAAAGAAGACGGAAGATGAGGAAGAAGAAAAGGAGTAAGAGTACAAGAGGAAAGAAAACAAGATTGCTCGACATTCTAGAATCAAGAAAAAAGAAAAGCATAAATTTTAGTAAAAAGATTTTACGGCATATGAAATCAAATCCCATAAAATCTTTTTTTCCGAAAGAAGGGGTTATGTGACCGCCCGTTTTCTTAGATTTCGAAAACGTGTCGCATCCGACCTAAGAGAGCGAGGGAAAGGAGTATTTGAACCGCCAACGCGGATGAATATTAGGAATGCTAACTAGAAATTAGAACAAGAGAGACCGCCACCATAGATCGAGGGCGAGACCGGAGGTCAGATGAAAGAAAACGTTCTTTCTGAAGGTAGCAGCTGAACTGGGCGGACGTATTGAAAACGATACGCCAGGAATTGACATTGCAGTGGACTTCAGATTTGCAACTTTTAGGAAAACTCTTCTAGAAGACCAGAAGAGGTAATTATTCTATTATAAATTAATTTAAACATAATCTTAGAAGAGAGATAATAAGAAACGTTATGAATTTATAATGGAAGAATTAGGAGTGGAGTTTGAAAAGATGGCAGTAATTAATAGATTGCATTCATTTCTCTTTCCAGTTCTTTTTCCTATTTTCCCTTTTCTTATATTTATATACTCTCTTAAAGTTGGTGCTCGTATAAAAAGGGGTGATCTCTGGATCCATTTTAACTCTGAATATCCAGTTGGTCATTAATCGTAATTGGAAATTAAAAATTCATATGAGAGTACGCAAGAATATAAAACTTGAACGAGAAGAAGAAGGCGTTTCTGGTGGCAACCGTTCTCAACCCGAGGCTCCTGACGCTTCAAGGCCAAAGCAGCTCGGTGGAAAGGGTAGAAGGAAGCAGCGGACTGCTGACGCGGCTGAGAAGAGAATACTGTAAGGTCGTTCCAAATAAACTGTTTTGTAGGATAGGAGTGATTCATTTTAATCAGAAAGCTTATTCTGTATCCGTCACAGAAAGAAAGGAGGTAACATATTTACCATGCTTAAAAGATAAGAAAAGTAAAAGTACATTTGTTTCTGACTTCTAATACATGAGAACAGAATCAATCTTTCTTTAAAAAGGATTTGAGATCTGATATTGTAATTTAGTGATTAAGAGCTGTAAGAGACGAATTATAATAGTAATCATTCTCTGGATTTTAAAAGAGAAAAGAGAGAGAGAGAGAAAGAGAGAGAGAGAGAGAGAGAGAGAGAGAGAGAGAGAGAGAGAGAGTGTTTTTGTGAAGTAATGTTAAGTCAAAAGTACTAATTTTGATTTTCAATGTGTTTTTCTTTCATTTTTGTATGAAGTAATATTTTAACGATTTTCGAATTTAGAAAGTGTGTGTGTTGAAAAATTGGGTTGTAAAGAAGAGTAGGAAATTGTGTATCGAGTTGTTAGTGTGTGTGTGTGGGTTTTTTCTTACAGACAGTCAAGAGTATTCTTTATTTGGTTTTTTTGTGTGTGCCATTTTATGTATCTGTCATAGCAGCAAATATTTCTAGAATATATTCTGAATTAAGTGAAAAGTGATTCTCTCTCGAGTTGTGTGTAATTTTTGCATTCAATCCAAAAACGATCTTCACGATCCTGCCCCCCCTATTTTTTATTTATTTGTCCACACTGGGACGTCTATACTGAGCTAGTCGACCATCTGGTGAATTGTGTTCGCCCCCAAGACGTCTCAGGTCGGGTGCTGGCCTTACGGCTTGTACCGGACGGTACTGTGGCCCGCAGTATATTGGTTCATATTATTTCATTTATGAGTATATGTGCTTTAAATGATATCTAATAAAGTTGCTAGAAAACTTGATTCTTTTCTTTGAATACGAGCTCAAAATTTCCCATTTTCAGAAAAGTTCAAACGCCATTTTCTCAAAAATGGCTCCAACTTTTTCAAACTTTTCGTACATACGTATGATGCTAATTGCACTGTTTAAGATGATCCCAAATTAATTTTGGTGTACGCTTTTTTTAATTACACCCGTATACTTTTTTAAATATCTCTAATGACTTCAATACACACATTCCCGGCAATTTGAATATTTGTTTTGTAATTTGTGAATAGAAGCGTTTCAAGTAACTTTTACAAATAATATAAATAATTTTTTAAATAAATCTTTTCGAAAAATCTTCAACTTCCTGTCAATAAAAAGCTTCAAAATTCGCATTCACAGCAACGCTGGAAACCTCCATATAGGACGAAGATTCGCTCTTAAATCCTTAAGGTAATTTTTCGTTCGTGCCTTTAAGAAACCAAAATATCGAGCAAATGTGAAACGAGTGCTACAGAATGGCACTGACTTTCTTGTAGTTAGTTATTCGACAGTGTTCTAATTTTCTTTGTGTAGACTCGATTTTTGGTTTTGTTCCATTCTCTTGCAAGCAGCTATCGTCGCCCTAATTACATTTATTTGACATTTTCTCAACTTTTCGGTTTCCTAATAGTAGAACTGAAATATTATTTTAAGAATAAAAAAAAGAGGAAGACCTTATCCCAAATGGCAATTTTCATTGACAAATTTAGATCCGTATTTAAGAAAATGGCGTTTAAGCTTTACTGTAAATGCAAAAATTGAAGCTCTTTTTCATAGGAATCTATTGAGTTTTCGAAAACTTCATTTGAAGTCATTTAAAGCACATTCACTTACAGATGCAAAAATGTATACAAATCGATGGAAATGTGCTTATTAACGTCGTGAAAGATATTTAAAACTAGAGATGCTATAGAATTGCACAGACGTTCTCGTATAAAATGTTTCTAATATTCTTAGTGCGGTTGGCTTGAAGGTCTTGCTCCATTCCCTGTGACAAGCTGCCATATACAAGTACATTTGCTCAACATTTACTTTCCTAATAGTATAATCGAAATATACCTTCAAGAATATTAAAGAAGAGTAAAACCTTGCCTTAAATAGAAATTTTCATTGAAAAATTTAAATCCGTTTTTTAGAAAATGGCGATTAAGCATTACAGTAAATGCGAAATTTGAAGTTCTTTTCAACAGGAATCTACTGTGTTTTCGAAAATCTTCATTTGACATCATTTCAAGCACTTACATATGTCATAATGTATACAAATGGACGAAAATATGCATATGAAAGGAGTGAGTGATATTAAAAAAAATGATACTGATGAACCTTTTCAAAAAAGCAAAAGATCTCACCAAAACGAACTGACCGTCATATTAAATAGTGCAATTAGCACTATCCATTGAAAGCATTTGAAGAAAAAGTTTGGAGCAGTTATTGAGAAAATGCCGTTTGAGCGTTTCTGAAAACGCGGAATTTAGAGCTCATTTTTACGGAAAACTGTTGAGCTTTTGAGAAACTTTATTTGACATTATTTAAAGCACATGTACTCATAAAATTAATAATATGAAGAATTCTCCTCTAATGTAAATATTACCGACGTGAGAGGCAAGTCAAAAACATTTTTTTTTTTAGAAAAAGAAAATCATGTTTTTGGAATTTTTACTTTCTCGTTTACGTACGTATATACAGAGTATAGTACGTAGTATAGAAATGTTAATTCTGCGCGAAAATACGGGGAATTTTCGGCAGAAAAAATTAATTCCCGGGCCCTGATAACGAGAATGTGGATAAATCCAGTTGTTTAATTAAGAGAAAAAATTCTCTAATACATGGTGTAGCCGCAATCCCTGCTTGATGGGTCCTTGATTCTTAAAAAGCAATTGAAAGCAAAACGTCCGTCCGTCCCTCCATCTGTCTGTGCGTCTCTGAACACTACTAGCCTAACAACACTATCTAAAGCACTATCTAAACCACACGTACGATCTTTCTCAAGTTTAATTGATTGATTAATTGATTGATTTTTTCGTGTTTCCGGACTCGTCAACTGCTTGGGTCATTAGTCCCAAGTCATTAGTCCCAGTTAGTGTTGTGCATGTTTTCTTTTTCTTGGGAGATGGCGGTGATCTTCCCCCGCTGGATGCCGAGATCCGGCGCCGACCTAGTGGGATTTCCTCCTAACCAGGAGTCTCCCACCAGCGGGGCACCGCCCCAGCCGGGACAAGCTCTAAGCTCCCGACCGGTCTCTCGGAATATGTGGTAGTGTAGTGCATGCTAGTGTGTGTGTGTGTGTAAGGGGAGAGGATAGGACAAGGAAGAGGAAGGAAAGATCGCGCGCGGTCCATTTGTAAGGGTTCTGCTCTGACATTCTCCCGGTCCAAATTTGAAGATAAAAATTAATTTAGAACACGTTTTTTTCAAAATGGAAGCCTGTGTGAGAATATAAGGGGGAGAAGGGATGAAAGATGAGGAAAGAAAAGAGCGGGCGTGGCCCGTTTAGTTTTAGTTTATGCCTTACTTTACGTGGCGAGACTCGGGCCATTAGACCCGCTCTTCCGCCTAACCACGCAAATTTTGAGAGCGTAGGCTTCCGCGGCCGGAGTCATGGTTAACTTGGCTATCCCGGAGACGCCGCGTCCAGGGCACAGGTGTCAACGTTTCGGTCGCCATTCTGCGACCTTCCTCAGGGCGTAGTACTGCGCGGAGGTGGGCTGCGCACGGGTTTATAAGCAGTTTCTCTCCGTCCGCTGATAGGCCGGATGATCAGCCAATGCGGAGAGAGTGCAACGGCCAATCAGGGATAGGGCTCCCCGGGCGGGGTGGGGGAGGCGCACCGCGCGTGGTCGGACGGCATGGAGCAGGGGGCCCCGTGCCGGGTCTCGGTCAGGTGAAACAGATGTTTCCAGGCGTCATGCAGACGTAGGCCTTTATCAGCGTTTAGGTTTTGGGGATGTTTAATAATTTCTATTGCCTCTTTTACTCTTCTCGTTCCCCAGCGGTCTTCTCTGGCTAGGAGGCGAGTGTCATCGAATAAAATGGCATGGCCAGTTTCCCATGCGTGGAGGGCTACGGCCGACTTTTCAGTGTTGTTGTACTTATAGTGGCGGATATGCTCTCGAAGCCGTTCCTCTATGGTCCGTCCTGTCTCGCCGATGTAACTGCTGCCGCAGCTGCATGGGATATCATATACCCCTGATGACATGAGAGGCGGTATGCAATCTTTCACCCGCACGAGGTTTTGTCCGAGTTTCGTAGGAGCTTTGTAGGCGGTCTTGATGTCGAAGCGCCTCAAAAGCTTTCCAATTTTATCAGTAACCCCTCGTATATACGGTAGAATGGCCGTCCTGCGATTGGAATCGTCATCATTAGATGTGGTGATATCAGCAGCGTATATACGAGGGGTTACTGATGACACCCGCCTCCTAGCCAGAGAAGACCGCTGGGGAACGAGAAGAGTAAAAGAGGCAATAGAAATTATTAAACATCCCCAAAACCTAAACGCTGATAAAGGCCTACGTCTGCATGACGCCTGGAAACATCTGTTTCACCTGACCGAGACCCGGCACGGGGCCCCCTGCTCCATGCCGTCCGACCACGCGCGGTGCGCCTCCCCACCCCGCCCGGGGAGCCTATCTCTCTCCGCATTGGCTGATCATCCGGCCTATCAGCGGACGGAGAGAAACTGCTTATAAACCCGTGCGCAGCCCACCTCCGCGCATTCGGTCGATCGTCGGCGAGTCCGACACATCGGTAGCTCTCTCTGCTTCACAGTAGCGTGACTTACCGTAGCCGATTTACCGCTCCAGAGTGACTCTCCCGCCTGCCAGCGCACTTATCGAAAAGAGCAAACAAGAGCAAAAAACACCTGTGCTTACTGGCTTGGCGGTGCTGAGAATCGACGGGTTTTCAACCCGAAGCTGCACGAGAAGAAGACCCCTCACCGCTGCGACCCGACGGCAGCTCTCGTTGCCGTCGGCCGCCCACGCGGATGTGCGACCCGCAGGCGCCTTGCTGCCGACCCAGCTAGACCAGTGGTACGGCGAGAGCCGCACCTCTTCGATCACCCCATCATTCAGGAAGACATCATCGCCTCCTGCGCAGACACACCATCAGCAGCTGAATCGCCCATCATTGGTGAGATACGCCGGCGGATGCGCTCTGCGGTGCAAGCTAGGAATTCCATCCCCTCTTGTGCGCCAAATCCCCCCGAATCTCTGTCCAAAATGGCCGAAAACGCGGTTGCTAGTAGCAATAAGCCCGATCATATAATAGCTAACGTCACCATTATAGAACGAGCAGACCAAATGGCATCTGATTCCGAAGACGAGTTAACCTCTAAGACAAAGAACGCCACAAGCCAGGTTACTGACCCAGTACCTAATGAGGAACCATTTAGGCTACCCAAAAAATTCTTTCGTGCCTCTAAACAGCCGGCGGCAGTAGAAAACATCGCGCTCGTAAACAGGTTTGAAGCTCTCCCTGTAGATCCAGCAGCCAAAGAAAACGTTGCCAAATCTGTAAAAAACAATACTAGTAACTCAAATACCCCACAGATTAATACAAAACCAAACCAAGTGCCAAATGCGCCACGGCCCACGAAGATCTCCTCAATTGGGAGCTTTTTTATTGAAAAGGCCGCACTGAGCGACCCTATAGGTCTCACCAACCACCTACGCGCATACTGTAAAAAAGCACTCTATGCTCAGATCAATGCCCAATCATTGATCCTTCGCCCTGGCAGTGTGGAGGATCATGAAACCATCGATCGCCTCCTCAAGGAAGCTAAACATGGTACAGAACTTAACTATTATTTTCATCGTGCTACGGCCGAAAGGCGTAAACGTCTAATTATCCGCGGACTTGAAGCCAACATGTCCTGCGATGAACTGAAGTCGGCATTCCAACAACACGGCATTGTTGTCCACCACATTGGTGAGATCAAAAAGAAGCTAGGTCCCAACTCATTCGCAGGAATCGGACTCTATTCCATTGAATTCAATCATGCACAGCTGACAGAAGTGAAAAAGATAAAACACCTTAACTTCATCAAAATCAACCTCGAGGAGCCTAAAGACAATAACAGGATTCCTCTATGCCTAAACTGCTGCGCATGGGGTCATACAAAAAACGGATGCCGCCGACAAGCGCGATGCATGGGCTGTGCGGGCATGCACAACTCATCGGTCTGCCCCGTCACGGACAGACTTAACACCCAACCGAAGAGTGCGAATTGTGCAGGAGCGCACCCGGCGAACTATAAAGAGTGTAGCTTCCATCTAGAAGCTCTCCGAGTTCGCCAGCAGCAACTCGATAGGCTACGCGCCGCCCGCGATCAGCGTTCCGGCAATGCGTCCACCCCTGACTACGCGCAGACGCGTACCGGCTTCCCAGTGCTCGCAGCTCCTAGCGCTAGCCCTCCTGCGTGGTGGGGACAGAACCAATCGCAGGCCGCCCTAACCGCTCAACAAACAGGGACGCAGCAAACCACGGGCACCTTCTCAGAACTAAAAGAACTTTTCAACTTGCTTAAGGAATTCAACTTAGCAAAAATAATATCTGCTGCTAAAGCAGCACTTGAAATTTTCAAAGGCGAAGGCGATCCAATGACCAAAGCACTTCGTGCTTTTGAAGCAGTTACCCAATTCTTTTAAATGGCGCAAATAACCAACCGCCTGTACAACATCGCATCTTGGAACGCGAACGGCACGCTTAGGAAAACCAAATCTTTAATAGAAAAATTCTGCGATGACTATTCAGTAGCAATCCTCCTCATTCAAGAAACCCACCTCACCCCTTCCAAAAATTTTCAATTACGTGGCTACCACATCTACCGCGATGATAGAACTAATAGGCACGGAGGCGGGACGGCAATAGCTCTTAGGAAATCTTTACCGCACACAAGAATCGCCACACCGCAATTAACAAGTCTTGAAGCAACTATTATAGAAATAGGAACGGCCACCGGTCCGATTAACTTCATCTCGGTGTATAACAGCCCAGCGCAGCCACTCTTATCATCCGATCTGGACCTAATCTATTCTGCAGGCACCACAGCTGTAATCGGTGGCGACTTAAACGCTAAGAGGATAGAATGGGGCTGCGGACAAATAATCCAGCCGGAAACCCTTCCCCCCAGCGGCCCCACCCATCTATTAATCACCTCCCACACGATATTCTTGATCTTGTTATCCATTCTTCCAACCTCAACCTACTACCCCACGTCCACTAAACGAACTCCAATCTGACCACCTTCCAATTCTATCAGCAATCTTTCTCGGAGCTTACCCCTACTCTTTAAAATCTAAATTCAAAATTAACACCGACTGGAGGAAATATCGCGACCGTGTGGCCCATAAAGTTCACGCTTCGCTGCGCGCCCGTTGAAGAAAAACTCCGTCACGCCTTTTCATAAACACATCCAAAACCAAATTAGATCATCAACGCGACGCTACTCCGGCGAACATTATCTGTCTTATCCAAGAGCGCAGACGGGCACAAAGGCGCTACTACGCTACGCGGGACCCGGTCGACAAATCTACCTTTCAAATCACACGAAGAAAAGTCTCGAAACTGTTACAAGCGCACAAAGAGACCCAGTGGGAAAAATTTCTATCATCCGCTGATGTTAAAGACAGAAGTGATATATGGAAACTCCAAAAAACGTTAATCAACCCATCAACACCCATTTCAGCACTAAAAGATGGCAGCACCACCACGTACGACCCACTGCGGAAAACGGATATATTTGCTTCAACCCTGGAAAAAAGATTTAGGCCAACCGCAATAAATTCTTACCGCTTCTTCAAAAACCAATATATCCCCGTACCGGACGTCCTCCCAAATACATATGAAGAATGCCTTTTCGAAAACGACAATGCTGACGGATCCCCACTAGAAGAAACGAGACTCCAAATTAGCGAAGAACAGCTCAGAGAAAAAATTAAAGAACTATGCGACCGGAAAGCGTGTGGCCCTGATCGAATAAGCGGTAAAATGCTAAAGAACCTTCCTAAGAGTGCCGTCCTTGCTCTTGTTCAGATTATGAACGCAATTATAACAATCGGATATTTTCCAACCAACTGGAAACAAGCGGAAATCATCTTAATCAAAAAGCCGAATAAAAGTTCAACCGATCCGGAAAACTACCGGCCTATTAGTCTATTATCGCAAATTTCTAAAGTCTTCGAACGCCTTCTCCTCCCCTTCATCACTTCTAAATTAGACGCAGAACAAGCCATCAGAGCCACTCAATTTGGTTTTCGTAAGGGTCACTCGTCGGCAATGCAAACCTTCCGCCTTGCTATGGAAATCGCTTCCTCTCTCTCTCTTCACTGTGCCATTCCTGCTATATTCTTCGACTTTTCCTATGCCTTTGATAAAGTCAACCACCGCATTCTCCTTCAATTCCAAATTTCTTTCTATTCAGCTACCTTAAAAACAGAACCTTCTATGTTAAATTTCAATCCCACAAATCATCCGCTAAATCTATCCTAGCCGGCGTCCCACAAGGAGCCGTGCTCTCTCCTCTACTTTTCTCATTATACATCCATGACATTCCACAAACACCTCACGTCACCGAATATCTTTTTGCCGACGACGTGGCCCTTGCAACCTAAATTTGCCAAAACTGAAGCGCCGTCCGCAGACTGCAAGATGCCTCAGACAACCTCGTCCACTGGTGCCGTTTAAACGGAATAACTATAAATGCCAACAAATGCCAAGCAATTTTGTTTAGCTGGCGTAGGGAACCACTACCCACTCCCATAACCATCAATGGTGTTCGCCTCCCCTGGAATAACCATATCAAATATTTAGGAATTCAATTTGACAATAAACTTTTGTGGCAAGCTCAATGTAAGGAAGCGGCAAAGAAGATGGGCTCCCGCATCGCCCGGCTGTCACCCATTTTACGAGCAAAAAGCATCACACTAAAACAAAGCATTGCTCATAAAGCATGTATTAGAAGCCGGGCACTTACGCGTGCGTAACCTGGGCTACAGCATCCGCTGATAACTTACGCAATCTCATTAGATCAGAGAACAGATTTGTTAGAGTTGCTTGCCGCCCAGAACCAGGCCAACCCTTCAGTTATTACCTAAAAAAATTAAATATCCCCCCCATCCAAGAATTTATTTTGGAAACAGCCAAAAACCAAATCGAATCTATTTTTTCCAATCCGATCTTATCCCAACACTTCCAAGCATATGTCCAATACTACAATAAAATGCCTGCAGCTGGGCGCAAACACTTCCCAACCGACGCCCGTTACCTCCAGCCACCATAAGCCAAACCTATCGCTTAATCAACAACTCCCCAAATGCCAATCTTTACCGCAAACGCGCAACAGCCGCACCATATAAATGCAACCACCAAAAACTAACACCTTAACCCACATCTATCTACTTGTCTCCCTTCTCAATTCTATCTTGCACCGTTCTGAGCAAATCCGCCGCGTATCACATCACAAATTCAAGAAGTTTCTCAAAACAGAGCTTTTTTCCGAGGCCACGTACGCTAGCGTACGCGGCAGGGCTCTGACTGGATCCCAGAGCCCCACCCCATGCACCCCGGCGGAAGAGCGCCAACCACGGCGCAGGCCGCCCTGTCTCCGAAGAAACCACCAAGCAGTACCTCCGCGCAGTACTACGCCCTGAGGAAGGTCGCAGAATGGCGACCGAAACGTTGGCACCTGTGCCCTGGACGCGGCGTCTCCCGGATAGCCAAGTTAACCACGCAAATTTTGCTACGCTCCTTTCACCAGCGCCAAGCGGAGAAAGGAGGTATTATCTGGGGGCGACGAAACAGGCGGATCTCAATTTTGTTCAGAGGCTTCTTTTAGGCTTGAGGTTCTTTTACATGCAGTAAATCTTCTACATGGAACAGCCGGCTTTACTTTCCATCCGAAGCAAGGCGTAGGAAGGATTTTTTCGCCTTAAAAATCCACGGCTTCGATCGGGTTAGAACCCGCAAACTCGGGTACACGAGTCCAGTACGCTGACCGTTACACCACCACTGTAATGCTTAATGGAATTTTTTCTTAAAAACAGCTTTAAATTTTTCTATATAGAACGAGTTTTTTCTCTTTTTTAATATCCCTGAAGTAATATTTAGGTTCTACTATTACGAAACCGAAAAGTTGTGAAAATATCAAAAACATTTACTTTGGGCGATGATAGATGGCAGTTGGCCAGAGAATGGAGGAAGTCCTTAAAGCCAGTCCACACCAAAGAAATTAGAAAACAAGAATGTCTACAAGAATGTCTGTGTCATTCTGTAGTGCCTCTAGTTTAAAATTGCAAATATTTCAGGCTCTATTGCATGACGCCTACTAACATTTTCAAAAACGTTTCCACGACCTTAATAAAAGAACTATTTATGAGCAACATATTTCATATGAACGAAAAACCTCTATCTTCAATTTTATTGTTATAGGAAGAAGCCGAAAAAATTTCAAACTTTTGCAATTTTTCGAAAATTCGGTTACCCATGAAAATGGGACATATGCCACCTTTATAAGTGAATTTTATCTATTCTTGCAGAAATTTATTGAAAAATTTGGAGCCGTTTTTGAGAAAAATTTGAAAATGTCCGGGGGGCTTTATGTAATGTACTTCCAAATGGTAAACAATGTTTTACAAAATTTCAAAGCTTCAAATAGAGCCGGCTGGACAGGGGTGTCTTCGATTTGGAAAAGAACGTATGTGTGGTTTAGACGCTAGCAGCTTCTCAGACGGACAGACGAACAGGCGTACAGAGGGACAGATGGACAGAAGTTTTAAAAATAACCACTTTTTCGGTATCAGAGGACCCCAAAACATGTATTTCCGTTGAAATATCGAAATCCGCAAGCATTACATTCTCTATACTACATATATTACTCTCGTACATACTATATATTTGTGAGAAAAAAAATTACATTGCATTTGTGTAATTTTTTAAAAAAAAACACTTTACGTCATATTAAACAGTGTCACCACCACTATCCGTTGGAAAAGTTCAAAGAAAAAATTGGAGTGTTTTTGAGAAAATGGCATTTGAGATTTTCTCAGAACGCGAAAATTTGAGTTCGTTTCCACTACAAATTGTTGAGTTTTCGAGAAATTGTACGTGACATTATTTAAAGAAGATGTACTCATAATTCCCATAATTTGAAAAAATGTTTGATAATGTAAATATTTACTACGTGAGAGACAAGTCAAGAAAATTACATTTTAGTAATTTTATAAAGAAACAAAAGAATAGAGCAATATGGGATTTACGTCATCTAATACTCTGCATTGAGCACTATCCATATCAAAATTTTTAGAAAAATATTTGCAACAGTTTTTGAGAAAGTCTTGTTTTTGTAATTTTTTAAAATTACAATTAATGTACGCAATATTGCAGGAAAACGACTAAAATATTTCCCAATATATCTACATGAGTTTGTTAAAATTACTGATTATGAGTAACAAATTGCATTGTTAGGAAAAATATCTATCTTCAATTTCGTATTTGTAGGAAGACGCCGAAAGCAATTCAAACTTTTAAGATTTTCGAAAATTCAGTGTTAACCCCCAAAATCGGACCTATTACCTTTATAAGCATATTATACTCTATTCTTACAAGAAATTTGAAGAAAACATTTGGAGCTCTGTTGGAAAAAAATTGAATATGTCCGTGGGGCTTCATGTAAAATACCCCAAGAGTTTAATGCATGTTTCTCAAAATCGTAGATATTTGGCTGAGGGCAGGTTGACAGTGGTTTATTCAGTTTGCAAAACAATGTACGAATAGTGTAGGTATAGTGTTGTTCACATACAGCAGACAGACGGACAGACGGGCAGACCGACTGCCTCACAGACGGACAAGCACATGGACAAACGGACGGTATCAGGGAACCGAAATTTTTTAAGTGTGTAGAGTAGTGTTCACAGACGGACGGACTGACGGAGAGACAGCCAGACGTACGGACCTTAAAACAAAAAAATTCGGGGGCCCCAAAACCTGTATTTCCGCTTAAATCTCGAAATCAATTTTTAGCAGCATTAAAAAACTTTCTCTATACTGCGAATATTACTCAGCATATACGTATGTATATGACAAGAAAGTTTGGGCGGTGATAGACGTGATGTGGCGAGAGAATGGGGCACGATTTAAAAGCCCGACGAAAAGGTTTGGAAACTAGCACGAGAAAGTCTGTAACATTCTGTAGCACCACTCGTTACATTCTCGTTGGCACTGCCGCAGTATAGATAAAGTTATGTAAAGCAGCGCGAAAACTGGGAATTTTCGGAAGAAAAACTCTTATTACTGGGCCCTGGCAACGAAAAAGTGGATACATCCAGTTGATAAATCTAGAGACAAAATCTTCTATAATAACACGTGGTGTAGCATGAATCCAAGTCTTGTGGGTTCTTGATACCGAAAAGTCAATTGCCGTCCGTCCGTCTGTCCGTGCGGCTGATGCGAACAAACCTGGCGCCTAAACCATGCGGAGGATTTTTTTTCAAAATGAAGAAACCCCTGTCGTTATTGCGTGAGTCGAAGCTCTGCGATTTTGAAAAACATTAATTAATTTTTGGGGGGACTTTATATGAAGCCTAATTTATGGGAAGACTTTATATGACATTTTCAAATTATTCTCAAAAATGGTTCCAAATTTTTTCTTTACCTTTCTTGTAGTAATAGAGTTAAATACACTAGTAAAGGTGGCTTAGATACGATTTTCGAGGTTAACTCTGAATTTTCGGATATTGTAAAAGTATGAATTTTTTCCGGAAACTGGATAACTACAATTGGACATCTTGCAACTACAACTATCTAGTTGTAGCTTACGCTGTGATTCCGGACTTATTACACATTACGCTGTAACTCCATATTTTCGTACTACATATGGATTCATAAGGCGATGTATTGGAAGGCCTTCTGTTCTGGATGTTCAATTTATAAGTGATATTATACTTCTTTGCCTGTGTAATCCGTAGCAAATATTACAAGAGTTGAGATTTATAGGTGTTTTTTTCTTCTGTAGAAGTAAGAAAGGAATACTTTACCTGACTATCGCAATAATTGCAGATATGCACCGCAGATGTTTCGATGGCTGAAGTTAGGGCAGAATTTGTAATACTACAATATTACGTATCCGTTCCCATTAATGCGAAATATTACGTGCAAACGTAATTCTAAAATCCGATTTCCCGATGTCTCTCGGTTCGCTGGGAAGCACATAGATGGCGGTCAGCGCCCGCCGCGTCGGGCGCCTCTGCCGGATGCAGGCCGAACGACGGCCTCCACTGCGGGCCGATCCGACGGACGCTTTTAGCCGCGGAGGGCGCCCGGCCAAGGGAAGCGCGGGCGGCCGGCCGCGCGGGGTCGAGGGCGCAAGGCGCTCCGCCATCCGGGCCGTGTCCACCGTGCGGAGGGTCGCAGCACTGATGGCCTGAGGCAGGGACGCGGAGAAGAAAACCATGGAGGTGGATCGGTCGGAGGCGGCTGCGGCTGCGCCGACGACGGCGCCAAGTGTGGCCGGCCCCGGCGCCGCCCCCGACACCCGCGAGTCGTCGGTGGAAGCCGCAGAGGTCGCCCAAAGCAGGCGATCCTGCGAAAGGGAGGAACTAGTAAAGACCATGGGCGCCGGCCCCCCCCGCCCGGCGGGGGGGGAGGGGCGGCGCGGAGCAAACTCATCAGCGAAGCTCTCCAACGCGAGGACGAGTTCTTGGAGTACCTGATGTCGCTGCCCGCCGTGGCCGAGGCCTCCCACGCCCCTTCGGTGGCGGTGGCGGCCGGCTCCTCGGCCGCCGGCACGCCCTCCGTCGCCGCCGCCGCCCCCGCGCCACCGCCTGTCTTCCTGCGCTCCACCTCGCAATTCGGTGACAACCCCGTCGGCGGGAAGGTCGGCCTCGATCACCTCGACAACCTGTGCAAGCTCATGGAACAGCTCGGCGACCTTCGCGAGCAGAACTCCAAACTCCAGCGCCGAGTGCAATACTTGGAAGAACTCAAAAACCTTCATGAGATGCACAAACAGTTGCAGCAGCCCGTGACGACCGCGGCGGCGACGGCGGCGGTGTTGGCCGCGTCGGCGGGCACGAGTCCCCGTCGCAAGCACCGCCACTCGTCGGCCAACACTGAGGAGCAGCCGCCGGCGGCGCCGCTCGACCGGGACGACAGCCCGTCCAAATCCAAGTCCAAAAGCAAGACGGCGGGCAACTCCAAGATCAGGCAGACGCTGATGCTGCAGCGCGAGCGGTCGCGCTCCGTGGGCATCGAGGAGCTGAAGGCGGACGCCAAGGCGGCGACTGCCACCGCCTCTGCCAGCGAGCGCCCGGCGGCCAAGCGCCTGCACGCCAAGAACCAGAAGCGGCGCTCCGTCGGGGGCGTGGCCGCGCCCAAGGCCAAGGTGTCCAAGTGGACCAAAGTGAAGGAGGCGTTCCGCTGGGAGAAGGCGGCCGCCGCCCCCGAGCTGGCGCTGTCCGCCTCCAGGAGCCTGGGCGCGCCCGCGCCGTCGGGCGACCCGTCGCCCCCACTGCCGCCCCCACCCGCCCTCTCCTCCTCGTCCTCCTCCGAAGACCTCGACATCGAGCTCAACTTCGCCGACATCCTCGCGGAGCTCGGTGAGTCCCACGGGCTGCTTGGCCGGAAAGGAATGATGGTGTTGTGACTTGAATGGATTTACGATTGGCATATCGAAACATTGGCATTCCTACATATTGGCATGGTTGGCCGAGATGATTAGAACGTGTGCCGACTCTGTGCATCAGTCGGAAGGGTCACTGGTTCGCTTCGCGCCGTGGGCATGGTTGTGTCTGGTCTTTCATGCACGTCAGTTATCGCGAAAGGGCTTGAGAGTCTGCTGATTACAGACCGAGGAGCCCTCAAGAGTTTCAGTGTCTGGCGTAAAGGTTAATCGGTGTCCTCGTGAGGGACATAGTGGAAACCAGGCGCAGATAGTCGAAATCGGCAACTCCTGAAGGTTAAAAAGCCTCCGGAACAAAACCTCCGGTCAAATCGAATTTGACCTCAATGTCCATTCTTTGTCCACACCTTAAAAAGTATAATACGAACCACATGAAGAGCTTCGTTTATGACATTAGTAATACAGTTCTTGTCTAATGAGTTACTGGCTGCGGTGGTCGTGCAGTTAAATCGTGACCAGATTAAGCACTTAACTACGAATAATTATTTCTATTCGATCAACGTGCCCCTTAACTTTAAGGTTTAGAATGTTTGGTGTCCCAAAACGGTTAAGGATAATCTTCTCTGGCTTAAAACCCCCCGACAATATATTCATTTAATCAATTACAGCATAAAATCTTTCTTTTTCGAAATTAGTTCATAAACTATACCTCATCTCTATCTTCCCTACTGTCAAAAATTCGAATTTTGTACGTTGAATTTGTATTAACTTGACGCTTATTCGAAATGATCTCTACTTGATGAGAGCAGCACTTTATGTAATATTGTGGCAGAGAAGTAATTATCACTTATAGAAGAAAATAATGTAATCTCTTGTGATATTTAGAAAAAATGAATAGATAGTCGCAATTTGAAAAATGAATAGAATCGCAATTTGATTCAGGAACAATCGTGGATTGTAATCATAATAACGAATTGTCGTTATAATTGTTTCTTGAATATTATTAATGTAATTATTTCAAAAATTCAGATATTACACTTTTGTTTTGTTCTTTGAGATGACTTAATTTTTGACTGCAAAACTTCAAAGATAATTTGTACATACTCTTTTTAATAAAACGATGTGTAAAACATTTGTATAACAATGAGTTGTATTACCCTACTTGTCATTTCAAGTTTGAATCAAAGAACAAAACCGATATTTCTCTAGATGCTAGGGCATGAAACTAGAAAATAAGACGGTCAGAGACAAAAGGATTTCAATATTTAATTTCGAAACTGATTTTATAACATTGGGATAGTTTTTATCATAATATATTATGTGATGAGGGTTTCATACTAAAATGCTTCTCCGAATATTGACCAATATGACTGTGACGTATCTGAATGTTAATTACTATAATTTCTGATTTAATATTGATTATAATTTAATGTCTGTGAAAATTAATCACTTGAAAACGTTCCCATGCTTTTTATAGAAACAATGATTTATTGAAGTATTAAATTTAGAGGTATTTTAACAGGCATTGCCTGGTTTTGTTACAGTCGCAATTTTTTAACGTTTTCATCGACATGTTTCTCGAAATACTATTTCTTTTTGAAACTGCGTCACCTCCTTCCTTTATACTGTGTATTGTGCTGCAGAGTAAATGAGTAAATGCTACTTGTTTCACCGACCCTTGCAATCGTTCTAACAAAGGCGCCTTAGAAACTAATTATAAGCCTTGCGTAGAAAATATGGGCAGAGTTTGTGTTGTGAAATTGTTCAAAGTATTAGAAGTGGATGAGAATTCCCAATTGCCAGCATCGTGGTCAGAACATTTGCCTTGTAATCTTGAAAATCTTGTCATGTAATCGAGAATAACTAAATTAGAATTATTGAAGTAGTATGTGATATTGCGTCCAATGCTTTCAATTATTTTGCATCTGACAGAGAAGAAAAATGTTGAGCATATTTTTTTAAACAAGTGTTTATTCACAATTTGTTCTTTACATGAATATTCGGTGAATTATAACTTAAGTGAAGAGTTGTCCTTTGACAGCATTTGTCATAGTCATCATTGTTACTATTGTATTTATATCTGTGGCTGAAATCGAGGGGGTTACAGAGAGAGAGAGAGAGAGAGAGAGAGGGAGAGAGAGGGAGAGGGAGATTTGGTTTCATTTGGTTTAATTCTCCATTTCTTAAACCACTCGGAAATTTCATTCAAATTATTTTCTACGATGTTGGATGCTTCAACAGGATCGTTGTTGGTAACAGTACTGCTGTGTCGTCTGCATAGGTTGCGGTTGTGATGCCGTCATGTGGTAGATCAGCGGTAAATAGAAAGTACAAGATCGGGCCCAGCACAGTTCCTTGGGGCACTCCGGATTTTATTGATCGAAATGAGGATAGTTCGTAATGAAACTTTACTTCAAAGAGTCTGTTTGTCAGATAGGAGCTGATAGTTATGTACCATTGATGAGGTAGACATCTTTTTATATTGTAAAGAAGTTCTATATGCCAAACTTTATCGAAGGCTTGGCTGATGTCAATGAAAACAGATGAGTAGCATTGCTTTTGTTCGAAAGTTTTATTAATTAGTCTTCTATTCGAAGTATTTGTTCCGTGGTTGAATGTTTCTTTCGAAAACCAAATTGGTGATGTGGAATCAATTCCAGTTCTTGGAGAATTGGCCTTAATCTCTTCAATAGCAGTTTTTCTAGGACTTTAGATAAGAGAGGGAGTAGGCTAATGGGTCTATATGAAGAGGATTCATGCGTTGGTTTGCCTGGTTTATGAAGCATTATAATTTGAGATACTTTCCATTGTGATGGAAAGTGTTCTAATCTGAAAACGCCATTGAAAATAGAGGTTAGCAATGCAATTGCCTTTTTTGGCAGGTTCTTCAAAATATAGCCGGTGATGAGGTCATAAGCAGGAGTTTTCTTGTTTGGGATCACACGTAGGATTTCTTTTACTTCTGTTGCTGTAGTAAACTTGATGGGTGGAGATAAATGTAGCGGCGTTTCATGAAATTCTGTAACTTCTTTAGTGTGAGGTTGATTTGCAACTAGATAAGTCTTAAACACACTTTCTAGATGAACTGTGAAAGTTCCAGCTTTTTCTTTAACTGATTTTGCCCATTGACCGTTGGACTTGCGTATTGGTGGAATTGGTTTGGTTTATTTTATCATTTTCTTGCATGCTTTTTAACATGCAATGCATACAATTGGAGGGAGATTTTACAAATATTTTTCTAATTCGGTGTTTTTTATATTTTGTATGAGTCTTTCGAGTTGGCGCGCAGCTCTGTTCAAATTCCTTTTATTTTCTCGGCTTCGATCTTTCTGCCACATTGCTTTTAGGTACCTTTTGCTTCACCTCTGAAGGAAGTCTTGGTGAAGTGAAGGTAGTCTTGAGATTTTTTATGAAATGTTTCGTCTGGGGTAGAGTTGTATACTTCTGGTTAGATAGTCAACTGTTTCATCTATATCTTCATTTGATTTTAGAGGTACGTGAGCCGTAATATTTTCATTTATCCACTGTTCAAAGAGTTGCCAGTTTGTTCTGCGGGAAGATGGAGTAGGGCTGCAGTGTTTTTCAATGACAGTAGAGCTAACGGTTAGAATTATAGGGGAGTGGTCGAAGCTGAGATCAAATGAGTTTATTGACACGTAGTTTTTGTTAAGTCCCTTGGTCACAAAAAAATCAATGAGATCCGGTACTTTGTTGCTATCTTCAGGCCAGTAAATAGGAGAACCTGAAGAAAAGTGTGTGAGTTGTAGTTCTACAATATTTTTCTCAAGCTCACGATCCTTTGTTAGAGTAACTCTAGATCCACCACAATTCGTTATTTGCATTGTAGTCGCCACTTGCAATGAATCGTGAACCGAAAGTTTTGAAAAATTCATTAAATTCTTCTTTCTTTATTTTGTATTTTGGAGGGCAGTATAATGCGGTTGACTGTAACGGATCCAAAAGCATCAACAAGTTTTATTGATTCTACTTGCAAATATTTTTTTTTTTTTTTTTTGAAATTCAGGCCACGCATGCTGTTTAATTGTTTTTTGATTAGTATTGCTGATCCCCCATGAGCTCTGTCGTCTGGATGCTTACAGTCATAAATATTGTAGTTGCGGATAGAAAAATGACTTTTGCTGGTGAAGTAGGGTTCAGAAATTAACATTATATCTATGTCTAGGTTTCTTAAGAATATTTCTAATTGTGTGTTGAGAAATACCGTTTGCATTCCACGTTCCGATTCGGTAGGTGTTACTCATATTCTTGTTATTATTTTCGACATGAGGTTGAATAAAGTTGTCATTGGTTCTGCTTGTTTACTTAGAATTAGTTCAAGTTTCTTAAAAGATTGACTTATTTGAAGAATTAGTTCGTTTCCAACTATAGGCGCGTTTTCATTAATAACCGCTTCGGAGAATGTACGTGAGTTCAGATATTTTGCTACTGAAGGATGGCTTAGAGGTGGAAATCCAGGTTCGTGAGCTACATTTGGCGTCCTGTTTAGATATCTTCTTTCGTTACCTTGCAGCTGCTTAGAACTCGATGTAAAATTTTCTCACATTTTACGATTGCGCAATATCTGGTAGACTTCGCAGCCCTTATAGTTAGGTGGGTTTTGACCTTCGCCAAGAGCGCATTTTGGAGGGGCGTCTCTGATCGTGTCACAGTCAGCAGTGGGGTGACCTTTACCGCATTTAACACAACGATATGGATGGCCACAGTATCGTTGGGTGTGGTTGGAGGCTTAACATCTTTTGCACTGGACTATGTCAGGTTTTTTTTCGTGGAGATTTAAATTTTACTTTTGTATTTAAAAGGCTTTCAATTTCATAAATGTTTTTATTATTACCGCTGGGTTCTAAATCAATAAAGAAAATTGGCAAAGGAACTCTATGTCTCTCTAGTCTCTCTACCTTTAAGTCTCTAAGTCTCTTTATGTTTAATGTTGTATATCTGTCGTATTTTGTGGCCTTTCTCTTCAATAGTCTTTTAATAGTTTGGTGTCGGTAGAACTTGCATATGTCTTAGTACTACGCGAAACGGTTTTTCACCCTTCAATTGATATGTATGAAACATGATTTTCTTTCTCTAAAATGTGACACTAGCTTTCTATACGCATCTGAATTATTTGGCATTATTCTACAGTCATTGTTATTTGTGAGTTTAAAACAATAGATTTGGAAATGACATTTTCAATGGAGATAATCATATTTTGTATATTTGTAACGCCAGGTACAATTACAGGCGGTGGTTTGTGTTCAGAACCATTTTCGTCTTTAATAGGTTTAGTTACTTCTACAGGTTCCTCGCCGAGACTTTGAAACCTATTAGACGTGAAAATTGGTTTTTGTTTTGCCTGACGCTCGAGCTCCCCTTCATTTTTTCTCTTTGGCCTCCGTTTCACTTCCTGCCATATGCCCTCTTGGATTTCCTTAGATTCAGGCATGTTCGAATTGTGAGGTAAATTTGTACTTACAGTAGCTGGATTTATAGGTAAATGTAGAAATCCACCCGTAACTTGTGGATTGGCAGGCTCGTTATTAGGACACTGCGATAGTTGAGGGTATGCTTGCTGCAGCAATTGAAGTTGATCTTGTAGTTGTTACAGTTACGTTTTCTGTTGAATTAATTGCTCTTCTTGCTTTTGAATGATGATTTGCTGCTGTTGTTTAATAGATATTTCACAGTGGACAACGTGCCCTGGCCGAGGCCAAAGCATAAACGGTCACACTCACTTATTCCACTGTTTACTATACACTGTTTTAAATATAGTTTTGAATGAAATGAGAATTTAGATAATCACAGTATTTAGGTTAATCAAATTTCACTTTAACACCGTATACACGCATTCGCTAGAAGTCAATTTGGAGCAGAGCTAAGCCCGATGTGGATTCCGCGGCGGATCGAAGCGAACTAAGTTGAGCATATTAAAGACATCGTTTTGAGACACTGGATATAATCACTAAATATTTAGCTCTATCTTAAACTCCATTATTCTGTATTTGTATTTAAACATATTTACGAGACTACATGTTTGGAAAATTAAGAAACCTATAAGTGAAGGAATAAGTTATTGTTTCTTGATTTTTAGTGCAAAAGTTTATCATTTAATTGCCTGCCTTAAACTAGTAAACATTGAAATACTCGTAATAATGCCTCTGTAAATATACCTCCTTCATTCCTGTCCTATATTCCTCTCTTGCTCGAGTTTTTTTTTTTTTAAATTTATTTATTGCTTGTTGGGTTGTACATAGTTCAGTATAACACTCTTTCATATGTAATGATGACTTACTACTAACTTAATACTATACTTAACCTAATTATACTATTGCTACTACATTGGGGTAGATTACTCATGGGAGTATCTACTGTTCACAAATGTTTGAGAATATTTTTAGGAATGAATCGAATGGGTATTTATTGTTTATTCTGGTCTAAGTGTTGTTCGTTGAGGCTAGATTGTATTGTTTTAGTTGGTCTATTGAGTATATGCTGGAGTAGAAATTATTGGATATGCGTGCTATTTGATAAGTGATTGGGTTCATGCTTAATTCTCTATGGAGTTGTTGATTTAAAATGAACCATGGGGCGTTGGTGATGTTTCTGAGGAGTCTGTTCTGTATTATTTGCATTTTATTTACGTTGGATGGTGCGGCATTTGTCCATATGGGACATGCGTATAGCATTATGGGTCTTATGATTGTTTTGTATAGTGTTGTTGCATTTGTTAATGAAAGTTTGGAGTTTTTATTCAGTAATGGTTTGAGTTGGATTAATCTCACTTTGGCCTGTTGTATTTTAATGTTGATGTGGTTTTTCCAGTTCAGTTTTGTATCGAGGTTTAGTCCTAAGTATTTGATAGGTTGATTCAATGGTGTCCAGTTTATTATGCTATTGTTTAATAGTAATGGGTGGGGAGCAGAGAATGGTCTTAGTGAAAATATTTTTGATTTTGATTTGTTCGGGTTTAGTTTGATTTTCAATCTTGTTGCCCATTCGTCTATTTTATTTAAATGTTGTTGAATTTTTGTACTGCTATATGACAACGTGCGACTTGATATGAATATTGCAGTATCGTCGGCGAACTGTGCAAGTTGCGTGTAACGTGTGATGGGAATATCTGCTGTGTAAAGATTAAATAGCGTTGGGGATAGTGGTGAGCCTTGTGGAAGTCCTGCTTCAATCGTGCGTGGGTTGGAGCTATGATTGTCTATGGTTACTGTGAAAGATCTATCTGATATAAATTGCGTGATAATGTTTAGTAGGTATTTGGATGTTCCTATAGTTTTGAGTTTGTAGATTAATCCGGGGTGCCAGACTCTGTCAAAAGCTTGAGATACGTCTAAGAGTATTGCTATTGTGTGTTTCTTTTCTTGAAAGCTAGTGTGAATATATTCAGTTATCCTGAGTAATTGGTGTGCAGTTGAGATGTGGTCTCTGAAACCAAATTGATGATTTGGTTTCAGACTTCTGACTTAGTTGTTAGGTGATTATTGAGTCTTTTTAAAATTATTTTTGATATTTTCCAAGAACGTGGGAAATAGCCTAATCTGAGATATGAATTATAGATGTTATTTATATATGCAATTGTGGATGGGGCAAGTTTTTTACTATTTGGTTGCTAATTAGGTCATGTCCAGGAGGTTTTCTTTTGGGCAAATTTTTTATGAGGTTTTTAACTTCGGAAGGTGAAATGAATTTTCTCTGAGGGACGTCATAGTTCGGTGCTCTATTTCAATCAATTATCGCCTGGTGGTCTGAGTGTACGTGTGTATTATTAGGTTTGAATGTTTGAGCGAAGTGTTCTGCTAGTGCTTCTGTCTTGTTTTGTAAAGCATATTTTAAACCTTGTGCCGTGTTGAGGGGTGGCATGGTTATTTTTTTGTTTAGAAGACATTTTGAAAAGTGCCAGAGTGATTTATTGGAGGTATTTAGTGATTCTATTTTAGTGTTGAAGGATTGTTGGGTGTGTAGATTAATTGCTTTTTTTTGTTATATGATTAAGGAGATTTAGCTTTTTTAGTTTTATTGCGTGTGTTGATTATTTCTATTATTTCTTCGGGTAGTTTTGGTTTTGTCTGAATGAAAGAATATGTGGGTTTGTTTTCTTGCAAGTGCTTTATTGTGTTTGTTATTATTTCGTTTATCTGCATGACAGATTTTTCTATTTCTAGGGGAGAGTTTAATATTTTGAATTGTGGTGTCTTGGCTCTCATTATTTTCCTGAATAATTCCCAATTTATGTTTTGGGTATTTAGTTTTTGAGTTGGAGCATGTGGGGGAGGTATTATTTTAGTGGTTATTAATACTAGAAGATGATCTGAATCCATCTCAAATACTGGGGTTGAATGATAAGCTGTACTTGTGTTAGTAATTGCTATGTCTAATATATCTGGGTGTTTGCTGCTGTCGTGTGGGAAATGGGTTGGTTCGTATGGCGTGAGTGTAGTTAGGTTTAAGTATGTTATTATTTTAAGTAGTTGAGTGCCTGCATTGTTGGAAACTCTGCAACCCCAGTTAGTATGTTTTGGTGTTTTTCATTTTAATATGAGGTGGTTTGTATGCTGATATTATGGTTGTTATTCTATTGTTTATAGGGATTTTAATAGCAATGGTTTCTAAACCTGGAGTGTGAAGTGTGTCAGATTGTATATACGGAATTGATTTTTCGATAAATATGAGAACTCCTCCTCCTTTTTGATCTACTCTGTCTTTTCTTATTACATTGTATCCTGATAGGTTAAATGTCTTGTCTGGGCTGAGGTGCGTTTCGGTGATGCATGCGATTTGTATTCCTTTATCTTTTAAGAAATTTTTAGTTCGTTTTTTTTTGTTTGATATTTTTGTATGATTGAATACTATTTATTATGGTAGGAATGATACTATTGATTATGCCCATTAAGTAATCTGTAATGTTGTTGACTATAGTGTGCATTATAGAGTTTGTGTTATTGTTGTTGTTATTATTTATGGTACATTTTGGTGTGTGTTTTTAGTGATATGCTGGTTTGTGTTTGGGTTTTCTTGATACGTAAAGTCAGGTATTGTTCGATTGTAACGAAGATTAGGAAAATTGCGATTTGTGAGTATAGGGGCGGAAGTATTGTTATTCAATTTTCTTGGGGGGCAGTACTTTTAGGGTTGCTTTTGTTGGTCTCTGAAATTTTTTAAAAATAATTACATTCTGCTGACCGAATGTCCGCACGGTGCGGGCCCTTGCAGTTGTGGCATGTGGTTGCAGTTGTGGCATTAAGTTTTTTTGTGGGCATTTTACCGTGTAATGGTCTTTAGCACAGAATGCACATACAATTTTATTATTGCAGTTGTTTCTTGTATGGCCGAAGTCCAGACATCTTAAACATTGTATTGGCACATTTGTTTTACGTCTTTTTTCAGTTTTGACACACAGATTACATATTGCATTAATTTTTAACACTTCCTCAATACTTTGATGCCCGTCGAACTCTGCTGCAATAACCGGAATGGGAATATTGTCTTTGTATAGTCTTGTGACACTGATCAGTGAAGGATATTTTGGATACAAATCTTCGTATACCTCTTTCTGAGTTACTGACTGGTGAATGTTTTTGAAAACTACTGAGAATTTCTTGTTTAAGGGATCCTTATAAGTATGAAATTGTCTGGTTGTGCTTAAAAGATATTTAATGGCCTTTCTGAAGTCCGCTATGTACTTGAAAGATAACTTAATTTTGTTGTTTACCATGTCAGAGGTGAATTGAGTGGTAATTTGCTTTTTAATCTCTTTGTTGAAATGATTAATGTTCGGAATGTCTTTCCCAAATATGAGGGGAATTTTTATGTTCTCGACTTCGTGTGTTTCTTCCAGGTTTAATTTTAAGGAGCGTATCTTTGCTAATAGGCCATTATATTCACTGCTGCTGGGTTGTTTTTTTGATGGGCTGCCTAGGGGGGTACTGTCACCGTGGCCTCTTTTTACACTGTTACTGGTCTTATCACTGCCGTTGATGTTGGCGGGGTCGTTGGTTGCTTGGCCGCGGGGCAGGCCCTGGCCGCGTTGGTATAACTGCCTTACTGGAGCCTTGTGTTGGGTCGGCGGCTGGAGTACCGTTTCCATGTTCGAGGTTTGTTGCCTGCAGGTTCTGGCTGGTTCCATTGTTGTGATTGAAGGAGATGCCTGATGAATCTGCGAGGATGTGTTGATCCCCGAGTTGCTCGTAGGTGATTTCCATATCGGCAGGAGCGCCACGGCTCCCGCTATGCTCTGACCTAGGTAAGGGCTTGGTGGTTGAAAACTACTATTAATATTGAAGGATTAATAGCACGACTTAATCTTGGTTCACTGCACTTGTAACGTTTAATTATCTGTACGATACACAATGTTAAAGTCACAAATACTGAGTCAACTGCACTGAGTCAAATTGATACGTTCTGAGCTGTGCGGAGCCCGATGTGAACTGGTCGCTGGCTCAGCGCGGAATCTTCTTGCTCGAGTCTGTGCGTACGTGTTTGAATGGTCAAGCCTTCGAGGCAGCTCGAGCTAGAGGCCATATCGACGGTCAGGAAATTACAAAGAACACAGGTTCCTTATCACCAAACGAAAGATATCGGGAGCGGTAGCTCAGTGCATCAACTGTTGTCACTGCAGCGCCTCTGACCGGGAGGTCTTAGGTTCGAGTCCTGACGGCGGCAGGAATTTCAACACTAGCGTTTCAGCTAGGTCGAATTCAGTCGCTGCCCGGAAGAGAATTCTAGCGGCCAGCTGCTCTGATCGGTAGTTTTCCGTGGTTTCTCCGATCAACACCAAGCGAATGCCGGAGCAGTTCCCTACTAAACGGGTCACGGACCGCGCGCGATCTTTCCTTCCTCTTCCTTGTCCTACACTCACTCACACACACACACACACACACACACTAACATGTACTACACTACCACATATTCCGGGAGGCCGGTAGGGAGCTTAGAGCTTGTCCCGACTGGGGCGGTGACCCGCTGGTTCTCCCACCAGCGGGAAGAGTCCTGGTTAGGGGGAAACTCCGCTAACCGGCGGTAGGTCGGCGCCGGATCTCTCCATCCAGCGAGGAAAGATTACCGTCATCTCCCGAAAAAAGCATGCATCACACTTACGGGACTAATGACCAAAGCAGTTGACGCTCTCGGAAACACGAAAAAATCAAACGAAAGAAAAGACATCGAGTCATCTAAAAAGATAACCGATTCTCAAATTTGCTCCCTCTTTTAAGTCATCTAGCTTAGAATTACTGTGACAAAGTATTGGGTAGGAGTATTGTACATTTTCTGGTGTACATCTTATTTTTAACTATATTATTATTATTATTATTATTATTATTATTATTATTATTATTATTATTATTTTATAATTATTAACTCTAGTAAGTAAAGGTGCTAATGAAATTAATTTTCAAAATCAAGTAAGTAGTGTGCATTAATGTTTCTAAGCCATGCTCTGGGTCCGGCGGACACCTAAAATTTTTTTTAGGTTAAAGTGCTAAAGTTACGCAGATATGAAGGGACTGGTTTACCTAAAAACCAATTACTCAAGAAGGGAATTTATTTGAATTGAGAGAAAGTGTGTGAGAACGTGTGAGCGGGGCTGCGGCACCGCACTATCACGCTGGTGTGGGGCGGGGCGTGATCTCCTGGCCCCACGCGGAAGTAGCTGACTGGCCAGGAAGGGCGGCGGCGCCACCGTCGTGGCCCATTCATCGCAGGGCCGTGCCGCGCCGCACCCGCTGCAGGGGCTTTGTTCGGGCTTTCCCCACTAGTACGAGTGAGTCAGCTCTCATTCAGTAGTTTGGGGCATTGGCCGTGAAAATCGACGCCACGAAATAATCGTATTCAAATTTGTTTCTATTTAGTTCACAAGAGTTTACATGCGATGCTTTCAATTCAGAAATATGTGGTACATTATTTATTGAATATTTTTATATTTGATGTTCCTGCAATGTATCAATCTGTTAAATTTAGATATCTTTTGATTGGCACTGATAGTGGGGATACAGAGGGGATGAATTATTTCGTGTTGTATGGTTTCTTAATTTTGGGGAAGCGTGAAGTTGTTTTCTTAGTGGAATGGAGACTACTGCCGAAGGGAAACACAGGACGAAGTCACGGTTGAATTGTTTTATGAATGATTTCAGGGATTCTATGTCAATATCGCGCTGAATACGCTTTGTGATTTTGCGGATAAGTTTGAAAGGGATTGGAATTGTGTAGTATGGAATGCTTTAAACCATAATAGTGGTCTAAGTTAGCACTGGGCGAATGATAGTTTTTGTAGAAGCGAACGAGACTTGTGAGTGTAAATGTCGACAATAATTAAATTGAGTATTACGTGCCGCAAGATACTTACAAATGCTAAGTAATAGCTCTTATTTAAAATTACTATAATATACGCTATACTCTATATTACACATCATCTTTAGTATTTACCCAATTAGCTGTTTCATACCCAAAACATCAACACCTGCATAATATGCTAAGTAAAATTTTGTCATTTTGCTAAGACCCGCTTCGTTGTTACTAAGCAGATTGTTACTTATTGTTGTTCCCGAATATTTGTAATTAAGTGCATACGGCGTATCAATTTTGATAGGCATATTAATAATATTAGTGGGGAAAAAGTCTACCTGGTACGCAAACAAAACTGAATTTGTGAATTAATAGAGTTGTTTTACGAGAACCACATCCCATTGAGCGCCGCCAAGCATTCAAGGCATCCTGCAATTGCAGTTTAAGAACTGCATAGCGTCTTCCCTGTTACGCAAATGAACTCTCATATATGATTGCTGATTCTTGTCTTTAAAACGATTACATGTGGTTCGATTAAAATATAAAATTAAGCGCAACTATTTCACGAGTATTCATGCTTCTTAGAGCGAAATAAAAGAAAATATTAGTAATACTAGTACAAGAGTAACATGGTATTGATTTTTTCGACTAAAATTACTCTTCCTCTATGAATCAATTTCGAATTCCATTTCACTGTACCAAATAAAACTGCATTGCGTAACCTAATGCTGTACATTACATTACACTGCTCTACACATCTGTTCACTAACTACATTCTTGTGGATGTACATTCACCTTAACCGCATGTTAGAATAACTGAAAACTCATTTTTTAATCTACTTCAGAAAATTATCTACAGTTCATTCATTCCTTGCAAATCCGAACTTATGCCATCACTGGTAAAAGGCAAATGTTCCACTTTGGAGTGTTTGTAAACAATCGTGTCCATCCAGTGTGAGCAAAGCAGAGCAAACCTACAGAGGTTGTGAATAGTATAGGATGTCAACCCATCAATCGGTCGGGTAATAAACCAGGCCCTATAATTTCTCAGGAATTCTTATTTCACAGACGATCAATAGTCACGTGAATTGTGTCCAGCAAAATACCCCACTTGTAAAATAAATGGAACTAACGATCGAACCAGCAACGAAACGAGGTCAGGCCAACAGCCAAAAACCAGCTCTACAAATCTTCTAAGAAATATCAGAGGTCAATGTGGTGCAGAATTACTAGGCATCTTATAAATTTATCAAACATGCAAACATTGAGGGTTGTCTGGACTACAACCATACAGAAAATAATTGTAACTAACCTATCAATTGGCTTTTAGTGCTGGAAAACACTATTCTGTCCATTATCGAATAAGAAACGAAAACGCCGATTGTGCGAACTGAAACAGTAATCTAGTAGTCTAGTGGCTTATATCAGGAACTCAAGTTGTAGTTACTACCAGAAAATAAGCAATATCAATAGAAATGTCGACAATACATCAACTCCTCCCCCCTCCTGCTCAATCACCAATCCCCTTTCCGCAATTACCGCAGACCCTTCCACCAGAAAATTTCACTCACATTTTGAAATCAATCCCTGCACACATCACGCCGCACAGTGGAATCCCAAAAATCTGGCCATAATTTAAATAGTTGTTCAATTTGCACCAAAGTTAGTATGTAAATGTTATCGAAGTTGGTGATTAAGAATATGATTTAAAAAAGTGAAAAAACAAAAAAAATGGTGGAGCCAAAATGGCGCGCAAATATTGATAAAACTCATTTTACTCTTATAAAAGTATTTTTTGTGGAATTAACGAGGTTGATAATAAGATTATTAGTTCAGAAATTCAGAAGACCCAGTGGATTCAATATGGCGGACAAAAATTGATAAATGTATTTTTATTAATATTAGAGTCAATAGTTAGGGATTGTTGTAGTTAATTGTTAAAAATATTTCAAAAAATGGACACTCGATTAAAGGACCGAAGAGAAGGTAGACAATGGTATACATTACAAAAAATATTTTTATTTCAATTACAATTATTCATTTAGTAAATTGTTTGTAACTACATTTAGAAGTTGTCTTTTTGCATCTGCATCGGAATCTTCTCAATCTTCCGCCATAGGAACTAAGAGGGCAACAGCTTTTATCGACACACTACAGTTTCTTTGGTGATTTGTGTTGAGCGGAAATGTAAGTATCCGTAATTGTCAAGAATCTCCTGAACACATCATCCAGTCCTTACTCTGAAAAACTTTCGAGAAAAACTCAGGTGATATTGTTTTATCAGCTTATTACTTGATTCTTGAGCAACCTCCGACAGTTGACCGATGGGTAAAATGGCCGAAGAAATAAGATCTGGTCCGTGGATAAACAATCTGTGGATTGCTGTTGGCATGTTGAACCAGAGGTAGACTCCAGGCCGTGTATTAGGCCGCACTAAATTCGCAATATGGCAGCTTGAAAGATTTCCTGTCGGAATAGCCAACTTACGAAACTATAACTCTGATCAAGTCTCTCGCTTTTGTTTTGTTGTTGTCTCATTCACAATCCTCGCGCGGTCTCGAGTCTTGTCCACTGTTCAATAATACATGTTTCGTTTTTCGGTAGAATTAAAAAGAGATGTTCATCTATAAACGAATATTAACTCTGTGAATAATTATTAAGTTAATTAAGAATTATGTTTATCAACTACTGCGAGCTTAAGAAGTGTTAAAAAGTGTCAAGTGCAAATGAAAAATACAACCTCAAAAGTTGTCTGCGGTCATACTTCTATGTTATTAATGCTTTTGAGATGTGTGTCAACAGTTCCTTCACGTTTTGAAGTGGTAGTAATGAGTTTTATTGAACGCAAATAAGTACCACAATTATTGAAGTTAATTAACGTGATATACATGATAGTTTTTAAGTGATCTAATGAATTGTTCCTAACAGTCCAGTTATGTCAATATCAATGCAAATGCATCCATTTAATTTATCAGTTCAATTATTCATTAGCTTTTAAAAGTAAGTTAAAAAAAAATGAAAATCATCATTAGTGTAACTAATGATGATATACTATGAACTCATCCATTGTATGATATGATATCCATTGTATGATATGAACTTATCCATTGTTACCTGAGACAGTCTTTGAATACGTGTTATATCCAAAGGTTCAATATTAAGTATAGACCCAGATGTTGTTGGGCTATCCATTATTTTCCAGTTATAATTAAAATGAATTCAGAAAAATAATAATAAATATAATATAATTAATTTAAAACAAGAAAAACTAAAGGGACACTTAACAACAACAAATAATGAACTACTATAACTATTTCAATTAACTTTATTATTATTACTAAAGAAAACAATTGGAAAATAATAAATAAAACTGAAAAACGCCTAGTACTACTAAATAAATAAATTGAACGATAAAACGCAAAGAACGAAAAGCACCAAAACGCAAAATGCAAATCTTTAGCAACACTCGTAAACTAACACAACTTCACTTGGATGGCTTTGAATGTTGGCGGAATCTACGGAAGTAGTCATTGTTTCATTGCAAAGTTAAATTTTAAAAAATGTCCCTACCGCTTGAAGGTAATATATACAGGATATTTGTGTGACGGTTGGCAACACCTTTTGCCAACATAATACGAAACGAAACTACCCTAAATCGAGTATAAATGTATGTTCTCATCCGACAGTGACATTTTGCAAGAGTTGTCCCGTTAGTTCGGCTTTTTAGCTGGCCAGCAGCTTAAGTTGCTACAGCGTAAAATATGCAATGCAATCATTTCTTGAAGGTTCTATTAAATAAATCGCGATGCGGCGACCTGTGTCCTTTTCTAAGTTATTCATCCCACTGTGAAGGAAAAAGCGTTGTTTATGTCCTTTTTCTGCTTATTATATTCTTTACAATGCTTCTAGGCATCGACTATAATTTAAATTGAAGAAATGTGGCTCATAATTAATTGATTTTATTGTCGTTTTTCAAGATGTCCAATAACGACATTTTGCAAATGTTGCTTAAAACTTGGCTCAAAGACGGAGTCGCTACTAGTGAGTGGATTTAAAGGTTAATTTACAAAGGTTAAGGAATAAGCTTACACAGTGCAAAAGAAAGCAGAATGTCGTGAAATTCGTCACATATACCTGTTTTTTCAGCACTTTTTCAATTTTCGCGTGAATTTTGTGGCATTCAGTAAATTTAAAAATGTATAATTAATGATATGTACTAATTAAAAACATTTACATAATTATTATATCTCCTGAAACATCTTTAATATTAAAAATATTTGCTTCACATACACAGATCACAAATATTTATATTCAGCGACAAGATTATTTTGTAGTCAGGTCGGCTCCACGCACTGCTAACAAAGAATTGCCAAGTTTGACCTAGAATACAACGAACAAAATGAACCGGTCAAAGCCCGCACAACCGGCATTCAGTAGACCCAACACTACTGTTGCCAACCTGATAGTCCAAAATTCCCATCTAGAAACTTTTTTCCCCTTTCTGGCCAGGTTTTCAAGATTCTAGCCCACCGTGCGCCGTCGCAAAATACCCTTCACAGGCCTGGCATAACTGATTAACAAACATATTATCCAATTACTAACTCCATTCCAACGAGTATCGTCAATTTCATAAATTCACTAATACCATTAATCTCTGCCACTCAAGGTTCAGTGGCAGAAAAGGTAAACAACGGCCATGGCAGATGATGATGATGATATAATAATAATAATAATAATAATAATAATAATAATAATAATAATAATAATAATAATAATAATTATTATTATTATTATTATTATTATTATTATTATTTCCCAATTTCTGTAGATATACACTGATGCCGGGGTCCTCAAAATCACCCAAAGCAACAATGGTTTGCACGTAAAGTGGAACAAGAATATATTTTGATTTTTATATCAGTCAAGTCAGATTTAAAAATTTACGGACTATATTTGCTGTTCCCGATAATTTTGACCCGGCTTTTTGAATTGTCCGTATATGCTTTTCAGTCAATTCCAACTTCTTCGCGATCTCGTGCCATTCCTTGGTGACCAATCCATTCGCTGATACTGGAAGCACTTCCACACCGCGCAATCCATACATGTCCTTCAATTCAACAGCCAGGGGTTGGTATTTCCTTGTATGTTTTTGATATTTTATCAAAGAGAACAATATCCGGTCTATTTGCTTCCACTGTTCAGTCTGTGAAGATTACACTACCCCACAGAATTCGAGCTCGATCATTGCTGATTACTTGCTCAGGTTTGCACTTATAACATGGTTGTTCACTCTCTACGATGTCGTATCTTTTGGCAAGGGCTTGGTGGATTACTTTGGCGACGCAGTTGTGTCTCTTAAGGTATTCTGTTTGTGGTAATGCGGGGCATCCACAGCAAATATGCTGGATTGACTCGTTGGTGGATTTACATAGGCGACATCGGCTATCAATTTGCTGACCCATGATGAATTTTTCATAAGCTCTGGTTTTGACAACTTGGTCTTGAATGGAGAAAATAAATCCTTCCGTCTCACCGAAGAAGCCCACGGTTCGAAGCCACTCCACTGAGTTTTTCTTATCAATGTTCTCCGAAGTTAAAGTTGCAAAAAATCTACCATGAAGTTCCTTTCTTTGCCAGATATTCACGCGGTCTTGATGCTTCAGGTAATCAAACTCTTTACTTGGTTGTGCCAGACATAATGGGGTCATCTTTCTATCTTGATCACAGATAGCTTTGTGAACAGACGAGTTGATAGAGAGAAAGTACCGACGCAGCTTTTCTTCTTGCTGTCGGCACAGTGTCTCCAAGTTAAGGAGTCCTCTTCCTGCACTAGCACGAGGTAAGTACAGCCTGTGAACTGAACTCTGAGGGTGGTGAAGTCGATGCCTTGTAAGTGTAGTTCTTATTTTCCTGTCGAAAGTCTGCAAGGATGTTTCTGTCCATTTTATTACACCAAATGTGTAAGTTGCTATGGGAATAGCCCAAGTATTAATAGCAGATATTTTTCTTCTTGAATTGATCCACGTTTTGTAGATTTTATTTACTCTCGATAGCACGTTCTGTACAATTTTGTTCCTAACGTCTGAATCAAAAATTCCCAGCAATTGCAGCATTCCCAAATATTTGTAGGAGTCTTCAGTGCCGATATTTTTAGTAATTGTGTCACCAGATATTTGCATATTTTGTTCTTCATTTTGGACTTGCCCGCGGACAACATGAAGGGTAGCGCATGTTTCAATCCCAAACTCTAAACAAACTGCATCGCTGAAACTCTTGACAAGTTCGAGCTCGTTTTGTAAGTGATCTCTATTAGAAGCATATAGTTTGAGATCATCCATGTAGAGCTGGTGAGAGATACGAACATCAGGGTTTTTTTCAATAAGTACCCATATCCTGATTGTCTGAGCATTCTGCTCAAAGGGGTGAGTGCTATGCAAAACCATAGCGGGCTTAGGCTATCCCCTTGAAAGATTCCACGACGAATTGCAATATCTTCCGTCCCGTAACAGCAGGTTCCCTTCTTAATCTGCAAATGAGTTTTCCATTCTGACATGCAGTTCTTCAAGAAAACAATCAGTCTTCTATCGATTTTATACAATTCGAGTACTCTTAAAAGCCATGAGTGAGGTACCGAATCAAAGGCTTTTTTGTAATCTATCCAGCCTACAGAAAGATTGCGCTGGTTCTTCCGCACTTGCTGCGTAATTACACTATCAATCAATTCCTTGCATCCCATACTTCCCTTGCGACACCTATTCTGTTCAGGAGCCAAAATGTGCTGGTGGACTAAATGACTGTACATTCTTGAAGAGATTATAGAAGTCATAATTTTATATAGTGTTGGCAGGCACGTGATCAGTCGATAATTTTTTGGCTGGGATCTATCACCAGCTTTGGGCACCATATACGTTCTGCCTGTCAACAGGTACTTTGGGAATATAGTTGGATCTAGCAAAACTTCATTGAACAGCCGAGGCAGGCATGGGTGCGTGGAAGTGAAATAGTTCCACCATACATTTTGGATACCATCTAGATCTGGTGACTTCCAATTTTGTGTTCTCTGTACAGCTGTTTTGATATCAGCAAGGGAAATTTCAAAGGGAGGCATCTCTTCGATGTTAAGACAAACTTCTATTTCCTTCTGCAGCCAGTAAGCTCCTTCATCGTGTTGCTTTGGTTTAGCCCAGATATCAGTCCAATACTGAACCAGGGATTTGCTACTCGGAAATTGCCCTTGATGGTCTTCATTGTTATTCTGCAGTAGTCTATAAAATTTCTTCTGGTCGAAAGCAAACGCTGACTGTTGATGGCGTCTCTTTGCTGCTTCATCATAACGCCTAATTCTTGCACCGAGTGCAGCTATTTTCTGTTTCAGACGTTCCTCTTCATCTTTCAATCTCTTATCCAGATCCTTAAGGTTCATTCGCAACTTCATTCTTTTAGCGATTGATCGCATCCCATTTCTCACTTTCTTAGGTACTTTTCCTTTCCCTGCGAAGTACGCTGATAGATGACTGATTTCCTTCCTGGATTTATTAATTTTGGAAATGATTATTTTCTTCCATGTTGGTACGAATTCATTTTTAGAGCTGGAGTCTTTGGATGTTCTGCCATTTTCCTGTCTAATTTTTCTGCCCAAAACAGAGCAAATTGCCAAAGCGGCACAGTGAACTGCGTCAGACAGGTCTTCCAACGAAATCATATGCGATAATGTATTTTCAACTATGGAATTCATTTCTTTACAAGCAGCGTAAAACTTCGCACTCCCAATTATATTAGGTATACGAGGTCGTTTCTGCAATGGGACATCTTCGTACATAATATGGTATTTCTGGTAGCTTTAATTCATTGATAAGATATTCATTACTAATTGGACTAGCTCGATTTTCAGCTACATGATATCTTTCAAAAAGTATTCCTTCTTCCTCATGTTCCTCGCCACGGAGTGGAGTCTCAGATGGTGTGTATTTGCGTTGCTAGTTATTTGTTGTTTAATTAATTCGGAAAACCTTTAATTTAAAACTTCGTTTCCATTCCGCATGCATCCTTACTCTAAACCCTTCATACCCGTTTCCACTTTCGTGCTAATATAGTACGCATGCATTATGGAGATATTCATCTCTTTTGTCCATCTCATGCGTAGGCTAGTTTGCCTTGATATGGCGGAGGACCCTGCAGGTGAGGACCTCAAACCACTCCGGCCTTCAGCAGATGAAGCTGCTGTCTCTGCGGTAGCCATGAGTGGTATGGCGCCGCGCCTAGACTGTTCATCTGCACTAGGTTCACCATTATCCACTGGCACAGGTGGCTCATTTGACACAGTTGGCCCGGTGCCAGAACCTACTGCGCGGTTTTGCGACGACCGATCGCCAGCGACTCTATTCCTTAATAACCTGCTCATAACAATCTTCTCCGGTTTTTCGGTAATTAACACCAGTCGAAGAATCTCTGGTATTTATGGCTTGGGTCCGCGTGTCTGCCAGGCACGTGAGGTGAAATCCTCCCCTGTGGTCCAACTGTAACCTTACAGGTTAAGAGAGCTGCTGTTGGCTAAGAGAGCTGCTGTTGACCATTTTTCTGGTTCTTCCACCGCCTCTCTAGGTACTGGTCCAGTTGGGTGACCTATACCATCCTGATAGACCTTTCCCAGAGTTACTCTCTAGTAGCCCTATCAAGACCTCCTTCTCATCAGTTCGCCGGGCCACTCCACCGAAGGGGCTGGTTACCGCAACCTTGGAGTGAGTTTCCGACTTAAGGGCGACTTAAGGGCGACTCCGTGAAGGGTGAGATAGGAGTTGGGCCCGAGAGGTTTATGTCTGGCACATCGCACCCCTTGAGACCCCCCCCGTATTATTATTATTATATTATTATTATTATTATTATTATTATTATTTTATTATTATTATTCCTACCAGAATTAGCAGGTGCTATTACAATGCTATCGAAATTTAAATACATCATTCTTTGACACCCGCAAGAGGTGATGCCATTCTATATCAACACCTGGTTTGACTGTTTGGACATCCAGAAGTCTATATTCTAATCAAACCAGGACCTTCTTCTTCGTCACTCCAAGGTTTAGGCCATGATGAACCTGTTCCGGTGCCATTTTGCTCTTGGTCTTCCAATGTCTCTTCTTCCCGCTGCTCTATAATCCCTTGTGATTGCCGGTAGTCTCGAGTTCGACATTCGCTCCAAACGTTTGCATTTTCTTTGTTTCTCCTCATGGTATCCAGTAATGGTTCAATCTTCAATTCCTGTCATATTTCCTTTTTTGTTTTTTTAAATTTAAAATTGTAAAACCAAGTGTGCTCCTTATGAACTTCATTTCTGCCACCTGGTTTCTCAATTTGTCCTTCTCTGACATTACTCTTATTTTATCTTCCTACATGAGTACTGGAATAGCAACAGTATTGAAAAAATTTACTTGTGTTTCTCTCCTTGTTTTATTTTTTAAGTTTCTGTGAATTGTACCACGGATGCTTCTGAATCTATTAAGTTTTTCATCTAAATCAATGTCCTTTTCATAAAATACATAACAGCTTAAATATTTCAAGCAGTTTACTTGTTCTAGTATCATTTCTTCTATAATTATTTTAGTACTCATGGGATACTTTCCTTTGAATGACATTTGTTTTAGTTTTTCTATGGATACTTTAAAGCCATAATCTTCCGCAATTTGGTGACAACTGCCGTCTACAATTTATCTTTAAAGTCTTGTATTATTACTTTGTCGTCCGCATACAAAAGGGAGTTTAAAAAGGTTTTATTAAAATAGATCCCTGGATCTACGTTCAACTTCCACGTTCTAAAGTTGGCGTTCATAGATATATGAATATGTGCATATATATATATATATATATATATATATATATATATATATATATATATATATTAAAAAGAGTCGGCGATAAAGAACAGCCCTGTCTGGCTCCTTTATTAGTGGGAATGTCTTCTGTCAATATTTTTACAACTACCAATCTGATACTGGTGTCTTCATAGAGGCTTTTTGTTTCTTCTACAAGGTGTATTAGATATCCTCTTTTTTCGAGAATGCTCCATAGGAAGTTTCTATTCACACTGTCAAATGCTTTTAGTAGGTCTATAAAAAACCAGGTGAGTTTCGCAGTTAAATTCCCGCTGTTCTTCAATAATCTTTTTCAAAGTAAAGATGGCATCTGTAGTTGATCTGCCTTTTCTAAATCCCATTTTCTCTTCAGAAATTAAATGATCGTCAATTATTGTTAATCTTTCGTTCAGTATTATTGCATAGATCTTACAAGATGTATTAAGAGACTAATTCCTCTATAATTATTGGGATTTCCTCTATCTCCTGTCTTAAAGACCGAAATTACTTTTCCTTGCCGCCATTCTTTTGAAATCTGTTTATTTTTCCAACACATATTGAAGAAATGAGGAGGCGTAGTGGAAGAGGATTCCTGCATACTTTAAAAATTCCGTGTTTATTCCATTCATATCCGAAGCTTTTCTATTTTTTTATTTTTTCAGAGCTTCAATTGAAAGGTCGTCTACATCTGTGTTAACATGTATTTTGATAATTTCACTTTTTTCTTCATACCACAAGCCATTGTAATGTATCTATTTGTCTTTCTCCATTATGTTTATTTGAACATTTTCTCTTACATTTTTATTCAGACATCTCATCAATTTAAACGCTAATGCTTACCTGCCAAACAAATTGTGTTCTATCCTTCCTATCAATCTTTCCCAAGAATATGAATGAGTCTTCTTGATTATTGATTTTACTTTATTTCTAGCTTCTCTATACTTATCCTTGTTATTTTCGGTAGCATTGTTGAGAAAGAATTTATACATCGCTTGTTTATGTTGTACATATTTTTCGATTTATTCATTCCAAATCTTTAACCCTATTCTCTTCCTAAATTTCTTTTTTTGTTCAACAGCTTGATTTCCTTCTTGTTTGACTATACTTTTGATGTTCTGCCATTCTGTCTCTATATCTTCACTTGTGGTATATTTTGAGGTGGAAATTCCCTCTGTTTTGGTATAAACTTCTTACGCTTTCATTTTCTAGAACATGTGTTTTGTACACTTCTTCAATGTTATTGTTCGAGTTTTTATTGTTTTTACCCCTCACCCATCTTGAGAGTAATGTAATGCGAAACACTACTAAGAAGTGATCTGAATGTATACAGCAGCGTCTTAACTGGGGGTCTGAAGTCGCCCAGGGTCTTGGTAGTGTAGGCAATGCTAGTTAACCTACACCAGTAAGTGCCGAGAAGCCCTCCTGTAATGGGATCGCAACCGTATGGCCGCAATAGCCGCCTGTAATGGGTTTGCCGTTGCGTGGCCGACAAGTCCACTCTCTCACCTCCTCGCGGTGGCCCCTGGTAATGCATCTCGGGGCAACTCGAGGTGCAGCCGAGAGGGATGGGCGAAAGGCGAGTCTCCGGCGCCTTAAAACGGGAGCATCTAGCTAAGGGAAGGAAATTCCTAACAGAAAAACCATCTAGGGGACCCCACGTCACGGGGGAAGGGGGTTGGGGGTCTGCAGCCCACGACCCCGTCGTGCTCCTCGGAGCGACTGGCAGCGGACACTTTGGACGAAGCCTCGGACGCGGGAGCGCATGGTGGCGCGCCCCGTGCCACCCCAGGCCACCATTTATGACGACCCTAGCCTGGAATGGTTCACGATTAGGATTCCCTTCGAGGCGAGTCGCTGCGCATATTGTGCCCAGAAAGGGGGTGGAGGCTATATGGCCACTGATCTGAATAACATGGTTCGGCATCACGATACTATCCATAGAGATGTCCCCCTAATCTTTTCATGCTCCAAATGCAGCAAGAATTACAAAGGTAAGCTGTCCGCTTTGAGTCATTTTCCTAAATGTCCGGGTCCGAAAACATCTAAAGGAGATTTTATATGTGAGTTATGCTCCGCCAACTTTGCAACTAAATCAGGGCTCTCACAACATTTGCGCCATGCTCATCCAGACGCAGCTAATAAAGCTCGAGCTGCCAAGGCACAACGTAGTGGTAGGACTGCTCTGCCTAGAGCAGGAAAATCTTCTCTTCGGATGATATTATGAAAATGGCTGCATTAGAAAAGAGCAACCAGAGGTCGAACGAGAATTTGGCTGCTCTGCTGGTAAGACCGCCCGACAGGTGGGTGAGAAAGAAGAGAGACTACATATCGAAGATATTTAGCAGCAATTGGAGCTGAAGCTTTGTACGGCAGAATCATCATTGTCCCCATCTGATGATCGGAGGTCCGATGATTCAGTTAGACCTTCTACTAGTGTTGCTGTAATCGCATCGCCTCCCAGGGTTATTAGCCCTTCTAAAACTCCAATGAGCCAAATTCCTATGCTGATTTCTTCTTCTCCCCTGTATCGAAGGCCTAACCTCAAGATAAGAAGAAAGTCG
This sequence comes from Teleogryllus oceanicus, assembly GCA_964035755.1. Taxonomy (NCBI): domain Eukaryota; kingdom Metazoa; phylum Arthropoda; class Insecta; order Orthoptera; family Gryllidae; genus Teleogryllus; species Teleogryllus oceanicus. The sequence goes on from CAXIVR010000004.1 coordinate 778,658, forward strand.
GTGATCCTGTTCTGACACTCTTCCAAAGGGGGCCGAAACGTCTTTACAGGTAGAGATAAGCAAACAGCCTCGTGTTGATTCCCTTCCAAAAAATCGGCTCACAGACAGTGACCCGGAGGAACTTGCAAAGGTAGATATTACCTCCCCAGAAGCAGATAGGGGCAATTCCCTAACGAGGAGGCCGCTACAGTTTCAGAGATGAATCAGGAGCTTTCGGGTGAGCCCGTCCTCTTTGATTCTGTTTTATGTGTTAGTGACACGGCCCGTTCCGACACCGCTGGTCGGTTAGGACGGGACCAAATTTTTATTGAGTCCCCGGCTGCTACGACGCCCGGAGACGCAACTACTGAAACTAGTCTTAACAGCGCCACACTAGATGCCACACCTAACTGGAAGGAAAACATTTCATCTTGGATAGGAACATGGGGTATTTCTCAAACTAATGTAGATCAAGAACTCGTTGAGGTGGGAAATGAACTCAAAAGAAATATTCAATCCCAGGACCAATTGAACGAGACCTATGCCAGGTTAGTGGATATTTTGGGCGGCTCCTCTGTACCCACCGCCACGAGGCCTAAAAAGCCCCGTAGGCATGGAGGCAAACGTGCCAGGAAGCGCTTCTCGTATGCTAGAGCGCAGGATCTTTTCAAGAATGATCCAGCACTTTTGGCAAAGTGCATTAGAACGGGCATTGACTGTACTAGTGTCGACCAACAGCCCCTTAACAGGGATGAGGTTAATGACCTGTACAAATCCATTTGGGGTAACCCCCCCCCCAATTCGGCTTTCCGAACTAAGAGAGGATGATAAATTTTCGACACCTGAAATGGACCCAGATCAATTCTATACACGGTGCAAGTTGCGAAATTAAAAGTCGTCTGGCTGGGCTGAAAATGCGCAGCTCCAGGACCAGATAAGATAAAAGTGGCAATATCTTCAGGAGCAAAAGTTGAAATATTGTCCCTATTGTACACCCAAATTTTATACACTGGTTTTGTGCCTTCTGGGTGGAAAGCAAATCGCACCATCCTTATACCGAAAGATATATAATAGATAATAAGTTTGTCACTAACTATCGCCCCATCACAATAAGTTCCCTGCTGTACAGAATCTTTTGGGGTATTATGGACAAACGCATTCGATCCGTGGTGATGTTCAATCCACGCCAAAAAGGGTTTATTCCTGAACCTGGCTGTTTCGCCAACGTTCAAATTCTTCACGAAGCAGTCAGTAACATGAAAAAGTAGAGGGTGGTGTCGGCGCTGTGCTAAATATATCTAAAGCATTTGACACTGTTCCTCACGCGGTGATTCGGTGGGCTCTATCAGGAAAGGATCCGACGCCTTTACCAATTTGGTAATGGACTCCGACGTTTCCACAGTCATTCAGCACCCCTCGAAAGGCATTGAGGTGCCAATTCGTAGAGGAGTAAAACAGGGGGACCCCTTGTCCCCACTCCTTTTTAACCTCATTATGGAGTGCTTGCTTGAGAAATTGGATAACATGTCAGGATATCCGCTATTGGAAAGGAGTGTATCCGTATTAGCATTTGCTGATGATCTGGTGCTTTTAGCAAAGATGCCCGAGCTCAAGATTGGTTGATATTGTGGTGGAATACCTTGAGGGCCCTCGGAATGACATTGTCAGTCGCGAAGTGCTCGTCATTCCAAATTACAACCTTTGAACGATCCTGGTTCATTGAAGACACTTGTCTGGAAAGGTTGGGGGAGAGAACTCCTCTGGTCAGTGATGACCATACCCTAACATTCTTGGGAGTGAACTACTCTATCTGTAACGGCTTTCCATCGATATTGAATTTGATGGAAGCAGTGACGAGGCTACAGAAGGCACATTTAAAGCCTACTCAGAAATTGGCATTACTTCACACCTACTAATGCACATTACTTCTGCCAATTAGTTTTATCGATGCCATCTATGTCGATGCTCAGGAAGCGGACTGTCAAATCAGAGTGGCAGTCAAACAGTTCCTACACCTGCATATGAGTACTGCAGATGGCTTATTTTACCTGGCCAAGAGAGATGGAGGACTGGGATTGCTGCGGCTTGCCCAACACGTTCCTATGGTAGCGCTGAACCTAGGGTTACGACTAGAAAAATCTGCAGATCCCATTTGCAGATGGCTGAGCTCCTGTCCGAGTTTCTACCAACGGACATTTAAAACCGCCAAAGCACGAAGACTCAACTGGCCCTATACCGAACAAGATCTAAGATCTTATAAGAAGAAATGCGCCGATGACGAGGTAGCCGCCTGGGAGAAGCTGGGATCCCAAGGGAGAGCGGTTAAGGCGCATATAAACGATCCGATTGGAAATGCCTTTTTGAAAGACTATAATCTTCTGAAACCTGGTCTTTTATCACTGCTCTCAGTTGAGATCAAATACCGCTGCCAATAAAACTACTCTTAGTAGAGGAAGGTCCAGAGAGTATACTGCAGGAAGTGCAATACAGCGGTAGAAACAATGAATCACATCCTCGGTCAATGCATTTTTACGAAACCAGCTAGAATAAAGCGTCATGACGAGATAAAGAACTTTATAGAGGGGAAGATGCTCCGGAAATCATACACTGTGGTGTCCACGGAAGCCACTTTCTCCGTTGCCGAAGGGGTTAGACTCAAACCTAGGGGGTCCATGTGGTCGATGTGACTGTCAGCCACGAGGATGGGTCTAACCTTCTAAAAGCAGGGGAGGAAAACGTGATAAAGTACCAACCAGTCATTCCCCTGGCAGCCCAACTTCATGGAGTGCCCAACGCCAAAATCCTGCCTGTGGTGGTTGGAACCTCTGGGGCTATGCCACGATCAACAGTCAGTGCCCTCAAGACGTTGGGGATCATGTCTCGAGGAGATTTACTATCTCGTTAATTGCTCTCAGATGCTCTATTAAGATTTACACGCAATTTGTAAATTACGATGGAGCAATTTAGCATTGCTGGCAGTAAATGCAGAAAATGAACTTCTTGGTCCGTGGGGAAGTCTAGGGAACCCAGGGGATCCGACAATGCCTAGAATATACTTAGTTACCACGACTTCAAGTGGGAAGTGTATGCTATTTAATGTAGCATATAGAAAATTGTATCTTCTATTTGTTTAAATATTATTTTATTTCCAATAACGAAATCAATTATAGGGCTACTCCCTCGATCTGACTATGTGTACTTATGTATATCTTTTTGCTACAGTTAAGAGTATACAGAGTTCATTGAAAGCGGCGAATTCTCTTAGTTTTTCTCCATTTGAATTTTTTGTTTTTTCTCAATGTATTCTTACAATATTGGGGATGTTTTGATTCCCAACTCTTGCATTAAAATCGTCAACAGTAGGACTTCATACTTTGAATTGTATTCATCTAATTCATCTAAGAAGGTTTCATAGAACTCTTCTGTTTCGTCTTTCCTTCTTCCGGAACATAAACCCCGATGGCAATAAGATATCCTCTGTCATGTTTTAGTTTCATCATAATAATCCTCTCATTAGTATACTGAACCTCTCTTATTCTTGATTCCCACTTTCTGACAATGAATATTGAGACTCAATTTTACGGCTCTTTCCCTCTGATCGACTCCACTACAGAACATGGCATAGTTTTCTACGTATTTCGATCCTTTTAATTTCTTTTTTGTTTCACTTATCACGGCTAGATTTATCTTCATTTTTTCGAAAATCTTTGTCAGTTCGATTTCTTTCTGTGCAATTCCTCGTACATTCCAGTAGCAATTTTCAATTGGTCCGATACCCGTTTGCGTGTTCCTAGATTCTTTGCATTGGTCGTCATAGTTTGGATTCCGAGACTACTTTGGGCACTAAAAGTAATTGATATTTTTTACTTGGGTTACTTACCAGCCCACTCCGCACAACCCTCTAATCTGGAGGACCAAGATTTTCTTTCGGGGTTTCCTCCACTAGGGAAGTAGACTTCGCCAAGACTATAGAGCCTCCCCTGACCTTTTGTTTAGAGGAAAATGAAGACGAAAATCAAATAGAGGAAAAGAATAAAGAAACCAGTACTAGAAAATGAAGGAGAAGAATGTGAACGACTCCCTACCCTGGATACCTAATAGCGACGTGGTCAGAAAATACCGTTGGAGGTAGGGGGGGGGGAGAAAAGGTTATTGGAAATGGTCGAGGTGGATTAGGGGGAGAAGGTTCGGGAATGGGACAGACATGTTGCAAGACGCTCTTCGTCTGGCTCTTCGTCTCCGCTGAGGTCTTTATAGAGAAACCCGACCAGTAATAGCGTAAGTTTTACAACTCATCAACAATACTTCTCTACTCGTGTCATAGCCCTTAACTTCATTGAAGCGCTCAAACCCTCTCGCCCGCACGGACAGTGCTACTTTAAGGTGGTGCCTTTCGAGAGAGTCCAACCGGAATTTGTAGCTAAGGAAGAGGAAAAAAGGAAGCAATTTGTACCCTCGAAATAATTTACGCAATATTAGCTATTGCATTATTAGATTGTATGAGCCCGTCATATAGACCGTTCGTATAGACGTGTATATTTTACGTCAGCAACTATAATTATAGCTGTACCAATAGGAATTAAAATTTTTATTTGATTAGCCACCTTACATGAATCAAAATTATCTCATAATCCTTCCCTACTATGACCATTAGGATTCGTCTTCCTATTTATAATTGAAGTTTAATAGACATTGTTTTAGCAGCAAATTCATCAATCATTATTATCCATAATACATATTACGTAGTACATTTACATCACGTATTATCCACAGGAGCAGTATTTGCTATCATAGGATTTATCCATTGATATCCATTATTGACGGGATTAACAATAAATCCAAAATGATTAAAAATATCTTAATCATAGTTTTGTGGGAGTAAATTTAACATTCTTTTCTCAACACTTCCTAGGTTCAGCTAGAATAACACGACTATACTCTGATTATCCAGACTCTTATACTCATTATATATTTTATCGTCACAAAGTTTAACTAACTCCCTAATTGGAACTATCATATTAATCTTCATTATGTGAGAAGGAATAATTTCAAATCGAAAACTTAATAAATTTCTCAATAAATTTAAATATATCCCTAGATTGTTATTAAAATTCCCTCATGCAGAACAACCATATTCAAAATTACCTATCCTACCCGTATCATATTCAAAATTACCTATCCTAACTACTAATATGGCAAAAAAGTGCAATGAATTTAAGCTTCATCAATGAAGGATTCCTTTTTTTAGTAAATATGGCAAGATGATCCAATTACAATTTACCAAATAGATCATCCCCCTTAATAGAAAAAGTTATCTTTTTTCATGATCACACTCTAATAATTATATTAATAATTACAATTCTCGTAATATATATATATTGAAACGCGCAGCGTTTCAGGACTAATGCGAGGTGTTCGCGGCAGTTGAAATGGAGCGGCAGGTGGTGGGTCCCGCCTAGTGCGAGAAAGGTTCCCGTGCCGCGCGAGAGCCAAAGGACAGGGAGATGCGAGTGAGCGGCAGTTGGAGGGAATGCGTGGAAGGATAAGGAAGTGTTGCACGTTACCTGGCTAATGAGAGAAAGGAGAAATACGCAGGTTATGAGAGAGACGGAAGTAAGTGCCGTGATTAATAAAGCATTAGTAAGAGTGCGGACGAGTTATTGGGAAGTGCGACGAGAGTGAAATTCAGAAAGAACTGGGTGATCTATCAAGTAGGAGTCAGAGGCGAGCAAGACCATGTGGTGATGGGGGGTTGCGAACATCGCGCCCGTATGAACTGAAATCGAAGTGGTTAGTGGTTACGTGATCCTGGATTCGGTAACGCGGCAGTTGCGCACCAGGAGTAGCAGTCAAGGGCGCATGGATGAAGATACCGCGGGCCGATACGGACGGGCACGTGTGGGAACGAGCTGCCGCCGCTGCGGTGGAAGCACCGCCACGCCGGGGAAGCAGCCGAGCGGCGCCGAGTGGTGCCGAATTACTGGCATACAAACCGAACGAGAGGATGCCGGCGTGGAAAGTAACGCCGCCTAATGAACACAGGTTATTCTGTATTACGTCTAAATAATCTAGCCTGGACTTACTCAGGGACTGCAGTGATTCGCAGCATAATAACCTAGGGAATGAGTTAATTTAAAGTATCTGTATGATCTTAAAAATGAAGTTTTTGTATGATCCCTATAGTAGAAATCTGTGTTTCAATCTTTGCCTGAACCCAGAACCCATTCGCAAAAAAAGAATTCCTGTCCCCATAACTACAAATTTACTGCGGCACAGGACCGGAACAACGGTTCGTCACAATATATATATGTGTATATATATATATATATATATATATATATATATATATATATATATATCATACGAATAAATACACAAATCCGAACACTAGAAACAGCCGCCGATGTCATTCATTGATGAACTGTATCCTCCATTTGCGGCGGCGATGGTGTAGCGGTTAGCGTATCGGATTGCTATAGCCAAGTTTGCGGGTTCAAACCCGATCGAAGCCGTGGATTTTTAAGGGCGAAAAAATCCTTCGTACGCCTTCCTTCGGAGGGGAAGTAAAGCCGGCTAACCCATGTTAGTATATTTACTGCATGTAAAAGATCCTCAAGCCTAAATGACGCCTCTGAGCTAAATTCAAATCGCCTGTTTCGTCACCCAAGTAATACCTTCTTTCTTCCATGATTGGTGAAAGGAGTGTAACGAAATTCGCGTGGTCAGACGGAAGAGCAGGCCTCATGGCCTGAGTCTCGCCTCATAAAATAAGGCAAATTCAATTCCATTGGAGTAAAAACTAATGCAGCTCCAAGTCGATTAAATCAAATTAATTTTGTAATCAATCGACTTGGATTACTCTACAGAGAATGTTCAGAAATTTGTGATGGCAATAACAGACTTATATCAAGTGTAATTAAAAGAGTAAGTTTAAAATCTTTATTAAATGAATCAAAAATTATTAATCTCCAGATGACTAAAAACTCTCTTAAATCATTTCGATTACTTCTGATGAAGAGATTAATTATAACATTAATATGTCATATTGAAAGTATTACCATAGGAATAGCTCTTAATTCCACAAATAACTTCAATAATATGATTATCCCTAATATTTTTTCATTACCACATTAATTATTATTATATTTACTTATAAACTACTTCTTGATTCAACCAACTTCATTTATTGAACAGTTATATTTGCAAATTAAAGAACAAATTGAACCTGATAACTAACTTATTCTTATCATGTGATACTACATCTAATATCCTAAGTATCTCCATAAGTCGATTAAGAAGTTTTCTAGGACTTTTAATACTTTAATCGTCCTATTGACTAATTTCCAATTGAAGACCATTTATATGGAACTGATTAATCTATAAATTATATATCGAATTTAAAACCTCACAACTTGGAGATAAATATATAGGAAGATCATTTATATTTATTTCATTATTTTCAATTTTTTTATTTAACATTTTTTTAGGATAATTTCCCTATATTTTTACAAGATCAAGTCATTTAACATTTACACTATTCATAGCATTAACATTCTGATTAGCATTTATATTTTTAATTAAAAACAACAAATATTTGTTAATCTAGTTCCCCAAGGAACTCCTTCCATTCTCATACCTTTTGTATTTGCATTGAAACAATTATAAATAATATTCGTCCAATAACTCTCGCTGTCCGATTAGCAATCAACTTTACGATACGCAGGTCAACTTTTTTTAACACTATTAGGATACATAGGACCCATAAGATCCATAATTATGAATTCAGCCATTTTAATTAAACAAATAAAAGTATCCAAAGTTTTTTATGACAATCATTTATTCAGTAATTTCACTTTGGATACTTTTATTTGTAAACATATTTTGACAATCAAAAAAATATTCATTTACATTTTAATTAAAATTCGTATTTTTCACAAATTCTACTATTAATTCTCCAACTAGCAGTCTCTATTATTCAGTCGTATGTATATGCTGTATTAACCACATTATATTCAAGAGAAGTAAATTAGTCAACACATCAAAATCACCCATTCCATTTAGTAAACAGTCCATGGCCTATTACAGGAGTCATTGGTGCTATAACAATAGTAGCAGCATTAGTAGCATTAACATATTTCATCACTAAAAAATTATTATATCAAACGGAGTCTTAATTACCTTTCTAACAGTAATTCAATGATGAGATATCACACGGGAATGAACATATCGAGGTATACATACATCCGTTGTCAATTTAGACTTAAGATGAGGAATAATTCTGTGTATCATATCAGAAGTATTCTTCATTACATTTTTCTGAGCATTTTCCCATAGAAGTTTACTGCCCCACTATTGAAGTCCCACTATTGATGTAGGTAGAACCTGACCGCCAATATCCTCTTCTAATTTCAGCTGCCAAACTTTCCCCAGCCTCATAGAAAACAGTTATAGACAAACCATGCAAGGATTATTCTTTACAATCATTTTAGGAATATATTTCACCATTCTTCAATCATATGGTTATATTTAAGCGCAATTTACCATCGCAGATTCAGTTTATGGATAATCTTTCTTCTTAGCTGCAGGATTCCATCGACTTCATGTTATTATTGGTGCATCATCCCTTTCAGTATGGTTAATATGACATATAATATTCCATTTTTCATCTAATCACCATTTTGGATTTGAAGCGACAACATGATATTGACATCGTAGATATGGAATGGTTATTCTTATATATTTCAATTTACTGATGAAGTAGATATTTATTGAGTATATTTATAGTACATTCCACTTCCAATCAAAAGGATTGACTATCAAGATAAATAATTTTAATTACCTCCATCATCATTATATTCACCCTAATTTTGTCAATTATTTTAATGCTTTTATCACTAATTTTATCAAAAAACGTATTAGATCGAGAAAAAACTAAACCATTCGCATGTGAATTTGACCCAAAAAGATCAGCTTGTTTATCTTTCTTCATCTATTTCGATTGCATTAAAAAAGTATTGATTAATTCAATTAATCTGAATTAAGAAGCAGTTAAGTTTCGACCTGAAAGAAAGATTATTTAATGATTAATTGTTTATAAATATCAAAACATTTCCTGTATAATGAAAATATACCATTTTTATTATGAACTATATAAATTTGAAGTAACAACTAAATTTAACCGCTAAAAAGATAAGCAGGTCACTTTTGTATATCTTATTTGCTTAATTGGAAAATTAATTCAATGACATTATTAGCAATAATATTCTTCTTATTTGGCTTCAATTAACAACTTAAAGATATAATTTTATATGTATATAAATATTTATTATAATATTATTGTAATTTTATATATATATATATATATATATATATATATATATATATATATATATATATATATAAAATAATTAAAAACCCAAAAAAAAATAAATAATACTTAAAATAGTTCAACTGATATTTCTGATTTGATCCATTGTTATCTTACATAATAATATGAACATTCCTTGACCCCTGAATTCCTCTCCAAAATCAATTTCACGAGAAATCCTTAAACTCCCATTTAATCTCATCAGTAGAAATATAAGGCATAAATCACATTTAACTTAAAACGAAATAGCAATTTTCCAAACAAAATCTTCCATTATTTACTATTATATATAATTCACATCCCATTCAATCACCAAAAAAATTAACCCCAAAACCAAAATCTTCATATAAAACTGTAAACAAGTTATATTAGAAGTGTTAAATATTATGATAATAATGAACCACCGAAAACAGATTTAAATACTAATATAAATATAGAACCAATAAATACATAATTTTCATCACCTAAATATTGTAATCTCGTAAAATTAAATTCACCTACTATAACATAATACATTAAAGGAAAAATTATTATTATTATTATTATTATTATTATTATTATTATTATTATTATTAACCTGTTCATCCCTTTGTAGGGAAAAGGCCTCCTGGTTAGGTTAGGGAGGTGGGTGGGTATGGATTTTCAGGTGACGGTGATTGGTAATCTATTAAGCTAATAAAAAAAATTATTAATGTTTTCCACTGTTCACGGTTGTTTGCCACTCTACTCCACTCTACACCTGCTGCCTTGAAGTAGTCACACCATCTGGTTTCCTGCCGGCCTTGTCGTCTCCAACCCACTCGCGGGTCCCATACTGTTGTAGCATGGGTCCATCTTTGGTGCTCGAGTCTCATCAAGTGTCCACTCCATTTCCATTCAATACATATGACTTGTTTTGTCGCATCTAGAATGTCACCTTTTCTTCTAATAACGGAATTTCGTACTCTATCTTTAATAGAAATGTAGAGCATCTTTCTTTCCATCTTCCGTTGACACATTCTCAGCATATTCTTCTATTTTTACGTTAGTGATCACGTCTGGGATCTATACAACAAAACCGATAATACACAATTTAGTCCATTACTTCCCGTTTGGTGTTGATCTTTAGTTTTGTATCCAGAATGATAAAAGCTAGATCCAAAACTTCTCACATGCTAGCGATATTCTATGATTTATTTCTTTTGTTCCTCTGTGTTTAAAGGAGACGATCTACTAGGTAAGTATATTCAACATATTCTATTTGTTTTTGATCCATAACTATTTTTACTTCTTGATGATTGAAGATAACTTTTGTTTTAGAAATATTAATCGTTAGACCTGCTTTGCGGCTCGTCCTAGATAGATTCTCTAACATTTATGTCATTTCTTGTACCGATTTGTCAAAAAACTACTACATCATACCACTACATCATCTGCGAAGCGAAGATTTGTTAGCCTTCTTCCATCGATTGGAATATCGAAGTTGGTCTTCCAGTTCCAATATCCGGTTGACCTTCTAGGACACAAGTGAAGAGTTTAGGTGAGATTGGGTCTCCTTGTCTGGCTCCCCTTTCTAAGGGAAAGGTTCTCCATCAATTTCCGTTCGTATTTTTGCATTCCTTTGTTGATATATCTTATTCAACAATCGTATATATTTGCCGTGAATGCCTTGTTCTTTCAGAGGTTGAAAAACTGCTTGGTGTTCTATACAGTCAAATGCTTTCTTAAAATCTATGAAGGTCAATTGAACATCGAATTGAATTCTTTCTATACCTGGTTTACTGTTTGAAGATGATGGGCAGTAGAAAAATCCCGGTCTAATACCTGCTTGTTCTGGTGGCTGTTATCTGTCCAGAATAGTTGTTAGACTGTTGGTAATCAATTTTGAAAAAGGTTTGTAGAGGTTTGGCAGTAAATTTATCGGCCTGTAATTGTTTAGGTCGTTTCTGGGACCTTTCTTGTGAATTAAGGTAATTATGCTTACTAGCCATTGGAGATTTCTTCGTTTTCCAGAATAATGTTGAGAATTCTCATAATTTTAGGATCAATGGTTGGTAGGCCAAGTCTCAGGTGTTCATGGGTCGTCTCCAGGGTTTTTTTCTGATCTCAATTGAAGAATTGCAGACCGGACTTCGCTCATTTTGATTGGCGGAATGTCTTCTTCATTGCTGTTGATAGGCGTTTGAAATACAGTGTTACTGTTTGTTGTTCTCTTATATATTTCCCTGTAGAACAGTGTTGAATTTTCAACAATCTTCTCCCTGGGGGTGTCCATTTTCCCATCTTTGGATGCCACTCCTAACATTCAATGGCATCGAGGGTCTACTTCTCTTTTAATCAGTGACGTAGCTTCCTATAAGGCTGCAAGGCGTAGCCTACCCAAATATTTTATGAAAATCAAAAAATGCTTTTCATTTTTAAAAAATTCAACGCTTTTTAAAGTATTTATTGATAACACAGGTGTGCATGGGATATTTTTGCTGAATTACATGTTTTAAAGGTCACGGATTCCACAAATGACTTCTATTTCCGATTTCCTTCTTTGGTTTCTCGATTGAGCATCCAAGAGTACTCAAATATTGACATCCCATTTTCCGTGGAAACCTTTCTCAAAATCACGAAATCCTGGTGAAGTCTTTCACCCTATCCTTCACTACAAGCTCCCAAGTTTTCAGGAAAACAATCAATATGGGAAAGTAAGAAATGAACTTTTAAGCTCATCCTTGAGGTTCATACACTGCCAGCATGTGTTATACAATGGTTTTGAAGTCAGGGTTTGTAATATTCCCCCAAAACGTGTGCACTACATCCTTAAAAGAGTCCCACAAGAGTGCTTTGAACCATGGGACACTGTAAGAATAGCTGAGTCAAGGTTACGGTTTTATTTTTAGTATTAAATCCTTTCATATCTACCGAAAAGAAGTAGCAGTCGGTTGGATGGTTTTTCTCTTCACGCCATATAGAAGGAACACCAAAACGAAATGAGTTTTTCCCACCCTTAAATCACAAATGAACATCTTCCTCGCATCTTCTGCAAACCTTATGCACAGCCCATGTTTTATCTTGATCTCAAAGTTTTAATTTTAAATAAACTTTTTCAGAAATTCACTTGTTTCTTTGTTGAATTTTTACTATGTATTCACCACATATTTAACATAAGATGTCAGGAGAAATTACACAACGTCTGCAAGCTATGCCATATTCAGAAATAAAATAACAGTCACAGGATCGTTTGAATGCTGAATGCAAACTGAGTGTGGTATAAGATTGAGCTTAATTTTCTTGTTGAAACATGGTCTAATACAGCAAAAATTTTTTTAATTCCTTCCCAACATTATTTACATTACATTACATAATATTAATATTTACATTCGCGGAAATTTCTTCCCGTTATTGCATTTACAATAACACGTGCTTGCAATGTCCAATAAAATTATATTCATGAAGAGGATGAATTAAATGACGTATAATAAAGTTTCTCAAAAACAAAACCTTTCTATGAAAACTATCTCAAAATTATGTTTTCGGAAACGTTCAATCGCAATTTCGGCTTACTTAGGCCACATGAGCAACCCATTACCTGAAGGAGAGGTGTGCAACTCACCAATAGCAATTGGCAATAATCCATTGCTATTCAAGTACATTTTACTTTCTCGTATACGTAGTATAGAGAAATGTACGTAATGCTACGCGAAAAAACGGCGGATTTTCGGCGGAAAAAATTCATTACCGAGCTCTGGTGGCGCAAAAGGACATATAAAACCAGTTGCTAAATTAAGAGTAAAAAATCCTCTAAGACGTAGTGTAAGCCAGAATCACAGTTTTGTGGGTCCTTGATACCGAAAAAGCAGTTGGAAAGAAAACGTCAGTCCTTCTGCCCATCCGTCCGTCCGTCCGTCCGTCCGTCCGTCCGTCCGTCCGTCCGTCCGTCCGTCCGTCCGTCCGTCTGTCCGTCTGTGAACACTAGTAGCGTCTAAACCACACGTACGATCTTTTCCAAATTGAAGAATCCCGAGTCGATCCGGCTCTAGTTGAAGCTTTAATATTTTGAGAAACATTCTTTAAAATTTGGGGTTCTTTACATGAAGCCTTTCGGACATTTTCAAACTTTTCTCAAAAACGGCTGCAAATTTTTTCTTTAAATTTCTTGTAAGAATAGAGTAAAATATACTTATAAACGTTGCATAGATTTCCATCGTTAACTCTAAATTTTCGAAAATTCCAAAAGTTGAATTTTTTCGGCGTCTTCCTTAACCTACAAAATTGACGACAGAGACTTTTCCTTCAAATGAAATTTGATCCGCATAAATAGTTCTTTCAATAAGATCACGTACATTGTTTCGGAAATTTTAGTAGTTTTCGTGCAATAGTACATGTAATATTTGCAATTTTAAAAAGTTGCAAAAACAAGATTTTCTCAAAAAGACACTTAATTTTTTCTTTACATTTTTGTTAGGGTTAGGGGCAAAGAAACCTATACCATGACATAAACGCCATATTGCTCTATTCCTTTGTTTTTCCAAAAAATTTAAATATGAAATTTTTTTGGCTTGTCTCTCACGTCGTTCATATTAACATTAAAGGCAATTTCTTTACATTATTACTCGTATATTTATGAGTACATGTGGTATAAATAATGTTAAATATTGAAGTATACCAATATAGAACCGGTCTTGCTGCCCCCAAATTCCTGTAACCCGTTTCCGAATTTCTAATAAATATATGGGCGCCCGGAAATGGTTATGAGAATGAGCTCCCAAATTATGTTTAATTATAATTCCGTTGCTGACTCAGTCGACGGGTTCTATACCGAAATAATCGTAGCCGGCAGCGCTAGCCGAATTCGTTTACTACGCTCCGTGAAGTTACGAAGGTTAAGCGAATTCGAGACTCGCGGGTTCTTGGTTGGATGACCGGCCAGGAACCCCGGGATCTAACGTCGTCGAGCCCCTGGCCGAAGGGATAAAAGGCACTGACTGCGACGTGACGAGACTTGACTAGTATAGTAATTACGGATACTTATTAGTAATTAACGGAGGATTACTCCAAAGAATGCGCTCAACGCCCCTTAAGGGGCGTAAATACTTACGATTACTTAATTCGCTCCCCATACGAAGAAGCGTGGAATCTGAAATACAAAATTTTAAATATCCTACTGGATTACATATGGCGGCAAATGATAATTAGCGTTCATCAATAGAAAATAACAAATTCATTTATAGATTTTAGTAATTTCTTTTAAAATAAACAAAGTATAACATTCTTTTTAGTCATGATCTTTACTATAGTGCTGTTACCTATGAGAATCTTGGGCACTGTCCTGGTAAAGGATGTCTCCCCGTAGACTTCAGCAATGGGCCTCGTCCAATCTTCTTTCTTGCTACCGACCACATCGGTATCTTGTCGTTTCTTCTCATAAACCACTATGTACACTGTTTATCCATTGGCTTTCCATCCCCATTCACCTGCTTGAACTGCTACAAGTTCTAATACTCCTTATTGTTCATTCCCTAAGAAAACTCTTAAGTGCTGTTAAAATATTAGCATATAAGTTCACCAAGTTACGTCCATGTAAATTATATGAGCCTCGGACCCGGGGTCCTATAATCGGAGACTAAGTTCGATTATCATTGTCCGCTTAATAAAAAAAGTCCCACTTTTGGCATTCACTGTTCACTTCGTATAAAACAATTTCTGAGTTCTATCTTTTGAATACTAACAACGACAAATCACTACGTCCGAACTCGCGTAAATTTTTTATGTTTAAATAAACTGCTATGTTTCTAGCACCCTGATCCGATCGCTATCGTGTGAAAGCTCCAAAGAATATTTTTGAATCCTACTTCAACATGTCAACTTTCTTCATATTTTACTCTCTTGTTTTTAAAACAAAATTATGCGATCTACCTCGGGGCTCATCTACGTAATTATTTTTTACCAATAACTCACTTTTTCACATTCCCATGACACTTCCGGTATATTAGAATGGAATTTCTCATTCGTGTCTCTTAAGTTTGTTTATCTTTCTTTGTAGGCGAAACCACGGATGCTACTTATCATCCGCTTTTGAATTAATGGGCATTGTTTATATGTTGCACTCCGGTATCATGGCAACCAGCGTCTTTTAGCTAATAAATTGCTATTTTTAATGAAATTCGCTGAATTTCATATTGGTGAGAATCTGGTATGTCACAATATAGTTTTTCGAAAACTCAACCGTTTTCTGTACAAATTAACTCAAAATTCCGCATATTTAGAAACGCTGAAACGCAATTTTCTCAAAAATGGTTCCAAATTTTTTCTTTAAAAATTTTCTGATAGTTCTATGTGCGCTGTTTAATATGACGTAAAGTTCATTTTGGTGTATTCATTTGTTTTTTCAACAATTACACAAATGTAATTTTTTTTAAATACCTCTCACTCCGTAAATGTGTACATTTTCATTAATTTGTATGCATTATTACAATTATGAGTGGATGTGCTTCAAAGAATTTGAAAAGAACTTTTTAGAAAACTCAACAGATTCAAAAAATAATTTCAATTTCGCATTTAAAGGAATGCTTAATCGCCATTTTCTTAAAAATCGCTTCGAATTTCTTAATGAAAGTTTCTATTTGAGGCGAGTTCATATTCTTCTTTAATGTTTTTGAAGTTCTTGTAATATTTCGGTAGTGTTACTAGAAAAGCAAAAAGTTGATAAAATGTCAAAAAATGTATTGTGGGCGACTATAGATGGCAGCTGGCCAGAGAATAGAGCAAAGTCTTAATGCCAGAAACCACCAAGGAAATAAGAAAACTATACTATGAAAAAGTCTGTGCCATTCTATAGCACCTCTAATTACTTTCTCGTATACATACGTATATACGGGAGTATTATACGAAGTACAGAGAGTTATGTAATGCTGGGGAAAATCGATTTTCAGTTTTCAACGGAAATACGTCATAATGCTCTTGTCTTTTGGTTTTTCAATAATTACAAAAATGTAATTTTTTTGACTGGTCTCTCGTCTCGGTAATACTGACTTTACAGGCGATTTCTTCACAGTAATATATTTATGAGTACAGTTGCTTTAAATAGTGTCAAATAAAGTTTCTCAAAAGGTTTTTTAAATAACCTCAAAATTCCGCATTTTCAGAAACATTCAAACGCCATCAAAAATGGCTCCAAATTTTTTCTTCAAACTGTTGTAAGGGATGGTAGGCCCTGGCACTGTTTAATATGATGTAAGTTTCATTTCGGTACTCTTTCGTCTTTTTAGAAAATTACACAAATGCTTTTTTTTTTTTTTTAACATCTCTTACATCGCTAGTACACACATTTTAATGGATTAGTACACATTATTGCATGTGAGTGGAAATACTTCAAATGACTTCAACTAACGGTTTAGGAACATTCAATAAATTCTTGTAAAAAGGAAATTCAAATTTCTCATTTACAGTTATGCTTAGTGGCCATTTTCTTAAAAACGTCTCCAAATTTGTCATTGAAAATTGCTATTTAGGACAGGGTTTTAGCCTTCTTTAATATTCTTAAATTAATATTTGGTTTCTGCTATTTGGAAATCGAGCAGATGAGAAAATTTCAAAAAAATGTAATTTGGATGGCGGTAGATGCCAGCAGGCAAGAAGGACGGGCAAGACTGTACAGTACCAATGCACAAAAAAGAAAATTTGAAAACTTTCTTATGAGAAAGTCTGTGGCATTCTTTAGTATATTTAGTTCGTATTACAGCACCAACTCCACCAAGAGCTCCGCGGACCATTGGCTCTTCCTCTCTCAGCCGAATCGCACCTGAGGGGCGCATGCGCAGTTCGCAGGCACGCGCCTCACGGACGAGCGCTCCCGTCGCGACGCGCCCCCTCCCGTGCGCGCGCAGGGGACCGCGCATTCCTCGGTGACACGACTCCGAGGGACGCACTCCTCTCCCCATCCTCACCCACAGCTCCCTTGGCCTCCCCCACTCCTTCTATCACCTCTCCTCCTCTGCTGCTTCCGCCGCCGCCGGGAAATATCATGACGTCAACGCGCGCTATTTACGGGCGGGCGCGCGTGCCTTTGCGCCTGCCGCGCGGCCACGCACGCGTGCACCCGCCGCCGCCCTTCCCCGCTGCACCGCCGTCGCCTGGACGCACTCGTGCGAAGTGGGCCCAGCGCCGGACATGGAAGAAGAAAAGGGTAACCTCGAAATATGTCGCTTTCTGGAGGAAGAAGGTGAAAATTAATTAGATAAATCTGTTGATTACGAGTTAAAAATTATTATGTTCTCGTTACGTTATATATTGTAATATCTCGTTATAAATTCTAAGACACCCACCTACTACCTTCCACACGTGATGTGAGGGCGTGATAGAATGAATGCTCGTGAAGCGAGCTTAAAATTCTCAGGAAGCAGCATATTTTTGGTATGAGAAAGATCTGAACCCTTGACACAATGAATCAGATAAAATACGAATAAAAATGAGCATATATTCAATGAATAAAATTACAGTAACGCAATTTTATCTCAGGATAAGGCACTTTAAGTAGTTGGTCACTGAAAAAAAAAACAAAAAAAAAATAAAAAAAAAACAAGGCAAAACAAAAAATAGGCGTTACCTCGACTGCCTGAACACACTTTCACCAACTACAATTCACAATTTGCTCATTCCTCTTTCTGAATTTTAATCTACCAAATTATTTTACTATTTTTAGCCTCTAGTTTTTCCGTGCACGGCATTTAAAATGAATTTTACATTTGTTTTAAGGAATCCCGTTCACAGGTGCTAGCCTTGGGCGTCGCACTCACTATAACACTGAACTTTAAAGAGAGAAAAAAACAATAAAACGTAACATACACGTTACTTAAATCTGACCCCTTTACATAACACAGAAAGCAATTACTTTTAAAAAAAGTTTTGACTTTTCTAGATAACATCAACTATACAGCATGTGAAAATCATGAATTATTTAAGTAAAGTGGAAAAGGTATGGCCTCTTTGAATGAATTTAATGACACGTGCAGTAAATGACCTTGAAACTGCCACTCACATCGTTCGGGATACTTCTCCCACCTATTCTGGACTTTTCACCCACTTTTAACACGAATTGTCGTGTATTTTACGGCTATTCTCTTTCCCCAACTGATCGCCGCATAAAAGTTACCAGTTCCTTTACCTCAAAAGCTCCGCATCGCTCGCCTGTAGATAACCTTGGGGATTTTTCTGCCGCTCACAGCCCCGCGTCGCCACTCTTCTCCGCTTGCTGTTCCACGACGTTACAAGTTTCCTTCCTTCGAACACTGGACTCTGCTACGCCTACAATTTCCACACCCTTCTCCCGTTCTCCAGACTCGTACGATTCTCGTTTCAGTCCAAATCTTTCTCGCCTACGCTTCTCGCGTCCTTCTCCTGCCGCGCCTCGTACAAGTTCGTTCGCGCTTCCAGCATCGAATAATTAATGTTGCTGAAGTTATGCTTTAAATGCTCGGCCTACCTACCACAGTTTGGGCGTGTGTGGTCTCAGCGTGCAATATGAGATGCTGGATATAGTTTATGTCCTTCTGCGCGAATTTTACAAATTTGAAATTACTTCGAAGTCAAACAGTCACTCCGCTTGCTCTCTCAAAATATTGTGAATGCGAAGAATGTTTGGGCACTCCACTTCCTAATTACATCACATTCGAAGATACGCTTCACAAGCTAACTTTTAACTACAAAGTTAAAATAAACTCCTATGCTATCGAGTTACAATCGCCTTCCGAACTCAGTCTAGTCATCGTCGCTGCTGCAATGAAAGAGCTCAGTCTAGTCGCCGTCGCTGCAATCATAGAGGGCTCCTCCGAGGCCGCGATACTTATGGTACTCGCGCCTGGGGAGATTTTGGAGGGGTGAAAATTCTCCTTTCTTCGTGACCTCCCGGAAAAACATAATTCACTAGTTCGGGCGTCAGAGTTCGAAAAGCTGTGGGTAGATGTCGCGTTTACAAGCCAATCGTTCCGCCGCGTACCCTACTCCTCCTCTCTGTTCGTGGGCTTCTTTTCGTAGCTGATGGTGGCGTTATGGGGTTGTCTAATCCCGTGACGTCAATATATATATATATATATATATATATATATATATATTGACGTATTGTTACCATATAGTAACACTGTAATACTATATGGTAACAATACAGCATACGGTGGTAATAACAAATAATCGTAATAATATGTTGTACAAAATTGTGGTTCTTTTTTTCTTTCATATTACATTTTAATCGTATTACATTTTACATTTTATTCCAGAGAAAACCTAATTGAGCTCATTTCAATTATTATTATTGAATCTAAATGACGCGAACTCGTGGCTCGTTGCAAAGGCTGAACTCGTGGCTCATTGCAAAGTCGCAAGCCTTTCACCACTGAGATCCCGGTTCGATTCCCGTCGAATCTAATGTGAAATTTGTTCCAACAAAACGAGTTCTGCTGCTTCACAAGGGCTAGTCCAATCCCTGTGAAGTGTCCTAAACCCTACCCCTATTCTTATTCCTTCCTAATTCTGGCCGCTGCACAGTGGTTGATTTCCAGAATCTAGCGGTATTTAAATCGAAAATGCATATGCTCAAAACGAATGAAAGTCCCCATGAATGGGTTCCTTATAGTCTTGCCTAAACTGTAATAACCACCATAAGTGCAACATTAATTTCTCAGAAGAATGGGGGGGTGCAACATTAATTTCTCAGAAGTTCGGGGAGCGCTTCCGAACCCCGCGCGCAGGCGTGCCTCAGTCCTGCTTTGACGCGCTTGGTGTTACTGCCTACTGACGTCGCGTTCTTAAGGAAACTTTGAATGTTGAATATGAGCGAGAATCTGGAAGGTATGTTCTTTAAAACGCACTAATTTTTACTAGAAAATTTTACATTTTTGGTAGTATTTTTATGCAAAAGTTTCACCATGTTTTTGAAACTGGTTTCTTAAGTAATCAGAAATTTAAACAGAGATATCTTGAGTTGCCAGCAATTGCCAAGAATGCTCTTTGCATGAAAGTATTCCCTGAACCTTGTGCAACAAAATGGTGAAAAACATTTCTGCCCGAATTTGCCCCATTTCGAAAAAATCGATTTTTTTCAGATGCTTGTACAGCCACTCGACGGGAGCTTTTCGAACTCTTGCGTCAGGGTGAACTCTCTCGTGCAACAGATTTACGGAATAGGGAAATGCTAATGGAGTATGTTTCCCATAAAGTTCTTGGAAGTATTCCAGATGTAGTATTAAGTGAAAAGATACGGACCCTGACCTGCCAAATTACTGAAAAACGGAAGGTTTGCAATAGAATGGTAGACAGGTTTGCGGCAAAGAACTCAGCGTGGGTGGACGAAGCAATAGTGTGTGCCAAGGAAGAAGGGCAGGAAACGACAAAAGGTAGGCCTGAAAAAGTATTTGCATCGTGTTCGAAGAGAACCAAAAGGCGAAAAGTACAACCACTCGTTGTGGAACATTGTGCAGAAGAATTAGCCGTGGCAGCTCAAGTTAGTTTTATGTCACAAGGCAGTAAGGATGGAGTGGAAGTGATCGAAGGAGCTGTAGATAGTACTCCTGGAAGTGGCACCACGAATGATGGGAACATTGCTCGGCGATTTTTCCAAAATCCGGAGCAGTCTTCTAACATCACTAGGATTGATGAAAGCCTCATTCGCCGCTTCTCCGTTGTTTTACATGCATTGAGGAGTGGGTATGATGTGAATTCAGAGGCTTTCAGAAAATACTCAACTGAAACAGCAGAATTGTTCATCAGCTTACACGGATGGTATTTCATGCCTGAAACGGTGCATAAAATATTAATTCATGGCGCTGATGTCATTAATGAAATGTTTGTCCCAATTGGACAACTGTCTGAAGACGCGCAGGAAGCCCGGCACAAAGAAATACTCGAAAATCATCAAGGATACGTGGCAATGAAGATCTGCTTCATTTCCTATTGATTTCTTCCGACCCAGTTATAACAAGTATCCGGCCACTACCAACTAAGACAACTGAACAGCTACCGAAGGAAGTTCTGGAGTTGTTACATGTTCCTAGAGCTGGTGTTCCACGTGAAGGCGGAAGAGCAGATTCAGAGAGCGACTAATGCCAACTATTGTAAGTTCTTAATTTTTTATAATTATTTTAATTACTCAATTAAGTATGAGTACTAATCACTATATTACATTTTAAGTTAGTGTCTCATGAACGTTTAGTAGGCAATTACATGCACAACTTTTTAAGTAGTTTCCACATTGATAATTTGGTAAACCTTATCAAGCCTCTAAAAAATGTATTTATTATTATACTATTTCACTACATTGTAATATAATAGAAAACAGCACAAGGAATAATTCTGACCATTTTCAACACCGTCGGCTTTACCGTTCACTTGGAAATATTTTAATACTGCTAAATCAAGGAAATCAACCACTGTGCGCTGGGTAGTGACGCAGGAGCGCGCGGTAGGAGGCGCATACGCGGAGATGCTACCTGGCGGTCCTCTTGACAACCGACTATGACGAGACGCGACAGACAATGTTAACGGAGGATTACTCCATAAAAACAAGCGCAGTAATGGGAGGATTACTCCCAGAAGCGCAAAGCGCTCAACGCCCCCCAAGGGGCTTGGAGACGCGTTGCGTCGAAGTAGACGCGATGGCCTTATTAGATATTCACACCGCCTAAAATGAAGTGCAGGAAATTCGAATTTCAAGCCGCGAGAGTTAACAGACAAACGTACGGACGGATATTTAGTCATCAATCGATATTTCGATAACAAGGACCTACAAAACCTGAATTATATCTACACAATGTGTTTGAAGTAATTTGCTATATATAAGGACAGGATATATCCACTTTCGT
This sequence comes from Teleogryllus oceanicus, assembly GCA_964035755.1. Lineage (NCBI taxonomy): Eukaryota > Metazoa > Arthropoda > Insecta > Orthoptera > Gryllidae > Teleogryllus > Teleogryllus oceanicus. The sequence goes on from CAXIVR010000004.1 coordinate 800,825, forward strand.
TACCAGGACCCGGCAATAAGAGTTTTTCTGCCAAATTTCTAATTTTCCCTCCCGCAGCATTACAACGCTTTTTCTGTACTATGTATACGGTACAGAGAAAGTAAAAATTGAACGTATGCCTATACCCTCAAAATTAATATAAAAATGGAATGAGGATAATCGTAATTCGTCAAATTTGTTCGATTTTCTCTGCAAGTAAAGATAAGGAGTAAAATTGATATCTCTTTAAGTATGTTAACTTTAATATTTTTTCTTCCTTTTAATCAGGACATGAACGCTCTGCTGAACAATGAATAATGATACTATTTAGAAACATTATCATTATAATTTCCTCGTTTGGAATATGACTCGTTTACTGACAGTCTGGAGGAGAATTCTTGCGGCCATGTGTTCTGATTTGTAATATGTCGTGGTTTCTCCGAGAAATACCAGGGAAACGCCTTAGCAGAATGCCTTAGCCGAACGAGCCACGGATCGCTTGCGATCTTTCTTCCTGTTTCTTGTCCTATTCTCACCCTTTACTTGGACATACTTACACTACACTACCACACATGTCGGGAGGCCAGTCAGGAGCTTATCCCGGCTGGAGCGGTGTTCACTCCGGGTGTGGTATGGGGGGCGGGGTGGACTCTGCAAACTGGCATGTAGGTTGGCGCTGAAACTCACGTTCCAGAGTAGGAGAAACAACCACCGGGATAAAAACAAACAATACAATACTTACGGGACTAATTACCAAAATAGTTGACGCACCCGGAAGTACTGAATACTCACTCACGAGCTGCGCTCGTGAATATAAGTTGTTGTATAAGAAACAACGACTCGTAAAGGCCTGAGTTCGGCCCACTGTTCGCTGTAGTCCGGAGGCGAGCGGCCGTGTGGATCCCGGGAGTCTTTCCGTTCGCTTTGCGGGAAACGGAGACGACCGACCCGGAACTCTGCAGGGCAGAAATAGCTGCGTTATGTCTCTTGTGATGAATCGCAATGATTTTCCGGTTGAAGGTTTTGTGCTCTTCAACAATAAATTGAAGGACTATGAGTGTTGTAGCTGATCTACCTCAACTTTTGTGGCGACACACCAGGTTTTTGTGTGAATTTTACTGTTTCATGAATTCTCATAACTGAAGGAATAAAATATTGTCATGGATAATGGGACTATTCTCTTTACTTCCTTATCGCGTTGTTCATGCCGAGAACTAAGTCTTAGAAAGAAATTCGAAGAAGGCGAGAAAAGGCATCGAACACTGGCGAAAATGACCACAATTATAAAATCCAGGGGAAAAACAACAACCAGATGTAGGAAAGTTTTCATTTGTGAATAGAACGATACGAGATTGGAATAGCTTACCTGCAGCACTATTTCTACATTCTTCGTTTACTAAATTAAAAAATAATTATGTTGTAAAGTGATGTCATTTAAAACTGATATTTAAAAATGCAAATAAATAATTTAGTCGCCTTTGGCAATATTGTACAAGAAACTATTATGAGTATTGATAGAAGAAAAGTATAAGAATCTATAGTACAGAGGAAAGTACCCAACCGTGGCACCAATTTTGTTTTCAAGTATTTTTAAATCCAATTTTCTGTACAATTAAATCAAAATATATGCAATACATACCTTAGTTAATAAATGTCTTCTTATAATCTTCTTAAAATTATTTCCCAAGTAGTTTAAGAGTAAAATAATGTTTTCGTAAACATTCCATTCTGTGGATATTTAAAAAGGTCTCCTAATGTGAGCCCCCGCGAAAGTTTTAAGAAATGCTTAACAACAAATTAAAAAGTTGCAAATAGATGGAATTCAGTATAATTTTACAAAAACTCACATATAAGCATCTTTTTTCGTCCCCACACATTCTACATGAGTCCAGGCACATAACCCATAGTTCTCCTAAGGCCCTCTAAAAATTGTGCATGCCAAAACAAGCAATCCGCATTATATTTACCTGAGAGGGAAGATATCCCTGGTAGTACTTCCAATTCGGAAGAGCCAGCGGACATGTTTGATTCCCCGCCGGAGGTGGAATCTTTCTTTTGCTTTTTGTTTGACATCAGAATTCTCTTAAATTTCTGTCTTTTCGAGTTCTCTAGGATTAAATTCTGAAATTCTCTCTTGATTTCTTTCTTCTTCCTGGCCTCTCGAACTGATAGACTTCAGAGTATGCTCTTGCTTTTTATTAACCTCCTAAAGTGTAAGGAGTGCCAAAAGCCCTAATTGGTTTTTATTTTACAAAACGATAAATTGGGGACCCACGTTAGGAAACTTTGGTGACTTGGGTTAGGCACCAGCATGTTTATATTCCAAACGAAAATAACATTTTTTTCAAATTACATTACATCAATAGCTTCTAATGGCCCCTTCAAAATAATGTAATGGCAAGAAGACTTACCCATAAAGTATAGAAATCAGTAAACTGAGAATAAGCACTTGAAAAAAATTGGCTTTTCACTGTTCGCATTAATAGCCGACTGTACGGTAACAAGTAAAGATGAGGACACTACCACTTGACTGGGCTGCGGCCTTACAAAGAACTACAATTTTAGTGCGTTTCCAAAAGGCAACATCACTCTACAGAGTTGTAAAACAAGGGGTTCGCAGTAGGAACCGAACCTGGATTTAGGTACTTTCCTCTATTATTTTCTATTATTTGTAAAGTAAGTATTTAAATAATCATGCTATTTACTTTTAACATTCTTTTCATTGCATCAAAACTGAAGTACCCTTGTATTATTATTATAATCATCGTGTATTACAATTGCATTACCTTGAGAATATTGTTTTAAGATTATTGCATTTGTAACTTGCCATCGGACAACAGTCTACTTGCAAGCAAATCAAATTATTATTATTATTATTATTATTATTATTATTATTATTGTTGTTGTTGTTGTTTTTATTTTCTCATCTTATTGGCACATTTGAATGAATTGCACAGATATACAGAATCAAAGCACAATACATCTATTTTTTAAAAGGAATTTATAATACATTGTTTCCCATGAATTTCCGTTATTATTATTATTATCATTATTATTATTATTATTTATTATTATTATTATTATTATTATTATTTTCATAACGAGTGTATCGAATGAGAACATTTTTGGCGATATGTTAAATGTTGCAGTGTTCTTCAAGTGGGAATAAGGAATGCTCGGTATAGCAAACCTTTTCCTCCTTGTAGTGTTATTATTTAACAAATACTCTGATGTTTAAAAAAGTACATAATATCATATAAAGATCTACAATTAAACGAATTTATGGAGAATATATCCAAGCCCTAAGAAAATACATTGATACGCGGGTTGGTAAGTTGGGAAATTACTTAAAATTTCCAGCAGCAAGGATGCACGCCGAAAATTGGATGTGTGTGGGATGTCGCTGAAGAAAAGTTAAAAGGGATCTATTTATTCCCTCTTCAGAAAATACAAAACTCCGAAAACATTATTTATGGTCGTTAAGAATTAAATCGCGGTTATTAATGAAATAAGGTATGTATACATTCAAATACAACATTCACAATAAATCACTATTCACACTAGCAGATATTGATCATGGTGACTAAGATGGGGTGTTTCTTTTGCTGTTGCTGATATGCCTTGAATTCTTTCAATGTTTCATTGTGAGAATATTTCATTTTGTGTTCGTGTTGCAACAAAGCAACCTTTGTAATCTGCAGGATGATTACTATCACATAAAACGCACAAGGCCTTTGTTGTCTGTCCTTGGTACACTGTAATGTAGGTGATCACCTGTACATTTAACACAGCGAGGCGGGAGATGACAGTAGCTACTCGTGTGATGGAAATCTTGGCAACGTTTGCATTGAACAACTTCTCTCTTCACTCGTGGAGGTTCAAATCTTATTTTGCAATTTAGTAGAAATTCTGTTTTGTGTATTTCTTTGTTGTTTGCACTAGGATCTAGATCTACGAAGAACGTTGACGTGTGTTATTTTGTGTTTAGCATTGAAAATTTGACGCACACTGTGTCCTAATGTAGATAATTATTTCTTGGGGCAGTTTGTATCAGTTGTTGGATGCATATTTCTTAATACTACTCTAAAAGTTCTATTTTTCTTCATCTGATATGTGTAAAATGTCACGTCGTTAATTTTGAACTTCGGTTCTAGAGCTCTGTAGAGTCCCCTAGAGCCCTGTAGCTAACAGAGATATTTTTTTAAAGAACCTTGAAGATTAAAGGTTTGTAACTTAATTTATGTATTCATTTCTTTTTTATAGTTTTATGAAATGAAGAGGTTTTAGAAAAACGAATACGTCTTAAGTAGTATATAATTATCATGTTTGCTGATTTCACATTGATTAAGGTTTTAATGTGAGAAAAGTCTACAGAACGAGGTCTTTCCCATTGTGAGCGCATGTACATCTTTATTCTCCACATGTTCCATCACATGTTTTCAGATTGAACATGTAAGCCATGAGCTCGATATTATTTCATTCTACAAATAGATTCTAGAAAATATACTAACGCGAGCATACCAGGTGTCAGCAAAAATACTGGCATGCATATATTCGCCGATACAACATTTTAAGTGGAGCTCTTTACGACATCCTACTGTGTTTCCATAAATTTCACACGCAGGGTGATCTGCTTACAAATTTGTCACGCAACTCACGAATTTTTCAACACACCCGAGAACAGCATGCATATACAATGGGCACGACTTATCCACGGATCATCGCGGGTAGTCACAGCGTAACGATTGGTAAACACATCAAAACTATAGTGACGTTGCTAGGGAATCAAGGGAGCACTTTATTAGGACGGTACAAAACAATGAAAAAATATAGGGATGGATTTTTCTGTAACGCTCTTTTACAATGGGGAAAACATTCCCTATCCGTTCATGAATTCATTAAATAATTTCTGCTCTTGAGTTTCCTACGAAGCAGGAAAGATTTAGATTCCTTTCTTTCTTAGATTCAACGGACGTTTGAGAGATTCAGCAAGACCTAATTGCATTATGTTGTTAGGCTCTTTAATAAATAAAGTTCAAACAGGTTGAATTTTGTATTTTTTAAACAACAAATTTCATATTGGGTTTCAGAACGTGGCCTAAACAACATCAAAACATTAGAAATTGCTAAAAAAAGAAATGTTATCTTTTCCAGTTTTTCATAGGAAACATAACTGATGGATTGCGATCGCTATTACTGCCACATATTACTATTTTATTCCAAAGAATACAAAACACGAATAAAATTATTTAATTTGAAGGCAAGTGAAATTTTAATTTGGGAAGGTTTTAAGAATTATTACTACTATTTTATTGACATGCTGAATTACAAATGATAGAAAGAAAAATAACATATTGCATAATAGACAGTAACATTACTTTTAACATATTTTCCCCTATTGCACATAATTGAATTTTCTTGTGCACATTAGAAGCAAAGGAGGTACAAAATAAAACAAAAACGAGAATGATAATGCTAATGAGAAATTCATCATAATGAAATTGGAGTTAAATTGCTGAATGAGATCACAAATTCATTTAATTTTTAGTAACATTTATTACGTTTAATTTTTATTTTTTTTATTTTAGGGCTTCTATCCAGCCAACAGCCGGTTGCCCTTTACATCCCGACGGGACGCATATTCGACCATACATTAGACCAACACAATTGCGGGCTCCTGTGATCTGGGGTCAGCAGAACGCGAGGCCCTCCGCGATAACACATACAAAGACAAGGGACAAACAACCATGCCCAAGGCGGGACTCGAACCCACGACCCTTCGGACCGAAGCGCTGAGTCGGTACTCACTCTTAGCCACCTCGGCCATCCAGGTCGGCACGTTTAATTATAAGGAACTATAATACATAACAATATCGCAAATATATTTCGGGAATCAAGAATACGTGCCCGACTACAATTTGCAAACCATATCCGTATGCGTGGCAACGCTGCTGTGCTGAAACCCTCTCGCGCGCCCGCCGATCGGCAGATGGAGTCTCCTCCTCCCCCGCGCGGTGTTTGGCCAAAGAGTAAACACGGACCGCACCGCGCCGAGTGCAACTGGCGAACGAACAGCACCGCGTAGGCAGAAAGCGAGGAGCCGTTCCGGACGGTGCGAGCCACCTACCACGCTGATGCGAATGGTGTGGACGAACGCGGAATGACACTGTATTTATCCGCTGTCCGGGGATTGTTCAATCGATCGAAAAATCACGTCGTCGTTCGCGCGCTGAAAAAGTACTCAGCTGCACGCTTCGATTTGTTATGAGAATTTTGACGCAAATCGAATCTCGTAGAAGTAACAGTGTACGCAATCCAGCTGATGAGCAAGCACGCTAACGCGAAGCGCAGATGCGAAATGTGATGAAATTTGAGGCTTGATAGACAACTTACAAGACTGAATTTAATGCAGTATTTTCCCAATATCTGTCAAGCATTGCCCGTTAGCGATATATGTATTAATTCATAAGTTATAAACTGTCTTTTATGGTTGGCATGTATATGGTTCTGGGGTGAAAACCCATAGGAAGCGCACCATAATGTTTTTAAAATAACCATCCATATCCTACATGGCAAGTCAGTATCATACAATTGACTACAGGTACCAACCTAAACTTAGTGACTAGTTGAATACACTGGGTAGTGATTTAAGGTTGAATTAAAATATACAAGATACGAGGTTACTAAACATTTTGAAGTCTCACAAATTTATAATGCCACAGTGAAATATAATATCTTAAAAGAATTGTAAGAAAAATGAAAATAAAAATAATATGAAATAATGCAAAAATCACCACCAAGCATGTTAAAGGAGTAAATTGTTATGATATTTTATTTAATATTTAATTTTTATTATTTCGAATTAGTTATATAATTTTGTTGCAATTTGAGAACTTTAAATTAATTTAATTTTGACTCAAAATAATCGTTAAAAAATTGTTTTTAACCACACTGTATTTTCAGATCTATTACAATCTGAAGAGGATCTCACAGAGACCGAAAAGTCACTTAATAAAAATTAAAATTATGACTGGAAATATGGTTTAATTCATAATGATGCCTTTTGACTTTGTAAAATCATTTTATTTTATATTAGGATCAAAATGAAATAAATTTGTTTGGATGGTGAGAGAGGAACCGTGAGAATGGACACGATTATAATTGGTTACTTGCCACTTATCTGGCTTTGAATTTCACAGTTTCACATAAGAGATACATTTAAGTAAAACCATTACACTCTATCTCTTATTTAAAAATACTTTTGTATTAACATTTAATTTCCTTTAACACAAATGAAGAGTGAATATCATGTAAAATTTAAACTCATGGTTCCAGTTTTCAGTTTTTATCTGGTAATATATCAGGGGGTTTCGATTGTGATATATATTGTGTGAACTTTACCGCATAAAACGGCCATTGTAATTCACTAGGTGACCTAAATTAAAGAATATTTAATTAGTGTCAAAACTTATTTGTGTTCTTATTTGAGTAAATTGACGTTCAATTAAATTAATTGCTACTTCATTGTAATGCTAAATTCGCTACCGCTTACCGTTAACGACATCTTACAGTGCAGTGTGTTCCTTATTTACATAAATACGTGCAAGATGGTGACGAAACTTGAAAGTCACTGGTGACCACCTGGGGCGAAGAGGTTCTCTGAGGAGACGCAATTACGATTCTAAAGTGTCCGCTGTTATGACGAAAAGAGGTACATTCGCGAGAGCCGTGTTTATTGCCGTCATTAGCGATTCGATTCTGTCATCTTTATTGCGAAAACACGGCGCAGACACTACACAGTCTCTGGGTCGTTGAGGCCGTCTGCGGCAGATTCAGTGGAAGAGACAGTCGATATTAACTGGTGAGTTGATGAAAATTATGGATACTAATGAAAGAAAAATTTTCTTTATGAAGGGGGTATTGACAAAAATTATAGATAGGGTAACGATGTCATTGAATAATCGCAGCGTAAATACGTGAAATAAAAGGAGATTCAAATGTGTCAAGATCAAGAGCAAAGAAAGATGTGCTGGAAGTACAACAAAGTATCTCAGTGAGAAAAGTAAAATCTTGATGGTAACAGAGACGTTATAGTAGCAGAATCAATCAGAATTACTTTTGAATATTACTGAAATTTGTGTTTCCTGATTGAATTAAAACTTCCAGATTGGTTTAGGATTGCACAAAAATCGTCGAAACGCTAAAGAGGGGGGGGGGTGTTTAGGTAAGGTTACACATAGCGGTAGGGGTGTTAAAGTAGTGTGACGTACACTGCTATTTATTTTTTTCAACTTTTCTTAAATAATCTCTTTCTGACTTCTCTTGAGACATGAAAATATTTAAATAATAAAATTCAAAAAATTTAAATAAATTAACAAGTTAAGCTGCTTATGATGTAACAGTCGCTGGGCTGTAACAATAGAACTATTTTTTTCAGCTATAGTATATTGATCTAATCAGTTACATTAAAACGAAAGTACCTTAAAGTATGTCTAAACCGGAACCTGTATAAGCCGGATACCTGCCTTAACCAGAAAATTTCTCCGGCCCGTGAAGTTAAACGGAATTTTACACAGCATAAAACGAAATCTCTCCAACGCGGAAATAGAACGGTTTTTCATGCCCTGCAGGGACAAAGTCTTTATAAAACGGAATTCTTGTGAATTTAACGCAATTGTCAGAGAGACGCGAGATGTTATTACGGAGGGGAAAACGGAGGGACAAACTGTCGGATGAAGGGATAAAGGGGGACAGATAGACGGAGGAATGGAAGGATAGATTGGGATAGATATAAGTAGAAAGAGATAAGGGTAGATGGAGAGAGAGAAGGAGAGAGAGAAGGACAGAGAGAAAGATTTATCTTCTCGGTTATTATTCTCGCATTAATACATATTTACATACATTGTAATAGATGTAAATATTGAGATATACAAGATTTCTCTACATTAAAATCTGGCAAAGATCTTAGCGTCCGGCTTGCTGGGTCAATGGGTCACGATATATTATAATCCTTATTACCTTTATAATGGATTATAGGATCCGCAGACTATACACCGCAGCTGGGAATCTGAAATAGAATGATTCTATTCCTAGTTCTTTACTGTTTGGATTGATTAAATGAAAGATCACTTTCTTTTCTAAAGAACAAAATTTAACAAAGTTTATTGTTACCTTTTTAGCAAACAATTTAGTGAATTTAATAAAATGATTTGATGTTATGCCTTTGATCAAGATATCTTTGAATTTACAATTTTATACCCCGGTTAACTTATCTATTCTTCGTTGATGTCCCTCGTAGACTTCTCAGTCGAAATATCTTGCGAGCTTGCCGTAGTCCAAAGTTCCAAGAAATCCTCTTCTGCCCCTATCCAAGCTGGTCTCAAACTATCAAAATTATCAGTCCCGATTACGTCCTATGACATAGTCCCGAACTCGATTACCACTCCCGACAAAGTTCCAATTTTGCATCAATATTACTTCCACATGCAATATCTGCAATATCATTTACTGTCCTTAACATTTCGTCGACCCTTTTTTCCCAAACCCCGGTCAGAATGAAATCTTCCTGCATGATTCACCCTCGAAGACTTCGTATTAAACTACCTTCCTCTTTTTTCATAACATTTGACCGTCCTTCTCTCACCCAGCCAATCCATACGTTCGTTATATTTTGGTGTAGCTGACCTTTCGATCGTCTAAACTTCTTCGCCCAATCCCAAATTTTCTACTTTCGGCATCCAGCCACCTCTTAATGCATTTACAAAAAACAAAAACTACATTGTTTATTCACGGTCGTTGCTAAGCCCTTGCTCTCGTGATATTTCTTAATGCATGTTCCACCATATAGTCTACAAATAAATGTTAGTTTATTTTCATGTGACATATCGGTATGTCACAATATAGATGTAAATCTATTACTCTCATCAGTATATTTTGTTGTAAATGAAATTTTGCAATTTCGGTTTTGGGGCTCAAATGAGTATTTTTGAACAGTAATCGAAGTAGGGTGCAATTATGGATTGACACATCAATATCTTGTGTAGTCTTGCATAAGAGGCAACGCAAACAATTACATCTTATTTATGACCTAATTCTGTTGAAAATATTAATATTTTTGTTGTTTTCTTTACTATAAAATCATAAAAATTTAATTTACTATCAATAATTACTCCTAAATATTTCATTTTGTACTGTTTTTGTATTTCCCTTAAGTCGGTGGTGAATTCTTGAGTTTCTCGTACTTCTGCATTTCTTCCACAACGTAAAATAATAAATAGTCTTTTGAAATTCATTGTTAATTTGTTTTTCCGTAACCATTCTTGCGTTTTAATAAATATATTCTGCAGTTTATATTCAGTTTCCACTTCATTTTTTCCTAATACATACAATAAAGTATCAACAGCCAATAATTGAATTTTACAATAATTTTCAAAGAGGTTTATCATTTACTTGATTAAGACAATAGAACGGAACGGGGGAGGGACGGACAGACAAAGGACACACTGAGGGACGGTCGGACAGACTGACAGACGGACGGACGAACGAACAGATGGGGGGACAGACGGAGGGAAGACAGAAAGGCAGAGGGGCAGACAGTCTGATGAAGGGACGGACGGTCAGACTAAGAGACGGACTGACAGCCGGCGGGACTGGCAGACAGCTGGAGTGATGGGCGGGCAGCCAGAGGGACGGACGGATAGCCGGAGGGTCGGACGGATAGCCGGATGGACGGTCGGACAACCGGGTGGACGAACGGACAGCCGGAGAAACGGGGAAGAGAGCATACAGCCGGAAGGGCGAATAAAGAGGATTGGGAGGGACTGACAGATGGACAAACGGACGAGCAGAATGAAGGAGAGACTAGCAAACGGACAGTGGTCGAACTGACAGACGGACGGACACGCGGATGCACAGACTGACGGACGGATAGAGCAACAAGCCACAGGACGGAGGGACATACGGATGGACGCACACGCGGACGGGCGTACACACCGACGGACGGACTGATTGACGACGGATTGACGAATTGACAAGTTGGCGGATAGATGACTGGACTACGTGAACCAATTTTTTTACTATCGAGGAGTCTCAAAGCGTGGAATTTGACAATACAACGCGTCAGAGGAAGTAATTTACGGACCCACAGGAACACGTTTTATCCACTTTTTCGAGAACGAGAACAGAACAGAGTTGTTAAAAAAAATGTTGTAAGTGTTGTGTTGGTATAGGGCCATAAAGTATTCAAAAGTCTCGAGGGCATAAAGGATCAGAATGTCCCACGAAACAATACAATTACGTGTTTTGTTTCAGGTCCGTAAATACACAGCAATGAATTAGTCAACCATAATATAACTTAGTTATGTGTAGTATATACGATAGTGATAACGGGATTATTATTTTTGTAGGATAATTTCAATTACAAAACTACAATATAATATAAATCTGTAAAAATGGAACGGTATGCTCTAGAACAAAAACCCACGGGCTACATCCTGCCCTCAGCAGTATTATATATGGCCCGCCAGCCCAAAGTATATTCTAATTGAATTTAATCGTGACACAGGCGACAGCATTTTATTGAAAGATATAATAATCTGGCTTTCTATTTTTACACTCTCTTTGTTCAACATACCTGCCATGTCGCTAGTGGCGTACCATTGTGAATCCTACAAAAAGAAAATATTGTGAATCCTACGGAAAAATGATTTGTTAAAAAGTGTGTCGTAATCATTGCTCAAGAAGCTATGCTTCTAGAAAAAATGAATCAGTACAAAAATGTTAGATTTCTATCAACAGAGAAGCATACAGAGTGTAAGAAAAAGCTCCTACCAGTTGCTTCCAACTTACTGGTATGACATCGAAGTTTTAATATTTTTCAATTACTTTCGATGAGTCAATAGGTGCGACAGACATAGCACAAGAGTTATTGCTTATAAGAGATATCAGTGCTAGTTTTGAGGTTACGGAAGAAGTGATTAATGTCTTTAGCTTGTATGGAATACTGCAAGGGAAGATATTTTCTGAAGTTGGAAGGAAGCTGTGTAACACAAAAACTTGATATACTTAATGCAGAGTGTGTAGCCAAAGTAGTTAGTAAATCCATGACAATACATTGCGTTCATCAACTGACACTTTATGGAAAATCAATCATCTCTTCTGTAATGACACCTGTGATTTATATTGTCAATTTTATCGGCTCACATAAACTACGATGCCGTCAATTCAAGTCTTTTCATCAGGAAACAGAATCACTGAAACCTGATCTTCTCTATCATACTTCTGTAATGTGGCTTGTTATGACAAAGTCGCGAGTAGTCTATTTTCTTATCGTACAGAAATTGAAATATTTTTCGCAGAGAAGTAACAGCCAAATAAAGTGCTATCTGACAAAGAGAGTTATGAAAACTGGTTTTCATTTCAGATATTGCTATCTATCTAAATTAAATTAATAAAAATCCAAGAGAAAATAACCTCATATGTGACCTTGACACTCATAACATGTCACTTAGACAGAACTTATTTCTAGTATAAGAGATGGCTACTAAATCGTTTGCTACCTAAAAGTTACAAAGTTCTAAAAATGGGCCTCAGTACTCGCTTCCATTTACTTTGAAAATCCTTTCAGAACTAAAAATTCAGTTCAAAACTAAATTCACTGACTTGCATATTAACTCCAGAGACATGAGTTCTTCAAGCACCGTTTTCATGTAATTCTGTGCAAGTCACAGCTATACAACGGAACTGAACTCAAAGCTGATGATGCAAGGCAAGACAAATTCCAAGAAAGAAATTGATAGAATTCTACGAAGAACTGTAAGGATCATCATCCAAAAAGTTTTTAAAAAATTCCAGAAGATTCGTGTCAGTATTTGGCACAAATGATGATAGATGTGAACAAACTTTCTCGAAAATTAAGTATGTGAAGTCTAAGTGCAGATGTAATTTACCTTGTGAACATTTGAGAGACATTTTACGTGAAACAAAAATTGTGTAACAAGTTAATCTTTGGTTAGAGTCTAAAAAATAATTTAATTGCTCTCCTTGAGGTATGTTTTAAAATTATTTATCACTTCTAAATTTTAGAAAATAAGTGTCTAATTAAATTTTAAAGTTGTAATCCTCAATGCGTATTAATTTTTATAAATATTAGGTCCAAAATTGTGTGCTCATGTGTCCGTTGACTTGTTACACGTTGTGACTTGTTAACTCTTTGTCGTTCTTTAATTAAAATTTAATTTATCAAATTGACAATAAATTACAGTCTACAAAATTTAAATTTCGTCCTCGAAGCTCTTAAAAACTTTCTCTGCGTCCTCCAGTAGAATAAAGTTTGAAGACTCCTGCTCTAGAATAGAAGTTTGTAAATGTACATTTTTAGGTAAAGCACTGAAAAAATATACACTTCAAAGCAACTCGTCTGGAATCGTTCGGATGAGGTTTTCCAACACCGTTTCCTGGGGTGGGTAGTGGCCGTACCCCAATAGAAAATTCGACAAGAAGATTTGCCACCCCACATTTTTTAAATTGTATTTTAATTCTTCACATATTATTTCTTTACATGCCACCCCCTTTAGTACTGGAAATTTTCAACAAATAAAAATGTAAAAGTGTTTAAACCGCGGCGACGCCATTTTCAGATACTTATTAAAATTGCCAGTTTAAATTGGTATTGTTAATTCTTATCAGCATTGGTTAGTTAAAATATTAGCCCGTTTCTTTTTTAATTTTTATTTGAATTAATTTTAATATAAAATGTCCCATATTGTGAAAATCGTTATCAGACATATATCATACACATTAGAAGGCGATATCCATTGATTAGTTAGAAGTCCCCTTGAAACAATAATTTATTTGCACTCAATTTACTAACCATCAATCACTGAAGATTAATCTCTATTTATAATATATTCGACTAAGTGTTACTGTATAATTTCTTTACGATAGAAGAAAATAGATTTCATCATTATTTGTATTAATACAGGGGTTTATTCATATTGAGGGATTAGGGATCTGTTTCCAAAACAATGATTTTCAAAAATTGATACAATTTTTGAAATTGATACACTCCGGGTGTCCGGAGATTTTAATAGAGTAACACCATGGGACTTCTCCTCAGTCGCAAGAAGTTACTAAATCCTTGCCCATATTAATGAATCCTTCATCTCACACGAATATTTCCTTTTATACCCGGGATCCAATGCGTGGATCGAGAAGCTTGGAGGATGTTCTTATCTATCGAGTTTTTCCTTCTAATACTTCTCCATTTCCTTCCGGGGAGGGGGCAGACAGGGTTCTAAGAAATAGTGATGGCCAATCTGTCTGTGGGGAGGTCACCCCGAATGAAAAACCTGATCAACCAGAGTAAGGGATGAGACGATTGGATGTGCGGACCGTCACCCAGAAAAACACTCAAGCAAAAGATGCTGATCATCCTCGGAATGAATTCGATAATATACGACGGGAAAGGCGTGAATAAAACATGAAACATTCAAGGGGTTAGCAACAAACAAACCGAGGGTTTCCTCGAGCTAGAAAAATATATACGTTTGACATTGCCATCCTATCAGAAACAAATAAAAGGGAAAACGATAGTGAGATCATTCAGAATTATAGGCACTTGTTTAGCACAGATAGACATAAACCAGGGAAAACCGGGGTACCAAGAAAACCAGGGAAAACCGGGGTAGTGTATCACAAGAAATTGAAGGGGCAAATCAAAACCTGGAATGGAGTGAATGACAAACTGTGTAATTTGGAAATTATCCTTTGGGGGCGTGATATAGTTATTATCAGTATGTATGCTTCCAAGGACGAAACTGATAAGCATAAACGAAAGCAAATAAGGTAAAATATGATTTTTTTAAACTTGACGTTTCTTAAAATTATTGGAATAAGAAAAATCCAGAAATTTCATTTGATGTTAAGTAATGATTAAAGACCGGATTTTTATGTAATTACATGTTTTTTGTTTTTCTATTTACCGTTCTCAAATATGTAAACAGGGCAAATCGGCCCCGTCCTAACACAATATTAATTTTTTCGTTAAATAGTTTTACATATTTGGTACTATATTACATATTTTACATATTTTGGTATTTTCACAAAATATTTTTATTGTATTAATTTTCTTCAATTTTATTACGTATTTTTTATGAAAAGAAATATTTTTTTAAATCAACATTTTTTCCTACATTATTACTGCGTGATGTCTGCTTCTGGTACCCAATGTAAAGACACGTTTTATTCTCCAAGTCCCGCGCGTCTGCTTCTCAGGAGCGCGTCTTATCTCAGGGGCGGAAAGCGCGCGTCAGGGACTGATCCGACTTATCTTCAGGTGTGAGAAGTATTACTCACGCCGCGGTTCGTGACCTTTAACCTTAATTTTGGAGAAACATTGGCGATCGCTGACGTTTAACGTTCAATGAGAGTGCTTCACTTTGCAGTGATGTTTGCGGCTGGTAGATATCGCTAGTTTCTAGGATGTCTTCTCCTGTGTTTAGTTTGGCTGCACAACTACAGTCCTTAATAGCAATAGATGAAGCTTTAACTTCCGATCGGAAAGTTGTATGGTACAAAGTGTGCATTAATGTATGCTCTACAAATGATTTTTAAGACGTTTGTATTATTTTTTAAATTTGTCAAGGAGTTTTTTATAAATGCAATTTCGTAGTATGTAAATGTTTCATTATAATGTATTAATTTTAATATTACATATTTTATCCCATTTTACATATTTATTACACATTCTTGCTGTTTTCATTACATATTTATGTACATATTTTGACGTTTCGTTCTACATATTTTTCCGGTCTCTAGTAATGATTATCAGAAATGAAAAATCATATGTTACCTGGGCCACGAAATTTACATATTGAACTAGTAAAGAACTCTCCCAATGATATAAAAGATAACGTGAATGTTCTCTATACGTGTTCATAGTTTACTCTATTTATAATTAAAGTCACAAAGTAAATTTATATTAATTTTTCAAATGTTTACCTTCAGTGTACAGTATAATTGAATAAATAATATGTATCATCTCTTTTGGAAATTTGCAGTATAAGTTATAGTGTTATAAGACACATTCTATGAGAAAAATCGAGATGCTATTCCAACGTTATCATGTCGAAAATCTATTTCAAAAAAACAAAACATTTCTGTACGAATTCGGCGACAAAATTTATTGACAAAAATACCTTAATACTGAACTATTTTCCCCGACTCTGCAATTTTTTGTCTTATACATACAATTGCAGCTGAGAAAAAATAAAACATGAAAAACTCGTTTCTTGTACTCTGCCACATATTGCCCTAAGAGGTTGATTTTTTTGTGAAACCACGGTATTTCTTATTCTCATTCATATGAGCACAGAGATGATCGATTTGGGGGCACTTTTCATCGCCTTATTCAGCTATCTCTTTAATAAGAAAGTTTTGTCCCGTTTTTAAGAAAAATATTCAAAGAAAATAAAAATTCCAAAGTTTGTCACAATTTCCCAAAAATACTCATTTTTTTGAAAAATTGAACTTGGCCTTCTTTCAAAATCTATCTTTAAAGAACAGATTTTATTAAGGGATCTCCATCTTCATAATCATAGTTGTAAGAAGACGCCAAAAATTTTTTGAAGTTTTACAATTTTCAAAAAATCAGAGTTTTGAACGTACATGAGACCTACTCCATTCTCTTAAACGTCCTTGACACTATCCAACAACGAAATTTAGTCGGCCCGGTGGCCGACATCGCTAAGGCAGTAGTGTCGTAGTGGTCTCGGACCGAGGGGTCGCGGGTTCGAGTCCCGCCTCGGGCATGGTTGTATTTGTGTTCGTCCTTTCACCCCTTATCATTATCATATCGTTTCATCCTCATAGTACCATACCGTTAACAGCAATAGTGGATTGATTTGATTTATCCACTTTTTCGTTACCAGGGCCTTGTAATAAAAGTTTTTCTGCCCCAAATTCACCGCTTTTTCGTACAGCTTTATATAACTTTCTCTTCTTAAGGAGTACCTTCCTAAGGCAAGAAAGTAAAAATTGAATATTATAATAAATAATAGAACTTTACATGGATATATCAGTTAGAAATAATTTTTGACTTCAAAACCCAAAATGTCTTTTGACAGTCCACAACTCAGACATTTTCTCGTAATGACAAAATCATAAACAACAGCTCGTTCCGTTCAAAGACAAAATAAGAAGCGAAATTTTAGGTTTCGTGCGTCCCTAGGCAGTAACTCTTCCTAAGACAGTGGATTCCTCTGGTAGCAAACCGCGACGAGCCGGCGACCGGGGCATCGGCCGGCGCACCGGGCCGGGCTCCGGCGGCCGCCGCCACTGCGTTCGCGATGCGTCGCACCGATCAAGTGCGTAACGGTCGTTAAGTGTATTATGTCAGAACCTTTAATTGTCTACATTACTATAACATTTATAAATAAATGGAGAACCTCATTCTTTCTCACCCCAAATTGTTGGGTTTTAGTTCTTTCTTCTTTATTATTTTTTCTATTTCATTCCTTTTCTTTCATTGTCTTTCTGTTTCTTTTTTAATTCATTTTATTTCTTCAATTTGTCATTGAAAGGTAGAATCTGTCGCGATCGAAGTAGAGGCCGGAGTGCTTGGCCCGCGTGTCTGGGGGTGGCTGGCTCCCGCCCGCGCACCGCGACCGCGCTTCCCACTTGGCCGCCTTCACCGAATTGCTGGCGTTCTCCAACGCGCTGCATTGCTCAAGAGCGTTCTGCCGAGCCCCAGCATATGGTGGATCATGGCAGCGCAAATGCGCAGCGTGTGCTCGCTAACAAGGATTCAACATGGCGCTAATGAGCTAGTGAACCTCGCACGTCAGTTCCATAAGCGGCGATGAGTTACTTTTTCTCGTAAAATGTTATAAAGCGATGTTACAAGACATGGTGCCTTGGAAATAAAAGGATGGAAAAACTAATTTACCATATGAATAAAAAATATCATATAAAAATATATTTTTCTTAATTAAGAAAAATATGTTTTGAACCCCACGTTAGTAGTAATAGACACATCTGGTTCACATACAGATGATGCCAATTGCAATTGAAGAACAGAATTTCACGTTTATTTACATTTTTGACAATATACATTTACAAATTTAAATCGTTCAAATATATCTCAAAAAACTACACCTTTTTGATATTCCTTGAAATGCACCTTCATGATTCACGCTTCGATTCCATTAATTGATTAATTTCTGAAACGTTTATGATATTTTGCTTATAATTATATGTAATGAATGAAGAAAAATGTTATTAGGTTACTGTCTCGCATGTTTCCATTCCGTCCCTTTGCCCATTCGCTCTGAGCACGTGCCGTCTGCTGTAGGCAGAGGCAGCTGAGGAGCGGCGCGCGGCGAAGGTCGCGACATCGCACCGGTGCAGCACCACCCCTGCGCCCCCGCTCTCACCCCCGCGCCAGCCGGCCGGTAACGTCCTGCGGGCGCCCTGCTATTTATACCTTGGCGACGCGCCATCGCCGCCGCCACTGCCGCGACGCCCGCTTCCTGTGGCCGCGTGGCGCGCGCCAGTCGCTCCTGCCTTCCGGACGATAGTCTCTCGCCTCCATCTTCTTGTCCTCTCTTCCGAGTATTCACCCTCTCTCCTTTCTACAGTCAATATCCTTTGTCCCTGAATGCCTCTTTCCTACTGTGACATTTTCTCACCACAGTTCCGCCACCCACCAGAGCCCTCCTAGATTCTCTCCGCCCCCCTCCCGCCTCTCGGGCCGTCATCGTCCTCCGTCTCCCTCTCAGCCTTCAAGACGCCGCGCCGCGCCATGCCATGCGTCTGCACAGATTCTGTCAGGTTATAAAGATATTTATATTAGTGAGATCTTACACGGTGTCCCGCTATCTTAAACTAGGCAGTGAAGAGGAAGATTTTGTATCTAGTACGAACAGGTTTTCCTTCTAACAAATACACTTGATTTCCAATGTATAAATGTTACAATAAAATTTCAGGTAGACTCTATATTTTATCCATAAGCTTATGTGGAATGAGGATTGAATTACAAAACAATTCTTGCTTGATATATTGTGAAATCCTAAAATTCAATCAACTCGTCATCTATTGATACAGATAAGAATGAAGGGGTAATCATATTATAAAAGTTCTACAATTTGAGAATGTTATTAACGTCTTTTAAAACTAAGAAAATCAATATTTAGTTGCATAAAAAAGAATTGAACAAGCAGAAGTTCACTATAATTTTACAAATGAAATGCAAATAAAAATTTTGAAATAATAGTTGTAATAATTTTAAAATAAGATTAGTTATCTTCCTAATTTTGAATACGTCAACGAACTTTTTGAATGAGATTTTGGGAAAAAGGATTCTATTGTCTTCTACTTCGTCAGTCTTAAAGGGGTCACGTCTCCACATAGTGTACCAATGTTCTGAACATTGCTTCTGTATTGGGAAATGGCCTATTCCGATAGATTGGAGATCCTAAACATTATCGCCGATTAAACAGCTTAGCCTGGCAATCAAAAGACCACACATCTTCAACGTTGAGTAGTCAAATCTAAATGACTCCACTGGTTCGTTCATTGGATTAATAACCTGAGACTGAAAGTAGTGACTAGTAACCTGACATTGAAATATGTCCGCGGGGTAGACTGAACAGTATTTCTGAGCCAGAACGACAAACAACATTCGCCAGACAAGCAGATATACGATTTCTTTGTTTACGTAATTTAGAAATATCTTTCCCGCTAGAAATTACCCTGTGTCCTTGGGGAACAAATTCGAACACTAATAAAGGCGCCCCTTTTTCCCAAAATACCGTTTTCGTCGGAATCTTTACCGCAGTGACAAAGAGCCTTTGAGAATATTTTGTCTTTTCTTAAGAACTAACATAGGATACGCTTGCTTCAGTTAGATTTTAAGGAACTTTTTTGAGGAATTTAATATTTTTCCATCCATGCACATATCAGACTCCCTCTTATTTACTTCCTTTACAGTATTATAGTTGTTAGTCACGTATGCTTCGTGGCAAAAAGGATTACTACTTGTTTCGTTTATGTAATTGAATATTCTGTCATGTGTCTTATGTGCTTTTATTATATTCATAATTAGTGTCATGTGTTGACGATTACTCTCCATTACTAACTACAATACAGTTGGCATTTTGATATTTATTTCTGCTTATTTCTCGAAACAAATCATCATGAGTTAGACTTCATTGGTTGATATGTGATCTGCGTATCCAACAAGTCGACTGTGAATATCGCATACTACTGAAATGTACTGTTTACACACATGTTTTCCGACTTTGCTTACACATGTTATAAGCAGACATTTGTAAAAATATGCTGTGTAATCAAGAACTGCAATTCGCAGTGTAATAAATAAATGCAAATGCGTGTCGGAAATGCACTGCATAAGTGACGCAATATCACAGGCTCAGCGATTGAAGAGTCTGAAACTTTTGTTATATAATGAGTCATTCTACAAGAAATAATCTAATCGTACCAATACGCAAATGAATTTCCTCTTAAGAATCTGTTTAGGAGACAGAAAAATTAAGGGTAGCTATTATTCATCTACATTAAATATAAATTATTGTTTTTGAGGCACCCAACTATTTATAATGTATTTTTAACTGAAAAATCCAGATTTTTAAAATTAAAATGCAACGATTATTCAACAAACTGCTAAATGAAGAAAGTTTAGTGTTGAATAAAAAGGCTACTTCTAGTGGCAATGTGGTCCCGGACCACTTGCTACCAGGAACAGGAGCCTGACAATTCCCGATAGCAAAAAGAGGAACACGTGGAACACAACAGCTTTGGCGTTGTCCTCCCGTTCCACTCCTTGGAAAATGTCTTTCGGGAAGATCATTAAAAGTCATCATGCGAACTGATACTCTGCAGATATATACTATGCAGGATTTGATCTTGTCATAGGGCGATATAATTGCAATAATCTATTGTATATTTACATAGGGAATGTACTGACAAAATCTATATTTCTTTAATGTCGAAGATTGATAAAACATTTACAATGCCTTCCGTTTTTAGAACTATTTTTTTTTTATCGAAACTGACCCTATTCATGCAACCAGAAATAACAGCTATATCGAAGTGTTGCTAAATTATCGGTAATGACAGGGAACCTACAGAATAAAAACCATGTGTCAGTGGCTCATGCTCTCATACGGCATGCCATCGTTATGCATTGTCAACTTCCTTTACCTTAATACTACTTATTGATAGAGCGCATGACTATCAACATTCTACCATTTAGGAAACTTTGTGACGACAGATGGGCGCTCCGCTTCAAATAAAGATATTGTGTATACAATATTTCCTTTTCATCACCAGTTCAAGTTGTCATTTTGACAATTAAACAGGCCCATAAATATAGGTTTAGTTTTTTTGTATAAGAATAACGCTACCTAAATAAAGAAAGTATTAAGTTTCATACGTGTTCACTAGAATTTATTTCCTGTATCTCTGTTTACCTAGTAAGCATTATTTGCAGTGCCGCTGAACCCTCCCTAGAAATAATGTATTTGAAATAACTCTTCTTAGTTTGTCTTTTTGGTTTCTTTATACTTCGGTTGGTACTTTATACATGTTTTTAGATTATTAATATTAAATATTCAGTTAAACATTTTAAAAAGTAAAGTGTAATAAGTTTTTGATATACTGATGTTGTTAACGTTGTATAAATAATTAAGGTTGACGTCTGTTCTTGCTTCTTTATGCCGAGATAAACAACTTTGCCAATATGGAATTCTCGACTGCTCTACGTCCCTACAGCACATGTGAGATGCCAAGCCATCGGGAGATACTTGGTTCATCTGCAAGTTTGTCAGTTGAATTAAAATCTTGGGTATTTATCTACCAGAATAATTAACGTGTTTCCTTGTAATGTAATTATAAACTAATTTCGAATGGCTCTGTGGCATCAGTGCCAAACTGACTCTGTATTTCCGCACATCGAGGTCCTGCGATACTCTTTTTATACAAATTTTATTAAGTAATTAATTTTAGTAAATTATTTAGTAATTTATTAAGTAAACAATTTATAAAATAATGAATATGTTCATTTGAGTCATTAATGTATCATTCTTAAACTACAGCTGTTTCGCTAAAGGAAATATTAAACGAAAGATAATTGTACAAACAGTCAAGATAACAAAAATTAAATGTTTAATCATTCTGAGTCAAACGGAATTGTTATATGTTAGTGATCGCATCCGTAAATTAGGAATTGTTAAGCATTGCATTATTATGTGATGCCAAAACCGGCGTACCAGAGCTGATGGAGACAGCAGCACAGTATTCTAAGATCAGGGGCTAGTCACTTTAACAGTGGCTAGTCTCTAACAGTGGCTAGTCTCTTTAACAAATACTTTTCGAGAATTGCTGCCGATCTCATTAATGGTCTTCAGGCACAAAATTCATAAACAGACAGTTCACCCAAAATTGTAGACACAATGTTCGTTTCCGAAACTTCTTCCTATGAAATTCTCAAAATAATCGGTAAACTAAAAAATAAATATTCGTCCGGTTTAGATGAATTCCCGGATTCTTTGTTAAAGACTTGTGCGTATGCCATTATACACCCGTTAACTCACATGTTTAATGCATCTTTATGCACTGGAACGTTTCCAGATATTTTCAAAACAGCTAAAATTAAGCCGCTTTTCAAAAAAGGCAACAAAAATTAAATTCAAAATTATCGGCCCATTTCTCTTCTATCAGTTTTTTCAAAAATATTAGAGAGACTTTTTTACGTACGAATGGAAACCTTTCTCACTAAACACGACGCGATTTCAGATTGCCAACATGGATTTAGAAAATCAAAATCAACGGAAACAGCTATATTTTCTTTTCTTAAAGATGTCGCCTCATCATTGGATCAAAACGAGGCACCTATTGGATTATTTTTAGATCTCTCAAAAGCTTTTGACGTCATTGATCATGACATTTTACTTTCCAAATTACCTTCATATGGAATTCGTGGTATTGCTCTAGATTGGTTATGTTCGTACCTTAAACAACGATCTCAGAGAGTTGAAATACCTTACTGGAATGATGGAACATTACGTACACACCTTTCCGACTCTTTGCCCGTTGCATGTGGAGTTCCTCAAGGATCGATTTTGGCCCTATTCTCTTCGTACTATACGTAAACGATATGCCCTCGACGATACCGAACAGGAGAACAGTTCTCTTTGCGGATGATACGAACATCCTTTGCAATAAAGCAACCGTAAATACTACAATATCTGATATTTCAAATTCGTTTCGAAATAAAAAATTAATAGTAAACGAAAATAAAACGGTTTAATGCATTTTTCCATTTCAAATAAAGAATTCTGTACTCTATTGAAAATGAACTGTGTACTAATGTTAAGGCAACAAAATGTTAGGTCTCTCAATTCAGTCAAACCTTAAATGGAACGTCCATTTAAATGAATTGAACACAAAATTAAGTTCATTATGCTACGCGTTCAGAATTCTTGCAAATTCAGTCAGCCTTCATACTGCTCGTTGTGTATACTTCGCGAATGTTCATTCCCGCCTGAGATATGGCATAATATTCTGGGGAAATACATCTTATAGCTCCCAGACTTTTAGATTACAAAAACGAATTGTACGAATAATAACCAAATCCCACCCACGTGATTCATGTAAGCCTCTCTTCATTCATCTAGGAATTCTACCATTACCGTGTCTTTTTATTCACGAATCAGTGGTTTTTGTAAAAAATGACTTGCTCAAGGGCGGGAATATTGTTTCAGAAAATGCCGAAGTCTATAACACTCGACGTAGAAATCATATTCATCAGGTGACAGTATCAACAGCTCATTACAAAAAATTCACATACAATACATGTATGTACATTATTTTACAACACCTTGCCAAATGACATTAAACGATTAAATTCAATAGAAAAGTTTAAATCTCAAGTGAAATCGTTTCTGCTGCATAACTGTTTCTATACAATTAGAGACTATACTGAGCATCACAAGAAAAGTAACATTAATTTTAACAATGATACATAATGCCTTATTTACCATTTGGACTGTATAAATGAGTATAAACAACCTCTAACAGCTATTGTACTACAGTTTCCAGGTCAATGACCCCCATCTCGATCAGGTTTTTCGTCCAGTTTCCCTGATCCATTGAGCAAATGCTGAGATGGCCCTTTGTTTTGCTTCTGGACATAAATGTAACTTCATTTTCTGTGCACGTCTTCTAGAATTTAGTAGGAAATACAATTATTCAAATTATCGTTTCCATGTTGTCGCGGCAGGAAGTAATAAGAGCCAAAATGTATTGCTTATTTATCCTTAAAAATAGATTTTATTACATGGGAGTTTTTTTTTTTGTTTTTTTTTCTCCCTTTCAAAATTCAAAATTTAAGTAGTATATGACTTAGTGTAGGGATCACAGAATTTTGAAAATGTGCACACAATTGACTTTTCCCCATAACACGTCATACGCAGTTTTTAACTGTTTTTTTGACGTAAAGTAAATAAATAAATAAATAAATAGATCATCTGGTCCAGAATATTTCAGGGAAGGAAACGGGGGCTTCATTTTAGAAACAGATCTGCCTTCTGCCAAATAATCATAACACAATTTACGTGCACTGCAAACGACGACAACACACAAACTCTTAACAAAGCAAAATGTGGTGGAGGAAAATACCTAGAACACTCGAAATACCCAGAAGCACGAATTAGCGTGGTAGAAAAATGATACATCCGAAAAATCATCTTTAAATAAGTGAAGAAATATTATTATAAAATAGTATAAAAATAGTTCATAAGGAAGGGTACTAGGTAGGGACTAAAACATTTGTCTTCGGCAGTGAAATAAACGGTGTTTCTCAGCACGCCAATTTGTGCGTAAAATCATTACGCACTAGGGTTGCCAACCGTCGTCCATTTGGGACGACAGTCCCTCATTGACGTCAATTGTCCTCCCGTCCTCGTTTGTATTTTAAAAGTCCTTCTTTTTGTGAATTTGTTGTCATTTATTTTATCACGTGACTCACATCTGATACCTTGCATCGTTTTTTGTTTAATTTACAATAGAAAACATGAATATCCTTTCTCTGAACGCTGACACACGCATGCATAATAGTGTCTGCCTAACGACTAAAATAAAAAAAGAAACGCTCAGACCATCTTCATCTGCATTTTGT
The DNA here is from genome assembly GCA_964035755.1 of Teleogryllus oceanicus. Classification (NCBI taxonomy): domain Eukaryota; kingdom Metazoa; phylum Arthropoda; class Insecta; order Orthoptera; family Gryllidae; genus Teleogryllus; species Teleogryllus oceanicus. The sequence continues at coordinate 825,999 of CAXIVR010000004.1, forward strand.
GAACGAATATTTTCCCATGAATCGCAAATGAAGAGAAGAAAATAATAAAACTGATGTTAGTCTGAATTAAAGATTTATAAAAAGAAATGTATTGAGGCGTTGTTTTTTTTTCTTATCGGTTATCCTTCTTTTTTACATTAACATTGTTGGCAGCCCTACTACGCACGCAAGGAGCGAGGGCTGACCTGAGCGCGGTGGCGCGGCGTGGCTAGAGGCCGCGACGCCGTGGTGGCAGCTCATCGCTCTCTCTCACGCTCCGATCTACCCGCAGCCCCCGTTTCCTCCTCTCTCTCTCCCCTCTGTTTACTTTCTGAGCATCGCTCTTTTCCCGCGAGGGGTGGGGTGGGGGAACCCGCGGTGCGTAATGCAAACCACAGTGTCGACGTATGTCGGAAACATGGGAAGGTTTTTTTTTCTTGTCACTTCTTGTGCAGACTTCGCTTGTTTTAGAAGTGGATGGTTCTGTCTGCTGTTCCACGTGCGTAGCAGAAAAAAATCGTCGTGTTTGGGTACACCTCGCACGGTGATTACGTACATTGATCACGTACATTTGAAAAACACTGTTACAGTAAAATTACTTTGTCTCTCCTGTATTTTTAATATCATGTTGGACGTACGAAAGATATCACAAACGATACAAACTCCCCATTAACGGACCTTTTATAACTAAAACTCGTAATAAATTATGTGTATTGTGACATACCGATATGTCACGTTAAAATAAACTAACATTTATTTGAAGACAATATGGTGGAACATGCATTACGAAAGATCACGAGAGCTAGAGCTTAGCAACGACCGTGAATAAACAATGTAGTTTTTGTTTTTTCTAAATGCATTAAGAGATGGCTTGGTGCCGAAAGTAGAAAATTTGGGATTGGGCGAAGAAGTTTAGACGGTCAGCTACACCAAAATATAACAAACGTATGGATTGGCTGGGTGAGAGAAGGACGGTCAAATGTTATGAAAAAAATGAAGGTAGTTTAATACGAAGTCTTCGAGGGATGAATCATGCAGGAAGATTTCATTCTGCTCGGAAAGGCGCTTCTGAACTGATCGTATGTTCGTGAGAGGGAACGAGTACAATCGAGATAGAATTGGGTTATCAGTGAAATTTTAAGGACAGTGAATGATATTGCAGATATTTTGATGTGGAAGCAATATAAATTGGAACTTTGCCGGGAGTGGTAATCGAGTTCGGGACTATGTCATAGGACGTAATCGGGACTGAAAATTTTGATAGTTTGAGACCAGCTTGGATAGGGGCAGAAGAGGATTTCTTGGAACTTTGGACTACGGCAAGATCGCAAGATATTTCGACTGAGAAGTCTACGAGGGACATCAACGAAGAAAAGATAAGTTAACCGCGGTATAAATTGTAAATTGAAAGATATCTTGATCAAAGGCCTAAAAAAATTGTAAATTCACTAAATTGTTTACTAAAACCGTAAAAATAAACTTTGTTGAATTTTGTTCTTTAGAAAAGAAAGTGATCTTTCATTTAGTCAATCCAAACAGAAATGAACTAGGAATAGAATCATTCTATTTCAGATTCCCAGCTGCGCTGTATAGTCCGGATCCTATAATCCATTATAGAGGTAATAAGGATTATAATATATCGTGACCCATTGACCCAGCAAGCCGGACGCTAAGATCTTTAGCAGATATAAATGTAGAGAGAGGAAAATTTTGGTATATCTCAGTATATATTTCCTGAGTTTAGTTATTTACTTCATAATTAATACATTTGTACTCTCTCCATGCAATTAAAACACTATTTATCGAAAGAACGTATTCGGTCTCTTGAGGTTTGTTATAAAGAGATAACAAGTAAAAATAGATGCCTGATATTATAAAAAATGTTAATATTTTTGATGTCTTGTCGTGATACAAAATTCATTAGTGACATGTATTAACATAATTTCTGTTGAAGTCGCAATAGCAAAGAAGCGACTCGACATGGCAATGAAAAGGAACAGTATCATGAAATGGAACGAACGGAGAATGAAATGGAACGCTCACATACACTGGGATGACAAAAGTCATGGGATAGCAATATGCAAATATACAGATGACAGTAGGACATACCGACGGACATATCGACTGACATACCTACGGGCATATCGACAGACATACCGACGGACAGACATGCCGATGGATTGACAGACTGACGTTTTGCAAAAAAAAAAAAAACAACACTTTTTCGGTATCAGGGAAACCCAAAATTTCTGTTGAAATTTCGAAATCGATTTTCCGCAGCATTACTTAACTTTCTCTGTACTACGTATATTACTCCGTATATACGTACGTATACGAGGAAGTAAACCGATTTCAAGGCGATAATGAGCTGGTAAGAGAACGCCTTGTTTCCACGTTGGAATTACGCATGGCGACAGGAGATGCGTAATTACGGTATTATGTTTGGTGATTTTTTTTTCGATTTTCCAGCGTATCATATGCTCACAAAAAAACCGTCGCCATGCGTAATCACATCTTGAAAACGAGGCGTTCTCTTACAGCCAGGCCAGCTAATTATAGCGTTGAAATCTTTTTTTAATATCTGTCGATGTAGAGAACATTTATGCAATTGAAGATAGTGAATCTTGAAATAGTTCTTCAAAGAATGTATGTGATTATGTGGCGGATGGAACTGGAATTTTACATTTTACATTTTACTTACAATGTTCAAAATGTGTATGACTTGGTCACCCCTGAAAAAAGAAAAAAAATTAAGACAGGCAATGGAGGAGGTCATTATATCGTTACTAATTATATGTATCACTCGTTCTAAATATATACAATTTTTCTTATTATATCTGTGTACCCAATGATTTAAATCTAATTTCCCTCCTTTTCAGAGCCAGTATTTTAAAGTTTGAACTGTTCTGTAAAATGGATTTTTAGGTTTTTAATCGTTGAAATTTTGTAAAATGTTCCCTAATGTTCGTAACTTCTTACCATTATAAAAGCGATGTAATTACTATCGTCAATATTGAGATGAGTTAAAAGTCTTACACTGAAAAGTTAGGAAATTTAAATTTGGGGTAGGTTTGTTAATGTATTTATTCTGAAAGAACTCACACAATTACGTGGAGTAATACAGCTGCATTTGAGATGATTCTCCTTCCAGCAATATAGTGGCGAAGACATACAGGCTTGCTCATCAGACTATTCAGTCCAATGGAATCTTGTTGACAGCGTAAAATGCAATTTTATGTGACTGCTTTTTTTTAGAGATATTATGATGGCGTTATTGACATGCCTAAAACTTTTGCTACATAGATTAATCCAGTGGAAATGACGTCCAGGCTTCCACTAACCCACACAATATCTGCGATCAACTTTGCGGCATTGCTTGTCAATCATTGTTACATGCATTTAGCATTATCCATAGTGAGCTGTTGAAATATCCACTTTCCTTCAATAGACTTTATATTAAGAGGTTTCATAACATTTTCTGAACACTTTGGTAAAGAGAATTTTGCAACAGATGACTGATATATTAGTAGAGTATCAGTTTCAAAATCCATACAGGATGTCCCGACGCCCCTGCACCAATTGAATTCACGACTTTTAATGATCACAAACTTTGTCATCATCAAATATTTTAAAATTCGACACGCGAGGTTGGCAGCCACTGCAGTTGCTCATGTAAAAAGCTTTCACGGAAACTGGCATAAATACTTTTCGCAAGAAGGTAACAACCACCGTCCATTACGACTTGGAAACAAAGCGTTTGGAAATGAGAAGTTTTTTATCCCCGGCTACGCGACAAGGAAGTGTTTGTATTTCATTTTCTTGCTGTGTGTACCACTGATCGGGTGTTCTGACAGTCGTCGCTGGAAAGAGAAGCCGCTGCCTTCTTGGAGTTGACCGGAGGTGACCGCTCCCGGAAAGCGCAGAAAAGAATCGCGATGAGAGCGTGATACAATTGAGACCGTGCACCGATGAAGCATGGCAGCAATAACGTGCTGGCAGTAGCGCTGAATTCCATTTGCGTCCGAGTACGGTTGTGTTGTGTAAAATACTGTGTACTCTATTTCTTGTAAGAAAAGAGTGTTCTCTTGGTAATGGTAAGAATTTTGAACAAACATTTATTTTTATTTATTTATTTATTTAGTCAAAAAGAGTCAAAAAACTGTATGTGACGTATGGGGGAGAAAATCATCTTCGCACGCTTTCTTGAGTTTCAGAATCCCTTCCCAACAATTTAACTATTAATACTTGAAAGATGACAAAATAATAGTTATAAATAATAATAATAATAATAATAATAATAATAATAATAATAATAAATTTAAAACAGCGAGAGATTAACATTTCAAAAACTAGATATTTTCGTTTCCGAATTGTAGAAACTTTATTTTTAACGGTAAACGAACGAACAGAATTAATTTTTCTGTATTATTAACAAAATAGAAACTCACCCTTAGCTCTACTATCAATACAAGCAAAAGGAAAGCTCAACGAAACGTGCGCATAGTGAAGCTACATTTACGTCCAGAACCAAATCAAGGGGCCATCTCAGCATTTGTTCAACGGATCAGGGAAACAGGACAAAAACCCAATCGAGATGGAGGTCATTGACCCGGAAGCTGAAGTACATTTCTTGTTACAGGCATTCGAGTCTTTTTTAAAAATTATACAATGCAAATATAAACTAATTCATTATACTATGTCATTGTTTTGTTAAAATTATTTTTCTTTTCGACGATCAGTATAGTCTGTAATTGTATAGAAACAGTTTTGCAGCAGAAGAGATTTTACTTTTAACTTAAATTTGTGTACCAATTTTTATTGTTTAATTTCATGTGGCAATGCGTTGTAAAGTAACGTACATGTATTATATGTCGATTTCTTGTAGTGACCTGTACATACTGACACTTATGAACATGATTTCTACGTCGAGTGTTGTAACTATAAATATCAGTATTACATGAAAATAAGTTCCCACCGTTAAGTAAGTCAGTTTTGACAAATACTACAGACTCGTAAATAAATAGGCAAGGCAATGGTAAGGTTCCAAGCTCAATAAAAAGAGGCTTGCATGGATCATGTGGATGGGATTTTTTCATTATTCGGATAATTTTCTTTTGCAATCTAAATGCCTGGACACTAAAGGACGAGCTTCCCCAGAATAGTATGCCATATCTCAGGCGGAAATGTACATTTGCAAAATACACGCAACGAGCTGCATGAAGGCTGACAGAATTAGAAAGAATTCTGAATGCATAACATAATGATCTTAATTTAGTGTTTAATTCTGTTATATATACATTCCATTTGAGGTATGATTGAACTGAGAGACCTAGAAATTTTGTTACCTTAACATCAGCTAATTTATATTGTTCATTTTCAATGGAGTATACTATTGCCGATTTGAAACGCAAAATTGCATTGAGACAGTTTTTCCTTCGTTAACTATTAATTTGTTATTATAAAACAAATTTGAAACTTCTGAAATTGTACTATTTATTATTTCTTTTTTGCAAAGAACATTCGTGTCATCGGCAAACAGAACTGTTCTTCCATTTTTAATAGATGAGGGCATATCGTTTACGTACAACAGAAAGAGGATATGATCTAAGATCGAACCTTGTAGGATCCCATGTTCAATTGGCAAAGAATTGGAAAGATAAGTAAATAATGTTCTTTCGTGCCAGTACGGTATTTCTACTCTTTGAGACCGATGTTTAAGATACGAGATTATACAATATAGGGCAATACCACGAATTTCATTAGAAGGTAATTTTGAGAGCAAGATGGTACGGTTAATAACGTCAAAAGCTTTCGAAAGATCTAAAAATATCCCAATGGGTTCTTCATTTTGGTCCATTGATGAAACAACATCTTTAAGGAAAGAAAAAATGGCAGTTTCCGTAGATTTTGATTTTCTAAAACCGTTTTGCGAATCTGAAAACGCTTCGTTTTTACTGAGGAAAGTTTCCATTAGCGTATAGAAAAGCCTCTCTAATATTTTTGAGAAAACTCACAAAAGAGAAATTGGCCGGTAATTTTGAATTTCATTTTGTTCCCCTTTTTAAAAAGTGGCTTAATTTTTGCCGTTTTGAAAATACCTGGAAATATTCCTGTGCACAAGGAAGCATTGAAAATGTGAGTTAATGGGTGTATAATGGCAGGTGCAAAGGTTTTAATAAACAATCCGGAAATTCATCTAAACCAGATGAATATTTATTTTTTAGTTAACTGACTCTGAGGATTTCGTTGGAAGAAGTTTCGTAAATGTAAATCGTGCCTAAATTTTTTTGAGAAGCATATGATGTTGAATTTTGTGGTTTTAGTCCCTTCGTGAGATCAACCGCAATTCTAGAAAGGAAGCAGAAAAGAAGCATTTCTAGAACCGGAATTCTAGAAACTCTTTATATATTCTTATTCGACATCACTGCTGTCTTTTGTTGCTGGATGGGCACCTGTATATTTAAAATAATAAAGGATTTTATTTAGGTCGAAGTTTGAGCTTTCAACTCATGAATCATCATCATCAGCTTTCAACTCATCACTCATCAATCACATTTCATGAATATAGTGATACCTAGATATATTATCTAATTTCAAATTATTAAATAATAATTTAAAATTAGTATGTTTTAAATTATGAACATTATTAAATAATAACTTAAAATTAATAGGATGAACGCTAATCTCATACATTAATTATGTCGTTTTGTTGTGCAAGTTGCAATAGCTCAATGGAAAGCAGTCCCCTTTGTTGTCTAATGCGAGCAAGCGGGTGAATGAGAGGTCTCAGCAAAGCGAATATAGCGAGATTTGTATGTTCGAATCTTAATGAATCTTTTAAAATACAATGATTACAGTGTATAAACGTAAAACCCAGGAATCGTCTCACACGTGTGTTTTTACAAGAAATGTTCAGTTATTAAAATTACGATGTGATGTGCCAATTTAATGTAAAGTGGATAGTAAGTTTTCACAATCCACTACAATATAAATTTAAAGATCTTCGTATACACAAAACATTTCAATTACATTTTCAGAAACACGTTTAATTTTTAGTTCTCCTTCATTCCTTCATTTCATTGTAGAGAATAATAATTATGTCGGCACGGTAGCCGAGATCGCTAAGGCACTAGTGTCGTAGTGATCTCGGACCGAAGGGTCGCGGATTTGTGTCCCGCCCCGGACATGGTTGTATTTGTGTTCTCCTATCACCCCTTATCATCACCATTTCGTTGATATTCATAGTTAACATAACGTTAATTCCAATAGTGGTCATTAACGACCTAGATGTTGATGGGATCTTAAATTAAAAAAAAAACTGAACGGTATGAAGCAATATTTTTGTGATTAGTGATTTCGGGCGCGTCAACTACTAAGGTCATTAGTCCCGTACGTGTAGTGTAGATTTTTATCGCAGGGGGATACGATTACCTGGATTGCGAGTTCCGGCGCCGACCTACACGTCGACTAGCGAGGTTTTCTCCCACCAGCGGGGAACGCCTTAACCGGGACAAGCTTTAATCTCCCGACTGGCCTCCTGGCCCTCCTGGCATATGTGGTAGTGTAGTGCATCTAAGTGTAATTGTATGTACGTCAGGGGTGAGGATAAGACAAGGAAAGGAAAGGAAATATCGCGCGGTCTGTGGTTCTTTCTTAGGGTACTGCTCGGCATTCACCTGGTATTGATTGGAGAAACCACGGGACACTACCGATCAGAGCAGTCGGCAGCTAGAATTCTCGTCCAGACAGTGACAGAATTCGACCTAGCTAAGAAGCTAGTGTAGCAGCCCTCACTGGCTCGTGTTCCACGGCGCATTTCCATGGCGCACGTTCGATTCCCGGTCGGGGCAAGAATTAACTATGCGCTTTCCTTGCAATGTCCCACATAACATTAACGCTACATTCCCGCCTGAGATACGGCATAATAATCCGGAGGGGTAAGGGCAGCGCCTTCAGGCGTAGTGCTCTCAAAGGGATCTGTCTGCCTTTGTTTCTACAGTTTTTTTCAATAGACTCTTTTAAATAAAAAAACTACCACAGAACATTCTGATAATTTATAAAAAGCAGTTGTTTTTCTTGTAGTAGCCAAGAACTTAAAATTACATCCCGCTGAATTAATATATAAATATAAAATGCACTACAGTACACTGTTTTTGTGTACTACTGTAAAAGTAATAACTTTATCAAGTAAAAAGCAGATAACATAAAATGGTCGCTATGTAAGTTGCCATATGAATTCCAATTTTTTAAATACATAATTTCATTATATCTTAAGCAATTTATGTTTACATTTTTAACGGTGAAAGAAATTCAGTTCATTATTATTCGTACTTTCTTCTGTGCTCATGCAGTGCGCATCTTCCTCCTTCCGTTCCCGTAGTCCCCCTTCAATATATTTCCACTCGCATTTGCAGAAGGGACACGGGGTGGGTCTGCGTATACACAGTATACACAATACACAAACATGCCTTAATTCCCCCAAATCCAGACCAGGTTTACGAGCCTTGATGTTCAGGAGAGCTCAGTCACCATCCTAATGAAAATTAATAGCCGACGAGAATCAATTGTGATCGGTTTACCCGCGAAATTATGACCACTGACACATTGTGATTGCCTGAAACACTGTACCTAGCACGTTCCTCAGCTGACCCAAGTGCGTGCATGTGGGTGTGTGCGCGCAGGTCCTCAGCGCAGCGCTTCGGCCACCGACTCGACGTGCGGGCGGCTGGGGGCGGGGCCGGGGGCGGGGCCGGGGGCGGAGACCACGCCCCGCCGCCTGTCGCTGTCGTGCGCACCCGATGACGAGGAGGCGGGGCGCCGCAGCAAGTCGCTGGATGGCGACGCCACCGTCGCCGGGCTACGGCGCCGCTACTCCGGCAAGGTGAGGCAACTACTCTTGTCATTTTTTACTTTTAAATTGTAGCATTCTTATGTATTCCTTTCGAAGTATTCGAAAATCGCCCTATTTGAGAGACGGAGCTGTTCCTCGTTTTAATTCCCTCCCTATTCATTTCAATGTGGCAAGTGTCCATTGGATGTTTTCTGTGCACCATTAAATTTAGACTCTAATGAGTTACCAGTTTTATTAAGTATAATAATATATTATTCCTTTATGAATTGTGTAAATTTATTAATTAAACAATTTTCTCTACGTATGAATAAATATTTTGAATACAATTATAATGTTTTGATTGAAAATACTGAAAGGATACGTAGGAATACTAAAACCATGAAAACAGTTTTCATAGTTTAGTAAATATCTTCTCGGGACTCAAATTCCAGGAGTTTAAAGGACCAAGGATTTTAAATTCCAGGATCTTAAATTCCCGGATCTGCTCTTTAATTAGCGGGCCTCCAATATTCCTCATCTCCAAATTAACATAGTCCTAACAATTCGTTAGGAAGAAAAATTTCAGAAACTTTTGAAATTTGAGAACGATTTTGGAAGAAGCAATGTCTTATTTTTCTAAGTGGTTAGTATTTTTCTAAGATGTTAGTAAGATTTAGAGCAACTGGTTTTTAATTTCACCCAGATTTCTCAGTAAAAAAACGGGTTATTTGCCTGAATTGGGTTATCAATACGCGTAGGTAGGATATAATAGAATTTGAAATGTCTACATGCCATGATGGTTCAGATTTATTTTTTAAAGATTCAGAATTATAATTATATATACTAATTTTGTTGTTTTGTCAGAAAGCCATCTTTGGTATTATACCCACACGTTTTCTTGTGTTCGTTATCCGTACCTCCTTTATTTACCAACACAGTTGAATTATAACAAATCAACGTAAACGTTCAAATGTAAATAAATAATGAAAGGAATGGGCGTTGTTGACAACGTTTGATAACAATAAGTTTTCTCTACTGCTTAGTGGAAACTCTTCGTTTGGACAAGAGATGCACAGGGCTTGTTTGTTGTCTAGTACTGCCGTCGAAATAACAAAAATCCCCATTCCTCTCGCATCTAGCGGAACGAGAGCTCAAGAATTCATTTGCGGATTATAGCTAGAGCTTGATGTCCAATAGACACACGGTTGGGCAAAATACATTAAATTTAGTATTTACTACTTCGCCAAAATACTCCGTAAATAAGTATTTAAATACATACTCAAAATACATAAGGTTTTGAATAGCTAAATACATACTATTTAAAATACTTCAAATACTCAAAATAACGAAAATACAATAATTTTGAATCACAATACAAAATTATGTAATTCTACATTCTAAAAGCGAAAGATGCCGGGAGCGCTATTTTTGCAGACAGTTGTGTTCTTGGTAAGGAAGAGTTAGATCACTAATCATTTCCAAGATGCAAAGACCAATTTCCTATTCTCTGGAGCGTCCTGACGGCGTCCTTCAGCGAAGTAGGTAAGGTATAAAACACAGAGTCAAATTCTCATACGTCTTTAAGCGGTATCCCTGCACGCCGCGTTACTGACAAAAAATAAATATAAAGAATAGAACATATTAACAATGCGGAAAATTCAATATAGACACTTCACGCTCGATTAGGCAATTATATTTTAAACTAGTGGTTTGAGGCGTCGCCGACGCTGTAAGCTGGAAACAAAATATCGGTTCCCCATCCGGAGACCGAGACGCGTCGACCTCGTGTCGATTGGTGCACGGGAAATCCCACATCTGCACACTGGAGGAGTTACTCAAATACTATTTAGGGATAGGCATAAATAGGCATTATAAAACCCTCGAAAAAGCCATTTGTGAGGTAAATATCGATAATGGGGAAAGATGCCTAAAATTACATTCAAAGAAATTAAATGGATAGAAAGGTCTTTGTCCAGACTCTGAATTAACGCATTTTTTGCTGTCGGATAATTGTCCTGCATTATTAATTTTTTTTATTTTATTTATTTTATGTCAAAAAAACAGTTAAAAACTGCGTATGACGTGTCATGGGGAAAAGTGAATTGTGTGCACATTTTCAAAATTCTGTGATCCCTACACTAAGTCATATACTACTTAAATTTTGAATTTTGAAAGGGAGAAAAAAAACAAAAATTCCCATGTAGTAAAATCTATTTTCAAAAATAAATAAGCAATAAATTTTGAATTTTGAAAGGGAGAAAAAAAAAAATCCCATGTATAAAATCTATTTTAAAAAATAAGCAATAATTTTGTTACCATGTAATAAAATCTATTTTTAAGGACAAATAAGCAATACATTTTGGCTCTCATTACTTCCTGCCACGACAACATGGAAACGATAATTTGAATAGTTGTATTTCCCACTGAATTCTAGAAGACGTGCACAGAAAATGAAGTTACATTTATGTCCAGAAGCAAAACAAGGGCCATCTCAGCATTTGCTCAATGGATCAGGGAAACTGGACGAAAAACCTGATCGAGATGGGGGTCATTGACCCGGAAGCTGTAGTACAATAGTTGTTACAGGTTGTTTATACTCATTTACACAGTTCAAATGATAAATAATGCATTATGTATCATTGTTAAAATTAATGTTACTTTTCTTGTCATGCTCAGTATAGTCTAATTGTATAGAAACAGTTATGCAGCAGAAACGATTTCACTTGAGATTTAAACTTTTCTATTGAATTTAATCGTTTAATGTCATCTGGCAAAATGTTGTAAAATAATGTACATGTATTGTATGTGAATGTTTTGTAATGAGCTGTTGATACTGTCACCTGATGAATATGATTTCTACGTCGAGTGTTATAGTAATAGACTTCGGCATTTTCTGAAAATATATTCCCGCCCTTGAGCAAGTAATTTTTTACAAAAACCACTGATTCGTAAATAAGAAGACACGGTAATGGTAGAATTCCTAGATGAATGAAGAGAGGCTTACATGAATCACGTGGGTGGGATTTGGTTATTATTCGTACAATTCGTTTTTGTAATCTAAAAGTCTGGGAGCTATAAGATGTATTTCCCCAGAATATTATGCCATATCTCAGGCGGAATGAACATTCGCGAAGTATACACAACGAGCAGTATGAAGGCTGACTGAATTTGCAAGAATTCTGAACGCGTAGCATAATGAACTTAATTTTGTGTTCAATTCATTTAAATGGACGTTCCATTTAAGGTTTGACTGAATTGAGAGACCTAAAAATTTTGTTGCCTTAACATCAGTCAATGGTACACTGTTCATTTTCAATGGGTCACAGAATTGTTTATTTGAAATGGAAAACTGCATTAAAACCGTTTTCTTTTCGTTCACTATTAATTTGTTATTTCGGAACCAATTTGAAACATCTGATATTGTACTATTTACTGTTTCTTTATTGCAAAGGATGTTCGTATCATCCGCAAACAGAACCGTTCTTCCGTTTCGAATCGTCGAGGGCATATCGTTTACGTAAAGTAGGAACAGAATAGGACCTAAAATCGATCCTTGAGGAACTCCACATGCAACGGGCAAAGAGTCGGAAAGGTGCGTACGTAATGTTCCATCATTCCAGTAAGGTATTTCAACTCTCTGAGATCGTTGTTTAAGGTACGAACATAACCAATCTAGAGCAATACCACGAATTCCATATGAAGTTAATTTGGAAAGTAAAATGTCATGATCAATGACGTCAAAAGCTTTTGAGAGATCTAAAAATAATCCAATAGGTGCCTCATTTTCATCCAATGATGAGGCGACATCTTTAAGAAAAGAAAATATAGCTGTTTCCGTTGATTTTGATTTTCTAAATCCATGTTGGCAATCTGAAAGCGCGTCGTGTTTAGTGAGAAAGGTTTCCATTCGTATGTAAAAAAGTCTCTCTAATATTTTTGAAAAAACTGATAGAAGAGAAATGGGCCGATAATTTTGAATTTAATTTTTGTTGCCTTTTTTGAAAAGCGGCTTAATTTTAGCTGTTTTGAAAATATCTGGAAACGTTCCAGTGCATAAAGATGCATTAAACATGTGAGTTAACGGGTGTATAATGGCATACGCACAAGTCTTTAACAAAGAATCCGGGAATTCATCTAAACCGGACGAATATTTATTTTTTAGTTTACCGATTATTTTGAGAATTTCATAGGAAGAAGTTTCGGAAACGAACATTGTGTCTACAATTTTGGGTGAACTGCCTATTTTTGAATTTTGTGCCTGAAAACCCTTAGTGAGATCGGCAGCAATTCTCGAAAAGTATTGGTTAAAGAGACTAGCCACTGTTGCCGGATCGTTCACATTTATATCGTTATATTTTAAAACAACATTCTCTACGGGTTTTCTAGTTGATTTGAAATTAGACTTTTTAAAATTTTTTTTTTTTTTAAAATATCCTGATCGTTTTTCACGATTTTAGCCTGTCTTATGACTTTTCGTAACAATGTTTTTTTTTTTTTTAAGTAGATAGGGAAATCTTGAGATACGTCATGACGTTTAGAAATGAAAGAAAGAATTCGCTTGATTTTACAAGATGTCCTAATCCCTTGTGTTATCCAAGAATTGCTTTTCCGTGAAATATTTAATTTTCGTTTTTGAAGAGGAAAGCAAGTGTTAAAATGAAATGAAAGAGTTGAAAAAAAAAGAATTATATTTGTCGTTTGTATCAGCAGTATTATAAACCGTTTCCCATGACTCCTGCATCAAGTAATCAATGAATAATTTAATTTTACTGTTAGTAAACAATCTAGTCATACGTGTATTATTTATTGTGTCAGTGATCGCATTTCTTATAATGGTAAGAATTTGTGCATCGTGGTCACTGTATCCTAAATCTTTTGTTTCAACTTCATATCGAGTAGTAGTTTTTTAAAAGGAATTAATTAAATTGAGAAACTTGTCTTTCTCGCAAGATTCGACCAGAAAATCAATGTTAAAATCTCCGCATACAACAATGGATTCAAAAGAGCGATTGCTGACTTTGTTAAGTGTTATCTCCAGGTTTTCTAAGAACGAAATATAATCTGCAGTTCTCTTTGTTGGAGGTTTTTTCAATGGAGTACACATTTAATTCTGCCAAAGGGAAAGAATCAATATTATTTCTAACGTAAATACAGGAACCCCCATACGTAGGACCTTTATGGAATTCTCTCTCTCTGCAATAAAAGCCTGCGAGGTAAAAGTTTGGAATTTGGAAAATGCTAAGTTCATTAGGAGATAACCAATGTTCTGTAAAGCAATGACCTTTGTCATTTTGAATTTTTGAATTTGAACCTGCATCTTCATGTAAATAAAACCATTTTAAGAATGGTAAATATCATGCAATTTTTCTATTTCTTTTACAGTATATGTCAAACTTCTATTTCTTTTACAGTATATGTAGGGGAAAACATAACGCTTTTCGAAACGTATGTATCGAATCGTTCAGACCATTTAACTTCTCTTCCCCTCATCGAATCTAGCTGATCGTTCCAATCGTTCAGACCGCTCAATTTACTCTTCCTCTTTAGCATCGAGTCTAGCCGATCATTCAACTTTCAACCATTCAACTTTCAACCATTCAACTTTCAACCATTCAACTTTCAACCATTCAACTTTCAACCATTCAACTTTCAACCATTCAACTTTCAACCATTCAACTTTCAACCATTCAACTTTCAACCATTCAACTTTCAACCATTCAACTTTCAACCATTCAACTTTCAACCCTTTAACTTTCAACCATTCAACTTTCAACCATTCAACTTTCAACCATTCAACTTCAACCATTCAACTTTCAACCATTCAACTTTCTCTCCCTATTTAGCATCGAATATAGTTGATCGTTGGAATCGTACAGACCGTTTAACCCCCTTTTGTTCAGACTGTTTAACTTCCCCCGGTTCAGACCATTCAACTTCCCCTCCCTTATTATCATCGAATTTAGTTGATCGTTCGAATCGTTCAGACGGTTTAACTTCCTCTCCCTCTTTAGCATCGAATCTAGTTGATGGTTCGAATAGTTCAGACCGTTTAGCCTAGCAGGGGTGGATGGGAGAAGCAAATTTAGAAGGAATTGACCTGTAATGAGTTGTAGGATCTAGGCACCTGTTCAAAACACACTCGGCATAACAGGGCAAACGATTGAAGATATTTTTAACAAAAATCTTCGGTTAAAGAAGAGGACACAATGCACATTAGTGAAGCGAGCGGAGAAAGAGGGAGGAGAGGGGTGGCGAGAGGAAGAAAGGATGTGGAGGGAAAAGGGAAAGGCAGGAAGTAGGCATGTCTCCTTCCTCTGAAATTGCGAAAAAACGCATAAATGAATAAAATTTACCAAACTGCAATATCTTCATGTTTCGTGTAAGTTGAACAAGCCTCCAAGGAAAAATGAGAACATTTTATATTTATTTTGATTGGTTGGTTACTAGTGATTCCGGGCATGTCAATTACGGAGGTCATTAGTCCCGAAAGAGTAGTGCATGTTTTTTTCATCAGGAGGTGGCGGTGATCTTCCCCCACTGGATGGCGAGATTCGGCGCCAGCCAACCGTCGACTAGTGGAGTTTTCCCCAACCAGACATCTCTCACCATCCGTGCACCGACCCAGCCAGGACAAGTTCTAAGACCCCGACAAGTCTCCCGGCATGTGTGGTAGTGTAGTGTATGTTAGAGTAAGTATGTGTATACGGGGTGATGTTAGGGCAAGGAAGAGGAAGGAAAGATCGCGCGCGGTTCGTAACTCGTTCATTAGGCTCCGGCATTCGTCTGATGTTGATCGGAGAAACCACGAAAAACTACCGATCAGAGCAGCCGGCCGCTAGAATTCTCCTCCAGACAGCGACCGAATTCGACCTAGATGAAAAGCTAGTATAGAAAATCTTGCCGCCGTCGGGACTCGATCATAGGACCTCCCGGCCAGAGGCACTGCAGTATCTTACAAACAAAAAGGGTTTTTCATTATGACACTGCAAGTCGGCCAATGCAATGATCTGAGTCGAATCTTGATTCAACTGATGTGCGTCTAGGCGAGGAAGCCGGTGGGTAAGGCACAACAGAAGAGAAGGGAGAGAAACAGAGATCTGTATACTAACTGGATGACGTACTAAACCGCGCAGGTTTAGTACCTTCTGCCCAGCTTCGGCTTACGTAGCTCATATACTTGCGCAATACATAAGCCCAGCGATACGTATTGAATACCCCTAACTGCTACAATTATTGGGCGATTCGTTGTAACCGGTTTCCAAATTTCTAATAACATGGGCGCCAGGAAAATGGTTACGATAATATTTTAACTATTATTACTCTGATCAAAAACTGAATATTATCCCGCTAGCTGGGTCGATGGGTCACGTCAGAAATAATCGTTATTATCTATTAATAGCCGATTACCCGATCTGCCATCTACACAGAATGGCGAGGAATCTGAAAACAGAGATTTGATCTAGCTACTTATTAGCTTGAATTGGCCAATGAAAATCATTTTATCTTTCTTTCAAGAGAAACTTAATATTTATTTTTATCAATGTAGCAAATTAAAATGTAAAAAAATTTACATTGAGAACTTTCTTAGTCATATCCTGGTTCGAACCTTATACGGCGATTCTGGTCTTCGCGTGCTCTTGATTGGTGGTTCCTCGAAGAAACGCCTTCCCTTCCTTTTTGAAGCTCCGAAATCCCGAAGTCCAATTACCACGAATCTACTTCTCTTCTTTAAAAACGAACACCACCGATTCACCGCTTCGCACCACTCAAATATTTGTTCTAGCTCCACTATATTATGCCTGATGCCCGTTCTCCCCGTATAAAAATCCAGTGCTTTTATGATTACACCGCAAAACAAATCTCTCAGTTCTATCTTCCGTTTATAGCAAGAAAATAGGCAAAGCCCGGTATTTTTAAGTTCAAGAATGATTAGAGTTCACTCGCGAAAAAACTCCGTCTTATTTGTATGCACAGCAAAATATTCGGAACTCGACACGTTCCCCAAATCTTAGAAGTATCACAAGTTCACAAAATATTCATAGTCCGAATATGTCCCTCAAGTCCGATTCTTGCTCCACCACACGAAAATATTTCAAAGTCCCAACACGGATTGTAGACCCCCGAAATTTTAACATGCACAAATTAATCTATTCGAGAGCGAACTGCTCAACGTCACGACATGCGACCGAATGAATTTTTTCCTCCCTTTTAAAACCCACAATGCCTCGCCATTCTTTTATTTGACATAATGCCCAAACTTCCGTTTTAATAATCAGTCGCCTCCACGGTCAGATGCATTTTTGGTTATCCTGACAACAACCACGACGTCGTTACTAAGGCGCCATATTGCCTATTATTTGCCCTAATCATTTCGCCCATTTACGACAAATATTCTGTAAATAAACATGTCCCCATATTGGTATGTCACAGTATACTACTGTACGCATATTGCAGGAGAGTTAACACTTTCTGAGTAAAAAAAAAGTCTTCTATTATTCCAACTTGTGATCATAGAAGATAAATTAGATCTAAGAATTAGTATCTTCATGCAACAAAAAATTCTGAGGCGTTTCTAAACTAATTTATATATCTAGATGCAACATGTGGGTTATTAAAGCATTACTTAACTCTTGTCAGTTTCAACACTGTTTATTTCGAATAGAATATGGAATTGACCTGTTTAGAAATATGAAGTGAAATTGGGGGAGAAATTCATTGAGACAATAAATGTGTCAACCAAAAGGATGAAGGGATGTGTAAATTTCTAAAGAGAACAATTTTATTGAGATGTTAAACTTTGTTCCAATACATCCAATACATTTTTTAAGAGAGAATCTTTTTCCGTATGTTTTGAGACATAATGTTAAATACTTCCTTGCATTTTTTCACAACTTATGTTTCACTATCTTCCGAGAGACCAAATTTGTAATGAAAATCACGAGGCAGATATTATATGGATAACTTAGAAAACTCTTAAAACAGATACGTTTACGTTATAAACCATATTGAGTCTATCTTCTTGTTGGAATTGAATGTGTATTTGAAAATGTTTTCAAAATTTCTGTTGTGCATTTTCCTTCGCTAAAAATGATATTACTTTGCATCTACACGCCTCCAAATGAGTGAGCTGCAGATTATATTTTTATTTTTAGAAAAACTGGAGATAATACTTAATAAAATCAGCAATCGTTCTTTCCTGGTCGAATCTTGCGAGAAATAACAGTTTCCTAATTTAATTAATTCCTTCAGTTTAAATATTACAATAAATGAACCTACACGGATCACACAAAATTCGATGAAGGCAATTGATCAAATTATAATTGACAAAACTATTCCTCAATATGAAGTTGAAACAAAAGATTTAGGATACGGTGCCCACGATGCACAAATTCTTACCATTACAAGAAATGCGATCACTGACACAATAAATACGTACACATAAAATAAATACACGTATGACTAGATTGTTTACAAAAAGTAAAATAAAATTTTTCATTGATTACTTTCATTGATTATTAGTCATGGGAAGCGGTTTATAATACTGTTGATACAAACGACAAATATAATTCTTTTTTTTTTCAGCTCTTTCATTTCATTTTAACACTTGCTTTCCTCTTCAAAAAAGAAAATTAAATATTTCACGGAAAAACAATTCTTCGATAACATAAAATTAGGACATAATGTAATAACAGGCAAATTATTTCTTTCATTTCTAAACATCATAACGTATCTCGAGATTTCCTCCTCTGCTTTAAAAAATACAAATAATTGTTAAGAAAAGTCATAAGGCAGGCTAAAATCATGAAACTCGATCAGGATATCTTGAATTCAAATAACAAAACAAAAGCAATGTGGACTTTAATAAAAAATACGACCAAATCAACTAGAAACCTGTAGAGAATATTGTTTTAAAATATAACCATAGAGATGTGAACGATGCGGCAACAGTGACTAGTCTCATTAACCACAACTTTTCGAGAATTGCTGCCGATATCACTATGGGTCTTCAGCCACAACGTTCAAAATCAGATATTTCCCCAAAAATTTTAGACATGATGTACTTTTCCGAAACTTCTTCCCATGAAATTTTCAAAATAATCGGTAAACTAAAAAATAAATACTCGTCCGGTTTAGATGAATTTCAGTATTCTTTGTTAAAGACCCATGCGCCTGCCGTTATACACACGTTAACTAACAGAGAAACAGCCATATTCTCTTTCCTTAAAGATGTCGCCTCTTCATTGGATCAAAACGAAGCATCTATTGGACTATTTTTTAGATCTTTCTAATGCTTTTGACGTCACTGATCATGACCTTTTACTTTCAAAATTACCTCCATATGGAATCCGTGGTATTGCCCTAGATTTATTGCGTTCGTATCTTAAACAACGATCTCAGAGAGAGGAACTACCTCACTGGAATAATGGAACATAATGTACACACCTTTATGACTCTTTGTCAATTTCACGTGGAGTCCCTCAGGGATCGATTTTAGGCCCTATTCTCTTCGTACTGTACGTAAACGATTTGCCCTCGACGATACCGAACGGGAGAACAGTTCTCTTTGCGGATGATACGAACGTTCTTTGCAATAAAGAAACCGTAAATACTACAATATCTGATATTTTAAATTCGTTTTGAAATAAAAAAAATAATAGTAAACGAAAATAAAACGGTTTAATGCATTTTTCCATTTCAAATAAAGAATTCTGTACTCTATTGAAAATGAACTGTATTAATGTTAAGGCAACAAAATGTTAGGTCTCTCAATTCAGTCAAACCTTAAATGGAACGTCCATTTAAATTAATTGAACACAAAATTAACGCACATTATGCTACGCGTTCAGCATTTTTTCAAATTCAGTAAGCCTTCGTACTGTTCGTTGTGTATATTTCGCAAATGTACATTCCCGCCTGAGGTACGGCATAATATTCTGAGGAAATACATCTTATAGCACTCAGAGCTTTAGATTACAAACAATAATTGTAGGAATAATAACGAAATCCCACCCACGTGATTCATGTAAGTCTCTCTTTATTAATCTACAAATTTTACCATTATCTTATCTGTTAATTTACGAATTAGTGGTTTTTGTCAAAAATGACTTGCTTAAGGGCGGGAACATATTTTCAGAAATCGCCGATGTCTATAACTATAACACTCGACGTAGTAATCATATCCATCAGGCGACAGTATCAACAGCTCATTACAAAACCTTCACATAAAATACATGTACAAAATTTTAGCAAAACACTTTGCCAGATGACATTAACAATTAAATTCGATATAAAAGTTTAGATCCCAAGAAAAATCGATTCAGGTGCATAACTCTTTGTATACATCAGAGACTATACTGAGCATCAAAAGGAAAGTAACAAATTTTAATAGTAATATTTAATGTATTCTTTACCATTTGGACTGTATAATTCTAAACAACCGATAACAAATATTGTACTGCAGCTTCTAGGTCAATGACCCCCATCTCGATCAGGTTTTTCGTCAGGTCCTTTGAGCAAATGCTGAGATGGCCCCTTGTTTGGCTTTGGGCGTAAATGTAACTTCATTATCTGTATACGTCTTCTAGAGTTCAGTAGGAAATATAGTTATTCAAATTATCGTTGCCCATGTTGTCGCGGAAGGAAATATTATTCCTTGGCGAAGGACATGATGAGGGATAAGAGCCGAAATTTATTCCTGATTTACCTTTGAAATAAATTTTATTACATCGAAGCGAATATGTTGGTAACAATCCTTGCAAAAAATATTCATTTTCTATCTGTAGTCAAAATTCAAGTAGTAGGGTAGAGATTCAAGCTTAGGATAGAGATCACAGAATTTTGAATCCGTGCACAGAATTCACTTCTTCCCATAGCACGTCACACACAGTTTGTAACTGTTTTTGACGTAAATTTAAAAAAAGGTAAGGCAATTATTTCTGGAATATTCATTTGTTTTATACCACCGTTCACCATAAGTAATTTGAACTTTTTTCAGACTGTCCTACAACTTTAAAAACTATAACTGACGTTAGAAGAAAATTCTTTGCTTCTCACAAGGATCACAACTGACAACGCACAGAAACTAGTTTCTTGTCCGACCAAAATTGAGCGACGTTCTTTACAAACGTTTCTCCACCACGCTAAGAGTATCTCGCAGGAGTATAAGAGACAGTCATCCAGTTAATATAGAGATCACCGGAGCGAGCGAAGTGTTGCCTTGGCCTTGCTCCCTGGTAGGTTCGGTTTAGGTAACGACCAACAGATGGCAGTATACACCGCTCCGCGTTCAGTTACCGCGCATATCTCAGTTCTTTCAAATATTTTTATTCTTTTTTTAAAATTTATTTCTACCTGTTCGTCTACAAGTCTTTCAGGGAGTTTAAAATAACAACATAGTAACGGCTGTTATGATCACTGACAGTAACCTTATAAATATAAGGAATGATTAATCATATTTTTAAGATATGTCGAATTTTTAATGTAAAGTTAGAAGGAATGTAAATAAAGGATGAAAATAATTGCAATGAAGATTTATGGAGGACGAAATTTATCTTTGGGAATTTTGATTGGATACGACGAGGAAAGTTATAAGTGCGACCGAGATTAAAAAGTTGGGCATGGTGTAAAGAAGGTAAATTTTCAAAGAATAGCTGACTATGATGTTTAAGATATTCATGAATTGTAATGAT
This sequence comes from Teleogryllus oceanicus, assembly GCA_964035755.1. Taxonomy (NCBI): domain Eukaryota; kingdom Metazoa; phylum Arthropoda; class Insecta; order Orthoptera; family Gryllidae; genus Teleogryllus; species Teleogryllus oceanicus. The sequence goes on from CAXIVR010000004.1 coordinate 847,497, forward strand.
TTGTAATTCTTTATAAGTTTGCGAATTAGGGATAAACCAGGGGGCATGAACAATTCTACGTAAAAATGTTTTGAATAATTTGTATTTTTTGAATATTTGTTTTAGCTGTATTAGACCATATTGGACAAGCGTAAGTTAGAGAAGGACGAATAATGGATGTGTAAATTCATTTGGCAGTTTTAATACGAAGGGAAGAATTATTGTTAATAAGGGCATTGAGTTTATGAATTTTTATATTTGTTTTTTGAAGAATATTTTTTGTGTGTGTTTTCCAATTAAGTTTTGTATCTAAGTAAAGTCCTAAATATTTTATGGAAGAAGTAGACGGGAGCCAAGGAGTATGAGTGTTATTAATTGTAAGTGGAGGGGGAAAATCGGTTTACATAAAGTGAATATTTTTGCTTGATATTTCGTCATGTTCATTTTGATTCTCCAATTATTAGCCCAGTTAGAATATTGATTAAGATCTGTTTGTAGTTTGTCTTTTGCAGTTAGAATGTGAGGATGTGATGTAATAAGGGCAGTGCCATCAGCAAAAAGAGCTAAATCTGAATAAATGAATTTTGGTATCATATAGAAAAATATTGAAAAGGAGAGGAGAGAGACAGGAAGCTTGGGGTACCCCAGCAGAAATATAAAAATTTTGTGAAAAGGAATTATTGTATTTAACTATAAATGATCGATTAGTTAAGAAATTTCTAATAATATTTACAAGATAGATACGAGTACCAATGATATTTAGTTTATATATGAGACCTTCATGCCAAACTTTGTCAAAAGCTTGTTCAATATCTAGAAATATAGCTAAAGAATGATGTTTTAAATGAAAAGAGTTTTCTATTTTTTCGGTGATGCGTAATAATTGGTGAAGAGTAGAGTGTTGGTGAGTAAATCCAAATTGAGTTGGTTGAATAATATTATTATGTATAGTAAATTGAAGCATTCTATGAAGTAAGAGAGTTTCAAATATTTTCGAAAGGGAAGAAAGTGAACTAATAGGGCGATAATTTGAAGGATGTCTAGGATCTTTCTTTGGTTTACATATAGGAGTTATTACAGCTAATTTCCAATTATTAGGAAAATAGTGAAGACGAAGAGAGGAATTTAAAATATTAGTAAAGGCTGCTATGGATTTATTGCCTAGATGTTTTAAAGATTTATTAGTAATTAAGTCATAACCAGCTGATTTACGTATTTTTAATTTTTTGATAATACGGTCAATTTCTGATGGCGATATGAAATTAATAATTTGTGGAACATTATAATTCGGATGAGAGAGATAATGTATCGCATGATTATGTAGTTGTGCATTAATTATAGGATTAGGAAGAAAGGAAGTTAGAAAGTGGGTACCAAGTAAATGAATTTTTTCAAGGTCTGTTTGAGCAGTAGTAGAAGAATCTGTAAGAATTAGAATAGTTACCTTTTCTTTGTGGAGACGTTTAATTGTCGACCATAATTGTTTAGATTGAGGATGTAGTTGTTGCAGAAAATTTTGATATTGAGATAACTTAAACATATGTATTTTTGAACGAATAATACGTGAAATTTTATTAAGTTTTGATTTGATGTCAGAACGACGAGTTAACTGCCAATAACGACGAAGAGAGTGTTAGGTTTTAATTAGATTAATGATTTTTAAAGGTAATGAATTTTAAATAGTTGGTAATTGTGGAATGTAATGTGAACTGGTATGAAGTGTATTGTGTATTGTAGAAGTGAAATGTGTTAAGTAATTGTCAATATCTTGCGTTGTTTTGATATTATGAGGAAATTGAATATTATTTTCAATGTCATACTTAAATTGATTCCAATTAATTTTTTGAAAGAGAGGATTAAAAGTAGATGGAGTAATCTTAAAGGAAAACGATATGTTAATAATAATCGGTGGATGGTCAGAATCTAATTCTGGAAGTACAAATTGTGTAATAGGAAAGGGAAAATTTTGTGTAAGAATTATATCAAGAATTTCAGGAATAATATTGTCATTATATGAGTAGTATGAAGGCTCAGAAGGAGAATGTATTTGAATATTATAAGTAGTAATAAATTTGAGTAATTTAATGCCGTTTGGGTTGGTAGTATTGCATCCCCAGACTTGATGTTTGCAGTTGAGATCGCCTAGTAGAATGCTTTTATTTGTATTGTTGAAAATTTGTTTAAATATTGTTAGAGGAAAAGTAAATTTCGGTGGTTTGTAGGCAACTGAAAAATGGTAGTTAATTTGATTAATATTAATGATTATTGTTAGTATTTCAAGAGAAGGACGGATATTATGCTGAAATGAATAGTGTTTTATGAGAAGTTTAGTAAGAATTGCAACACCTCCTGAGGCTATGGAATTGATTTTGTCAAATCGATAAATTTTATAGTTAGTAATAAAGAACTTTTCATTTGGAAGAAGATGTGTTTCAGTGATGAATGCAATACGTACGTTATGTGTGCATAAAAAATGTTCAAATGTGTGTTGTTGACGTTTGAGACCATTAGCGTTCCTTAGGTAGTTAATATTTTTTTTAAAAATTTTAATTTACTTACAATTTGCTGAATATTACAAGGAGAGGAGGAAAGTGAGGTATTTTGTGGTGAAAGAGGAGGATTTTGATTATTTTTTGTCCCAGGGTTTTGAAAAGATTTTCGTGGAATTGGAAGAGGGAGAAAATTATTAGAATTTAAAGAGAAAGAGGGATTTGGATAATGAGATGTATTAGGAGAGTGAGATATATTAGTAGCAGGGGAAGTGTTAGTTGTAGATGGATTGTTATTAGTTTTGTTGATTTTGTTATTCAAAACAAGTTTATAATAGGAACAACCTCGGTAGTTTTCTGAATGGTTTTGACCACAATTACAACATGTGGGGGCAGTCTAGTCTAATTTTGGACAATTTGAATAATGATGGAGTTGTGAGCATTTAACACAACGTGAAGGTAACTTACAGTTTGCCTGTTAGTGACCATACCGTTGGCAGTTTTTACACTGTACAGGGATAAATCTGTTTGTTTTTGGTTGAACTTTTATAACGCAATGAAAAAGTTTATCAAGATTTAAAATGTTTTTGGCTTGAGGTGAGTTATTTAGGTCGACTGCACAAGTTTGTAGAGGTTGTCTTGATCTATCGTAGAGGCGACGCACTTGGTGAACAGCATAACGAAGATGATAAAGTTCATTATAAATGTCAAGTTCACTTAAGGAAACAGGAATATCTTTAAACATTACTTGAAATTTTGATTTTCCAGGATCTTGATATGTATAGAACTGTATATTAGAATTTTCACAAAATTGTCTAAACTTTCTATGATCATCAATGTTAGTGAAGTAAATTTGGATTTCATTGTATCTAGATTTTGTTGAATATTCATTTTTGCAATGTCTTGTATTAATAATTGATAGTTCTTACCAATCACTGGGATGGTAAGAATTTTAATTGAAGCAATAGAAGATGGAGTACTTGTTTCTGGTATTGTTGATATAACTTCGTATCTTGAGTAAGTTGGAAAATTATATATGGTAGAAGTAGGTCTGGAACGTTGGGTTGGATTTCCTTTCCGCAGGATCTTGAGGATGTTGACGTCGTATATTGTTGGATATATCTGTAAGGACTGGTTGGGTTTGATCATTTGCATTTACTGAAGAATCTCGATAAGACGAATTTGTAGTGTTTGGTGTAGCCATTTGTTGAGGTTGAGACTGTTGTTGAGGATCGATAGATTGAAGAGGTTGAAGAGGTTGAAGAGGTTGAAGATGTTGAAGATGTTGAAAGTCCATACTTTGTGCTGGTTCAGACTGATTTGCACTATTTGTTGTTTGAAGTTGAATTTCATTTGGAAACATAACAATTTTAGTCTTTCACTCGACTCCCCTAAGGGAGAAGAGTAAATATTAATATTAATTACGCCTCCTTTGGTAAGTTTTACCTGAATCTTCTGAAATGAAGTTGTAGATAGCTTTTGTATATAAATTTGTTGATATTAGAATACTTTTAGCTCAAATTTATGACTTAAAATGCAGGAATATATTCCGTATGCACCATTATCTGAGCACGGCATCCTGAATATGTCCAAATGTTTTTATTCTGAAATACCGATTATTCCATTTACTTACTAAATTTTTAAATTGAAAAAAATTGTAAACCACGAAATGTAAGAACTCGCAAAACTTATGATACTTATGGAACTTATGATAATGATTAATGATACAATATTTTTACTACCAGGAAGATCTGTACGTACTCAATTTTATATGTAGATTAGGAATATCACAATAAAACGTCATATCATGTCACAGTTTTTATATACACCGTGTCTTTATAACGTATCATACAGTATTTCGCTATACATTTAAATTGGGTTTGTAAGATATGAAGAATCCATACGCACAAAATCTATTTAAAAATAAAATATTTGTTCAGTTCATCTATGCGACTTTCACGAGATATCAAAAAATTAGGCTTCCGCGTTTGTTATTTTACCTTTTGTATTCGAAGGTTGCCGTTTTTATTCTTGCGTCTGGTAGTCGCGCTTAATTTCGAGTAGGTCTTAGTGGATGGAAAGATTAGATGTTTGGAAAGCAAGTCGCGTGCATCTTCATATTTCCTATAGCGCATCAGTTACTTGAAGGAAGTCATCACAAGTATACAAGTATGAAACTGTTCGGGTGTCAGATTCTGGATCAGTCAGTGTCATGCGAAACTGATCCCACAGTACACGTGAAGTTCGTTTCTGGTTTGCGTGTGCCTCAAATACATTAATAAATGACAGTTCTACGGGTTTTTATAAAGTGAAATTCGCCACATGATCTGTTGAATTGAATTATATCGAAAAAATGCAAATCACATCGAAAGTGAAGTGAATTTAAATTGTATTGTGAAGTTAATTTAACATTGAAAGTGAATCATTCCGATAATTTCTGTTACGTTTGTGGAAAATTTACATCCAAATTTAGACATTGTAGGGTTAATGAGTGAATTCTCTATAATTCATGAATGTGTTCTCTATAATCCAAATGAATGGCAATTGTTTATATATTCTTCAAAGTAGTGCAATAATTCTACGGATGAGTAATGCAAAATTGAAGGAGCAAATTTTCCTCGGCCCGCAAATAATAACTCATGTTGGATGAAATATTGGAAGAAAAATTGCGAGACCTTCAGTTAACTCTTTATTGCATAGAGCATTCAGCTGTAACAATATGTTTTTTCAGATCATATACGTCACGAGATAAAGTGATAATCTAGTGGCGTCGTGAATCGGAACTTCGTGGTAACACACAGTTTCCGTATATCAGAAACAATCCTTTTTAGGAAAATAATCAAACTAAAATACGAATAATACTTATTTTATTGACTTGCTCGATACTGATTTTATCACATAAAACAATTTGTAAACTAAGTATTTTTTAAAATCGCGAAATACGAATATTGCACATTTTGTTAGGGTGGTTAGTTTTGTGGAGGAGTTACCCAATTTTGTTTTGTGATTTTTTCAATGCAATATTTACTTATGATTTTTTATTTTCCCCCTTAATTACAATAAATTAATGTAATGAAAAATAATTATTTCAAGTAAAAATAAAAATCATGGAATAAAGGGCAGCTTGGCATTCCTTTAAGTGAGTTGTACAGCCATTTCTTGGTATAAATAAAGAAGACATAAAACTTTGGTCACAGAATGGTTAGAAAGCTACACAAATATGAGGTGTAGAATGTCTGAAAGTTTATTTTATTGACACCCAACTTAATTTTTTCAACAGAATTTGGGTGATAATAGGAATTAACACCGTGAATAGTTCCATTAAGTTATTGTTACAATGAAGAAGAGATACAAAGAGCGTAAGGTACCTGCAATGATTAGAGATTATTGAATGTTTCTTGTCAGAGTAAACAGGAATACAAGAGATAGTGACAAGGCGCAAAGCATTTTTAAGCAATGCAATAGGAATTTCTCCTTTCAAGATGTTTCGATATTATTAAACCATACGTATTCCATTTTTAACTTATTCTTACCACATATGAAGCTGGCTCATAAAATGTTGTAGTAATTTAACCCGAAATTTGTATAGGATTTTGTTTATTTGAAATACTAAATATGTTAATATTTTGAACCGTGTGTGATAGAAACTATTATAATGATTTTCGAAAACAGTGTGATCGTTTCCTTTAAGATCACCTAGTTTGATCCCGGAAGTATGATAAATACATTGTTCCCTAGTATAATGTAAGTGCCAATTTATGGTAGTTAATACGAAAATAAATAAAATTGAAAAGTTGAAGTCAGAGGGGTGCGTTTTATCACCATTCGTATAGGTCAGTTTGGATGTCTTCCTTGGGGGTATTAATGCAATTGCAATTAGTCCGCGCGGTGTTTAGTTTGGAGATCTTTCGCCTGATGGGAAGAGAGTAGAAGAAAATGACTATTCTTTCTTCATTTTGGTGAAATTCAAAAACTATTTTGTATTGTTGAATAACTCTGTTGCAACAGAGATCTCTCAACGACAGATCTCCTACTGCTCAGAAGAGCCTGTAAAAGCACTGCACACCGGTGAGTGCGCCTGGCGTCCAGTCATCCTCATAACTTAATAATGACTTTATTTATGTGGCGAGACTCGGGCCATCAGGCCCGCTCTTCCGCCTAACCACGTAATACATAAATTTATAGATAAGAATTGAATTAAGAGATACATTTAGTAAATAAAAACAAGTAAATAATAATACTTAGATTAGATTTATTACTAATTCTGCAAATAAGTTCCAGAACTTTTTGGCAGAATACACTAACTAAACATTACAGAGCTTAACAACTATACAAAATTTTACAAATTTTAAACACTTTACAAATTAACATAAACATTTCACCGTGCAAGCTTCCATGGCACTCCACTTCACTTCACTTTACTTCACTTCATTTCACTTCACCTCGCCTCGTCTCACCTCACCATACTGCCAATCACTTTTGCCAATCACGTTTTAATGTGATTTTGACTCACTCTTTCCCTCAACTTCACATCACTGCACTACACGCCACTGCACATAATAATAATAATAATAATAATAATAATAATAATAATAGTAATAGTAATAGTTATAATAATAATAGTAATAATGTTATAATAATAATAGTTATAATATAACATACTTTACATAGGAGATAATAAGACACATATAAACATCTAGGAATTTAATTTATTTTTAAATTTGCTGACATCATGAGGAAAGGGATCAAAGATTGTCACAGGCAAGCCGTTCCAGTCTCTAATAGTTCGATTCGCGAATGAATATTTCCCAACGTCCGTTTTCTGAATTCTTGTCTGAATTTTGTGCATGTGATCCGCTCTGCCGAAATATGTAGGTTTCCCTAATCGACTCTGAATTTCTTTCCACGGTCGAAAGCCTGTGTACGCTTTATACATAGCATAGAGACGCGATTTCATTCTCTTTGTTTCCAGTGACTCCCATACTGTATTCCTGGTACCCCTGAAAGCAAATTTTGAAGCTCTACGCTGAACCTTTTCTAGATTTCTTTGCTGCAAAAGTCTGTATGGGTCCCAACATATCGCGCCATATTCTAATATGGGTCGCACTAATGACATATATGCCAGTTCTTTGGCACTCACTGAACTCGTTTTGAGAATCCGCATAATAAAATGCAAAGATCTCCATGCTTTCCCTACAAGGAAATTTACTTGATTTTCCCATGTCAATTTACTATCTAGCTGAACTCCTAAATATTTGCAAGACGTGACTCGAGGTATAACATTATTATTCAATTTATACGAGGTTTCATTGTAACTTGGACCCCTACCAAACGTAATGGATTTGCTCTTTGAACTATTTATTTCCATGCTGTTTGTATCCGCCCAGATATGTAAATTGTTCAAGTCTCGCTGCAAAATATTCTCGTCCTCCTCCGAGTTAACAATTCTATAAATTACGCAGTCATCTGCAAAGAGTCGTACATTAGAAACTAAACTTGTCGGTAAATCATTCACGAAGGCACGAAACATGAGTGGGCCGATGACACCCTTGTGGAATTCCTGACGTGACGTTTCTCGAAGTTGATAAGTAATTTCCGATTCGGACCTTTTGTGTCCTGTCACGAAGTAGTTCGTTTATCCACGCTACCACTCTAGTGTCTAAACCCGAATCTATTAATTTCTTTACAAGACGATCGTGTGGAACAACATCAAAAGCTTTGGCAAAATCAATTACAATCGCGTCGACCCTATCACCTTCATCAACTACGTCGGCTAGGTCCTGTAAAAGTGAGACTAGCTGACTTTCGCACGAAAAACCATTCCTGAAACCGTGTTGACCCTGATAAAGCCATTGCTTGTCCTCCCATTCTTTCCTGATATAGCTAGAAATTAGATGTTCCATAAGCTTGCATACGACTGATGTAAGACTTACCGGTCTATAGTTACTAAGTAATGTCTTGTCGCCACTTTTAAAAATAGCAATAGCAATAGCAATAGCAATAGCAATAGCAATAGTAATAGTAATAGTAATAGTAATAGTAATAGTAATAGTAAATAAGTAAATCTTAATAATAGTAATAAGTAAATAATACAACTTACAGATGTCATGCCCCTGGGCTCACAAACACAACAAGAATACAACGTCCCAGCATTTGCCTTAAGCGACCGGGGAAAACCAGGGAAAACAAAGGAAGTGTGCATGCTCTACAACATTGAGCAACAAAATAATATATTTAAGATAATTTTAAAAATAAACAAACATTACTGACTCTGGAAAACTCTAAAAGTTTGCCCGAAGTATAAATTCTGAGAGATATTAATTTAGCAATACGTATCAAATGTTAACAAAATCTCAAATACATTCATGAATCATAAAAAGCAATATGAGAATGCACACAACCACCCGGCCAGGACGACGGCTTAGGGCCGATTTTAGATTTCAACATTATGTACCAAGGGAAAAGACGCATTCAGTCAGAGCCATGACAAAGTTAAACAATAATGAATTAGAAAAATACTAGTAGATAACACAAAAAACCTTCTAACCCTATAATATACTTAATTTAGACTAATTATACTATTGTTAATTAAATTAAGAACTAACTTAAGAAAACAAAGAAAAGAACAAAACTGTTAAAAAGCCCTATAAAAATTACATTTAATTTACAATTTTGAACACTTTTAGTACACACTTTCACATCATACAATATCAGCTCAGAAAAAGAGTATTTAAATGTTTTTTGAATGATCGCAGAGATCGCATTTCCTAACATTTACTGGAAGGCTATTCCACTCTCTAGTCGTTGCTACTAAGATTTATTGTAAAAGTTAGTGTTGCTTTTAGGAATATTGCATAGCAAAGATTTCTCGAATCTTCTTGTTTTAAGATAAGAATTTTATGAGAGAGTAGGTACACCCGTATTTAATATTTTGTAGAAAAGGCACAAACTATGAAACATGCGTCGGGCTTTCAAGTTTAGTATGTTATTAGCTTTATAGTATCCCGATATGTGATCATACCTTCTGATATTATATTGAAACCTAACACACGCATTTTGAACTCTTTGGAGAGCGTCAGCAGTTGATTTCTTTACGTTACCGTACACAATGTCACCGTAATCAAGCAGAGGGAGTAAGAGGGATTTTACTAGTAGTTCTTTGGTTTTGGGTGGAAGGCATTTGTAAGCACATTTGAGTGAGTATATTGAAGCATACACTTTGCGGCAAGTGTTCCGAACATGAGGTTCCCAATTTAGGAATTTATCGATGGTCAGACCGAGATTTTTAACTGTGAGCATAGAGGAACAGTAGTGTTATCCTGTACGATATGAGGAATATTTATATTTTTAAGTGCTTTATGGGACCAAAAAGAGCCAATAATAATTCATTGAGATTGTAATGGATTTCGCTTAAAGGCCGTTTCTCAGTGAACATTCATGTATAGAGGCTAAATCCTGAGTTGTTTTACTAATTAACTGAGCCACTTCTGAAGGTTTCTCACTGAGGTAGATCTGTAAGTTCTCTGCGTACATATGATGATTGCATCTTGATAGCACCGACGGTATATCATTTACATAGATAAGGAAGAAAAGTGGACCAAGTACGGAGCCCTGTGGCACTCCCCGTGAAACTGGTTTAGGTGACGAGAAAGTATTTTCTACAACTACGACCTGTTGTCTATTCCTAAAATAACTTGAAATCCACGATAAGGTAGAATCAGAAAAACCGAGACATTTACATTTTGCCAGAAGCACGTCATGGTCTACTCAATCTACTCAGTTGACGTACAACTTTTTCGAGGACTTTGGATAATGTTGGTAATATGCTGATAGGTCGATAATCACAAAGATTTAACGAATTTAAACATTTCGGGAGGGGACGAATGTAAGCTAGTTTCCACAATTGGGGAAAATATCCGGTTGTTAAAGAAAAGTTTATTATGTGAGTAAGCGCTGGAAGCGCATCTTTTAAAACCAATTTTAATTGCTTTGCCGTTATATCATCCCAGCCTTTTGAATTTGATTTGAGTGCCTTCACTATTTTTTCGACTTCATGGCAGTCAACATTGTTGAAATAGAAACCATCGTCACAGCGAGGTGCATGTGATTCCAGAGAGTGAAGTGTCTTTTCTTTAATAAAAGAGTCTATTTTATGTGTAGCGGAAGCAAATTAGTCATTTAAGTCATCTAGGGGAATTTCTAATGAACTGTCATTTGATTAGTTTGAATTTATTTTTCAATCTTAGCGTTTCTGATTTGTTGTTTTACGAAATTTTTAAGTTTGTTATACTCCTTTTCATTTTCATCGGTTTTAATAATTTTAAAACGATTATATGCGGAATTTCTATCTTTCATATGAACTTTTATCTCATTTGTAAGCTATGAAGCAGCAGGCCGCGTGACACGAGAAGTTTTCCATGGAGCGTGCTTGTTAAAAAGATTCGTTATGATTTCATTGAACATATTTACTTTCGAGTCTACTGAGTATTGTTGATAAACTTGGTGTCAAGGTGCATGTTCACTGTCTTCTTGAAATGCTGTAAAATCTAAGTTTTTGTAATCACGGTAATTGATTGTTTTGTTTTTGTATTTAGTACATTTAGCCGAGTATACAACAAAGAGTAAATCATGGTTTCAAATACCCGGAACAGGAACTTGACCATATAGTAATACTTTGGAAATATCTGAGACAATCAAGTGATCAATCCACGATTTCGCTTTAGATGAGCTATGAGTAGGATTCAATTTTAATATTTGCAAATTATACGAATTGAAAGTATGAATAAAGTTAGTGGCAGATTTTTGGGATTTTTTAAGTCACAATTAAAATCCCCCATTATAATAATACCTTGATACTTATCTGTGAATTCTGAAAGTGATTTCTCTAATTCTGACAGCAGTCCCGTATTTGGAGGCCAATATACAACCCCGACAAGTAAATGTTTTCCCGTAATCACCATATCAACAAACATGTATTCCAAGTTCGGTGAGTTACTAGTAGATGTTTTTATAATTTTACAATTTATATCATCACGCACAAACATAGCAACACCCCCAACGGATTTCTCTTTTAAATTAACTTTTATTATATTTCTATCATTTCGTATGAGTTTATATTTAGGGATCGACACAAGATCAGACGGCGCAGTAGATTTCAACCAAGTTTCACTAATTAATAATACGTGTGAGCTAGCTTCAGAGAGAACATAAAAAATTTCTGTGTGATGTTTCTTTAGAGATTGCGCGTTAATGTGAAAGACAGACAAGTCACGAGGAAAGTGCGAAATGGACGCGTTGAGATCAGAGAGTGTAACTTCATTAGGCGTTCCGGAGTATTTGCTTAGCCGCCTCAGACACGCAGATAAAAATGCACCCTCTCCTTCTATCGCGATAACGCGCTCGCCGACCCGAAATACTCTCTATTTGAAGCGCATTGTTGAGCGATGGCGCGCGCGGCGTTGCAGGCGGCGACGGACGCGGAGGCGGCGGGCGTGGGCGAGTGGGCGGAGAGCAAGCTCAAGGCCCACAAGACGCCCTGGGGCAAGGTGAAGGACATCATCCAGACGCGCAAGGATAGCCTGAAGAAGCGCCACCACCGCGCGGCGAGCAGCGACCGCGAGGACGACGCGAGCACCCCGCCGCCCGACGACGCCCCCACCACTCACGACCCACTCACGGTGAGCAGTGCGGCAACGGAGATATTGTGCTACTCCTTGATTATAAATTTAGAAGAGCAGAGGTATCAACCTCAGGTAGTTTATACAATATGAATTTTATAATACAGAAAATGCAGCCATACACGTGTGTCGGGAATTCATCCCAACGTCAGTGGTTCCAAGTAACATTGATTAAACACGTGTGTAATATATGAGATGATGCGAAAATTCATATCGTATAAACTACTTGTAGTTGTTACCTCTGCCATCCTCAATTTATTACCTCAATAAAAGGTTGTTTTAAATATGATGTTTTGAATATGATGAAACACATCGAAGAAAAAGCCCTGGTTCTAATGTGATACGTAACACGTCAATATTAGTTTAACGTATATTTTGCCTTAAGTTTGACTGTCTTAATTTTCTAATTAATGTTCTATGTAGTCAAGGTTCAAAATGCAGTTTAACGATACTACCACGTAAAAAATTAAAAAGTAACACTGGAGAAGAGTTGCGAATAGTAAATGGTTTCATGCCACCTGGGGACCGACAACACTGACAGTTGTCAATGACTGTTGATTTGGAGCAATCCACAAATCGTACAAACTGGTGATATCTACGACCAGGAAAGCACTGCAGCATAGAATATTCTAATCGAAATGTTGCATGACAGCGATCGCCAAGATTTCTTGGAAATTAATGTTAAAGGTCCCCAAACGCAGCGTCAATGATACTTTTGACATCTAAAAGTGAAAATGTTCTGTCGCTGCCGTGCTCTTCCCGACACTGAAACCCAACTGACCCCCCTGACTCAACTGACTGAAACCCAACTGACTGAAACAGGCTTGTATCACAGTCGCTACCGGGAACGGTAGCTCAGTGCATCAGCTGGTCACAGGGAGCGCCTCTGACCGGGAGGTCCTAAGTCTGGAGGAGAATTCTAGCATCCAGCTGCTCTGATCGGTAGTTTTCCGTGGTTTCTCCGATCAACACCAGGTGAATACCGGAGCAGTACCGTAACAAACGGGCCACAGACCGCGCGCGATCTTTCCTTCCTCTTCCTTGTCTTATCCTCATCCCTTACTTACACAACTTACATTAACATGCCGGTGAGACCAATCAGGAGCTTAGAGCCAGTCCCGGCTTGGGTGGTGCCCCACTGGTGGGAGAGTCCTGGTTAAGGGGAAACACCACTAGCGTGGTGTTTCCACGTAGGTCGGCACCGGATCTCGCCATCCAGCGAGGGAAGATCACCACCATCTCCCGAGAAAAAACATGCACTTCACTTGCGGGACTAATGCCTTCAGCTGTTAACGCGCTCGGAATCACCAACCAACCAACATAGTCGCCAAACGTTGTTACAGAAAAATACAGTTGTCAAATGCTGTTGGTCACCAATCCATGGTCTGGTGCGATTGTAAGAATATCCGACGTGTCTTCATGTAGAGCGTCATCGAGTAGAGTACGTAGTAATAATACAAAGAAATGTTGAATGTTTTGAAAATACTTCTTTCCATAAAAATATGCCATTGATTGAATAATAAAAAAATGTGTTCTGAAAGTACCGAAATATGTAAAATATGTAATCTAGTACCAAATATATAAAAATATGTAACGAAAAAATTGATATTGAGTTAGAACGGCTACAATTCAAGTCAATATTAAAATTTTGAGAGCGGTAAATTTAAAGACAAAAAATAATATTATTACATAAAAGTCCGGTCTCTTAATAGAGAAAATTGCTCGAAATTTTATTTAAAGTTTTCGGATGAAAACTCCTTTTTGTCATTTTTAACCCACTTGCCACCAACCAACATAAGCCAGCAACTTATCAAAATAACTCAGATGTCCTTATACTTTTGTGAGTATTGTATATATAATGTATTAGTTTATCACAAAATTAATTTAATGATTTTTTTTTCTTCTCAACATTCAAATATAATGACTTTGGCTATTTTCCTTCTGCTTATATATTACATTTCTCTTAATTATAAGTCTTCTCAACAGTAGCAAAATTAATTTCAATTTGTTATTAATGTAACCGCCCATATGTCGGTTCCATTGACTTTTGAGAAGCACCCGAGAACGTCAAGACACGACAAGATGCAATTATAGTGTTAACGAATTGCAAGAGATCGCGCCAGCAGTAAATGGTATCCCTTGCGAGAATTCACTAAAAGTTTCTGAACGCACTCGCGTACAAGAGATCGAGGACCAATCAAAATCACCCTTGAAAATATCAGCACTAGCGCAAAGCACCGCTACGAAAAGCTTTCTCTGCTGCTGACCGCCGATCTGGACGCACCGATTCTGTTAGTGTTGGACGGAGAAATCGCTGTATTTCGACGATAAGAAGCTTGAAAAGGTACTAATTCGTGTCATCATGTTGAAATAACGAGACCATGTTTGAAAGAATTGAGAATTTTAAATCATGAATATTCTGATAAATTCTCGTGAACGCATTACGTAGAAAAATACTATTTTTCTATCAACAAAGAAATAATATATTTCAAAGTTGAAGAACGTATACTGAAGTAGAAATGTGCTATAAGAAATATTTCTTTCTATTTCCAGCTTTATTTTGTCTAGGCTTGCCACGTAAGAAATTCATTACGCGGAGATATTGCAGTCATATTGTATAAAATTCGAAGGACTGTGGTAGCGATTCATCGGGGGACGTGTTCGCCGAAGCAAGAGGTTACCACGACCTTAAAAGGATCTGGGTCACCGTCGCGACTCCGAGCTTTTTTTTATTATTTTTATTTTTATTTTTATATTGTTAGACATTACATTCTTCAGTTTGCATATTAACTGTGCAAATGTTTGATGGACTTAATCTATCTTATCCTAACTTTAACTTTATTATACACATTACAATTATTTTAAAAAATATATAGCGGGAGAGGAAGCAGGAAGCACCTCAGATAAGTATTATTCCAGGTTTGCCAACATTTTATAGAATGAGTGAAGTGGATATCTGTTTTTAATTCTTGTTGGATAATTGGACTTTTTGCCCAGTTTATAGAAGTATGATGCTTGTATTTGGGGAAGGTTTGTGTAGAAGTTGTGTGCAAGATAGGCTATTTTATTTTTTATTTTGTTTATATTCAAATCATTATGTAGTTGGTTGTTACTGATCAACCAAGGTGCTTTTGTGATTAATCTTAATATTTGATTTTGGATCACTACCTCTATGTTGCTTCCAGTTGAGTCGAGTATCGAAATTTAAGTCCAAGTATTTTATTGTTTTGTTTGTTCGTGTCCAATTAATGGTGTCGTTATTTATGGAAAGTGGAAGACGGTGTGTGAATGGTTTTAATGTGAATATTTTTGATACAGATTTTGTTGGGTTCAACTTTATTTTCCAGATATTAGCCCAATTTGCAAGTAAATTTAAATGATTTTGAAGCTGTGTTTGAAGAGTTGTTAAAGACTTCCCTGAGATGTAGAGTGCAGTGTCATCCGCAAATTGAGCAGTGTTGATTCGCGATGAAGTGGGAATATCTGCGGTGTATATATTAAACAACAAGGGGAAAAGTGGTGAACCTTGGGGAACCCCATCAGCAATTTTCCTTGGATTAGAGCAGTGGCCTTCGACTAACACTGAAAAAGTTCTATTTGTCATGTAGCTACAAATTACAAATATTAGATATTTAGGTGTACCTATTGAAATAGAGAGCTGAATGCCATATTCTGTCAAATGCTTGCAAAATGTTTACAAAAGCAGCTATGGTATGTTGTCCCTTTTGGAATGCAGTGTGAATGTGTTCCGTAAGCATTAATAGTTGGTGGGTGGTAGAGTATTGTGATTTCAAGCCGAACTGATGCTGAGGTATACTGTTTGTTTTCTTGATATATTTGTTCAATCTGATGAGTATTAATTTCTCTAAGATTTTTGACATTATAGATAGCAGGCTCATAGGCCTGTAATTTTAGCCAGTACTTCAGCCTTTTCCCTTGGGGAGTATTT
Source organism: Teleogryllus oceanicus (assembly GCA_964035755.1). Taxonomy (NCBI): domain Eukaryota; kingdom Metazoa; phylum Arthropoda; class Insecta; order Orthoptera; family Gryllidae; genus Teleogryllus; species Teleogryllus oceanicus. Next base: position 863,591 of record CAXIVR010000004.1, read on the forward strand.
TTTACCATCACTAGTTGCTAATGGGGGAATATTTGTTCTTTTTTTTTAAAGAGTTTCTTGGTAAATTGTCTTGTTTTAACTACTTTAAGTTGTTTGTATTAAGTTGTTTTTACAAATATTATTTAATAGATTTAGTTCTTTTTTTAAAAAAGGAATTCTTAAGGAATTCCAAAGTCGTCTTGTTTTATTTTTAATACGGATTAAGTTAATTATATTAGATGGGAGCGGTTTATGTAGTATTTTGTTAGTATCTAAGATTTTTCAATGTGACTGTTGTTAATTGTATTGATTATGTTGGTGACGGTCGTGATGGCTTGGTTAATTTCATGGGAAGAATTCAGATTGTGAAACGAAGGTATGGACTTTTTTACAGTTTCTTTAAAGTACTTCCAATTAATGTTGTATGTATTTAAGATTCGTGGGGGAGATGGGGGAGGTTTTTCTACGCGTTGATATTATTACTGAGAAATTATCTGATTCTAGTTCATGATACGTTATAGATATGAATTGTGTTTTAATATTTGTGACTGCTATGTGAAGTATTTCTGGACTATTGTTTGGATCATATGGGTACTACGTGGGTTAAGTTGGTGCTAATATGTCGAGATTTTGGTTCCTTTGTATGTTGTGTAAGTATCTTCCAGCGGGATTCGTAGACCGATATCCCCATGAGGTATGTTTGGAGTTTAGATCACCAGCAATAATGAATGGATTTGGTAGTTGTAATAATGTGGAGAAGTTGCTGCTATTGATTCTTATATTTCGAGGTTTATATGCAGTCACTATTGTTAATATCGTGTTATTATTATACTGTACATTTATTCCTGCTTTTTCGAGACCTGGCGTGTGTGGTAGAGTAATCTGGTGATATGGTATGCTGTTTTTTATTAATATTATGACCCCTCCCCCTTTCGAATTTTGTCTGTCTTCTTTGATGGTTTTGTATCCCTGTAGAAAAAATGGGGATTCTGGGTTGAGATGCGATTCTGTGATGCATGCTATATCAATTCTGTTAGCATGTAGGAAGTGTTGTAATTCGGCGTTTCTTGTTGATAATGCCGTTGGCATTCCAATTTAGTATAATTAAATCATTATGGTGATCCATAATTGTTGTTTAATGATACAGCAATTGAGTGTTGGATATTCTGTATAATTGTTGGTATTAGTGCATTTATAAAATTAATAATGTGGTAGGTTATAAACTGAGTGATGTTTTGTATGAATGGATTACCAATATTGAAGTTGTTGTAGTTTATATTCGCGTGTTGGTTGTTATGTTGTTGCTGTTGATGCTGGTTTGTGTTTAATGTGTTATGTTGGTGGTTGGTATTTGTCGCCTTTACGAAATTAGGTATATTGTTGGTTGGAGGTAGTATTGAGAAATCTGTTATATTGAATTGCGGGGGAATAGGATTGTCCCTATGTCTAACATTTGGATTATTTCTTTTACTTTCCAACATTTTTCGATAGTATGGACATTCTACTGATCTGAGGTCAGCCCTATGCTTCCCTAGACAAAGTTTACAAGTTGTGGGGGAGTTCTTTTGTTCCCAGTTTGCTGATAGGTGGTCACCTGCACAAAAAACGCACGAAATTGTATGATTACAGTTGTTTTTACTGTGTCCAAAGTCTAAACACCGGTAACATTGAAGGGGGCCTTTGGATTTCTTTCTTCTTTCTGGTTTCACTGTGTTTTTATTTATTATTGCCCAAACCGGACTAAGATTTCATTTTCTGTGATTGAAGGATGAATATTTTTATCACTATTGAGTATTTTTTACTAATTTTATCCGAATACGTGTGAAATTGTTTTTTGGTGGCCAGAAAATATTTAACTGCTTTTCGGAAGTCGGTCACTGACTGAAATTAGATTCTAATATTTTTATTCTTGAATTCTGTGATGAAGTTGCATGAGACGTTAGTTTTTACGTCATTCACAAGGGTAACTTGATTTTCAAAGTTTGTAACAAAAATAGATGGGATTTTATGTTCTTCACTTAGATCCTGTAGAATCTCTTCGTTTAACCAACTAAATCGGTTCTTGATTTCTACATTGTACTGACTTTGTGAGTTCGACCCTGCCGAATGCTCACTGCCTATAGATACACGTTTTAAGTCTCTGTTATCACTGTCGTTATCGCTGGCTCGCTTTCCTTGCGACATTACCTTGTTCTGATGTAGTTGGGTTGAAGCAGCAGTCTGTTGTGACTGCATTTGTTGCTCGGGCTGGCCTGATAATCCAGTCCCGAATCGATTGTTGTTGCTTGCATTGGGTAGGAGATGGTACGGAATGTCGGAGTATTCCATGCTTTCCGTGGAGTTCACTTCACCTTCGTCGGGAAGCACATCAGATGAACCTCCGGAGTTGTAAACCGAATTTAGGACTTCGCTGACCATTCGCCCTGTACTGGATAAATCATTGTTGTTCATTCAACTACTAAAGCACTAGTAGTGAATAAATGCGACCACTAAATACTGTTTCGTACACTAAGGCACCACTGTTTTCTAAAGTTCGTAACGATCTTGAATACACTATCACACTAAACGATTTTAGCTGGTGGTAGCGGAGCGACTGCTCTGGCCCGCAGCTGAAGCAAGAATGATGCTGCTCCGAGCTGTGGAAATATTTCTTCGAGACGATGTGTCGTGAGTCAGAAAGGCAAACTGTAACACTTAAATAGAAATTCTCCTAAATAAAACAGTTTAAAAAAGAGTTATTCTAGGGAATTCCTTAGACGTAGATAGTCGAGTAATTAAATTAAAATCATTTAAACGTAATCTTTTACAATATTGTAGTCGTAAAAGGAAATCAGATAGCTAATTGATGTAAAGAATTGTGAAAACCTAATTTGTTTCATTTTCTATTAACGATAATATTTATTCTTTCAGTGTGTGTTTTCAATTTATTGTTTAATTGTTTTCAAATTGTTCACAGCCAATAATTAGTAAGAGTTATTTTTAATTGTACGTTAATTGCATAACGAGAATTTTTTGCTTGCTAAATTGTATAAAGTAATAATCTACGTGAAATTGAAACGTCTTATATATATTGCATCCACTGTTCAAGTGACAATTTCTTTGAAGGTGTATGTAAAGGGTATTTTGGAATGTGATTCTTTTCCAGTGTTTTGTTTCCATGTATTATTATCTTACGTACAGATATTTTATTGTGTTTTTGTGAAGTGAAGGGTAATATATTTTATGTGAAGTGTTTATGCGAGTGTTAAAACGCAACTGCAGTTGTTAGGTAATCACGTAATTGCTAAAGGTAGAGCAAGTGATAGAATTTTCAATGCAATGTGTAAATGCTAGATAAAATTGTAATCAAGTATTTAACATAATATATCTAGAACTCTGTTCATAGTTAAAAGATTAACTTGCCTATGTTTCTTTTATTACAAAAAGCTGGTTTAAAGACGATCCCACTCCCGTAGGGCAGTTAGGAGATATAAAACCATTCCTAATTTTTGGTGTGACATTGTCATAACAAGTCACAAGTCAAGTACTAGGTTACTTGAGTAACCCGCTGTAGGCTTTTTAGTGAATATAGGGAAAACTTAGAGCGGTCACATAAGTCTGCAAGTAAAAAACTGCATAGGATTTTTGACATAGGATTTTCTTATAGATTTTATCTTGGTAAAAAAGAAAAAAATTCAAAATTTTCCATCACGTCATTTTTTCTTGCTACACTCAATTATTTCTTTGAATTTAGCGCGGAATTCCTGATCAACTTAAAATAGACTATTCTGTTTTTCTTTATAAAACGGCCTTAACACTAAAACTCCCACATTAATTGTATCAATTATAGCTGAACTTGGCAGTGAAAGAAAACAAATTAATAGTTGAAGAGAGTAGTGGTAGGGGGTGGTGGATAAAATAGTTTTAGTGTTAACAAGAAAGTCTCATGTTCGTATCAAAACGGATGAAAAGTTGATAGAAAGTAATACGGACATGTTTAGACTTGTTATCGGGGTAACTAGGAATAGATATAACCTGTTTGCTGTTGCATTAGCTCATGTTTCAACAATCAAATTAAGTTCCATCTTTTACCTCACTCAGTTTGTATTCAACATTCAAACTATCCCTGTGATTGTTATTTTATATTTGAAAATGACCTGCAGAGGGTGTGTAATTTCTCCTGACAGGTTTTGTTATATATGTGCTGACTACATAGTAAAAAGTCAACAAATAAACACAAGTGAAATTGAGAAAAAATTTATTTTGCATATTTCAAATTGAAACTTGGAGAACATAGGAGGCAGAGCATAGGCTCCGCACAAGGTGTGCAGAAGTTGCGAAGATTCGTTTGTGGTGTTTAGGAAAACTAATTTCGTTTTCGGTGTTCCTAGGATATGACGTGAAGAGAAAAATGATACAACAGACTCTATTTCTATTCGGTAAATATGAAAAGATTAATACAAAAAATAAAAAATCTTACCCTCACCTTGACTCAGCTATGCGTCCAGTGTCCCATGGTACAGCAATAACAATTCCACAGACACCTAATTTAGATGACATCCTGGGTGAGTCAGAATACTCAGACGCATCTCAGAATGAATCTAGTTCAGATTTTTATGTTGTGATCTCAACGACCTAGTAAGGGGCTTAGGTCATTCAAACGATACAGCCTCATTACCAGGATTAAGGCTAAAAACCAACACCTACTATCATCTGGGACCTCTTCTACAGTCTAAAACAGTTTTGCTGCATAATGGGCATGAATTTGCATCTCTTCTATAGGACACTCGGTTCATCTGAAAGAAAACTATAATGACTTGTCTACGATTCTTGAGAAAACCAAATATCAAGAGCATCAATGGATAGAGTGTGGAGCTTTCCAAATACTAATCATGTTGTTGGATCAGCAGGGAAGTTATACAAAATATCCTTGCTTTCTTTGTTTATGGGATAGTAGAGCTACATAGCAGCATTGGACAAAAACTGATTGGCAGCCTCGAGACAGTTTAACCCCTGGAGAGAAAAATGTCATCTATGCGACCTCGGTTCTCTCAGAACAAGTATTATTACCACCTCTTTAAATTATTCCCTCATATTAAATTAGGCTTATAAAGCAGTTTGTGAAATCACTGCCAAGGGATGGGGATTGTTTCAGACATCTGTGATACAAGTACAAAAGTTCCCGAAACTATCTGAAGCCAAGTTAAAAGAGAGAATTTTCACTGGCCCCGACGTAAGAAAATTTCTAACTGATCCCCTCTTATGGAGACAACGGGCGACGTAAAAAGAAGCCAGGGACTCTTTTAAGAATGTAGTACACGAGTTTTGGGGCAATACTAAGGACCCTGACAAAACACCATTGTAAAACGCATCCTTGCAGCTTATGAAGCTCAAAGATGCAAGATTAAATTAAAATTTAATTTCTTACTTTCCCATATTGACTAATTTCCTGAAAACTTGGGGGCTTATGGTGAAGAACAAGCGGAAAGATTTCATCAGGATGTCGATGATTTTGAAAAACGTTTACAAGGAAAATGGGATGTCAATATGTTTACTCATGGGATGCTCAATCGAGAAACTGAACTAGGAAACCAGAAGCGAATTCGGAGAAGTATGAAAGAAAACAAATTCACAAGAAAAAAGACTCGACCTAAAATTGTGAATAAATATCAGAAACTATTTTTAATTACCAATAATTCATTTTTCAAGCAAAATATACGTTGATGAATGTTCTGGAAGTCATTTTTAGAATCTGTGACCTTTAAAACATATAATTCAGCAAAAATATCGCATGCAGCTGACATTTTGTTTGCAGATCTGTGTTATTTGTATTAGTGTTTAGCTATTATATGTCCCGTGAAAGACAATTGGCCTGGGTGCCGTAAGATACCGGGGTACCTAGTCGGTCACCTAACCAGGAACCCGCGACGTCTCGAATTCGCTTAATCTCTGTGTCTAGTTACGAAATTCGCCTAGCGATACACGTTATCGCTTGTGTCCTTTCAGTAGAATCATCCTTGCATTCGCCTGGATGACCAAGGGAAATTACGAAAACGTCTGTCAGGATGGCCGGCACGGGGATTGAACCCGGGCTTCCGGAATGCGAAGCCAGCACGTTACGCTCAGGGCCAGCTCGGTGTTATTCATTATAAGTAGGCCAAGTGTTCACAATCTGATTGCACGAATTAACGAACTTTTTGAAGGAATCACATTTTTCGACGAATTTCAATAGAAATCCAACTAGGACTTGGATCGTCTTCAGGAGTCTAGCGGAAATAAAGGAAATGTTCGGAAATGGTCGTATCGCATCATGTGATTCCTGTAACCTTAATTTAAATTGACTTCTTTTCTAAATACAGGCTCTTCTTGTGCACATCCAGAATAATTAATCCGCTTTGAAGAATCTCCCAATGATGGACGAATCTAGGGTAGTAAGTCAATCCTCAGATTTCACTAACTGAAAGTAATTCTTCCAACACAAAAAACAATGGTGTTAATTGATTCTTTGTTTTCAGAATATTTAATGACAGTAAATTTCTAACTAAATTCTATGAAATCATCAGATGTGCTCATATCGTCCCATGTGATTTGGAAGGAAATGTTTACTTCAAGACTTTGTTATTGCGAGATGTCAGAATATTTTCTTAGTGATTACTTTTTATATTTCTCTACGCGTGATAATGGTTTCGCAAAGAAATTTAAAGTACCATGAATCATCAGGCTCTGTCGTTCGGGTACGTAGAGGGGGAGCGGGATATTTCTAAATGAGCTAATTGTCACACACAAGCGGTGTCACGCCACTCCGCAGAAGCTTTCATTCGTTTTCATTGAGACTGCAGTGAGTGTGAACGTAATGAGTCCCTTTTGCTGCTGCATTGCCTCCTTACGAACATAAGAATGTGGATATAGACAGCAAGAAGGCTTCAGGGAGGCTGAAGTTGACTCTTAAATTGCCATAGGCTGTTTATTCAAAGATGATCTCGTGTAAACGTTGGAAACTCAATTGAAAAGAATGAGCTCATCTCTATATATAGGATATAGAATGATATATTCATTTCCTTAATATATTGAAATGCTACATACTAATATTACATATGAGTATGGTCAACATATTTATTTAAAACAATGACATTCTCAGAGTATCTTACAGATGTTCTGAGACGGGAAAGGACGTGTAAAAATTGAGAGTCGTCATACATGGGTGTACGTCGAATTTATTAATACCTGTTTTGTATGTAATTTATTAATTTAGCTTATGGCTTGTATATGGAAACGATTCAAGTGGGACAACGGTTTTCGAATGTCGGCAGGTACGTTAGGGATTCTAAATGGAAGAGTTAGGGTTTCTTGTTTCAGTAATTGATCTTCCAAATAACATTTACTCGAAAGTAGAATTATAGGCAGGTGATTGCCTTTAATATGTAGTATTAAATCAGACGATGATGGATATATCTTGCAACAACTCTTAGAACATTTGGGAGTAAACGAAGTGGAAGTCGTTGCATTTTGTAATGCCAATTTTTAAAAACTAATGAATTGGCTCCTTGCCCGTCCTTAAAGTTTACATATCACATTAAATCATGGAATCGCCCAAAGTTCGAATGAAAGCGAGGCTTTGCGCTTTGTTCCTAGGCCAACCGCCTTGGTAGGATATTCTGAAAAGTTAAGAGATACCAACGTATTTCGGTAGAGCTGACCTCGTGCACAAAATTCGTACATGGTAAGATGTGAGGAAATGTACATTCATCAATGGATCTAAAAGAAATTGTAACTGCCAGCTGTAATTTTCAAATCTATAAAATACAATTACCTTACTATTTTATGGTATCGTTCAGAGAGAATGTTGTGTGTTGAAACAGAGGGCAGTACAGAACAGTGATGCAGATAGTGCAGAGAAGTCCAGTGTATAATTTCAACTATTTTGCGATATTATTGAAGTCTGAATAAATTCAGGTTCTTGGAGACAGAAGAGATTCGAGTTGAAGTCGAGTTGAAGCAAATGAACATTCAGAAAGCTGTTTCTGGCAATATATCCACGATTGCTTTACAGGTGGCACAACAAAATTGTTTAATTATGTTCTGGTTATTAATAATTCTTTTAAAAATGAAATATGCCTACTATGTTATATTCAAATATTTTAGTTCACTAATTATTTCAATGATACAATCAAAGAGAATGTAATATGTTCTCCGCTTCACGAAAATTGAGATACCAGGCATGAGTTTTAAGTCTCTAAATGACTCGTGTACCTTTATTCGGCAGCCAAAGACAAATGAGAAATAGGATAATTCAAAAGCGATCAGTAGTGAACTGACTCAGACACTAAATGCGAAATTACTCCCAGTGTGAGTAATTTGTTACCACACGGGGCACCTACCACCTGAGCATTGCCGCAATCCAGTGAAGTCTTCAGAGAGTTTTCGCATTGCGTGATATGAACTCACTTTTAGAAATCTAGCGGAAAACTATTCCATCTGAATTAGTCAAGTAATCATGCAACACGAAACCGTAAGTCTAATAAAGTGACACGATCACGAAGCACAAAAAACTTTTTTCTGGTTCTGTGAAATATATTGGATCTGTGACGTCAGTAAGTGCTGCTGACTCGTTATTCTCTTCTAAAAGCATGTGGTAATACTTTGCAGTATATATAATTATACGAGTATCCGTACATACAATGTTCATTGTATAATTATAGAGGAAAGTTCCCAAACACGGGCCCTCATTTTGTTTTCGAATATTTTTAAATCTAATTTTCTGAACAATTAAATTAAAATATATGCGATGCATACCTTACTTAGTTATGCAATTGTTACATTCTACTTAAAATTATTGGCCATGAAGATTAAGAATAAAATAATTTTCCGTAAACATTATATTTTGTAGATTTTTAAAAAAGGTTTCCTAATGCGGGCAACTCGCAAACGTTTTAAGAAATAGTTAAAAATAAATGAAAAAAACTGAAATTTATAGAAAGTATAATTTTACAAAAATGCAAGTTTAACATATTGAACTTAAGAAATTATGGCTTGCACATAAACTACATATTCCAGTACAATAAAAGTAACATATGAAAGCATCTTTTTCTGCCGCCACACTTTCTACAAGGGCCCGAAGTGAGCACATGACACACATCACACATAGTCCTCCTGTAGCCCTCTTAAAATTTTACACTGCAAACCATGCACTCTGCATCGTAGTAACCTGGGAGGGAAGCAATCCCTGGTAGAATTTCCAATTCGGAAGGGCCAGAGCAAGTCTTTCGATTCATCATCGTAGATTGAATCTTACTTTTCCTTTTTGTTCAATTTCAGAATTCTCTTAAATCTCTCTGTTTTTGACTTCTTTGGGCTTAAATTCTGAAATTGTGTCTTTACCTCTCTCCTTCGTCCTGGCCTCTCGCACTGATAGGCTTCAGATTATGCTTTTGCTTTTAATTAGCATCCTAAGGTGTACGATGTGGCAAACACCCGGTTTTTATTTTACAAGAAAAATTGGAAACTTTGGGGGACTTTGGTTAGGCACCAGTGTGTTTTAATTCCAAATACTAATAACATTTTTTCAAGGCTAGTAAAATAAATTACATTACTCTTCATCACTAGCTTGCAATATTCTTTTCAAAAAAAGTGCAGTGGTTAGAAGTACCGATGTAGTATCGAAATCAGGCAATTGAGACTGAGCACTAAAAAACTTTGTTTTTCACTGTTGGCCGACTGTCCGGCAAGAAGTGAAGACACTACCGCTCCACTGGGTTGCTGTCTTGCAAAGAATCACAAGTTTAGTACGTTTTCAGTGGGCAGCAGCTACAGAGCAGCAAATCAAGGTACTCGCATTAGAAAAATCGTTCCCGAGTTTGGGGGTACTTTCCTTTACATAGTGGTGGACCTCTTTAATCCAACACATACGAATCGTAGGCAAGTGATATTATGGGAATTTATCACAGAATACCGTCACAATTTGTAACAACTTCCATTTAGAGCGAAATGTTCAAAAAATATCTCTTCTCTCCCGTAGTTGTTTGCATGTTACGCTGTGCCTTAGGAACGCTCTCTTTACACGTCGGTTTTTATAACATGGCGCATGAGGGCCTGTCTTCACGACGGAATACAGTATGCCTTTTTGCATCTTTCGCGGTCGTACCGCAAGAGGTCGCTGGATCTGCAGCCCTTATTGATACGGTCGCGATGATGCGACATCTAGCTACAGGACCGAGAAAGACGCTAAAAGCCGAGCCCTATTCCACCATGAAGACAGGCCTTCACGCGCCACGTTAAAAAACTGAAGTATATACTTGAGTTTTCTTAATTTGGCAGTTCCGGGTATTATCTTCAAGAGATAATATGGTAAGACTTTTCTCGGTCGTGCCGCTCAACGCGCGTGATCTGCAGCAGTGCTTGATACGGTTTCGATCATGCGACATCTTGTGGCAGGACTGAGAAACACTCAAGTCGTGCCATATTAAAGATTATACCCTCAGCTGCCACGTTACGAAAACCCAAGTATAAGCAGCCCTTTCCGACGGCGCGGCGCGGCGTCCCGTGTTGTTCGCAGGCGCGTCGCGCGTGCGACGGGGGCGGCGGCGGCGGCGGCGGTGGCAGCGGCAGCAGTGGGAGCCCCGCCAGCCGGCGGCAGATGGCGCCGGACTCCATCTCCCCGGCGACGCTGGCACCCGTGGACGCGTCGGATAGCGGCGCCGGCGCCGGTTCAGCCAAGGCGTCTCGGCGCCTCACGCCCATGCTCACCTTGACCCTGCCCTCGAGCGAGGACATGCGTGTGCTGGCTGGCGGGGCGGGCACGAGCCCCAGCCCCGGCGCAAGGGCGAGGCCGAGCAACGCGTGCAGCAGCGCCGCCCCCCCCGGCCTGCCCCTGCGGCCGCCCGCCGCCAAGCCCGGGAGCGCACGCACAAGACCTCCACGGCCTCCGTGCCCGGCCTCGCCACCGGCGGCAGCGACGACGCCCTCTGCGGGCGACAGGTGAGACACTCTCTCCCACTCTCACACTCACACAAGAAAGAATCCATCAGTAGTCGGGTCGCTATTCAAACCCCAATCCTTCCAGCTCCTAGCCCACAAACATTAGGAGCGTGTACTACTGAAATTATTTCATGGCACTTGTTTAGTCCTTAATACCTCTCTCTACTCTGGCGCCAATATTGACCATAGTTTTTTAGTGTTTTCATTTACTGATTATTTGTTCACCATTCCCCCGCGAACCTCAAACCAAATTGTTGAAAATAGGAAGTACATTAAATATGTAATTTGCATTTATTTATTATTTATTTACTTATTTATTTATTATTTACTTATTTATTGATTTACTTATTTACTTATTAATTTTTTTATTTATTTCATTCATCAATTGATTTCTGCTTGGTCCGATGACACTTAGCTGCCGAATACAATATATTGACATGTTTTTTGAAACATTATTGACACATGCATAAATTAAGAACATAGTTACATTACGTAAATTCCATAATTGACCGAGAGAGATAGCTCAGGGCATCAACTAATGTCACTTGCAGTTCCTTTGACCAGGAGGTCCTAGATTTGAGTCCCGTCGGTGGCAGATTTTGCGACACTAGCTTGTCAGCTAGGCCGAATTCAGTCGCTGTCTGGAGGATAATTCTAGCGACCGGCTGCTCTGATCGGTAGTTTTCCGTGGTTTCTCCGATCAACACCAGACGAATGCCGGAGCAGTACCCTAAGAAACGGGCCACGGACCGCGCGCGATCTTTCCTTCCTCTTCCTTGTCATATCCTCATCCCTTACTTACACACACACACACACTAACATGCACTGCACTACCACACATGCCAGGACGCCGTTCGGGAACTTAGGGTTTGTCCTAGCCAGGGTGGTACCCCGGGTTGGGGAAATCCCCGCTGGCCGACGGTAGTTCGGCGCTGGATCTGGCTATCCTGCGACGGAAGATCATCGCTAACTCCCGGGCAAAACACGCGCTACACATACGGGACTAATGACCAAGTAGTTGACACGCCCGGAATCACTAACAATCAATTAATCAATTCAATAGTTGTTAGTGATTTAAATGTCTGAAGCCACATGACATACATGATGGTCAGGGTGGAACTAAGAACTGCCCGGTAGTTTCCGCTTTAGACTATTGTGGAAGATTTTGTTTTCCGATTTTGAAATGCTCAGCTGAGGGAATCTTGGGCATTTGGGGTGAAAAGCGAGAGCATAGGAGTGGGAAATGGATGAAGATCGGTGTGATACAGAGTTCATTATTTAAGTGGGAGTTAGGTTCAAACCAGGGTGCTTTTGTAATGGTTGCGAGGAATTTATTTTGGTAAATCTGCATTTTTGGATATTTGATTTGCTGGCCGAGGTCCAGATGGGAGAAGCTTAGAATAAAATTTGACGGATCGTTCATTGGTGTAGGCACGTAGCAACATGCAATCGAAGGTGTGATGACTTTTTGAGAATGGGAAGAAAGATCTTGCACTCGCTGCGCCGAATTACCCGCCGCCGACTTCCCCCTTCTCAACCACACAACGCAGCGCGACTGTGGCACGTTCGTCCGTGCAGCGCTGAGTATTAGAATTTCTCGCCCGGATAGCAAAGAGTTTAAGTGAAAATGTCCGGCCGGAAACTGATTACATATTAATTATATTAGTTATTGTTATTTTAGTAAGATTACTAAAATAGCAACAACTTAACATAAATTTTGGTGAAATAATTACTGGACATCTATATAAGTAAAACTTAATTATTCAAAAATAGTAACTGAACCAGGAAGAACTGTCAAGGGAAGCAATCCCCACGAACGAGAGCAAAGCGAGAATTGTGTTTCTATGGATGAGTGCCATACTCGTTCCAGAGCATAGGAGAGAGGAGGATTACACTTACTCCTATATGTCATCCTCTTTCCTATGCAGGTGATCAGTGTTGGTTTGTTATCCGCTGTTTGAAAGATACAAATTGATCATCATAAGGGAGTGAATGATGGAGATTGATCAAGGATTGCAGACGAGATGTTCAAATGGGATACGCGGTAGTAATGGAAATCAACCACGTCACAAACACATGGTGTAGCCTTCAGCTCCGCAAACTGGCCTCTGCTTCCAACTGCTGCGGCACCCAGTCCGCACATTTCAGTCCAAGATTATTCATATCTATAAGGTATCTGAATCAAGAAAAACTGCTGTAAACTGTGAATATATTTATTTCGTGATCCAATTTTCACTCCTGTTTATTTGAATAATGTTGGTAAATGCGCTTACGAAAAAATATTCCACTAGAATATCTTGTGTTAGCATTATTTTGAAAGTACTTTCGGCGTAATATTTCAGTTACGTGTTAGTTCACACTTGCAAAGCGCATCAGATATATTGATTATAATTTTCATGCTGGATGACATCGGAAATATGCTTGTGCCAAGTGCTTCACTGCAAGGGAAGGCTTAATTATTACCAATGAGTTTTTCTTTGTGCCAGTGTACTGTCAATACATTAATATATTTCTAACAATATTACTCAGTCCATACTCTATTTATACGAGATTGGCAAGATCTATTTCACTTTTAAGCAGTAATTTTTACCACAGATATATTCGAACTTCTTGAAATTAAACTCATAAAAATTAAAGCATTCTGACACGACGTATCATCGAACTTTGAATTGATACATATTAATTCGCGTGATGTTTGATGGTCATATTATTTAGTTCTGTTATTTTATTATTTTGAAGTAATTACACAATAATATAATAAATATCTTACGAAAAAGGAATAACGTTCTTAATATTCTTATTTAAAACCGGTACTCTTTTTTTAAATGTTGATATTCCTCTGGAGTGTAGATACAGTAACGTATCTGTTTTAAGTTTACTGTATCCTCATCTCTGAACATAGCAGTGGTCACTTCACTCGATCGTTAAGTTTTTGTGTTTTCTGGATTTGCGTTGACTTCGCTGAGCGTCGCAACAGCATTCGAATTACCACACCGGCCAAATACACCAGACAGTGCTGATAAACACTGACGTTTGACTTAACGATTTCTTGTTCTTGAGACTTCAGACTGTCAATGAGTCTTTATATATCTGCTCTTTCACAATCATATGGTATAATCTCGGTCCTCTGTTTGTCCCCATGCTCATCTTCAGTTTCGAAGAAGAAAGGGATTCCACAATTCCTTCAACTGCTTTGCTGTGAATGAGAAATTGGCTGCCCTCCAGCCCCAGCCGCAGCTCCAGCTTCGTCTACGATCTGGGTCTACTAATGCTGAGCATACTTAGAACTATACCACTTGTTTCTCTTGGCAGCAGGCGTGAAGTTTCTTCAGTTTGATGAAGAATGGCTCGAAGATGTGATTTACTTTTGTGCATCAGTAGCAATGACAATATAATATACAATAAAGACTACTAACCACTGCCTCACATCCACGCTGCCCTGCATCTCTCTCCGTGTACCATTGGCCGGGCGCCGCGCCCTCTTTTCGCAGGCGTCAACGCCGTCCCCGCGGCCTACGTCGTGCAGCGCCGGGACATCCCCTCCGGTGCACCGGCGCGCGCACTCCAAGTGGACCAAGGTGAAGAAGGCGTTCCTCACGTCGGGGCCGTCGGGCGCCACCTCCGGCCCGGCCGCGTCGCCCGCGCGCCGCTCCACCGGCTCCGCCCACGCCTCCTCCGCCGAGGACGCGGACGCGCGCGTCTGCTGTTCCGTGCCCTCCAGCCCCAGCCGCAGCTCCAGCTTCGTCTACGATCTGGGTCAGCGACGCGCTATTCCCGGCGCCCGCCCGGGTATTTCTGAACGCGCCTATCCGTTCCCTGCGAGCGCATGCGGTGCGGTACGAGGCCTCTGCCGCGGCGACGCCACCATCCCGACCCCACCGACCCGCTCCGTTGAGATGAATCGGGCTCCCTGCCGTGGTCCAAGGCGTAGGTTATTAGGGCCGCTTGATCATGTTCCGGGCTGCTATAAGAAGGATGAAGGGATGCAAAATGTGCACTTCAGGAAGCAACGATATACATCCGATATGGTTTATCACGTATTACTTATTACTTCGCTTACAAGTCGATCTGTCATAAATATTCTTCCCTTCATGAGTATATTTTCTGAAAGTAATCAATTTCCTTTTTGCTGTTAGGCTACATAAATTATCATTATTGGAATCCAAATTTGCAAGAACTATATTGACTTTTTTATAGAAAGAAAAAGTAACTGCATTAGAAATAAAACCGCCAAATATAATGTTTTATTACTTTCTCGTATACATACGTATATACGGGAGTAATATACGAAGTATAGAGAAAGTTATGTAATACTGCGGAAAATCGATTTCGAGATTTCAACGGAAATACACGTATTGGGGTCCCCTGATACCGGAAAACTGTTGTTTTTTTTCCTTTCTTCAAAACCTCCGTCCATCCCTCTGTCCGTTTGTCCCTCTGATGTATGTAAACAAATCTAGCACCTAAACCACACGTACGATCTTTTCCAAATTGAAAAAACTCTTGTCCATCTGGCCCTAGTTGAAGCTTTGAAATTTTGAAAAACTTTTTTAAAATTTGTGAGTACTTTACATGAAGCCCCCGGACATTTTCAAAATTTTCTCAATAACAGCTCCAAATTTCTTCTTTAAATTTCATGTAAGATAAGAGCAAAATACACTTATAAAGGTGGCATAAGTCAGAATATCACGGTTAACTCTCAATTTTCGAAAATTGCAAAAGTTTGTATTTGAAGGGGGCCCTCCTACAACTATAAAATTGAAGACAGATATTTTTCCTTCAAATGAAATTTGTTACCCATAAATAGTTTTTCATTAAGGTCATGTAGACTTTTTTCAAAATTTTAGTAGTTTTTGTGTAATAGAGCATGCAATATTTACCATTTACAAAAATTACAAAAACATGATTTTAAAAACGGCTCAAATTTTTTTCTTTACATTTTTGGTAGTGTTAGTGCCCAAGCAACCCTATGCGATGACAAAACGTCATATTGCTCTATTCTTTTTATTTTTCAAAAATTACAAAAAAATAATTTTTTGACTTGTCTCTGACGTTGGATAATATTTACCTTAGAGACTATTTCTTCACACTGTTAGATTTATGAATACATATGCTTTAAATAATTTCAAAGAACGTTTCTCGAAAACTCAATAGTTTTCTGTGAAAATGAGCTCAAAATTCTAAATTCTCAGAAACGCTTGAACGCCATTTTCTAAAAACTGGCCCCAACTTTTTTCTTTAAATTTCTCCCATGGATTGCACTCTTTGCACTATTTGCGCTGTTTAATACGACATAAAATTAATTTTCGTGTATTCTTTTGTTTTTTCAAAAGTTACACAAATGTAATTTTTTGAAATATCTCTCACGCCGTTAATATGCACATCCACCTATTTGTATACATTATTACATTAGTGACTGGATGTGCTTCAAAGGACTTCCAACGAAGTTTTTCGAAATTTTTGCATTTACAGTAATGCTTTATCGCCATGTTCTTAAAAAAGTCTTTAAAATTTGCAATGAATATTTCTATTTTGGACGATATTTTACTCTACTTTAATATTCTTGAAGTAATTTTTCGGTTTCACTATTAAGTTACCGAAAAGTTAAGAAAACTTCAAGATATTGTACTTTCGGTGACGATAGATGGCAACTGGCCAGAGAATGGAGGAAGACCTTAAAGCTAGTCCACATCAAGAAAACTAGAAAAAATTGCTACGCGAAAGTCTGTGCCATTCTATAGCACGTCTAGTTTATATTTATGAAGAGTTTTGGTGAAGAAAGGTAAGTGTATTAACTTACACTGTTCTCCCATTACATTACATTGGCTTTCAAATGCGAAATCAGAGAACACAAATTCGTTCGCTGACATGTCTGAAAACAGTATGAATAACTTAAAATGCATGTAAATACGAAAGCGGTGCAATTATTGTCAGTTGTTATCGGTTAAAGTTAAGATAAGACATTTGTGGCCAATTGATAATAGAGTTCAGCATCGGCTACTTCGAAACATTTTATTGGATCATTTGATCAATTGAAACTGGAGTATATTTTTATAAAGAAAGTTTTTAAAAAATTATATATTTTTGCTGTTATTCATTGTTATTAATTATACAATTAATTGCATTTCAGAGTACAGAAAGAATGAAAATTCTAAGAGAAAGACAAATTATTTCTGAATATTTTTCACGAAAAATATTGTGTTACATTCCGATCTAATAGTTTTGTGATTATTGTCAAGTAAATGCTCTATTGAGCTTTGACAGCAAAATTGTCCTCTTAGGTCCGGTGAGTAGATTCAGAACACATTCTAAACTGACTGAGGATATTCCTACCCATAATAATTTCATGATAAATTTCCTGCCCCCCTACAGCCTGATAGGCCTTCATCTATGAAAACACGGCCACTACTTTGGATATTTTTGATTTCTGTTAAAAACGAAAAATAAAAGTATTATATTGTTTAATATCAAAAAGATCATGAAGGAACAACTCTGAAAATTACTCCTAAAACCAATTTAAAGTGGTGTACCAAAATATCATACTTCGTCTTAAACCTTGAAACTGAATCGTGCAGTTGAGGTTTCATCACGTCATTGCCATATTCTCCATCACTTTAGATTCGTTTATCAACCTCTTCTTTTTTAATTCTCCCACTTTCATTTTACTGTCATCGCCGTATTTAGTTTGTTTTCTCAGTTGCTTCGAATGCGTCTGAAGCATCATGGAGGCAGAACCAAACTAAGTTTGTACCGCAAGCGTGCGGGAGAGCGGCGAAAGCTTCTATGAAGTTTCTCAGATCCCTGCTGGCAAGATTTCCTAGCTCCGCAAGAACCATCGTGATGATAGACCAAAGAGTAGCGAGAAAGAAAGTCGACTACGCGAAAAGAAGTGAGTGATGTGTGAATCACGCGTATACACATGTGAAGGTTGTATGACGTAACGAGTAACTGTGGTTCTTGAATAATAGATGTGAAAGAGATATAATGAGAATGTTCATCTTCTGATAATTAAAGCGACGTTAAAAATCCTGATTGCAACTCCTGTAATTACGTAAATTATTTTTCAGGAATAAAAAGAGGTAAAATTTTCCCTTAATGGGTATTCAATAATTACAGAACTACGATCTAAACCATTCCCAGTAAATTAAAATATATTTTCAAAAAAGTTGTAATCATAAACAAACTAGAGGTGCTACAGAATAGCACTGACTTTACCATACTAAAGTTCTTTTAATTTCCTTGATGTGGACTAGTACTGTACAGTCGTGCCCCTCCTTGCCTGCTGCCATCTATTGACATCCAAAGTACATGTTTTTGAAATTTTCTCCTCTTTTCGATTTCCTATTAGAAGAACCGAAATAATATTTTAAAAATATTAAAGAAGGCCAAAACCTCGTCCTATATATCAATTTTCATTTACAAATTCGGAGCCGTTTTTTAGAAAATGGCAAATAAGCATTACTGTAAATTCGAAATTTGAAGCTCGTTTTCACAGGAATCTATTAAGTTTTAGAAATACTTTATTTTAAGTCATTTGAAGGATTTCCACTCACAAATTTAATAATGAATGCAAATCGATTGAAATTGGTATGTATGGGTATGAAAACGGCTTGAGAGATATTTGAAAAATATTACTTTTGTGTAATATTTGAAAAAAACAAAATAATACACCAAAACAAACTTTACGTTTAAATTAAATTTTTCTTTTGAAACCGAAAAGTTAAGAAAATGTCAAAAAAAATATATTTTGGGCGGCGATAGCAGTTGGCAAGGATGAGGCAGGTCCGTAAAACCAGTCCACGACAAGGAAATTAGAACACTTTACTACGAGAAAGTCTGTGTCATTCTGTAGTAACTAGTTACAAGAAGTCATTGGAATCAGTCACCCCTTCCACTCTCTCAGTTTCTTCAATGCATATGTCAGGAAACTAACTTTACACTCTTTTTTAATAAAATATATGAATGTACGAGTAAAAATATTGTTTTGAGAACATGCCTTTTATTAAGCAAATTTTTTACAATACATTAAAGTAGTTTATTTACAATACAACACTGATGAATTTACTGGAAAATATTAAATTGTCTGTAATTTGTTTGATAACCTTGAATTTTTCTTTTAACAAAAATGTTTAAGAAAAATATACAATGTCCCAGATAATGTCATTTTCAAGAAAATGACGATGGCATACCAGAAGCAAGAAAATATATGATATATGATAATATGTATACTGTAATAATAATGATGATGATGATGATGGTTTTTCATGAGAGATTAACTCAAATTGAACAGTGGTTAGTCTATAATATCAAATACAATCGACTCCGGTTATAGTGAACTTCTTGGGACTAACGTGTTCGGTTCACTACATCAGAGGTTCACTATATCCGATGATTAAATAGAATTTCTCCTCTATGATTGATTTTATTAATATAGAGATATTCATTGTCAAGACGAACTGGAATTTTCAATATCTTTTATTTGTCCTTAAAAAATCAATTATTTTCAATTGTTTGCTACGTGCATTTTTCATTAGTAAATTCTCTAGATCCTTCTCGAGAGTTCGTGTACTCTCCACATTTGATTCAGCGTTGTCCTGTGTCTCTAAGTACCATATGTGCAGTCTTGACACTTTTCAATGCTTCTTGCACTGTTCGAAAACGTTCCCACTCTCCGAGAGCCCTTTTACTCGCCTTATAACATACGAGATCCAATTATTAATTTCCGGGATTTATTTCCTACTTTCACAATAGCCGAGGTTCAGGTTCACTATAACCGAATCTTCTTATGCAGATTTGTAATGTAAGAGAAACGGGACCAGTGACTTAA
The DNA here is from genome assembly GCA_964035755.1 of Teleogryllus oceanicus. NCBI lineage: Eukaryota > Metazoa > Arthropoda > Insecta > Orthoptera > Gryllidae > Teleogryllus > Teleogryllus oceanicus. The sequence continues at coordinate 883,350 of CAXIVR010000004.1, forward strand.
GTTCACTATAACCGAGGTCTCTCTATATCCGAGGTCACTATAACCGGAGTCGTACATAGAATTTGATTTTCACATTTAAACCAATTTTAAAAAAAAAATTTTTTTTTTTTACCAAGAATTTTTAAGGTATTTCTTTTGACATAAATTATTGCATTGTTTTTAGCAACTTATTCGTACAAGTTACAGGAAATCTCTTTAAGAATAATTTTGAGATTATGAATTTCTTACACAATTGAATATTACAATTGAGTGCTATAACTGAAATGCACTATTTTAAGATTATTTAACTATTTTATGTTTTTACTATCGCTATTCAATGAAGAGAATATAGAAAATGGTTGCAAACATACTGTAAGGAAGAATTGTAAGATCTAATTGAAACAACGTAGTTTCATCATAGAACATTAGAAATATAAGTAAATAATTTCAAAACCCTTACCAACTTAGACAAAATGTATGCTTTGCATAAAGAATAAGTGTAATGAATATAGGTTCTATGTGAACATAAGAACCATAGCACATAAGTGCGAAGATTTCGAAGGAACAAAATCTTCTCTGTGCATAGCAGCAGTCCATTTCTTCTGCATAGCAAGATCTTTTGGAAAACCAAACACATGTACTTGCGAGGCTTCATCGTAGTTTCCTCGACACGTCGGAACTACACATCTAAAATGCATATCGAAGCGGCAGTAGAATACACGTGCGTAAGTAGACTCCGAACTGCTCCGAACACACGAACCACACCAGAATGAAAAAACTGAAAACAATATGGTTGCGCCCAAACAAGCCACGCTGTCGCCGCGTTTCCTCATAACTAGAGGTCGGATTTTTATGTGATTACGTATTTTTTGTCTTTCTACTTACCACTCTCAAAACTGTAATCTTGGCGAATTGTCGCTGTCCTAACAAAATATACAAATTTTGCGTTACATATTTTTACTATTAGGTACTATATTACATATTTTACATATTTTGCTGTTTTCACAAAAAAAATTTTATTTTGTCAATTTTCTTCTATACATGTATTGTGAAAATAAGTTGTTTCTTTAAATATCAGATATTTTTTCTACATTATTACTGAGTATTGTCGAATAGAGATGCGCTACGTTAAGAGGCGATCGGTCCGACGTGCCTGCTTCAGATATCTCAGTGGCGGGAAGTTTGTGTCAGTGACTGAGATAATTTTTATCTTTAGGTACGAAAAGTATTACTGACGTCGGTTTTCGTGACCTTAATTTCCGAGAAACGTTGGTTATCGTCGACGTACAACACTTCGCTGAAAATGCTGCACGTTGCAGTGATTGTTTACTGGTTGAAGACGTCGCCAATTTGTACGAGGGCTTATATTGCGTCTAGTCTGGCTGCTAAACTACTGCCCTGGATAGCAATAGATGAAGCTTTTATTACTGACGGGAAAGTTGTACAGTGCAAAATACGATTCTACTAGTGCTCTCCAAATGCTTTCTAATACGTTTGTAGCATTTTAAAATTTGTTTTGGAAATTTTTGATAAATGTATTTTCGAATTATGTAAATTTGTTTTATAATTAGTGTATTTTAATATTACATATATACGATTTACAAATTTATGTACGTATTTTGACGTTTGATACATTTTTTTCCGGTCTCTACTCATGACTACCTACGCCACCATAGTGACGTCACGTACCAGTGAGCACGCTTTGTAAGCTAGAAGATGGTGAATAGGCCCGATTTTCACGGTTAACTCTAAATTTTTGAAAATTGAACATTTGAATTTTTCGGCGTCTTTCTACAACTATAAAATGGAAGTCAGAGTCATAATTGATATTTTTTATAATTTTCGTCCAATAGTGTGTGCAATATTTGCAATTTTAAAAATTAACAAAACCAAGATTTTCTCTAAAACGGACCTAAATTTGTCTTTAAATTTTATCATAAGGTTAGTGCCAAACAAACCCTATACGATGAATAAACGCCATATTGCTCTATGCTTTTATTTTTTCAAAAATTACAAAAATTTATTTTTTTGACTTGCCTCTCAAGTCGGTAACATTTACATTAGAGACGATTTCATTCATTTCACATTATTATATTTATAAGTAAGTGTGCTTTAAATAATGTCAAATAAAGTTTCTCGAAAACTCAAGAGTTTGCTGTTAAAATAAGCTCAAATTTCCGAATTTTCAGAAACGCTCAAACGCCATTTTCTCAAAAATGGCTCAAAATTTTTTCTTCAAACTTTTTCAAAGGATAGTGCTAATTACACTGTTTAAAATGATGTAAATTTTGTTTTGGTGTATTCTTTTGTTTTTTCGAAAATTATACAAATGCGATTTCTTTAAAATATCTCTCATGCCGCTAATACGCATATTTTCACCAATTATATATCCATTATTTAATTAATTTTTTTAAATTACATCAAATGAATTTTTTCGAAAATCCAATGGATTCCTGTGAAAAAGGGCTTCAAGTTTTGCATTTACAATAACGCCGAACACCATTTTCTTAAAAACGACGCCAAATTGTTCAATGAAAATTACTATTTGGAACGAGGTTTTAGCCTTCTTAAATATTCTTAAAATAATATTTCGGTTCTACTGTTTGGAAAGCGAAAAGTTGAGAAAATAAAAACAAATGTACTTTGTATGGCGATAAGTGGCAACAGGCAGAAGGGGCAAGAATGTTCAGTACCAGTCTACACCAAGGAAATTAGATAACTTGAGCACGAGAAAGTTTGTACCGTTCTGTAGCACGTCTAGTTTACCTCTGTTGTACCGAAACGCAAAAATTTTCCCAAATTTTCCGAAACGCGAATATTCCCTAATCACATGCGCAATCGAATACACACCAAAATCTCTCACCCAACACATCCAGCATATGGAGTTCTGCAAGACAATATAAAGAAGTTTGTTCACGCTTGTCTTCGATCAGCGAGCACTTACGTACGAGTAATTGCCTGTGCTGTTGACTGGTTGAGAATGAAAAGTGAGAAAATGAATGAAATGAAAAGAAATGATAGTGAATAAAATATGCTTTTAGTAACTCTCATAAACGTAAAAGTACTTGATTATTTTCAGTATTAAAAAGTGTCTAATATAAACTTTTGTCATCAGTTTTGGATGTTAGAACCAACTTTGCATGCGTAATGTTTGTTAAATGTCTGGTTTAATTATATTGTAACATATTTGAAGTGCCTAAAACGTCAATTTTCATGCCCATTAAGGCCTAATTTCGTAACTTTGTTACCTATTTTAGGTGCCCAATCATCACTTTTTTATGCCTAATATTCCGAGTTCTAGTAATTAGATGGCAATGTGATAAGACGGAGTGCGCTGCGCGTTGCAGACGGCGACGAGGCGGACAGCGGGCTGGAGGGCGAGGATGCGGCGGAGGGATCGGCGTCGGTGCAGGCAGAGATCCGGCGCCACTACGAGGAGCTGCAGCAGCGCCTCTCTCTGGAGTTCCATCGGAAGCTGGCGGAGTGGGAGCGCATGAAGGCCAGCGCCGGCCCGCCGTGCGCACCGCTGCAGGTGCGTCTCTCCCTCCCCCCTCGCCACTCGCACCGGGAGAGGTAGCTCAGTGCACTGCCCCTGAGTGGGAGGTTCTTCACTCAAGTCCCGACAGGGGCAAGATTATCGCCTCTAGCTTGTCAGCTTGGTCGAATTCAGTAGCTGGCTGGAGGAGAATTCTAGAGGCCGACTGCTCTGATCGGTAGTTTTCCGTGGTTTCTCCGATCTGCACCAGGCGAATGCCGAAGCTCTATTCTAACAAACGGGCCACGGACCGCGTGCGATCTTTCCTTTTTCTTCCTTGTCCTATAGTCGCCCCTTACTCACACACAACATGCATTATACCACCAAGCATGCGGGAGACCGGTCGGGAGCTTAGAGCTTCTCCCGGTTAGGGTGGTGCCCCGCTGGTGGGAGATATCTCCGTGAGGGGAAACCCCGCTTGCCGACGGTAGGTAGGCGCTGGATCTCGCCATCCAGCGTGAGAAGATCACTACCACCTCCCGATTAAGAAAACATGTACTACAGTTATGGTACTAATGACCTCGTTATTTGACGTGATCGGAATCACTAACAACCAACCAAGCAACCTACTCCAGCGCGAATAGACCTTTTACATGAAGGGAGATATAGTTTACATTAAGACATTCACTGATTCAGTTAAGGGAGAGGTAAAGTCAAAATATGCACATATATTTATAGAAGCATTTTAGTAACCACAAAAATTAGAAAATACATCAGTAAAGTAGCTGTAGACCATTAATAAAGGAATGTTTAAATTTTAGTATCACGTGCAGGTACGTTGGAAGTGTTTTTATTATGGAAGGAGCGACAATGTTTAATAAAATTACAATTGTTACTTATAAGCATTTGTGATACATGTTCACAACTAAACAAATTTTATAAATACCTTTACAATAATGAAATTTATAAATATATTTTTTTAGATTTCTCTCTTTCTAATATTTCTGCTGTTTTAATCTTCCAGAAATATAAACTTTAGATTTGTCATTCTTCTCTCGCATCGTACGCCTACAATAAATCGTGAATGAAATGAAAGTAAATAAGATAAAGAAAACCTTTAAAATTTTCAAAACATTTATTAAATAATTGAAATCCAAACAAGCAGTGGTTCCGCCAGCAGCAGCGCGTGCGCTTGTGTTCTTCGCAGAGTCAATCAGCGTCGAACACGTCGTCGGGCGGCGGCATGGGCTCTGACGACGTCTTCCTGCAGCACACGGACAAGGGCTTCCGGCGCAAGATGGAGGAGTGGGAGCGCATGCGAGGGCTGCACCACCACAGCCAGCGCGACGCCCGCGACGCGCCGCCCGCCCTGGACGAGGACCACCTCAGCCCCGACTTCCGCAAGAAGCTGCACGAGTGGGAGCGCATGAAGCGAGGCGGCGCGCCCGCCCCGCCCCCGCCCCCGCCTCCTCTGCCGCCGCCGCCCCCGCCCCCGCCCCCGCCCCCACAGCCGCAGGTAGGGTAACGGCCGCCACCACTATACGAATTCGTTGCGCTCTTTTATTGATTACCCGCCACGCATAGCCCAGATCAACAAAGCATGTTCGATTTGATGTATACTCCCATTTAAACATAATAGCACTTTAAGGTGGACAGAGAGGGGTCATTGTCATCCAATCCCGAGCTCCAATATGAAACATTTTGGGGTACCGAAGCTGCCGATCGCAGTGTAACCCTCTCCGTTCAGCTCGTGACCTTGAAGTGCATTTGTGTTTAAATTGGAGTATAGTTTAGAGTTGTGAACGCCCCTTGCTGAATATCGTGCGAGGTGTGAACTTAGTATAAAGAAACAAGTGCTACAGAATGGCACTGACTCTCTGTTACGTAAACCTTCAGGTTGTCACCCGGTTGTAGTCTCTCCCAAAACTAACTGCAATAATGTATGGGTTTCTGGAGATGTCACCCTAAATGTGCAGCAGTATTGAATCTTGATCTTTCAATTTTCTTCTACCACATGTCGGTAGAGAGCCGCTGGATGTTCGGCAGTTATAGCAGTTGCCGCATACAGATCAATTAGGGTTTATCTTGGGTGTGCATTCCCTGCCAATAATTTTGTTTTGTATTTTGGGGTTAAAGACCAATTTAAAGTTTATGGTTTAAATTTAGCTTAAATTTTTAAATATATTGGGTTATTTAAAAGACAGGTGTTTTGATTGTACAAAGTTGATGTATATTTTATTGGCGGGTACAGAATATTTCTTTTAAATTCATTGTATTTTTATTTGAAGTTAGATGAGTAAAATACATTTCAGACGCAACGAATCCCACATTTTAAGAGATTGGACATGATGTACCGTAAGAGATTTTAAAGCATGCAAATTTCGCATCCGCCACATAGAGTAATTAGTAATCTATTCGTGTTACATTAACAGCATCTCAGAACCTTGACACAGCACCAGACGGTAGTTTCAACGCGATTTGAGGAGGGCCATATTTTGAAAGAGGCTGGATGAGTCCGCTTTTTTTCTTTTCCTTTTTTTTACAGAGCATAGATAGATCAGTAACATAATATACTAAATAAGTAGGGAAGGCTGACATTCTAATTTACGTAAAATTAAACTACAAACTAATTTGGGTGAGTAAATATTCTCCTGACACCTCTAAAAATATTATATTTCGGAAAGTTGAGTAGGACTGCCTGGTATGGATATCTATTTTTTTATTTTGGTTCTATGAGAGGGATTTTTCCGGAGTCTGAAGTTGTCTAGGTGATGAATTTGAGGTATAGAGTAATAAAACTGGGTTTTGAGATATGTCCTAGGGCGTTGTATGGAGTCCGTTTGGTCCCGCAGGGCCCGAGCGGCGAGCGGCGGCCGCGCCTGGCCGAGTGGCCGCCGTGGCGGGACGGCGAGCGCTCGCGCACGGCCTCCGCGGGCGGCGACGAATCCACGCCGCGCGCACGCCCAGCCCGGGCGGGGCGGCGGCGCCGGGGGCGGCGGCCGGGAGCAGGCGCGCAGCAAGCTGCAGAAGGAGAAGGAGCTGCAGTGGCTGGAGAAGGAGCTGCACAAGATCGAACGCGAGAAGCAGCGCTTGGAGAGGGAGCGGGAGAAGTACCTGGAGAGGGAGGCCAGGTAAGCTCCCCTCCACCCGCCCCCCCCCAATTCAAAAAAAAGCAATCAACTTGAACTGTTATATTGGCTTAATGAATAATTTAAAAAAATGTGATATCGCATTTCTTTGGAGCAAAAATTTCGGACCGGGAGAAATGGCTTAGGGCCATCAACTGATGTTACTGCAATTTCTCTAATCGAGAGGTCCTAGGTTCGAGTCCCGACAGTGGCAAGATTTTCGACACTAGCTTGTCAGCCAGGTCGAATTCAGTAGCCGTCTGGAGAATTCTAGACACCAGCTGCTCTGCTCCGATCAACAGCAGGTGAATATCGGAGCAACACCGCAGCGCCACGGACCGTGCGTGATCTTTCCTTCCTCTTCCTTGCCCTATCCTCATACCTAACTTACACACACTTACACTAACATGCACTACATTACCACGCATGCCAGGAGACCGGTCGGGAGATGAGGACTTGTCCTGGGAGATACCTCGTTAAGAAAAACTCCGCTAGGCGCCAGGTAAGTTCGCGCCACTATCCAGCGGGGAAGATCAAATCCACCTCCTGAGGGATAGCATGTACTCCCCTTAGGGGACTAATGACCATCGCAGTTGACGAAAGCCCGGAATTACTTGTCAATCAATCAATAGAGGAACTCTCCAAGAAGGTGATGTCAAATTATTCGTAAGACTGTTAGTTGTGTTTTCTGATCTCTCTAGATTGCTTAAATTCCAGAAGATTCTAGCGAATATAGTAATATAGGAAAGTCTAAGGAATTGATTTTTCTTTATTATTTTTTTATTTTTATATTGATTGACATTACATTGTTCAGTTTACAAATTAACTGTGCAAATGTTTGATGCACTTAATCTATCTTATCCTAACTTTAACTTTATTATACACATTACAATTATTTTAAAAAATATATAGCGGGAGAGGAAGCAGGAAGCACCTCAGATAAGTATTATTCCAGGTTTGCCAACATTTTATAGAATGAGTGAAGTGGATATCTGTTTTTAATTCTTGTTGGATAATTGGTTTTCCCGCTTGTATTTGGGGAAGGTTTGTAATTAAGGTATTTTTTTTTATTTTGTTTATATTCAAATCATTATGTAGTTGGTTGTTACTGATCAACCAAGGTGCTTTTGTGATTAATCTTAATATTTGATTTTGGATCACTACCTCTATGTTGCTTCCAGTTGAGTCGAGTATCGAAATTTAAGTCCAAGTATTTTATTGTTTTGTTTGTTCGTGTCCAATTAATGGTGTCGTTATTTATGGAAAGTGGAAGACGGTGTGTGAATGGTTTTAATGTGAATATTTTTGATACAGATTTTGTTGGGTTCAACTTTATTTTCCAGATATTAGCCCAATTTGCAAGTAAATTTAAATGATTTTGAAGCTGTGTTTGAAGAGTTGTTAAAGACTTCCCTGAGATGTAGAGTGCAGTGTCATCCGCAAATTGAGCAGTGTTGATTCGCGATGAAGTGGGAATATCTGCGGTGTATATATTAAACAACAAGGGGAAAAGTGGTGAACCTTGGGGAACCCCATCAGCAATTTTCCTTGGATTAGAGCAGTGGCCTTCGACTAACACTGAAAAAGTTCTATTTGTCATGTAGCTACAAACTACAAATATTAGATATTTAGGGGTACCTATTGAAATAGAGAGCTGAATGCCATATTCTGTCAAATGCTTGCAAAATGTTTACAAAAGCAGCTATGGTATGTTGTCCCTTTTGGAATGCAGTGTGAATGTGTTCCGTAAGCATTAATAGTTGGTGGGTGGTAGAGTATTGTGATTTCAAGCCGAACTGATGCTGAGGTATACTGTTTGTTTTCTTGATATATTTGTTCAATCTGATGAGTATTAATTTCTCTAAGATTTTTGACATTATAGATAGCAGGCTCATAGGCCTGTAATTTTAGCCAGTACTTCAGCCTTTTCCCTTGGGGAGTATTTTTTACCATCACTAGTTGCTAATGGGGGAATATTTGTTCTTTTTTTTTAAAGAGTTTCTTGGTAAATTGTCTTGTTTTAACTACTTTAAGTTGTTTGTATTAAGTTGTTTTTACTATTTAAGTTATTGCTATATAAATTGTATTGTTCTTGTTTATATTTGTTAAGAACCTTTTTACAAATATTATTTAATAGATTTAGTTCTTTTTTTAAAAAAGGAATTCTTAAGGAATTCCAAAGTCGTCTTGTTTTATTTTTAATACGGATTAAGTTAATTATATTAGATGGGAGCGGTTTATGTAGTATTTTGTTAGTATCTAAGATTTTTCAATGTGACTGTTGTTAATTGTATTGATTATGTTGGTGACGGTCGTGATGGCTTGGTTAATTTCATGGGAAGAATTCAGATTGTGAAACGAAGGTATGGACTTTTTTACAGTTTCTTTAAAGTACTTCCAATTAATGTTGTATGTATTTAAGATTCGTGGGGGAGATGGGGGAGGTTTTTCTACGCGTTGATATTATTACTGAGAAATTATCTGATTCTAGTTCATGATACGTTATAGATATGAATTGTGTTTTAATATTTGTGACTGCTATGTGAAGTATTTCTGGACTATTGTTTGGATCATATGGGTACTACGTGGGTTAAGTTGGTGCTAATATGTCGAGATTTTGGTTCCTTTGTATGTTGTGTAAGTATCTTCCAGCGGGATTCGTAGACCGATATCCCCATGAGGTATGTTTGGAGTTTAGATCACCAGCAATAATGAATGGATTTGGTAGTTGTAATAATGTGGAGAAGTTGCTGCTATTGATTCTTATATTTCGAGGTTTATATGCAGTCACTATTGTTAATATCGTGTTATTATTATACTGTACATTTATTCCTGCTTTTTCGAGACCTGGCGTGTGTGGTAGAGTAATCTGGTGATATGGTATGCTGTTTTTTAGTATTGAGAAATCTGTTATATTGGATTGCGGGGGAATAGGATTGTCCCTATGTCTAACATTTGGATTATTTCTTTTACTTTCCAACATTTTTCGATAGTATGGACATTCTACTGATCTGAGGTCAGCCCTATGCTTCCCTAGACAAAGTTTACAAGTTGTGGGGGAGTTCTTTTGTTCTCAGTTTGCTGATAGGTGGTCACCTGCACAAAAAACGCACGAAAGTTTATGATTACAGTTGTTTTTACTGTGTCCAAAGTCTAAACACCGGTAACATTGAAGGGGGCCTTTGGATTTCTTTCTTCTTTCTGGTTTCACTGTGTTATTACCTATTTGTTTTATTTCTAGAACATTCTCGATTTTGTGAGATCCATCAAAGTCTACTGCCACTACTGGTATGGGAGAATTGTTTTTGTATAGTCGAGTAACTTTTGTAGCAGAATTGAATTTGCTATTGATTTCAGCTAAGATTTCATTTTCTGTGATTGAAGGATGAATAATTTTTATCACTATTGAGTATTTTTTACTAATTTTATCCGAATACGTGTGAAATTGTTTTTTGGTGGCCAGAAAATATTTAACTGCTTTTCGGAAGTCGGTCACTGACTGAAATTGGATTCTAATCTTTTTATTCTTGAATTCTGTGATGAAGTTGCATGAGACGTTAGTTTTTACGTCATTCACAAGGGTAACTTGATTTTCAAAGTTTGTAACAAAAATAGATGGGATTTTATGTTCTTCACTTAGATCCTGTAGAATCTCTTCGTTTAACCAACTAAATCGGTTCTTGATTTCTACATTGTACTGACTTTGTGAGTTCGACCCTGCCGAATGCTCACTGCCTATAGATACACGTTTTAAGTCTCTGTTATCACTGTCGTTATAGCTGGCTCGCTTTCCTTGCGACATTACCTTGTTCTGATGTAGTTGGGTTGAAGCAGCAGTCTGTTGTGACTGCATTTGTTGCTCGGGCTGGCCTGATAATCCGGTCCCGAATCGATTGTTGTTGCTTGCATTGGGTTGGAGATGGCCCGGAATGTCGGAGTATTCCATGCTGTCGGTGGAGTTCACTTCGCCTTCGTCGGGAAGCACATCAGATGAACCTCCGGAGTTGTAAATCGAATTTAGGACTTCGCTGACCATTCGCCCTGTGCTGGATAAATCATTGTTGTTCATTCAACTACTAAAGCACTAGCAGTGAATAAATGCGAACATTAAATACTGTTTTGTACACTAAGGCACCACTGTTTTCTGAAGTTTGTAGCGATGCTGGGGAATGGATTTTCATTATCTCTCCAGAAACAGAAATAAAAAAAAGTGTTTTTGAAATCTATTTAAAATTGTCTAAATAATCGTCTAAATAATTACTCTGTATTTAGCACTAAATGCCCCATGTATTGCTCATACGCATTCTAGGATTGTTGTGTGACGAGGCCATTACCAGTAATAGAAACTGTCTGAAATCTTTTTATATTTTTATTCTACATGATCTTTATAATAGGAGAATGTTGATGGTGACGGCAAAACCTATTCATGCTGTCCACCGGTCAGCTGAACTACATTTTCTTCAATCTCATTATTTAGTTGGACTGCCACTCAAGCTCGTGACTCTTGGCAGCAAATTCAACATGTGTGATATGAGGAGTAGTATATACCTTCCGGATACAATCCATTCTCTGTCAGAGAGCTGCTGTTCTCGGGAATATAGTCAATAAACAGGGTTAAGAAGTGATTTATGGTGCGTTACACAGTGGGGAGATAGATTAGAAGCGCCTGTTCTGTCTAATAGAAAGGTCAGGGTTAGGAAATGCCGGAAATTCCATATAATTTCTCTCCAAAATAAGCGCTTTGGCTCACAATTCTTGAAAGCTTCATTTTTGAAAAGTGTGTCGAGTTTATGTTTACAATGTATATTTAGATTAAAAATCTCGAAATTATAAATTATTACATCTTTGTAAAAACCAACGTTTAACTAATCACTTCCAGGTCTTTGCTCTGGTTTAGATCTGACGCGTTTCGAAATGAGTTATTTTTGTAGATATACGGACAAATTTAGCTCTCTTAGGCAATATGCATCTGTTATTAATAACATTAATCCGATTTCTTATATCTATGCTTTTATGAAGAAGCTATGACATGAGCGGTGGCCATGTGCCAAGAGAATGACAGGATTTGCGAATCGGGTTAACCGCTTGTCGTGCTGAACATCCAAGAAAATATGTCGCGTAGGAAGTTCGTTGTGTGTCATCTCTTGAAGAACAGAATTAATACGTAAGTAGTTGAATTTACATTAAAAAATTGCATCATATATTTCTAGTGTACTCTAGAGGGAGAGAGCATAAACAATATCGACTGTGAAACGAAAAACTTTAAAAGAATAATCTAGAAGCGAGAAAATGTTTATTTCGATTATTTACTTATTTTTATCCAGTTTTCTTTCACGTATACTATTTTCAAGCCAGATTGGTATTACATTTAGTATCATTTGAATTAAGAGATTCGGTTAGGAAATGGACTTGTGCACTATCATTATAAATTGAAAGGATGCATTTTGTGGAAAGCTAACTTTTGAATTATTTCTATAATCACGCACACTCACACTTAGATGCCCTAGAGTACCACATATACCGGGATATCAGTGGGGAGTCTGGAGCTTGTCACGCTTGGTGCGGTGCTCCGCTGGAAGAAGATACCTCGCGATGAATCCCTCCCCCCGCAATCTGACGGGGGAAGAACACGTCACCTGCTGGCTGTAAGATTCTCTACACTTACGGGACTATTTGGCCATAGTAGAACACGCACCCGGACACACTAAACACTGACTACATCAACGAGTGAGGTTAACTCAGAGCCATCCTTGCCGCTTTCTTTGCAGCACGTCTGATCGGGAGGTCCAAGGATCGAGTCTCGACTTCGGCTGATTTTCGACTCTAGCTTGTCAGTGGGTCGAATTCAGCCGCTATCTGGAGAAAAATTCCAGCGACTGAACGCTGTGATCGGTAGTTTTCCGTGGTATATTCGATCAATACCAGGGGAATGCTGGAGCAGTTCCCTAACAAACGGGTCACAGACCGCGCGCTGTTTTTTCCTTCCTCTTACTTTACCCCATCTACACCACTTACACACACATATACTAATATGCACTACACTACCATTAATTTGGCAATCCAGTCGGTAACATAGAACTTGTTCCGGAGAAGACGGTGCCACGCTAGTGGGAGATATCTGGAAGAGGAAAATCCTTCAAGCCGACGTGTATGTCCGCGCCAGATCTCTCCATTCAACGGGGGAATAACACCGCCACCTCCTATGATAAAAACATGCACTACGCTCATAAGACTATACTGCGAGTTTTACTAAGCCGCTTGTGAAGTAAATCAACTGTTTCGGTGTCATCCAATCGGAAGGTTGAATGTCACCATGGTGACGTATAAGGTTCCGAGAGGATGTCCGCTGCGGTGCGCAGGCTGGAGAAGATGCGTCGCGCGATGGGCGCGGCGGGCGGCGCGGCGGCCGTGCGCGAGGTGCTGGTGCAGACGTCGTCAGGGCTGCTGCGCTTCGAGGGCATCTCCGAGAAGTTCACGCGCCGCCTCTACGAGTGGGAGAAGGCGCGCGGCATCGGGCCTGAGGCGTCCACCTTCGCCTTGCTCGACCCCGGCTACCGCCCGCCCGCCGGCGCCGCCGCCTCTGCCGTCCCCGCCCCCGCCGCCCACGCCGCAGCCGGCGCCGCCGCTGCCAAAGGTACGGTATCGCTCGGGACATGTGTGGAGTAGATTAAAAACTAACAAAGGTGTGGAAGGAAACATTGGTTTCACGTGTGTTGTTAGGTGTGATGGACGAAAAAAGTAATCTCTCACAAAGTAATGTGAAAATATAAGCGGACAGATGGTGTAAATGTATTCAGACGTAAAACACATTATATGAATATCTTGTATTCTATTTTAGACTTTCGAGAGTTATTAGTTTTAGGTTTTATAAATCAAATGTGGAATTGTTCATATTTTTGCAGTAAAGGCATACATTTAATAACGAGTTTAATTCTAAATATCATATGCTTAAGTGATCTTCATTTTGAATTTTTTTCAATTCGACACCCTTGGGCGTTATGAAATAGGACGCTGGAATACCACGCGTCCGAACACTGGGTACGTATAACCGTGTACGTGTACGTAACCGTGTACAAGTTTACGGGAAGCATTCATTTAGAAAAATGAAATACTTCGCTTTTAAGAATCATGAAAAATGTGCAACTCGACAAAATGTGCACCGAGTTCACATAGTAATTTTAATTCTTTGTCGAATGTTGCATGCTCTAAGAAAAATGTATTGCAAGCTTCAAAATGTTGAAGTGAGTGAAGTTGTAGTTCCTTCTTCCAGGAGCACTTTTTCTGTCTGAATTTGGATCTTTCTGGTCAGCTAATTGATGGCTACTACGCCATCTCTGCAGTTGTCCTCCTTGTTTATCTGGCATTTGTTACTGAATGTGGTTCAGATCCTGACCTTCCTTTTCAGTAGTGGCGGTGGTAGGGCACTGTCAGACTAACTCCTGTGCTCTCTCGCTAAGCGCGCGGTGGACCCTCTGGTAGCGAGCGGGCCGCTGCGCCCTCCGCGGCCCTCTCCCCTCCTCCCGTAGACGTGCGCTGCATCTAACGGGCTTTGAGGAACCGGATCTAGATGATTACTTTAGGCGGAGTAAGATGTTGTTAGTGGCTCACTGTAATATTTCAGGATGTCTTAGAATAAATGTTACAAACGTCCAGCTATCCAACTTGCAAAACTTCAACGGCCAAAACAAAACTCTTTAACCGGCTTCGGGCCATATTTTTATTTATTATTTAAGGCGATCCACACCTTACTTCTTTGAATTGTTGATCTCGGCACTTCGCCAGCTGCTCTGAAACCGGGGGGGGGGGAGGTGAATTGAAACACGCATGAAATCAGGCCGCATAACGCAGTGTAACATATTCGGACTATTTAGAAAATTTGATTTCACTAGAAAAAATCCTTAATTCTTATTTCAACCTATTTTTACATTAAGCCCCCAGCAGAGCACCTGTGCTTCATTCACAATGTTCTCGGCCGACATGGATGAAGAGGACTTTTTCTTTTGACTAATTACCTTTCACGGGCCACAATAAATCGTACCGCGAGCTGCATGCGTCCCGCAGGCTGCCAGTTGGACAACCCTGTTCTAGGGCATGTTGAAGATGATCACTTTTTGCCCTTGAACATATGGTGAAAAATTTCATATAACATGTGACAACTCATCTCCTATTTCTATTTGACGGATTACATTCTGTTGGGGAGAAATTTCGTGTACCCCACTCGCTCATTGCAAAAATAATTATCTTGACTACACTTATCTTGACTAAGACATTCTGTATATTATTTTTCATTTATCAGAGGTGAATTGCGCTTTCCTCCCATACGTCACATACCGTTTTTAACTGTTTTAACTATATATAATTAAATATCCGCAGAAATAGGCAGGTTTTAGATTAACAAAAGTATACTACACAAACTACGTTTGGGTGCAATGAGCAACTTCTAGTTTTAATTACATTTTCCTCTTTCTTGTAAAGTAATTATGTTTTTAAGTAGCTTCTATGAGAGTTGTGCCCCCCGCCTCCCGTCTGGATACACCACTGTATGGTTGCCTTGTGGACAATAATGTTACATGATTCTGTGAAGTTTTCTTTTGCAAATTACCCACTTTATAAACATTTCTAATAAATACTTACAGGCAAAAGATCACTTTCATCTTCTTAATTGTCATGAATATACATTACAGCTAGCTTATTCAATTTTATTTATTGAGTGAAAGTTGTCTTCGTAGGTACGTAGTTAAAATACATGCTCGTAAACTCATTAGATTTCTCCCAGAAGATGAGCTGGAGAATACTGAAACTAGGTTCCATGAAATTAAGGAGATTATTCTCCAAACGTACATTTCCACATTTCAGAATTTGTACTTTGAACTCTTTACTCAGAATTTCACGAGTTTTTACAAATTATCTTTCTTTTTACATTTTCAATTAAATAAATATATGCTACATATTTCCAATAGCCGATCATAATATCAAATTCTTGATACATAGGACTGTAAAAGAGAAGTGCCGAGCTCTTATGTGACTCGTGAAACTTTCATTGTTGGGCCAATCGTATAATATTGAATCCACTCATTCTATGATTGTAGATCCTACCAATGAACTCAGGGTTCTAGTAATCAAGACTACAAAGTGAATCAGAAATGTCAATCACAAGATTGCTCAAGTTTTCCTACAATCCATTGAGACTCATTTGAAATCTGTTCTACTCATCCCAAAGACTGAGCACGATTTCTTTTTCGCCTATGGAGATGAGATCGTTTGTAGTTAATAAATGCATTGGTTTCCTTAGAAAGACTAAACAAAAAAACCTCATGGATATGCTTGATTTTACACGAGTGTCAATAGCAACTAGGAAAACAACTTTCATCTCTTCTATTCAGTTAACGTTGACAATGTTGTTCTGCAGTCAGCAAATTTTTACACTTCATATATAAAATCACCTGTCCTCAACATAGAATTTGAAGCGCAACAATACAGTGAAACGACACTGCAGCACAGTATCTGTATTCAGAGCTCAACAACACTGCAATGCAGCCTACAACAGACTAGCAGGTGTCAGATACTCACGAGAAACACAGTAGAAACACGAGAAACACACCAGTTTTTCAAATATTAATTCTGCTAATGTATCTGGTGACCCATTAGCTGTGTGTGCCGAAAAGAATGTTCAAAGTTCCCTAATTTGCATGATTTAACAAAAGTGACTTATGCTATAAATAATATGCAGTATAAACATTATTGTAATACTCTTATTACGAAGGTACTGAACCATTTTAATTTGTTACAAATAGTGCTAGATTTCTTTCTGCGATAGAGTCCGAATAAAAGGAAACAATACAACACATCTTTTGACATCTTAAGGAATAAAATTAAATCCGTAAGGCATATTCTTATTATTACTTCGTTATTCAACATTTCCTTAAATAAAAATATATACTGACAGTAACTACTCGTGCATGACGCATTACCGACTGATTCATTATTCACTATTGTTGAGCAAATATTACATTTTGATATTTTGAACCGTTAGTAAATAATAAATGTGTCAAGTCATCTTACATAAATCTACGGCAGGACCGGTCACGATCACGAACGACGAGCAGGGGCAATCAAGTGTTTATGGGACGAAGTGGTGAAAAGATCGTGGCGTCGACCACGAGTGACAGGAGGCGCGGCAATATGGCGATAGTCGAAGGTGTCGCAATTCCATCAAATTAGTCAATATTTTTGTACAAACGCTTGACACTTTCTGGATCTGAAATAAGAAGCGAGATCTCGTTCTAAATTTTTGACTTTGTATTAAGATGGAATTTCGTAAATTTGCTATTCAGCTGCCAATATAGTACCTACAGATTTTCATTTAGAATTAATTGATATCAAGTGATATAACTAAAATATCTATTTTATTTTGCAACAAATGTGTGAAATTTTTGTATACATATCTCTCAGGCATACTTTCCACTTTTGTTCAGTTCTGCTGAAAACCGTTTATCAATCTATAGATCCACTTACGTTTACGAACAACAGTTTTCTTCTTTAAGAAGAGTAAAATCAAATTTCAGAAGTGCTCTCTGATAACAACTTGAAATGTTCTCTCCTTTTCAAATTACCTCGTTTTCCCACCACAGTTGTGCCTTTCACAGGCCATGCTCACTGGACCAAGGTTCGGAATACGACTGCCGCCCCTGATCTACGAAGTAATTGTACAGTCAGAAATTTCCGCATTACTTCAATGAAATGTACATTAAAGTAATTACTCACATTAAAGTCAATGTCCACATGTATATTAAGATGCAAGAGCCAAAGTTTTATGGTCATATCAGGAATGAGAGATCTTGATGACTGGTTATTATGAATATACGATATGAATAATGAGGGGCAGGGGAAACAGTAGAACATTACATTAAATCTACACTGATATTAACTTACGCATTTAAGTTAATGTTCAAATATATTAAGTTCTTTTTAATGTACAATGTTACATCAAGTTCCATGTACAATACATTAATCTATATTAAATTTAATTTCTTTCTGTGTACGCATTGAGAGCGCCCGAGATGAAGCGCGCGTGGCGTGGGCGTGCGCAGGGGCGGCGGAGGCGGGCGACGCGGGGCTGGCGCGCTCCAAGTCGGCGGGCAGCGTGGCCGCGCTGTCAGGCGCCGGCACCTCCTCCTCCACCATCACCCGCCAGCCGTCGTCCCTCTCGCTGAACGACGCGCCCTCCATGGCGCAGCCCGACGAGGCCAGCATTCAGGAAGGTAATGCAATCGCTTGCACGCTCTTGCTTTTTAAGGCCGCGAATGGCCTTCAGCGCACGTGGAGAGCCCCAAGGGCTCATGACAAGTTCTCAGAGATGGGAAACGGGGGTTCACAAACGTCGTGAGAAAACTAGGAATTGGGCACAGTGAAGGCATTTCTTTTTGTAAAGAGACATTTATTAAAATACTAGAGGGTGTCGGTCAAAAATGACGGGAGAATTTTAACTCTCATATCAATATTGAATAAAATACCACAAATTAATTTTTCTTAAAAACAAAAAGCTAGGCGAGTAGTTTTTATATCTGTTTAAGCGTTCCTTCCTTATAAATTTTTCCCTGTCCAATTTCTCTGATAAACTGTTTCTTCACAAAAACATTTTTAGAGTAGAGAGGGCTAAGAAAAGGCATAGAAAAATCGTGGAACCTCCTCTTATTATATTTTTCAGCACGTACTTAAAGAATGGTGTGGGATCCCTGGCTGACCTCACCCACCTGATAATGATGAGGGTGTTAAGATAACTTTTAATAAAGGTAAAAAATATTGGGCATCAATAAAGTAAATCAGATTCTGTAATAGATTTAAGAAACCTACGTTTCACTAATTAATTTTTTAAGAAACTGAAAAACGCATTATTCTTAAACTATTTTAGAATTAATGAAGAAAGAAAAGGGCAAAACAATTGATATGGATTCGATTCCAATGTCAAAAATTGATAAATATCTTGTAAAATAGTAACATAACATTTAAAAATAAAAAGAACGCTTACTATAGTAATTTTAGTCACCAACCATCACACGTCACCACACATCAAGAAAGCCACCAATCGAAAAAATTTAGGGAAGCGTATCTTGTGTTACTGAATTTTGGAAATTCAATTTCCATGACTCACAATCTAAGCTCGAACTCACTCAAGTTTCCGATTTACGCACCGCAAAAGTACATGCAAGTAAATTCATTCCCAAAACATAAAATTGTGCCGTGATTGTATGGTAACCCGGTCAATTTTCATTTTTTATGTTTAAGGATACCTCCTATACAAAAAATATTTTTGACTTACCATCCTTAAACCACATGTAATAATATGCTACAACTACAACAACAGCAACAACAACAAGAAGCAAGTTTCTCTTTGGCTTCAGTTCTCATACTTCACGATACAATAGCGGATTAGCATATTTTACAATGACTCTTGCACCCTACACTCGAAAAGGTTTATGCCCTACACATTTTTACTGCATAAATGCTCCGTGCTTTCAGAAATAAAATCCTCCATAATACGTTTTCGACAAATTGAATAGTGATTTGCGAAAAAAGATACTATTAAAAATGGAAAAAATGTAAGAACTCTGTCTGAAAATTAATGTTAATTTTCTGTCCACCTACTGTAACTACGAAAAAAGCCCTGTAAAATCAAATCGTCTATTCGCCCTTCGATCATGTCTTGCACTGGTGAACGCAGGCGTGATTCAAGCAAGTACGCGTTCTGTTTGAGAGTCTAATCTTAACTGCAAGACCTCTTCCCGACCGGGGTGCCCGGGACGAATGGAGAGGAAGGTACGGGTCGAAATCCCCCATGGAGTCCAACAAGGGACTGACAACAGGTTCAGGTGGAATTCTGATTTCATATTTTTTATATACAAATATTTATCATTTCTATGTGCTGTGAAAAAATTAGCAGCCGTCACGTACTGGAAGTTACTGAAAAAATATAAAATATCCCCTCTCTTCACAACGCAAAATATTATTCGCGCGGGGTTTGTGCAGCTTCCCTATAGTGAGAGAATGTCCGGCAAGGGAACGAGCACTCTTATGGACTCGAGCTTCAATTCAGGGCAGCGAAACACAACTAATGATATAGCTCACATCCTTGACAAGCCCGTAATGCCACGCGGCAAAGAACTTATTCTTCCGGGCACTAGTTCTTCGACATTGAGAAACAGAAACCGGATGTGATGCCAAAATGATCCCGCGGCATGCAAGAATAGATAACATTGTTTGCGAATCTTGGATGTCTTGCGATGTCACAGACACATCAATGTATGAGACTTCTGTTGAAAGTGTTTGCATAGTCCGGTAAGCTGTCATACCAATTTTACATCATAACCCATGCTAGTGTCATCTGGTGAATTACCCCGAAAAACAAAATTGCTTGCGACTATCATTTCGTTTATCGACTATCGTTTCGTCCGAGAAGGCGGCTCTGAGCAACCCGGAAGGTAGTGATTGGTTGATTTAAATTTTTGTAATCAATGAGCCAAGCATCGTCTTCGGGGTCGCTCAAAGCTTCCTTGCTAAATACGCCGCTATTATGAAGCCAGTTGGTGCTTATGATGAAGCATGATTTGTTTCGAAATCTTGGCATTTTTAAAAAATTAAACCTAAACATAATATTAGAAATTTTAAAAATTAAATTGAATTGCAATAATCAAACTGTGCAATCGTAAATGTTGATTGATGTAGAGAATATTGTCTAAAAGTAATTGGTTTAATTGTGCCGATTAAAATAAAATTGTCGATTGTCATACTAATTGCGACAAATCTCCAATAACTGTCAGTCGAATGAACAAAATAAATCCACAGATTTAGTTAAACAGTATTTCAATATTCTCGAAATGAACTACATTTTCAACTTAGCAAATTGTCCCTAACGCCACGGCGTTACCGAAAACAGAACGGCCAATATTGACTAAAGTTTTTCAGTAATTTTCAGTGCGTGATGGTAGCTAATTTTTTCATAGCATAGTAAATATCATTCGATGAAAAAAATGAAGACATATTTCGACCTGAACCTATTATAAGTCAAGTTATGGGGAGATGGATGAAAAGGGAAGATTGCGGGCGGTCAGTGGTCCGCTTTGTATAAAATGCAGCTCGTTATTTGCTTGGAAGTGAAAAGGGAAACTATGACAACTACAAATCAGAGCAGTCAATTTATGAACTCGATCTTGTTAGTCGGAATGAACTGCCTGATAGACCATGTTACAAGCAAATTTCCATCATCTGTCCGGGATCGTATCCCTGATCTACCAGCCACCGGGACTCACGATCATCCTTCCTTAAGAATCGACATTTTTTAGTTTAAACTCCGCTGTTTCTGAAAAAATAAATCTATTTGCTCTCTCCAGAAAAGGACTTCATTGCCGGTATATTTTTTTATCTTGGCGCTCTGCGGATTCTCAGTACAATCACTTCCAATCCATTTTCGCGCCAGAGACCGCCACAATCGTCGATTGTGACAATCCTGACTTCTTGTACAGTTTAATTTTTCAGGGTGTTATGCTTTCTTTTTGTGCAGTAAGTACAATTGATTGCGACCCTTTGTATAGATCACGCATATGAACCTAGATATTGTGGTAGACCGACCGGAAGTCTAACGGTTCACCCTCCAAAATAATTTGGAAATGATATCAATGCCCATCCTTACGAATTACATTATTTTATTTCCCCGACTACGGAATTTCTGAAATCCCTTTTAAGAGACAATACGTTTGCGTTCAATCGAAAAATGTAGGCATGTTGACGAACTGTTAAGCGTAGGAACTCCAAAAATGTAATGCGGTCGCATTGGCTATGCAGCCTGCTTTAGGGCCTTTCTTAGACGTTTGGTTAATTTCAAACAATCCGTGAGTTTCTCGTAATTCACTAAACAGGCCCCTGGAAATTTTCTAGAAAACTTTTAAAAAATCACATATTCTGCTTTCTAATCAGCAGCTTTCTCTTGCAATCATAAATAATAGTATTCCAAAAACTGTAGAACGTATGATTTCCGTTGTTAAAGAATTCATAAGAATAACGTGAATTTCTATATGCATTCTAATTAAATCATGCCGATGAATTTCTTGTATCCTTGCACAAGTGATAAGTAAATTAAATTAGGACAGTTTACGAATTCCTAATTAATGTGTTATGATGGGGTTAAGTCATTTGTATCCATGAAACCCGAGACACTGAAAATACTTTAGGAACTCTCACAATAATTTAAATCTCTCTTTCACTCGCAAATAATGTTTGTTTGTATTAAATAGCGTGTGAAGAATCCATTGTTTAAGAAACTTTTTAAGCGATCATTGTTCAAAAGGAACGTGCTTTAATAATGACCACGTTCCAAATCGTTTGGTTTCTGCACAATTTAAGTTTAAATACATATTTTAGCTAAGTATTACCATGCACTAAATCTGCAATGTTATTGCTGCGACGATGGTATATGAAACAATAGGCAATTGATGAGCTGTAAATCTGATATAACTTTGCGCATTGTAAGAAAATTCGAAAGGTTCTAAGGGATAATTACCGACTGATCCGATTGATTCGTTCTGATTTGAATAATTATTCTTAGGCTATAATCGTTTGTGGTTACAAGCAACTAACTGCTTTATTTCGAAAAATATTTTATTTTTCCACATTTCACGAGCTCTATTTTTTAACCCGCCGCTTCTCATAATACGATTATGAAGATAACATCTGCTGCATCATATGAGATTCAGTTATGGGATAAATGGGATACTTGGTTTTCTAAGGATGAATTTACAGAAAATCATCTAAATTTTTAACGCGGCACACTCTTCTAAATATTTTGTGTTACTTCGTAATCGTATGAGGGAAATTTCTTACCAGAAATTTAAAAGAAAAATGGAAAACTTAATCGGAATAATTCGAATTCATCCTCTCTTTAGTTTTTCTTAGTTCCTCAATGAAATGTTACGTGATCAGTTTGACCCACTTCTGCGTTGTGGCTATTCTTCGCCTTGTGAATCGTGGTGATACGTGAGCAGCCGTACCAAAAGCTGAAGTTAAAACTCTCACAAGCGCTGTTGTGCTTGCTAAATTTTTAATATCCCTGTGATCACGAAAGAATGTTTTGTAATCGCTCGCTTCTCATTGTTCATTCACATAGCATAGGCACAAAAATGGGAGTTCATAGTGCGTTTCTTTTAAGAGTTTGTATAAAGCCATCACAGGCTTAAAGTCGACTTTTGTGATGGTGCAAGGCCAAAGATTTGATGGACGTTCGTAGGCCACCCATGCTGTGATACTATGCTCGCGATATCCAGCAGCGCTGGGTGAAAAAGTCTGTTAATGGAATTTCTTGCTTTTCCTCTAAACGGCTAAATCGTTTTTCCAGAAAAATTATCAAGATAGAATGCAGCCCTTACAAACTCCCTTGTCTGTCCTGGTTTTGTGTTTCGCCGCCACCTACCGGAGCTACTGTATGAAGATCTTGTGTCGTTTCGACCGCCGAACTCTTAGGAGGGTGGGATCCCCTCATCGGGGCTCCCGCGCCCTTTCTATTGAATAGCTGACTCACTGTAGGGGTTGTTTCGGGCCTGGTAGCGACCTTTCCCGATGCCGGAATGGCTATTCATCTCTAACGATGTAAATGCGAAATACAGTCTGGAGAATCTCTTCGGTGATGGGTTTTGAGCTCGAGAGCATACTTTTGTAGCTAATTGTGCTAGTAGTAACACAGTTTGTATTTCGAGTTGTTTGAAGAGGTGAAATATTTGCGAACGCTTGAAATGATTATAAACAGACTTAAGTACACTCTGCTGCCTTCTTTTCGGAAGCACTTATGGCACTCGAGACTGATGGCGTTTATGTTTTGTTTGATTTTTCTTTCTTTCTGCTGAGTCTTGCCATTTTCTGTAAATGGCACATGAGTGGTTCGTCCCTTAGATTTGTGCGTTGTTAGTTTATTAGAATGATGATTCATTAGAAACTAGGAAAGCAAGATTTGTAAATAGCACGTAGTAGAACATAAATTAATCAAGTTTTTTCATTGCAAAAATAAACATTATGTAAATGCAAGTGTGTTTTGTATTGGTTTGTAATAATTTTCTTCAAATGTGAAAATGGGTGTAAACTATATGAGAAATATTACTGAAACATCGAATTTTGAGAGCATTTAGCAATACTTTTGAATTGATTATAATAGAAGAATACGAAATGTGGGTAGCGAAGACTCATTGCACGATTTTTGTGCAGTTATCTTGGTCTTCCAGTCTTTTGTTCTTACATACATATTGATTTGAAAAGTCGTAGAATAATTAAATTTGTTCATAATGTCGTTGCATAGATTGCATGAAAACTTGAAAGAGCCATTACAATATCTTATTTCTAATATTAAAGAATCCGTAGACAAGAACTTCAACTTACAAAATAAATTGGTATACATTTCAAAATCTGTCATCATCGCTTCTTCCTCCGTTGTTTAATCTGAAAACTCCAACAGAAATCGATCAAGGTACACATTCGTGTACAAATGCCATCACAAATTCAATTGATTATTCATCTCATTCACTAACTGATACTCGCAGAGGGCTCTCAAAATATCCGTTACCTAATTTAATACCTCAAAAGAGCAAAATCAGTCTTTTATGGAGAAAACATCGCCTGCCTCATTTGAAATCTGCATTAAACTTTTTTTTTTCGAAATTGGTACGACATTCTCTCACAATGTTCCAATTAGAAAGTTACAAAAAGTATGTTTCAAATCTTAATCTTAATTCTCTCCTCTCCTTGGAAAGCAACACGTCGTTAGCTAGGTCAGTCAACCAATATTCCGTCCTTAACAAGTAACAAGTCGATTTCTGAAATAGCTGAGCTATTAGCAGATTATTTTAAAAACACTTTCACCCAGCATGCTGTAAATGATCGAGGACATCGTACAATAAGGTCGCATTAACATCTAGTTATTAAGATTATCAGAACAATTTCACTTCTCATTTCAATCTGGCTTTTACCTACTTGCAGTTGGACAAAACGTCGCCCAGGCGTGGTGGCATGATGGATAAAAATTCAAATGAAAGAAAATTGGAATAACATTATATTTCTATAATATTATATCAAGTTTGCTATTGAATTGTACGTTCTCTGTACGTCTAAACTCAAATATCAGAAACTTTGGCCGATATGGCTCTAGTTGAATCTTTGAAATTTTTAAAAACATTCTTTAAAATTTCGGGGTACTTTACATGAAGCCCCCAAGAATATTTTCAAAATTTTCTCAGAAAGTTTTTTCTTTACATTTTTGATATGGATAGTGCCAATCGAACTCTATTCGGAGACATAAATGCATTATTGCTCTATTCTTTCGTTTTCTCAAAAATTACAAAAATGTAAAATTTTTGAGTTGTCTCTCAAGTTGATAATATTTATATTAGAGCAAATTTTTTCACGTTATTGTATTTATGAGTACATGTGCTTTAAATAATGTCAAATAAAGTCTCCCGAAAACTCAAGAGCTTTTGTTCAAATGAGCTCAAAATTCCGCATTTTCAGAAACATTCAAACGCTATTTTCTCCAATATGGCGGCAAAGTTTTTCTTGGAACTTTTCCAACAGATAGTGGTACTAGCATTGTTTAATATGACGTAAAATTCATTTTGGTGCATTCATTCATTTTTAAATATTTCAAAATTTTTATCATGTTCTTCAAATTACTTAAAAATTTTTAAAAATAGGTTTCTGTGAAAAAGAGCTTCAAATTTCGCATTTACAGTGACAATTGACTCTATTTTCTTCCAGAGAGCTCCAAATTTTTCAATGAAAATTTCTATTTAGGACAAAGTTTTAGCCGTCTTAAATATTCTTAAAATAATATTTCGGTTCTACTATTTGCAAACCGAAACGTTCACAAAATTTAAAAAAAATTGGAAATTACTTTGGGCGGCGATAGATGGCAGCAGGCAAGAAGGAAAGGCAAGACTGTACAGTACCAGTCAACACTAAGGAAATTAAAAAACGTTACGAGAAAGTCTGTGCCATTTTGTAGCCCCTCTAGTTTCATTCTATTTACAGAGTAAAAATCCCATAGTTTAAATTCTAATCTATATTTTAATTTGCAATGCGTGTCGAAAGTAAACTTTGCAGCCTTTGAGCATGAGAGAGGTCTATATGGTTTCGTTAGATACCCAGGAACTCGACAAAATCCAAAAACAATGAAACTATCAATTTCGACTGAAAAATGTAAACATATGATTATGTCATTCCGCCTGATCTGGTTCCGCGCTTACCGACGGAATTTTTTGCGGAGAGCTCCGCGGCTTACCGTACAATAATTGTCATGCAACAGCAAGTCTTCAAGGAAGAAGCTACCTGCCACTTAATATTTGCTATTCACCTGTTACGTCAAGAAACAGGTTTTACTTTCTCGTCTACGTACGTATATACGGAGTGATATGCGAGGGTATAGAGGATGTTACGTAACGCTGCGCGGAAAAACAGCAGGTTTTCGGCAGAAAAAAATTAATTGCCGGGCCATGATAACGTAAAAGTATATAAATCCAATTGCTAAATTAAGAATAAAATCCTCTAACACGTGTAGTTGCCAGAATCCCTGTTTTGAGGGTCCTTGATGGAAACCAATTGGAAACAAAACGGCCGTCCTTCCGTGTGTCTGTCCGTCTGTCCATCTGCCTATCGTATGTGAGCAAACCCAGCGCCTAAACCGTGCGTAGGATTTCTGCCAAATTGAACTGCCAAATTGCCCTGTCGTTTTTGCGTGAGCTGAAGTTCTGCACTTTTAAAAAACATTCATCAATTTTTGTGGAACTTTATATGTAAACGTAGGAACATTTTCAATTTTTTTCAAATAGAGCTCCAACTTTTTTCCTTAAATTTCTTGTAAGAATAGAGTTAAATACACTTATAAATGTGGAAAATGTCAGATTTTCAGGATTAACTTCGACTTTTCGGAGATTATAAAAGTATGAATTATTTCGGCAACTTCTTCCAACTACAATATTGAAGATAGAGATTTATCCTTCAACTGAAATTTGTTGTGTATACATAGTTCTTTCATTAAGGTCATGTACATTTTTTTGTAAATTTTTGTTATTTTCGTTATTGCATGCAATATTTGCAATTTTAAAAAATTACAAAAACAAAATTTTCTCAAAAACTGTTCCAATTCTTTTTTTTAAATTTTTGGTAGGATTATTGCCAAACAAACACTATACCATGACATAAACGCCATATTGCTCTATTCTTTTGTTTTTTCTAAAATTTTAAATATTAATTTTTTTTACTCTTCTCTCCAATAGCTCCAATTTTTTTCCTTCACATTTTCCAATGAATAGTGCTTATTGTACTGTTTTCTATGACGTTAAGTTTATTTTGTGTATAGTTTAATTTTTTCGAAAATTATAAAAATGATTTCATTGTGACTTGTCTTTCACATAGGTAATATTTACGTTAGAGGGGACTTCTTCATGTGATTGTATTTAAGAGTACATGTGCTTTAATTAAGGTCAAATAAAGTTTCTAGAAAATTCAACAGTTCTTTTGTTAAAATGATATCAAAATTCCGCATTTTCAGAATTGCTAAAATGCCACTTTCGCAAAACTTGCTCAAAATTGTTTCTTCAAACTTTTCCAATGGATAGTGGTAATGGCACTGTTTAATATGACGTAAATTTTATTTTGGGGTATTCTTCTGTTCTTTCGAAAATTACACAAATGTAATTTTCTTTCAATATCACTCACGCCGTTAATATGCACAGGTTAATGGATTTGTACAAATTATTAAATTTGTGAGTAGAAGTGCTTTGAATTACTTCAAATTTAGTTTTTCGAAGAGCTTGAAATTTCGCATATACAGTAACGCTTAACGCCATTTTCTTCAAAACGATTCCAAATTTTTAATGAAAAATTGTATTTAGGGTAAGGTTTCTTTAATATTCTTAAAATCATATTTCGGTTCTACTATTTGGAAACCGAAAAGTTAAGAAAACTTCAAAAAAATGTATTTTGGTCGGCGATAGATGGCAGCTGGCAAGAGGATAAGGCAAAAGCCTGTCCACACGAAGGAAATTAGAAAACAACTACGAGAAAGTCTGTGCCATTCTGTTGCACGCCGAGTTTTTATTTGCATTTTTTGATAGGTCTAATCTATTTTACTGTACACTCCAATACTATACAATGTTATTGCAGATTTTTTAAATGTTTAATTTATTTTTGATTTACGAGAGTATTTTATTTGTGGTTCTTAAGCAGTGTGCATACTACATTTTTGACAGCCTTTTGTGTGTATGTGCGTGTGTTTGTGAGTTTTTTAGCGGCATTTTTCCTGCTACTAACCAGTGGACATTAATGTACATTATATGATTAAATTATTACAAATAATAAATAATTTAGATCCGATATTTAAATTTCAAGTAGTTTTATCCGATTAATTTTGAAGAAAATGAGATTTCTGGAATTATTAAAATATCAGTAACGTGAATACTTAATTTATCAATCAATGTAATCTATTAGTACTAGTTTCAAGAGAATACTTGATGTGAGAAAATAGTTCAGTTGATCTTATTGTCATATACTAGAATGTATCTATCCCGCCTTTTATGTCTATCGTATAGCTTTCTTTCGTGTCTACTTTATTTTCTTCTACCGTATTTATTTCACCTGTTCTTATAAGAATAGATAAAGGAAAATAAGATTAATGTAAATTGACAGAATCATGCATTAAATGATTAACAAACAGTCCCTAAGTATTTTATTTTATTTCGTAGTATTTTTTGTGTGAGTAAGGAGCATTTTTTGGTAAAAGGAAACCACTCACAAGATTTGAATACGAAGGCCCGAGATATGCGGCGTTAGTTGAATGCCATTACGTGAGGCCGCAATGCCTGTGTGTAATGGTGCGTGATTAGTGGAAAAAGAGGGCATTTCTTATAAAAAAAAAAGAGAAAACTGCACTTAAAATGTTTTAATATTATAATTTATTTTTCTTAAATGCAAAATACTTCAGTATCTGTCATCACTTTCCAAATCACACAATAAGCCTAGTTCATTACGGTTCATTAACGGTCTTTCCCACTCCTATACCAGAAGTTTTTGGAGGATGATGAAATCTCCCTCAGCAATTAGAACTTTGCTTTGTTTTGCGTTGGAACAAACTCTTTGAACTTTTAGGAATGTCATTAAACAAGACTTTTATTTTCAACATTACTCGAAATATAAGCACCATAGGTATTAACTTCATAGGCCAGCAGAACAGTATTTATTCGCCACAGCACAGAATCTATAACCAGTACATATACAATACGTTGTACCAGCTAATAGCAGTTCTGTCGCATTCCATGTTGTAAAGGATATTTCAAGGTGTGTAGTTGATCTATGGATTTTGGCGGTTGTAAACCGAGGTAGTTAAGGTTAAATGTCATTTCTTTATACAAAATCATTTATTTACACTAATGTTATGATGTCCGGGACACGAGTGAGTTGAAAACGTTGAAAGTAGGTATCATTCGCACATTACACGTCTAGGTTGTATTTGAGAGTAATACCCCCTCGTAAAAAAAATCTGACCGGGAGATGCCAGGTTCGAGTCCCGACAGTGAGAAGAATCTTGACACTTGACACTGTCAGCTAGGTCCAGTACTGTCGCTGTCTGGAGGAGAATCCTGGAGGCCGGCTGCTCTGATCGGTAGTTTTCCGTGGTTTCTCCGATAAAGACCAGGCGAATGCCGGAGCGGTACTCTAACGAACGGGCCACGGACAGCGCACGATCTTTTCTTCCTCTTCCTTGTCCTATCCTCACCCCCTTACACACACTCTAATATGCACTACACTACCACACATGCCGGGAGGTCGGTCGGGAGCTTAGAGCTTGTCCAGGCTGGGGCAGTGTCCTGCTGGTGGGAGATATCTGATTGAGGGAAACCCCGCTGGTTGACGGTAGGTCGGCGACGGATCTCGCCATGTAGCGGGGGAAGATCACCGCCACCTCCCAATGAAAAATGATTCTACACTAACGAGACTAATGACCTCAGTAGTTGACGTGCCCAGAGTTACTAAAAGCCATATCTGATAAAAGAAGAGTACTTTCGTCCTTTCTTGTGAAATCCACCTGGAGAGACGTGTGGCGGTCGCAGAGCCCCGCGCGCTGTCGGAGCCGCGCCTGTCGGAGGGAGAGGGTGGCGGCGCGGGCGGCGCGGGCGCGGGCGCGGACGACGAGCCAGCCGCTCTCATCGTGGACGTGGAGGCGGTGGTGGAGGAGACGGCCGCGCCGCTCGCAGCCACGCCCGCCGTGCGCGGCCACACGCCCATTTACAGCTACGCACCCGACGACGTGACGCGCCTCATCGACTCCAGCGGCAGGTGAGGCTCCTCCATCTCCTTTTATTTTCATCATTACAAGGTTCTCTCCACCGCCTTCAAAAATTTCATTAACCTTTTTAACATTGTCTTCTTTTCTTTAAATCGTCATCATCAAACCCTTTCTCATCTCTTCCTAAACTATATATTTTTTTCTTTTCTCTCCCAACCACGCTCTTTCTGCAGATCTCTTCATTTCATCTCTACTTCTTCTTATATAAGCATATACTACTTCCTCGTGGCTGCTCTATAGTAAAAGACCATTCGCCTATACGTGAGCAACATGTGCCTCTTCCCCCTTTTCCCACTCAGTGCCCGCTATTGTTTTCTGAAGGTACCCATTTTTATGATGTTCTTAGGAAATCCCATAAAAAATTGAATTAAGTAGTTTGAATGTGCAGTTACCATTTCAAATGAGATTTATGGAGCTAATAGGGAACCGCCTACGAACCTTTGGTCCCACAGCCGTTTCTTTCGTGTTCTTTTTTGAAAAAGTTATTGTTTTTTTTATCTTTCAGGTTCATTATTTTAGTAGAACTCTCTATAACAATTGAACATACTATACAAATATCGTCGTAGATTTCAAGATTCCACGAATAATTATTTCTTCTCGGTTGTCTTCTCTTTAGAGAATGTTACAACTTCTATCTACGTATAATATATGTAACATTTTGTTTGAAACAAATTTGACAACTAATATTAACTGATTCCTTATATACTCGTATGAAGCAAATGAATATTGCTAAATGGTTTGAAAATGTGACGACCCAAAATGAAGCAACAAGAAGATTAAGAATGATAAATGATTATATGTGTTCATATGTAACTGAAACATATTCGTAAAATGCTCTAAAATAAACGCTTACGTATGAATGTTAGTCTGAAAATCAGTCGGTATTTTCTCAGATACACCCAATTCAAGATAGTTACACTATATGCTATATTCCAAGAAAAATATATTTAATAAGTTGAAAACATAATCAAGAGCATTTATCAATTGCAATAAAGATATTTCGTCAAGCCCTGAACGCATAAAAATAAAAATAAACTCCAGTATAGTTACCTGTCATGGAACGCATTTGAATTTAAAACCCATGATTTCAATGGCAGAATCTGAGGAAGTACACATTAAGCCACACCATTCACTACTAGCCTTTCGCTATTGGTACATGCTAACAACTTATATTACGGTCAAAGAGTGTGTCATTTTGTAACTGGCTCAAGTCTTTCATAAATATGAACAAGAACATGTCATCAAACATTATCCACAGCGGAAGGCTAGCTGTGATTGGCGTAAGTTATATTCTTCCCCAAGCCTTTCAATTCTGTTAACCGGATATTTTTACGTTCTTGCATACTACTTACGAAGTATAGAGAGTTATATAATGCTGCGGAGGAAAACCGCTCTTTTTCGGCAGAAAAAGCCGCATTGTATGTCCCTGTTACTATGTGTAGTAAATGACTTCTTACATTTGTGAATCCATGGTTGATGGGTTCTTGATACCGAAAAATTGGTTTACAGCAAAACGACTGTCCGTTCATCCGTCCGTTCGTCCGCGTGTCTGTCTGTCTGTCTGTCTGACCGTGAACACTAGCCGTTAAACCGTACGTTAGATTTCGACCAAAACTGATATTTCCCTACCATCTGGATGATGCTCCTTGAACTTAACTGGCACATTTTGTTTTGGAGGGGTATTTAACACGAAGCTCTAACATTTTCAAAATTTTCTCAAAAATGGCTTTTTTTTCTACGGAAGAGTAAAGAACGCTTACAAAAATGGCACATTACTGATTTTCGTGAAAGTTTTCAATATTCAAAACTACGAAAAGTTTAAATTTTTTCTGCGTGTTCCTGAATTACAGAATTGAAGAAAAATATTTCTTCTTGATCAAATCTTTTCTTCAAAGTTATATTTTTCAATAAGGCCATGTGAAAGTTTTTTCAAAATACGAATTGTTTTCGCGTAATTTAGAGTGAAATAAAGTTTTTTATATAATATTTTCTTTAATAATGCTCCATTTCTCTTTAAACTCTTTGAAGACGAATACCTAAATGCACTGAATAAAATGACATCAACGTTACATTGATGTGACCGTTTAATTTTCCCAATGACGTCCAAATAGGTTATGTTCAAGTAGTATTATAATATTATGTGTCCATTGCAAATAATGCGAGAACGTTTGTGCTGTTGTCGTGTCTCCGGTTAAACTTTTATAGGGCAAGTAAGTATTTTTGAGTTCTAATGAAAGTTGAGTCGTTTAATGTATTTTAATTCTAGTCCATTTTGATCGTAAAGCCATAAAATAAGATTAATTGTGTACACATTAACAAAGTGAAAATGAGCATTTGCCTAAAAATTCGAAGTCTCCCAACTTTTCACATAGCTGTAACCTTGGTCCCGTGTCGTTGAACAAGCCCCTCTGCCCATGCCCTCGCCTCCAGCAGCGCCTGTTGCAGCGACAGCGACCGCGACCGCGACCGCGGCGCGGGCGGCGCGGGGCCGCGCCATAGCAGCGCGACGCGCACCGAGGCCAGCTGCAAGCTGCTCGACGAGAACATGAGCCTGCTCACGCGCCTGCGCGCGCAGGAGCACATCTGCAGGTGCGCAAGCCCTCGCTCCCCTTCCGCTTTCTTCCTTATCCCGAAAGCCCGAAAACACCTCGGACGGAGAGGAACAGGGAATAGTTTCGCAATAGTCGTATTGATAAGATTACGCCTCTTCATTTTCATCTATTAGTCTAGATGATACATTACTTTTTTGATCCATTGGTGTATATTAATTTGTTTCAAAGTAATAACTAATTTAATTTTAACAATAATAATAGTAATAATAATAATAAATAATATTGTAATAGTAACGCATTTAAAAACAGATGCCGTTTTTCGATTTTCAATCCGTTTTTGGATTTTTTCTTGCATTTTGAAATTGAATTTACATATTATTCCAGTTCATAATAAAATGATTTAATTCTTGCAGTCAAGGTTTGAAATTAATAAAGGTAGGTCTAATGGGATCTAAATATCATTTGAGTAATCAAGAAAGTAATTAAAAGGATGAGAGTAAGAAAGAATTTAATTAAAAGGCTTTTTTTACATGGTTATTACTTTTTATATGAAACAGCCACTTACTACTTTCGTTACTTTCGTTACTTTTTAATTCTTCTAACATACCATATACCATATTTACTCGAAAATAAAATCCATTTTTAATGATTTTTACTTTCTCGTATACGAACATATAAACGGAAAGTTATGTAATGCTACGGAAAATCGATTTCGAGATTTCAACGGATATACACGTTTTGGGCTCCCCTGATACCAAAAAAGTTTTTTTTTCAATACGTCCGTCCGTCTGTCTGTCTGCCTGTCCGTCTGTCTGGTGTATGTGAACAACACTAGCGCCTAAACTATGATTTTTCCAAACAGAATAAACCCCTGTCGATCTGCCCTGAGTCAAAGCTCTGCGATTTTGAGCAACATTCACTAATTATAGGGATAGTTTACATGAACAACCAGGGACATTTTCAAAAATTTATCAAAAATGGCGCCAAATTTTTTCTTTAAATTTCTTGTAAGAGTAGAGTATATTAGAGTAAATTTCTTGTAAAAAGTAAGTTGTAACTTGTAAAGGTAAGTAACTTGTAAAGATGGCATATCTCCGATTTTCACTGTTAACTCAAATTTTGATATGGCAAAAGTTGGAATTATTTTCGGCGTCTTCCTACAACTAGAAAAGTGAAGAAATTCCTCAAATGAAATTTTAGTTAAATTAAAACTTAGTTCTTTCAATAAGGTCATGAATATGTTTTTGAAACTCTTAGTAGTTTTCGTAATATTGCGTGCAATATATCCGATTTTAAAACATAAAATAGTTTTCTCATCAGCTCCAATGTTTTTCCTTAAACTGTTGGTAGAGATAGTGATAAATGACCATGAGATGCCATAAGCGCCATATTGGTCTATTCTTTTTGTTTTCGAATATTACAAAATTTAATTTTTCGACATGTCTCTCATGTTAGTATTTACATTAGTACATATTACTACAAATGTACATATTTACATTTCTTCACATTATTGCTTACACATGTGCATATGCTTACACATGCTTATTACTTACACATTATTGCTTTAAATAATGTGAAAAACGTTTCTCGAAAACTCAACAGTTTTCTGTTAAAGTGCACTCAAAATTCCGCATTTTCAGAAACGCTCAAACGCCATTTTCTCAAAAATTACTCTTCTTCAAATGTTTTGTACGGATAGTGCTTATTGCACTATGCAATATGACGTAAAGTTCATTTTGGTGTATTCTCTTGTTTTTTTTAAAATTACACAAATGTACATTTTTTACAATAATCACTCATGCCGCGAATATACATATTATAAGCAATTTGTAAACATTATTGCATTTTCGAGTTAAGGTACCTCAAATTACTTTAATTGAAGTGGTTTGAAAACTCAATAGATTCCTGTAAAAAAGCTTCAAATTTTGCATTTACAGTTACGCTTAAACGCCATTTTCTTAAAAACGGATTCATATTTTTCAGTGAAAATAGCCATTTATGATGAGATGTAACTTTTGTTTAATATTCTTGAATTAATATTTCGGTTCTATTATTAAGAAACCGAAAAAGTGAGAAAATGTCAAAGAAATGTACTTTGAGCGGCGATAGTTGGCAGCTGGCAAGAGGTTGGGGCAAGACCGTAAAAGCCAGTTCACTCCAAGGAAATTAGAAATTAGGAAGTCTGTGCTATTCTCTAGCACCACTAGTTTTGTTATTAAAAAGTGAGAGGATCGTATACGTAAAATTTAATAACGTCAAATTTAAACAATTAAATGGTCTGCAAAATGACAATGTGCATCTTTGTAGTCAAAGCACATGCACGACTAAGTGTAAAAGCTAGTTATGAGAATATGCCATATTTTTCTAATGCAATCGTATTATCAGATCACTGTGACACTTAACGAAAAATTATTATTTCCCTTCACTCCAATATGTCATAAATCGTTTCATATTATTGTTTACTTTCACAAAAATAAGAGAGGACTGCAAATTGGTTGGGGGTTGGGTCAGAGTAAATGCGATATATTTTCCATGCATTCATTGTGGCGTAATATCACATTTCCTTCTTAATACCACTAATATCAATGAAATGCGAAGAATCACATTGTTCTCCTGGAGTACAGTAATCTTAGATATTACGCTTGTCGCTACTCTAAGTCTTTTTACACTACTGTGTATTATGTGCTGGTTATTTTGGAGACTAATCGTTCTGCTGTATTAATAGAAGAGAGATAAACTATAAATTTCCTAAAATAGACTGTTTCATTGTCGAAAAGTATCTGCTAATCAGAAAGTTCCTTATGCGCGTCTACGTTGCAGGAAGATCGAGAACGAACTCGAAGACATCGGTGAGAAGATAGATGATGTCGCAAAGACCCACGAAGAAGAGCTCGGTAATGTACTTCCCATTCTTGTATCCGTGCTTAATTTTGGTTATTCTCATACGTGTCAAATTATCTCTTCAGAAAGGTGCTTAGTTATTTTTACTAGATGTCATCCTCCAAGAGCATAAAATCAGAAATAATTTATCTTTTCCACATAATAATTATTCATCGAATATTTAAACAAATATACAAAAATATAGTTGTTTAACCTTTTGAGCCTGAATTAATACAGAGGCAGTACCAAAATATACTTTGAGGAGGGTTGAACATTTTGAAAAAAGTCATATTTGGCATATGAAATTACTACGTCAACTCTCTTGCCAATTATACGTTTAATTTACTGATGATATTCATTGGTCACGATTTAATTTACAATGCGTAAGAGTACTTTCGTTTTAAACATTTACTCCGGAAAACCGTACCTGTCTTAGAGGATGCTATTTTCCCGAGTTCCCTTAAACATTCTTTATCATGAATTTATTTGATATTTACATGTAAGCACATCCAGCTAAAAGCCAAGTACTTAGGGTCCCTGCACACGAGCGATCCGTTGATGCGCGTTAAGTAATGCGCGTCGTATATTAACACTAATTCAAAAGGCCCACGAGCACTTTGGCCATTCCGCATAACATACAGCGTTAATCTAAGACGCGCGCTACGTAACACGCGTCAACGCAACGCTCGTGTGGCACAGGCATTAATGTAAGAAGCAAGTGTGAGGAATTTCAGGAGTGTGAAAAGAATATGGGATCGTCGTGAATAGCATGAATGTTGTAAAACATTGTTCCTACGTGGAGATTCGTTTTCTATAGAGAAAAGTGTGTGGCGTGCGTGTGTATTGCAGAGCGTCTGCGCCAGGAGGAGCAGGAGCTGACGGCGGCCAGCGCAGGTGAGGCGGCGGGCGCGGGCGAGGGCGCGGGCGAGGGCGACTCCGAGGAGCAGGTGGCGCGCCTGCGCACGCGCATCCACGAGCTGGAGCGCCGGCGCGACCGCCTGCAGGTGAGAGCCCAAACACCCCTCCCCGGCTTTCCTTCTACATCGTCGTGTTGTTGGCTTTTGTGACATTCTCATATCCTTGATTTGTGTTTGTATTTGGTGTTATTTAAACCAAGTATTCTGTTTTCAATTGAAACGTAACTGGGAGCCACGTATGAAAACTGTTACCAAGTTTGCTGTAAACTATTTTCTTATCGTATGTTTTCAAAGATTTAGTAATTTATTCTCTCTCTTCTTTCTACTTCCCTTCCATGCTCCCATGCTCTCTCTCTCTCTCTCTCTTCTCATTTCGTCTCCTCTCCATCCTTTCCCCTCTTCTTCATTCTCCCCATATATGAATAGTTACAAGGTAAAATATTTACCTTGCCTCGTATGTGAATCAATATTATTAACGTGATTAGTATTATAAACTATACTGTTCTAGTGAATATAATGTTCTAGGAATGTTGTAGGAAACATCCTATATAATTGTTCTTTATCAAGTACTCCCAGACAACGTTGTCCTATAAAGCACCTCTTTAATAAACCAGTACTTTTCGATCATTTGCTAGAGTTTTGTAAGTGAGCTCAATGTGCTTTCTTTCCTTCTTCTTATTTTTCTTCTTCTTCTTCTTCTTCTTCTTCTTCTTCTTCTTCTTCTTCTTCTTCATTATTATTATTATTATTATGATGATGATGATGATGATGATTAAAAGGCGCTAAAACGTTTCTTAGTAAAATGTTTGGGCTTGCTCTACAACAGCTTTCCATCCTTTCCTGTCGTGAACCAGCCCCATCCAGTTTCTTACTTTCATCTTGATGCCTTCTAGTAGATCGTCTTTCCATGTATTCCTTAGCCTTCCCTTCTTTCTTGTTTTTATTGGGATCCAATTATAGATCTTTACATTTCTCTCATCATCCATTCTATACAAATATCCGAACCAACTTAACCTTAATGCTTTTACATGATTTATTATATTTTTGTGCTTTATTAAATTATCTATTTCTGTGTTAAATCTTATTCTCCATTGATCATCTTCTAGCCTTCTAGGAGTCAATATTCTTCGTAATACCTTCCTTTCGAATATTCTAAGTTTTTGATTGTCATTTGCTTCAATAGTCCATGTTTCGGCTGTGTATGTAACTATTGATCTGATTATGTGTATGTAACTATTGGTCACATTCACTATCGAATTCTTTACTAAGGCTGTTGTTTATTTTTATTTATATGTGTTTTCTTTGTTTAATAAAAATCATTTCTACTTTTTGAAAAAAACAACAACAAACGATGTGTTCCTTAATTGCAACTTCAAACGTTATCATGAACCAGTACTATTCCTTGTCCTTGAAAATATGTTTCCTCTTCATTTCATTGAAAGTCTCTGCGGTCTTTCGTCACTTAATTCAACAAACTTCATCAGAAGAAAGAGGAAATGACGTCTTTGGATTCTAAAAATAACCTAAGAATACGGAGAAGGAAGGAGAAGAAGAGCCACTTTTATTTTTATATTTCCAATTCGAGTCGTGAATAGCCGGATATAAACCGTAACTCGGCAAGAGGAATCGGATCCTATCCACAGTTGCATTCGAGAATCATTACTAGTTTTATATTCTACATGTTTAGCTATTGATCTCTTGTAACATTTCCATTCCTTTCTGCATCAATAGTTTGACGTCTCCCGCTTTTCTTACTTCATTAGAAACACCCCAAAGTATATTTCATTCAATTAGTGAATACACTGTCTGCTATACACCTGTTTACCCTTTTTATTTTCATTTCACTCAGTGTCAAATATATCAACGTTGCCTTTATAGCGACTGCTTACAGCACTATTCTACAAAATTATTCATTTCGGAACAATGTCGCTTTTCGTCGAATTCACACTTCTTCCACAATTGAGTCTAAACTTTATCAAAATGGTGACTATTTGAATGCAATTCTCCATCGTTTCCGCTAATGTGTTTCTATCACGGTTACTCTCGTGACTTTCCTTGGTCATTTCTGTTTCTCCCGATTATTAATAAATGAAGACTGCGAATACACCGACAAGAGAAATTTTTAGTTGTATTCGTGTGTTCAGCCTCACGCCTTCTAACTAAACGGTTATTTGCTGAAGTTTTGATCAAGTGGCTACGGTCATTGGTACACTACAGTGTCTCAGAACAAATGTTACAAGCGTATAAGGTATGTGGAGAGATCGAAAGTGTCGATCTTTTGCCAATGATCATATACTGTGAAATCGTATATAATGAAGTTATATGCACTTGTACATGTGACATTTGCCTCCTGAATTGTGGGCAACACCCACACGCACTGATGTTTGTCAGGTATAAGAAATCTCCTTGACCACGTCAGAACGCGACCAGCCGAACGTCAGTTCCTAAGCGGTTGCCTACAAACGGGGGCAATATATATATATATATATATATATATATATATATATATATATATATATATTGTTATATTCGTGCTATGTTATATTATGTGCTATATTCGAACACTTTAATGATAATTGAATATTTATTTATTTACTTTAAAGGAAGATCCATTAAAAGAAACAAACCCAAACACTACGATTTCAAGACTATTTGAAGACTAAGTTCTGCCTTCGAAAACATGTGAAAGATGCCAAGATTTGCCAATGTGTCCCATGCTGCCGGAGTTGTGACAAAAGAATGGGGCTGGAAGGAGTCGCGGGGGGGGGGATGTAGAAGGCCGCCGAGGGCGGGCGACATATCGGGTGCGGCGCGCTTGGAGCTGCGATCGACACAATGATTCTTTCGGCTCGAAACAAGCGCTCCATTGGCATAAAATAAATTATGTGCAGCGTACTTTAGGGATGTTAAAATAACGCAAGTTCAGTTTTTAACATGTCTTAATGTGTCTGCCTAGATTCAAACCTATGTTAAAGGTGAGAGATGGTCAAAAATCAATGTAAACAATATATATATTATTTGCAAAAAAGATATTTCTTATTTACATGGTTTTAGAGGTTACGTTAGTTACATGTTTTTAGATGTTAGTTATTACGAAAGTATTGAACGACACACTGTAATTATTTCAAATAACAAACTTTATTGGTTATATACCTCGCCTATTTCTTTTCAGAAACTTGAACCGAATCCGTTATTTGCTCTATTTTGACGTAAAAGGTTGATAAATACTTTGTAATACTGTTCTGTTACATTTTCATAACGACATCGGGAAAAAGAAAAGTTATCCTCACCGGCCAGCGTCCTTTATGGAATTTAACAGTCCGCCATCTGCTAAGAACAATCGAACGAAATGAGTTATACTTTAAGATGACGCATGAGTACTTCTATTCAAAGAATAGTAATTTATGATACGAGATGTAAAAGTGGGATGTTATTTTGCGAGTAGGAAATGTTAAGACACGCGACCAAGTAATGCAATCTTACAAGCGAACAAAATCACTTTTACCACGTGTATCATACACTATTTTTTTAGACAGCCCTACAAACTTTCTTTTTCTTAAAATTGTAATTCAAACGTACAAATCACTGTTATATTAATGTCAGTTGTAGCTGATGCGATCAGACGAAAGCATTTTCTTTTCTTTGTTGTATTAACAGTTTTTGTAAACATTTGAGTTTTATCTCAACTCACGTTTAGCATCAGAGCTAAAAATTGAACTTTTAGCACCCGTTGCATACACTAAAAGTAATTGCATTTATTTCGAACTGACTAAAATATATTTTATTTACTTTTCTTTTCTAATACGAAAGTGACATTACGACAAGTATCGAAATATGGTCGATATCGCACATAACGGACTTCCTTTGATTGACGGGCTTGATTTGATTTGCTCTATATCGGGATAATGACGTTAATTATCTTAATTTTGCACTGATACGTTATAGTATGTTATTGCCTTCGATACGGTGCTCGATATACATGGCAAACAAACCGAGTCAAGTTAACATCAGGTTAATTAGCAAATAAATAAATCTGAATCACAATATTGATTAAAGAAGTGGTGCTAAAACAGCACATTTTTTTCGTCCTTATTTTCACGCAAAATTACACGAAAAGTACTCAGAGTTTCGAAAAATTGAACACTTTTGTAATTTTCGAAAAATCAGGGTTTGAACATGAGACATGCAACATTTTTCTTAAACATCCTTTGCACTATCCAGCAAAGAATTAATCAAAAACGTTGGAGCCATTTTCTTTAATTTGGAAAATTTCACTACTTCATGTAATGAACCCCACAAAATTAAAATAAAGGTTTCAATTTCAAGGGGCCGCAATATCAGTCAGATAAGTTGTGAAATAATCAGATGGAGTAAATTGAATGAAAGGATTAGCCGCTAGCATTGTTCACTGATGGACGGACGGACAGACAGACAGCGGAAACACGTTTTGTCGTCATTAGATTTTTCAGTATCGAGGAGCCACAAAACATGTATTCTGGCTACACCACGTATTAGAGGATTTTTTTTTTTTCAAAATTTAGCAATGTATCCCCTTTTTTGTTACCCTAGTCCTGTAATAAGAGTTTTTCTGCCGAAAATTGGCCCCTTTCTCTCGCAGCATTGCATAACTTTTTCTCTACTCCGTAGCGACAAAGTAAAAATAAAATGATGTATGTACTACGTACTACTTATTCTAATGATCGGGTCAAGGCCTCGGGCATTTTGTCGCCGCTCAATCATTAGAACCCTTATAACGCCCTTGGTGCATAAATAACTATTATGCACGTCGTTGTGCCCGGCGGGCGGGCGGGGGTTACGTGTGTTTGCGCCGCGGGCAGCGGCGGGTGGCCCGCCGCCCGCGACACTTCCGCGAAGACCGCGATGCCGCCTCTGATGTGCGCCCCAGGCGCCCGAAAACAAACCGACACCCTCGTTCTTCCTCCGTGACTGGTATTAAAAGAAATTCCTCAAGCTTCAGCACGGCGGCCTCCACACGCGCTATTTTCATGCTTGACTCTTTGAATGTACTCTTTCGATTTTTGAAATGTTTACGTGTGAAATTTTAGTTGCAATCCGTGTATTTGGATATGATTAATGATACAATTGACAAGAAACATTGTCGAAAATTGTGCATTGTAACAATCTAATTCATTTGTCAGTACGTATACGAGAAAGTAAATATCTTGTTCTCATTAATGTAACAAAACTATAAAAAGAAAATAAACTAAAATAATAAAACATTTTAAATTTTGATCACTCATCTTAAATTATCAATTATTGTTACATGCTGTTCTTATGTTCACATCTTTCAATCCATTCGGCAGTCATTTTTTTATGTATAAACTGTGTATAGATACCCATTCTTCCACCAATCTCTTCAATTTCTCCATTGAGGAATGAAATTTTGTTTTTGTAATCAGATTTCAGTTCACACCACAAAGTGTTCGATTGGGTTAAGGTTTAAAGACTGCGGAGACAAGACCTTTGGGCAGTTGTAAAGAATCCAGCTAGGCACATTGTGTTTTTATATTTCGGATCATTGTCTTAAGAAAATTAAAGGTATCTTGTATCCGAAAGTGTCCTCACTTTGGTGCAAACCTTCCTTGAGAATATGGTGATAACTTTCCTTTATCGTTTCTTCTACAAACTCTTACTCCAACTCCACACGCACCCCAAGATATGCACCCTCACACCATGATACTGTATCCAGTTGATGCAGATACTCTCCACCGTACTTAATAGTCTGCAGCAGATTTCGTTTTGTCTAGTGTTCCTTGACCTTACGCCACACACTAGTTCTGCCATGTGATTGCCTCAAGGTAAATTTGCTCTATTCAGCAAAAGTAAAATCCGACTAACAGCAAAAGTAACATCAGATCCCTTGTTCACATACTCCTAATTCCAGCCTTTTCTTTCTATTGAACTAGCTTGTAAATGGCTTTTTCCTTGTATTAAACCCTTCGTTTCTTAGCCCTTTCCTCAGTTTTGGGTTGAACTTTCTTTCCACATTCTAATAACTCAGCATCTATTTTCGGCGTACTTTTCGTTACTTTTCTCAATTACACATTTCTCTCTTTTCTAGTAAGGCTCTCTGGATGACCCTTTGTGGCACTTTTTCTATTATATCCTCTCGTTCGTATCGCCTTACGACGTTGTGGACTGTTCTTTGTGGCAGATTGATGATTTTGCCAATTTCTTTTGTGGAATAGCCCTTTTCATGATCGAACATCACAAATTATCGCTGGTCGAATAAAGTATTCCATCCTTTTCGGCCCATCGAAGTACTGGGTGTTTCAAAATGAATAGCGGGGTTTTAGTATGTTATAATATTTATTACATCAAACTTACAGCCACAAGGGATATATCAAATGAAAGAGAAACTCAAACAGTTTTGTTTGTTGGCATCAATGCGGAATGTTTCCGCCGCAATCCGATAGAAAGCGCTAGTAGCAAAGATGGCGACTAAAGAACAGAAAGCGTTTTGTGTTTTACAGTTTGCAAAGACGGAATCTGTTGTTACTGTGCAACGTGCGTTCCGGATTAAGTTCGGTCGTGATCCTCCAGGTGATAACAATATTCGTAGATGGTATCATCAGTTTGAAGACACTGGCTGCCTTTGTAAAGGCAAGAGTACGGGACGACCAAAAACTAGCGAAGAGA
Source organism: Teleogryllus oceanicus (assembly GCA_964035755.1). Classification (NCBI taxonomy): domain Eukaryota; kingdom Metazoa; phylum Arthropoda; class Insecta; order Orthoptera; family Gryllidae; genus Teleogryllus; species Teleogryllus oceanicus. Next base: position 926,312 of record CAXIVR010000004.1, read on the forward strand.
GCGTTGAGCAAGTGCGTAATTCGTTCACGCGTAGCCCTATGAAATCCGTTCGGAAGGCTAGTCGTGAATTAGCAATTCCTGTGACGACTGTTTGGAGAGTTTTGCGGCGACGCTTGCAACTACGTCCTTATCGTTTGCAGTTGTTACAGGCTCTGAAGCCTACTGACCATGTTTTACGTGCCAACTTTGCTAACGACATGTTGTTGAATGACAATGAAAATTTTCTGGATCTTCTCGTATTCAGTGATGAATCGACCTTCCACCTTAGTGGTCAAGTAAACACCCATAATGTTCGGATTTGGGGTTCACAAAATCCCCGCATGATGGTACAAGTGCAACGAGACTCACCTAAATTGAATGTTTTTTGTGCCATATCCCGACAGAAAGTTTATGGTCCTTTCTTTTTTGGTGAAGCAACTGTAACTGGTCACTTATCTGGATACTCTACAGCTATGGCTCTTCCCTCAACTGACACAGGATGAACCAGAGAACTTCATCTTTCAGCAAGATGGTGCGCCGCCTCACTGGCATAACGAGGTTCGCGATTGGCTTAACCTCACAGTACCCGACCGCTGGATTGGCCGTAAGGGGCCTAATGATAGCGCTTGTTTCCCATGGCCTCCACGGTCACCCGACCTAACGCCGTGTGATTTCTATCTTTGGGGGTTTATTAAGGATCGAGTGTATGTGCCTTCAATGCCAGCCAACCTTCCCGAATTAAGGAACAGGATTGAAACAGCTGTTGCGGTAATTACTAATGAGACACTAACCAAAGTTTGGGAAGAACTCGCATATCGTCTTGACGTGTGCCGAGTAACGAAGGGTGCTCACATTGAACACTTGTAGGCTATTATGTAAAACTGTTTGAGTTCCTCTATCATTTGATATATCACCCGCGGCTGCAAGCCTGATGTAATAAATATTATAACACTTTAAAACCCCGCTATTCATTTTGAAATACCCTGTACTTTCAATGCACTAGTGAAAGTGACTCGTGTTCTTTTAACGCTAGATTACAAGTGATGTGTCGCCGCAGCGCTTCTTAATTTTTTCAGTACAGAAACGTAAGAATAATTTATTTCTCTGAGACCGAATATTAAAGTGGTAGGCTTTATGGACATTTTGAGGAAATTTGCGAACAAAGTAATTTGCTTTCACGCTATAGTTTTATACCTCATGTGATAAAATATTCTACTTGGGGTGTTTTAAAGTGCATGTACTTACGTTTCGCGTTTCAATAATTTGTTGTTAGTAAACTATTCCAGATTAATCAAAAATGATATATTAGTGTGACCTAATATTAAAGTGAGAAACTGTATTTCAATTGATGCCGCATCTGTTTCAGTGTGGTTTCGATATTACGAGGTTACAAGGAAAATGAAGAACCATGGCTCAGGCTAAAAGAATCCGATTTCCGAATTTTGAATTCATTACATTGAAATAAAGTTTATATCATTTGTATCACATCTGCCATCTTTACTGAATACGAACAAGAGATAGTTCTCAAACATTCCAAAATAATCTTATTTAGAAATTGATTCTCAATTACTACTCTACCAATCATTGTTTTGCAATGGTTGGTAGGGTAGAAAATTCACTCGCCTTTTAAAAAATGTGATCCCATTAATTTCTGAATGTATTTGCTATTTCAAAGCAAAATGTCACACAAAAATGAATTAGTGAATCTGAGATACTGGAATTTAACGCACATTATTTCCGCCTGTCCTGAGATAAAACTTTACACTTTAACCACTCATCTCTCAATTTTCTTAGCTACAGACAGATTCCCTTTGTCATCACTTCCCTGGACCGAGAGAGAGCTTCGAGAGAGAAGAGAGCTTTCTGCAGCACCCGAAGGCAATGCGGACGGTCGCCGTTTTCCACGAGTCTGTACTCGGCGTTCAGATAGTGTCAGGCGGTTAGAGCAAGCAGACTCCGTACGACCTTCGCGTGCCACGCGCTCTATCGGAGACGCTCGCAAATCGCAGCAGTTTTCGACTACTATTCAGTATGCTCTTTCTTATTGAATAGAGACGCACGAAGCCGTGCTTATTTATTAGTAAGAGCAACCTAATATCTAAATACTCATTTTATATACCGATGGCTAATATATTCTTTAGCATTAAGCATAGTCGACGGAGAAGCTTCGCGCCTGCATATTTTCACCTTTCCTTGACATTGTTACATTGGCCGTTACTTTAGATACTAGAATCGCTGTTATTCATCCAAATAACTTACAAGCCTTCTCCAAAGTTGGCCGCTTCTTTTGTATCCCTATAGGAGTCTAATTTCGCAAATGAAAAAAAAACGGTTAATGCCTTTTTAAAATAAGAGGATTTACAAAAGAGTTGCTTTTTAAAAAAATTATGTGCATCAGCACACAATTGAAATTTTTAAAGAAATTCCCTCAATTATGTTTTGTCCTGTCAACCATTCTATAAAAATGTTTTATAAGGTTGTGATCTTCGGTTAATTATAATCGAAGATGGTAAATCCCTTAGCATCATTGCTCACGGGATTGTTGTAAAATGTACATGTAAAGAAAATAAAGAGTATTATTTATATGTAAATAAACTCTTGTATGGATGCATTAAATTAGGAGATTCGTCCTCTTATTGCGCCACATAATATGGCGCGATTTTGGAAGTGTGAAATAGAGCAATTCTATCAACTCTGGAACATATTTAGAAGATTTAATTAAAAGATTTAGCGCTATGTCGTCTCTATATAAAATGCTTTACTCGTAACTCTAGCAATAATATAGGTACGTGGTAAAGCTAATAAGACAGTATTCAATTTGCACGTTCATTGTGCTTAGTTAACATTAATAGAATCTCCCACAAGGTTTAATTAACATAATATCTACAGAACTGATTAAAATATCTGTAAAATGACTTTTTACATTCTAATTATCTAATGTACGAATTTCTAATGTAAGAATTTTTGACATTATATGTAGTCATTAGAAAAGAGTTATTTTGGAAGTCTAAAAAACTAAAATCTCGTGTACAAATGACATCATAATCATCAATACTAGCTTTCACGGTGACAGTATTGGAGGCGAGCACGGCGAGGGGGGTACGAGTTTAAGAAACACAGAAATTAAGATTCATAAATTGATAGAAACATATTATAGTAATATTATATTTTGTACTATTTCTTAGAAGTTGCAAAATGTAGTATTATTTTAAATGTTACATTCTGTATTTGTTTGAAAATGATTGTATAAGCAGCTTCAAGCAGAGGAGCATTTGCGTGTCGTGTGCCACAGGGGTGGTTCGAGCAGCACTCTGCGGAGCAGGCGGAGCTGGCGCAGAACCTGGTGGGCAACATGAAGCAGCTGCAGGCGGCGGCGCCGGCCCCGGCCGCGGGCCCCGACGCCCTGCGCCACATGCAGCGCCTGTCCTCGCAGCTGCTGCGGCTGGTGAGTGCATTGCGCTCTCAACGCTGCCGAAATAGCGGTGAAATCGTCACACTTATTTCATCCTAAATGCACCCGAATGTTGTACTCAAAATCGTCCTAATTTCCCCTTTGTTCCGCAGTTGATTGTTTGGAACGTTTGCGAGAGGCACGCTCCGTGTGTTGGAGGTAGCCTTGGTAATACAGATGTCCTTGACTCTCCAGCGGATTTCGGAATGGAACCAAAGAATCAAAAGAAACAGGTCTTCGTCCGACAGCCGATGTTTCCGGACGCTGTCGGAAGAGGTGGTTCGGGTTCACTATGCCCATTTCCAATTTACTGACACGTGTTTGAACGAATCGAGAATATCGGACAAAAACGTCCGACGTGGCCGACCGAAATTTCGGCCACTATGCTCTGCGACCGCCACCTTACTTATGCATCTCTACAAGGCACACCACTTGGCAATATAGCGACGATGAGACTTTTTCCTCATAATAGCGTAGGATTCTGCGGCCGGAGTCGGTATCTATTTGGGTGTCCGGGAGTCGCCGCATCCTAGGCACAGATGACAATGTTTAGGCCGTCATGCTGCGATCTTCTCTAGGGAGAAAAGTTGGCATCTGCGCTTAGGGCGTGGCGTTCCCCGGCCAGCCAAGAACGTATTGTTTCCTCATGTACTGAGGTGTCAGGTTAACTAGAAGATTTTGAGGCTTCGGTGCCCGCAGTCAAGAGAATCTGATATGTCAGGGTAAATTAAGATAGATCGGAAGACGATCGCAGAATGACAACCGAAACACTGACAACCCTGTCTCGTCGCGGTGAGACCCAGTAGCCCAACATTCCACTATATTTGATTTAGTTTTTCAGAGATGTATTTAGAATGTGTTGTATGCAAACGACGTTCCAAATTCTGCCCTAAAATCATAAGATTCTCAATGTTTACATATTTACAGTGTATTTTAATCTTAATAACTTATAAGCGTTAATTTATTTGTGTTACATAAACTGTTGTTGAATGAACGTTAGTATACGCCGTTCAGAACTTAGGCCTCTCTATTTTACATTAAACAATGCTATTCATATTTCGCACAATTCGAAAATAAAGTGTAGTCGTTTTTGATAAAATCTTCTTTTTTAATCGTGTTTCATTCGTTTTCAAAATTAAGCGAAAGCTATTCGTATTTTTGAAACAAAATGTGCACGATCTTGCTTAAAGATCTAATTTTGAACAACAGATATCGTTAAGAAAAATCTCTATCTTTAATAATGTAGTTGTAACATGAGGCTGAAAAATCACACTTCTGCAATTTTTGAAAATTTAGAATTCAACAAATAATCAGACCTGCGCCATTTTTATAAGTGTACATTGTGAACAGACCTTCGGACGGACGAGCAAACAGGCATTCAGAACGGCAGATGATTTGCCTTTGAACCAATTTTTCGATATCAAGGACCCACAAAACGTGCATTCTGACTACACTTGTTAAATCTAGTTATTTCCTACAGAAAGGCATGTGACTCACTTTGTGTACGATGAAATACTTCCACGTTGGAAGATTAAATGAGTTTCCTCTGTAGCAATTCGTGTGCATTTAGTGTTATTTGCTTAGCATATAAATACATATAATTTAGCTTATTTAAACAGCCCGTTACTGTAACAGTCGTATTGAGGGCTAGTAGGTAAAGTTAAGAGATTGGAAAAGATATCGTTGGTGATCAATGAAACATACGCAACTCAAATTAGTTAGTTAGTAAATTAGTAGAAAGTAATATGATTGCAATTTGGATTTTTATGAATCTTTATTAGTCACTTACAAATATTCATAAATTCTTTCCTGAAAAACTATCCTCAAAATGAAATAGAACCTGGTCATTCCAAGGTCGCACTCCTTCATCTGAAGATGCGCCGTGTTGAATAAAACCGTATTCTGCAAAATGACAATTTTAAATGTGATAGATTTCTTGTTCATCAACGGTCTGTGTTCGAATCTACGTGACTTTCCAATGAGACACACAACACCCCCCTTCTCTCACCTGCACGTGACTGGGCATCGGAGAGAGCGCTCCACACGCTCCGCCACAAAATGTTCACAAAACGATCTATTAGTAAATCCACATTTGTTTCTTCCGGGGGCTTTTTCAGGACATGTCGATTTCGACTATCCACGCCGCGTGCCCCATATGTCTCTCATGGGGACACTTATTAACTTTCACCACACGCTGGCTCCTCGGTCTATGGTTAGCAGGCCTTCCGTGACGACTCACATACATGAAAGACAGGGGACAAACAACCGTGCTCACGGCGGGTCTCGAACCCGCGTCCCTTCCGGACGAGGCGCTGAGTCGGCACACGCTCTACACACCTCGACCATCCAGGACGGCGATTAGTAAATCCACATCCAATGCTGAAATAGATTCGCGTGAGGCGCCGCCCACTCCGCCGCGCCGCCGCCTTTGATCCAAGAGCCTCCCAGCTCCACGGCGGCTCTCGCCACCGCCTGCATCACCCTCACTTTCAGAAAAACCTTCACTCCATCAGCTGTACTATACCTGCCAGCATCACCTTCACAGTTATCACGTCTGCTATACTCGCTCTCTCTTAACAGATGGCATCGCCATTAGTTTCGAATCCCAGAATTTGTTGATTTTGTCTGTGTAACCCCTGTTAAGCTATTACTTTAATTCGTATCATCATACATAATTCCTGTTTACTAATATCTAGCGTAATTAAACTAAAATCTGAATCAATTTATGAAACCTAAAGTCAGTTATTTCATCGTTGGTTGGGGAATTATGGGTACATAGGCCGTCTTTATATCGTCTATATATGTGAATTAAAGCAACGTTACTTTTCGCGTATTTTCATCACCCCATTGTAATAACTGAATCCTGTGTCCTAATCTACAAAGATAAGTGTCATAGTATCGTCAGTTTAATTTAATTTGCCTGAAAGATATAACTGTCGTCGCTATTTCAGCCGTAGACAACGGATCTACCTCTCCGGAATCCGGTGCCGTTGCTCCCGATCCGTGTCCCTCAGGCGCCTTCGTCGCCGCTCCCTTCCCCTCGCCTCCCGCCACAACCCGCAAGCGAGTAAATTAATTAGAGCGGCACCCGCGGCGGCGGCTACGGAATAGAAGTTTCCGGCGGCTGCGGCCGAGGCATAGGCGGGGGCGGTGGGCTCGTGGCCAACGCCTCTTCGCGGCCCCCGCGTGGCGACAGCGGCTTTGTGGCTCCCCCGCCGAACCGCTTCCGGGGCGCCCGCCCCGCCCGCACACCCACGTGACCCGGAATCGGAGAGAGCGCCGGGGAGCCGTTTGCCCTGATTAATGGTGGCGCGCGCTGTTTGCACCCTGATTTCGGGCCGCCTCGCCACGCCGCGCCCAAGCCGCGACGCCACCGTTGGGAGCGGTTGCGTCTCGCTCGGAACGTCGGCGATGCAAAACAATCGACTGCGCGCCCGGGAAAAACGCCGAGCACGTCAGAACGAGCATAGTAGGCGGTTGCGGAAAGAACGGGCTCCCTGGTTAGCGAGTCTTCGTTTCAACTGCCGTTTCCTTTTTTCGCTACCCTTTGTCATTAAATTTAGTGATACTGCGATATCGAAATAACTCTCACAGACTACATATTATTAAATAGCTTTCAATGTAAAGGCGTTATCACATAAAGAAATTAGACAAAAAGAAAGAAATTGAAAATTTATCTGATGGACGCCGCGGGTATGAGCTGTTCGGGTCACGTAGGCCTCTGGGGCCGCAGGGCGCTTGTGGCGCGATTCGCGGACGACTCAGCAGCCAACAGGAACAGGCTGGGGCAACGTTCTTAGTATTACGCGCATAAGGAACATTTCCTTTCCTTTCTTATAAATTTCTTCGGACTTCCTCAGCTTCCCTTTTCATAATAGACTGCTCTTCACCCAATTCAACCATCTTACGCTCCTTCTTTTCAGATCATGCCCACAAATTATACCTTTCTCAAGCATTCATATTTAGTCAATAAGAATCTTAAGGATACCTTGTAGCAGGTGGTCAAAGAGTAGTAACCATACCCTTCGCTCACAGCGAACGGAATATTTTAATCTTCGAATTCTACAAAGTGTTTGTGTTATAATGGATTATTGTGTTTGTTCACTTGCTGAAGAAACTCAGAAATTCTTAGAAGTAGACAATAGTTACAGAAATTTTTTAAAAACGTGGTTAGCGAAAATGAATCAGTATTGAAAAATTGGCATTTTCCAAGGGTGACCACATTTTTCTTTCATTCTTAGAATTTTTTCACTACGATTTCTGATCAAGGTTGTTCTGAAGTTCACTCAATAACGCATGTCCTTGAAGCCTCTTCACTTTCAGCGCTTGACTTTTTTTTTTAGCGAAGATCCCCACTAAGAAAGTCTGCTGCCGTCCGTTAGCCGTCCAAAACGAAGACCTTCAAAAGAGACATTGTGGACTCGAAAATCGGCAGCCGGGCTCGCGCCCTCTGACAATGGCCTCCCCCGGAGTGTAGCGGTTCGCGGAGTTTCTCGATCTGAGGCTGCCCAGGTGTTCTCGGCCGCGTGGGGGCGGCGTCATTCCCTTTCCCGCGAGTCATCCTCCCCGCGCCGCCACGCTCTTGCCTCGAATCAACGCCCCCGGGACTATTTTCCGCCAGGTTACGTTCGCGATCACGTGGAGGCATTTGATCTGGGAGATCTCAATCATCAGAGAGGCACATTCGAATCTCCTGTTGTTTGTGAGGGTATTCAGCCGTCCCAGTGAGTGCCTTGGAAAGCAAAATGTATCTCGCGATACACGAGTTTTGAAAGAGAGATTTATGGTTGTATGTTGTATGATAACGTGTAAACTTTATAGTTGACAAATCGATTTATTTGGCAGCATTCGATCCCTGTATGCTGTACGTGTTAAAAAAAGATACTTTATTGGTATTATATCCATCACGTCAATTTTAGTTTTTTCTCTTCTGGAGAACTAGTACGTCCTTTATTCATATAAATTCTTTCAGCCGATGGTATTATTTAAAAACTATAATAAAAGTCACCTACAGAAATTGAGATATTTAAGGAGTTTTATGTGTTAAAATTCTTTCCTTCTTGATTGTCTATTGTAAAGAAATTTTAAATCAGTAACTTTGTTTGTTGTTATTTAAGGTCACATCAACATCTAGGTCATTAGCGACCACTACTGGAGTTAACGTTACGGTAAATATGAAGATGAAACGAAATGGTGATGATAAGGGGGGAAAGGACGAACACAAATTCAGCCATGCCCGAGGTGGGCCTCGAACCCGCGATCCGAGATTACTACGACACTACTGCCTGAGCGATCTTGGCCACCAGGCTGACCAAATAATTTTGGCGGTAAAAAAAAACTTTGGCCAATTAACTTACAAACGTTTTTGAATTGTACTTGAATTGAATTGAATATCACTGTTATTATGTTGTAATGTTTTCCAAAAGTAATGTCGAGCTCTTATCAAAGTTGACAATAAATACATAATTATCTTGTACATTCCATTGAATTGAAATGTAGATGAAATTGTATTGCGATCCGCTCCCACCTCTCTCTCTAAAGTTAGTAAATTAATAATAATTTATTTACAATTTCTACTATCTAACTTTCGTCTGCTTGCTCAGTATTTACTTCTGTTAATTAATTTATTTTACTTTTATTAGTTCAGAAATGGAATTGTTACTGGTCATAGAAAATTCAAGCACAAACGATTTACGTAAAATGTTTTACTCATTTAATTTAAACGATTCAAATAAATAAAATCATGTTCGTCTTTCTGAAAACGTTATAATTTTGAATCTCTTCTCGTTCCTTATAATTTCTCCACCTCGCTGTAATCACTACAGACAGACAATACAAAAACATCAAATATTATGCAATTCAACTCATCACATTCATTTAATATTTACAATCACATGCAGTCTCTCATTATTGCATTTAAGACCGTTACCTTTATGACAGAAAATGTTCTCCTTATCAACTTTTCTTAAATCTATAAAGAAACAAACTTAATATTCCTACTTCAGAAAGATATCTTAATAGCCTCTCAACTTTCCTGGGGCTCGTCGGCAAGCTTGAACGGCAACTCCTTTCTACCGTTAGTGGCTCCACGCCATTTTTGCTGCTGGAACTCGTTCGGTTTCCATGTCATCCGAATTCTAACTAAAATTCCAAAATTCCAGCAATTCCAACAAAATAATATCACTCGATTATTACTCGCGGACTCCCTGTTCATTTCTAAATCCCCTTTTTACAATTAAACAATTTAATTCTATAATAGTTTAATGATTATTATTAAACTTAAACCAACAAATCTCGTTTAACGCTAACTGCGCTGTCAATCTGCATCCATTCGCTATCACGTTCTGTTCCCTATCACCCCACAGTATGTTCTGTCCTGCAAGTCATAATGCACACCTTTCACTTGTCTTCATTATGTCCGATATGTATGATCGATCTTCTTGATGTCTGTCCCATTTTTCTTGCTAGTTTCTGCACATTCTCCTTCAATTGCCCAGATCCGTGATCCTTCCAATTGGCTTATTATCCGTTCGCCCATCACAGTGTTTATTCCTTGACATCCGGTCTCGTTTTACATTTGATTTATATTGTATTCACGAAAATTACTCACATGTCCATTAATAAAATGAAACACTGTATTTCCCACCGTTCACTACATTGATCACTTCCTACCCACCTTCTTTATTTATATTTTAATTTTGTCGACAATATTCACCTGCATTGTTGCTTACCTATATGTTTCTTTAACTTTTTTGTGATGGTTGGACTTGGATAATCCATCACAGTATTTATATTCGTAGAGGAATTATGATGTTAATTACACCGTATTATGATCCTTCAGTTGTCGATTGATTACATTAGTAAGCCTACAACCATAATAATATATGCTCTGCGACGCTGTTTCTAAATAGCTGTTCTGCAAATACTAGTGTATCGCAAATCATAATGCAATGAGATTCATAAACCCAATGTTTCTGCTATTGCTTAAAGATAATACAATATCTATTTTTCACTTATCTTGAGTCTGTTATTTCGGTTCATGCCAAACAGCAACTGCTTGCTGAGTTATCTTCCACCGGATATAATACTGAAATCAAATCATGAGCTAAATGAAATTTTGTCTTTAAAATATATATATTTACTCTCAGGCGTCAAGAGTTTCGGTGCATTTATTATATAGTGTGCGTAGCTTCATTAACGAAATAATGAAAAAAACATTGAAAAGTCTAATTCTGTAGTTAATTAGATCACACGAATAAATTTCATTATGTAATTTCTTTAGTTTTGTGTAATTGTCCAGAATAGTATTCAATCATGCCCCTCTTAGTAGCTTTTCTTTTTTGGATAAAACGCCCAAACCTATACCAATTCGTTAAAACCAATACGCGACGTGTTCCCATGGCTAATCCCAAAGCTCAGGTAAATTCCCGCGAGAGTCATGTCCCGTTTGGGCCGGGAGGCCTGCGGGCGCAGGGTGTGACCCGGGGCGCCCGCTATGAAACCGACTGGCGCGGCGTGTTCCCCTCGGGCACACGGCCAGAGCACCGCCGCAACCTCCTTGTGACTCAACAGTGCTCCGCAGAATGGCCTTTGCGTGTTGGAATGCGGAAAATTGATGGGATTGTCTGTGAAGTTGAAGTCGATCCTGATACTCTTAATGTCTGAAGAGTATTCACTGGGTTGTAGGGTTAAAATATATTCACTTGGTGTTAATACGAAGTATGGCAAGGTTGACTAACAGTGCGAGGTTGGTTAGATATTTATCTCAACGACTTTCAAAGTGAACGGCCATCCCACCCGGCCGAGTATAGATATTTTTCAATTGCGCTCACTTAAATCAAAATCTACGGTTATTCAATCTAATGTCCAACTTCCAGTACATTATTAATATCTCTGGTTAATTAATCTATCTTAACGACGATATCGCACAGGAAATAATGTTTTTTTGTTTTGTAAATTTTACTGGTATTTAGTAGGGCGAGGTTTCCAATGCAAGTGCATATTTTCTCCCATAATTAGTTTTCTCACTAGTATGCACATGAAATACCCAATTTCTAACTATTTATACGTGATTTTAGTATGCATATTTTGAATATTTTCTTCATTCTCTACTACTTTGGCCAATTGCTGTATTTTTTGCTTCTGCAATTCTGCATATTTTGCTTGAAAACGTTCATATTTATTACAATTTATTTACTGTTTATAATATATTTAATTTTCAATTGTGAACACTGTAACTAAAATGGATAACTTTTATCTGAATTGTGCGTGATATTTAACCGGAATACCACGATCATTCCGGGTATTAATAATATTATTCTTTCAAATTTTATTGATCTGTGTAGTACGTCTGATGAATGCACTGTGCGTAACAATTATAAGAAACAGTCTTATTATGTGGCGATATATTTTGGACGTTTTTACACATAAATGTATTCATTTTCTGAGGGGGATATTTTCCTTACCTTTTTATTTGGTTATTCTCTCTAATTTTCATTCAATATTTCTATATGCATTTAACAATAGCCCCGAGGATGTACCGAGGTTGATCCGTCATGATAAATTTATTTGTGAGTCAGATAGACCGTCTTTACAGAGGCTCGGTTATGTAAATTTACGTACGCTATTTTTATTTCCTTCTCCTACGATTGGGAATTTTCTTTACTGCTACCAGGGAATAACAATACTTACTTCAAGTTAAATAAACATTGTAATATGTATTCTGCTGTGAACACAAAGATCACATACATACATGTGCAGCATTTTAACAACTCAAGGAATGTTTGTAATAAAACTCTTATTATTGTTATTTTCTATTCTTTTCTGAATCCCTCCCTCTGCATGCATAACCATTAACCTTCTTTACATCTTAATTTAAAAATCATTAATATAATCCAAAACTTGACCTCCATGCATTCGTAGAATTTAACATGTCCTCTTTTTTATTAAATTTCCTTTGGCGTTCCTCTGCCCTCAGGAATGACATTCCACGTCCACTCAAAGTTCCATTTTCGTTGAAATCCGGTCCAGACCAAGGCGTCTACTTCTCTCACACACGCAATTATAGTTATACTCATAACTTTTTACTACATAATACTACCAAATCCTAAAGTGTCTCTGTCATCCGAACGCTACCAAGTCATAACATCATCTGCCTCCGCCCGCCACCCCGTCGGAATATCGTCTGCCCCCTTTTTTTCGAGCTCTAATCAGTCTTCTTCGACGCGTGGGATTGTATCCAAATGCGCCTCTCCTTCGTCCCAGCACACAGGCTGTTCCCCTTCTCGCATATCTTCTAATTTTTGATTGGTCAAAGTCGTTCCAACACTTTATTTATATACTCTTTGCTTATCAATTCCTATTTACTTTCGTAATTTACTTCTTCACCCACGAAATTTGCCTACTTTTCCTTACTCTTTTTATTTACCACTACTTTCCCTATTTTCCTCTTAATTAATTATGCCGCCATTCCCTTTTATTTTCATTAGTTATTACTCGATTAATTGCTTCTCCTCTGTCCCCAGTGTTGCTGTCGTTCTAGTTAAATATTTTATCCGAATTTGTCGTTCCATCGCACACACCTTGTGATAAATCATCAGAATATGTCATATATTATTAGTCCATATAAATCCGGAACCTAGTAATTATGTACTACCATGTCGGTATTTAAGAACCGTAGTTGTGACATACCACCTTTCTAATTTTGTATATCTCTCTCCATAAAGTCGCACGGGCTCTATAGTGCTGAAACTTTATTGGCATTGAAGTCAATTGGGATGCGGCCAATCAACCCGAACCAACCATGCAAAAGTATTGCACAATGGGAAATAAAATAGGATCTCTTTCACAATAAGCAATCACAGTGCTCAAATCTTTTTTTATCTATATGAATTCCGGATTTATAACTTGAATAATTTCTTTAAATAATATAATAGTATATACGTAAATGTTCCGTTTTGCATCGTATTTCTTCAAAACGCATTTTTCAATGCAAAATCTTAGTAAATCAATATAATGACATATTTTTCTACCTGTCACTCTTTAAGAAAATAGGGATACTCGTAACTACTCAATGCTCATTAATCGAACTTTAATGTAACACATTTAGCAAGTAAATATCAATTTATTTCATTTTTATATGATGACCTGTAAAATTTACGACCTTTTGAAAGAGTGAGACTTCTGAACCTCTTATCGTGACACTTGAGAATCATAGAAACTAGTGACACTAGAAACGCTGTGACATTTTAATTCTTTTCCGGTCGTCTGTAGGTGTCAGTGTCGTAGATATGGCATATCTTCGGTTATAGTATTTCATTATCAGTTTTTAGGTATAACATTTTGACAGTGTGAAGCTTACAAAGAAAACTGGGAGATGGTCTTGGTTTTGAGTTTCACAATGTTCGTTTTGCAACGAAATTGTTGTCGTATTAGAAGAAGAAACGCGAAAGAGATGTACATGAAAAATTCAGTTTAATTTGTTTTTAATACTAGTTTTCTTGATTTCCTAGCTTTCCACGTACAAACTGTCAATAACATTAACACGTCACAATTCACATCCGACATGCATTATTTTTTTCACTCTCTCTCTCTTTATTTGCACTAGTTTCTGTAGGACTCTATGCAGTTGACTCTCACTAGGTACGATATTTTAGAAGCATATCCCAAGACTGTCTCCGTCTCACCCCTTCGGAAAAAAGAGGACGATTTCTGGAACTAAGAGGGAGTTATAGAAAAAAGAAGAACTTGACTCGTGTTAAGAAAAGTGAGCTGTCGTGGCCAGCACGTGCTCGCACTTGCCTCGCCTCCCGCTCCAAGCGGAGGCCCCCTCCCAACGACGCGTCGCGGGCGGCTCGTTTCGGCAGCGCGGCGCGGATGTCCGCGAGCACGGCGCGGCCAGCGACGGACCTAAACAACACCCGAAGCGCGCACAGCACACTTGCTGACATTTTCAAGTGAGTGCCTTAAATTGCCGAGGAAAAATAAAGATTAATGCATAGTTTTGTTTACAAAAATGTTATGTCACATTGTTGTTCACGTTATTTTGATTGTTTAGCACTACTATTTATTTCTTTATATTTTTACGTGTCGTATAGTTTTAATATACGGAGTTTCAATGTGTATTTATCATTTTGCAAAAATTGCAATTGAAGTCAGAATTCTCAAAGCGTTTAATTATCAAATTCTTAAATTACTTTTTACCATTTTGTTGCGTAACACTAATATTGTTGCCGACATAATCCCCCATTTTGATCTGGACCGTAGCAATATACGCACATTTTACTAATCTTTTCTTATATTTACATAATTCCCAGAGATGTGCTATGTACTGCAAATACGAAATAGCTCTCTTTTATATAACTAACAGCACCATTCCACAAAGCAGTAATCCTCTCGCTTTTTGTCACCAAACTAAGTGCATTTTGGGAGAATAGAATTTAGCGTCTGATTTCTTTCATTGTGACTTCGTAATTTCATTATTTAATTATATTTTTGAATTAATTTATATGCGTGTTTCGATCCATTTCGCGTTACGTGAACGGTGCGTCCGCGGGCGCCCGCAAGGGATTAATTATTACATAAGGCTTTAAAAATACGAGTTGGGTAAAGGGCGGTGGGGCTGGGCGGGGCGGGCAAGGTGAGGCGGGAGAGCGGAGCAGGGTGAGGAGGAGCGGGGCTGGCGGGGCGCCAGCGCCGTGCCGCGTGCGTCGCTGCACCCGTCGCCAGCGCTGGCTAAATTTAAAGGCGTGGCCGCGCGCGGAGGCGCGAACGAGGGAGCGCGGGGCCATTGAGCACTTTGCGCTGCGCTTCATTACCACAGCGCTGTGCGAGCACATCGCCTCCCGGGAGGGCGCGGCCTCGTAAGTGTGAAAGGCTAATTCACAAAATCGCTGCGTCAACAGGGCTCCTAGAGTAATTACTTCCCTCCTTCATAAGATGGTTCAGTTAACTATGGTTTACGAGTGTATCGTTTTCGTATGTGGCAAAAAACAATTTTGGTATCTTTTTCGCTGTGCAAATCAGGAGAACATTAGGGCCTTCACTTAATTGTGGGGACAACCATGTGTTTCTCTGGCATAGATTGTCGGCAGCTCTTCCGTTATAGGTCGTTAGTCTATTCAGTTGGCACCTGTAGGCTAGAGTTCTAAATTGCTTTGCTGCTTTCTCTGGTAACATGTTTATTTTTTCTCGATTTCTGGACATTAGGCAAAAACTTATTTGTATGGTCACTGCGTTCTTACTTGCTTCATACGTGTTATCGCTAAATCACGAATTGTGAACTAACAAAACTGACATAATGATTTGCATCATTACCAAAGTTTCACGACTATTGCCCTTTTTCAATAACGTTCTTCACTGTTTTTATGAGACCGTGGAAGGTGACTGACTGGAAAGTTTTCTGCGATAGCATTCGCGTACTTCTAGTTTACTACGTAAGAGCAAAAACATGTTTTAAGCAAAACTCGAACATAGATTCTAAAGCAGAATTGTGTTTCCTAAACACGAACACCAGATTTACATTACAGTATGTATGAAAGCGAATTTCCTGCGTGCATTGAAGTGAATCTGATGAAATGTTTTCCGTGTGAAAATGCTTGTGCCAATTCATTTTTATTAATCCCTATCCTCGTCAATTAAACATTGCAATCAATTTTCTTAATAATTCCATAACTTCGATTCGAGCCAGATTTTAATAATCTTAACGTTTACCAACGATATCTCAAAATAAGACGACTATTAAATAAAAAAAAAACATGCCAACTTATAGGAAATGTTTTTAATTAATTTCATTTTCCCGCCCCTTGACAATTCTGTACATTACATTCAGGCTTTAAGAATTCGCGACCAACATGATAACGACGTGCACTGTGTGCTACGGATATAATACATCAGATAAAATATAGGATATTTAATATTTGCAATGCGGTTGGACATATAATAAATCAGTACTAACAACAAATATATTAAAAAGCCCTCTGTAATAGGCAAAGAAATATTGTCTATTTAGGTGCATTTCGACACAAAAACCTGTTAATATGTTAATTCTGGATACAGGATTACCACCATATTATCAAACATGTTTTCTTAGAAGATGTAGAATTAAAATGTAAAATTTTGTACATTATATTATAAAAAAATTGTCGATCCAGGTTCCCGGCATTGCTACGGCATTGCTAGGGCATCCGGGCGTAATCACATCGTCATATTTGTTTAAAATGGAGTGTGCGAAAACTAATTAGAGGTGCCACAGAATAGCACAGGCTTTCTCGTAGTACAGTTTTCTAATTCCTTTGGTGTGAACTGGTACTGTACAGTCTTGCCCTTCCTTGTTGCCAGCTACCATCTATCGCCACCCAAAGTACTTTTTTTTTTATTTTCTCAACTTTTCGGTTTGCAAATAGTAGAACCCAAATATTATTTTAAAAATGTTAAATAAGGCTAAAACCTCGTCCCAAATAGTAATTTTCATTGAAAAATTTGGAGCTGTCTTTTAGAAAACGGTGATAAGCGTTACTGTTAATGCGAAATTTAAAGCTATTTTTCACAGGAATCTATTGAGTTCGAAAAACTTCATTTAAAGTAAATTAAATTCCAAATTTAAAAAAATGGTGGAAATCATATTACGGCAAAAAAAAAATTACATTTGTGTAATTTTTGAAACAACGAAAGAGTGCGCCAAAATGAAGTTTACGTCATATTAAACAGAGCACTTAGCACAATCCATTGAAAACTATTGAAGAAAAAATTTGGAGCTATTTTTGAGAAAATCCCGTTTGAGCGTTTCTGAGATAGCTCGAAAAAGTTTGTGCTCACTTTAACAGAAAACCGTTGAGTTTTCGAGAAACTCAATTTGACATTATTTAAAGCACATCTACTTATAAGTACAATAATGTAATGAAATTGCCTCAATTGTTAATATTACCGACTTGAGATACAAATTAAAATAATTACATTTTTTAATTTTTGAAAAAACAAAAAAATAGATCGTTTATGTCATCTTATACAGTACATTCCATATATAAATATTCCATACAATACATTCCATACTATCCATATCAAAACTTGTAAGAAAAAATTTGGAACCGTTTTTGAGAAAACAAGTTTATGGTTTTTGTTATTTTTTAAAATTGCAAATGTTTAATGCACTATTGCACGAAAACTGCTCAAATTTTCAAAAAAATGTACCTGACTTTAATGAAAGAACTATTTGTGAGCAACAAATTTCCTTTTACGAAAAAATATGTGTTTTCAATTTTATAGTTGTAGGAAGAGGCCGAAAAATTCAAACTTTTGCAATTTCCGAAAATTCAGAGTTAACCGTGGAAATTGGACCTACGCCATATTTATAAGTTTATTTTACTCAATTCTTACAAGAAATTTAAAGAAACAAAAGAGTCGTTTTTGAGAAAATTTTGAAAATGTCCGGGGGGCTTTACGTAAAGTACCCCGAAATTTTAAAGAGTGTTTTCCAAAATTTCGAATCTTCAACTAGAGCCAGATGGACAGCGGTTTCTTCAATTTGGAAAAGATCGGCGCTAGGTTTGTTCACATACGACAGACGGAGGGACGGACTGCCGGACGGACGTTTTGCTTTCAATTTGCTTTTCGACATCGAGGACCCAAAAAACAGGGATTCTGGCTACTCCACGGATTAAGGGATTTTTTTTCTTATTTTAGCAACTGAATTTATCCACTTTCTTGCTTTCAGGGCTCAGCACTGAAGTGTTTTCGGTCGAAAATTTGCCGTTTTTTCGCACAGCATTGCATAATTTTCTCTATACTACGTATTTTACTCCGTATATACGTACATATACGAGAAAGTAATAAATAATGATCTCGCAGCCATATAGCGCCGATCCTGTAGTAACGGGAAAGGCAAAAGAATAATAACTAGAGATGTTGCAGAAAGGCATAGACTTTCTTGCAGCAAATGTTTACTTCCTCGTATACGTATGTATATACGGAATAATAAACGAAGTATAAAAAAATTATGTAAAGCGCGAAAAAGGGGTGATTTTCGGCGGAAAAAATGCATTACCAAGCTTTGGTGACGCAAAGTGCATAAAACCCGTTGTTAAATTAGGAGAAAAAATCCTCTAACACATGTTGTTGCCAGAATCCCTGCATTGTCGATTCTTGATGCCGAAGAACCTAAATGGAAGCAAAACGTCTGTCTGTCTGTCTGTCTGTGTGTCTGTCTGTGTGTCTGTCTGTGTGTCTGTCTGTGTGTCTGTCTGTGTGTCTGTCTGTGTGTCTGTGTGTAAGTCTGTGTGTCTGTGTGTATGTCTGTTGTGTAAGTCTGTGTGTAGTCTGTGTGTAAATCTGTCTGTCTGTTCGTCTGTGAACACTACTAGCACCAAAACTATACGTACGATCTCTTCCATATTCAAGAATCCCTTGTCGATCTGGCTCTTGTTGAAGATTTGAAGTTTTGAAAAACATTCTTTAAAATTTGATGGTACTGTACATGAAGCTACCTGAACATTTTCTAAATTTTCTAAAAAAATGTTCGAAATTTTTTCCTTGAACGTTTGGTACAGTTGGTGTCAAATGAACCCTATACCATGACATAAACGCCTTTTTCATCTATTATTTGTTTTTTTCAAAATTTTCAAAAATTATTTTTACTTGTCTCTCACGTCCATAATATTTACATTAAAGGCAATTTCATCACATTATTATATTTACGATTACATGTACTTAAAATAATGTCAAATAAAATTTCTCGAAAACTCAACCGCTTTCTTTAAAAATGAGCTCAAATTTTCGCATTTTCAGAAATGCTCAAACGCCATTTTCTCATTAACGGCTCCAACTTTTTTCTTTCCAATTTTTGCAACAGATAATGCTAATTGTAGTGTTTAATATGAGATGTAGTTTATTTTTGTGTATTGTTTTGTTGTTTCAAAAATTACACATATGTATTTTTTAATTACCTTTCACGCCATTAATATGGACAAACATTCTTTTAAATTTGTTTGTATTATTACATCTGTGAGTGTAAGTTCTTCAAATGATTTCAAATAAAGTCTTTCAAAACTCAATAGATTCCTGTGAAAAAGAGCTTTAATTTCGCATTTACAGTAATGCTTAATCCCCATTTTCTTTAAAACTACGAATTGTTCAATGAAAACCGATTTTTACGGACGACTTTTTACTCTTCTTTAATATTCTTGAAGTAATGATCCAGTTCTACCACTAGGAAAGCAAAAAGTTTACAAATCGTTCAAAAACTGTACTTTGAGCGTCGATAGATGACAGCTGGGCAGAGAATGTAGCAAGACCTTAAAGCCAGACTACACCAAGAAAAAAGAATAATTTGGTACGACAAAGTCTGTGCCGTTGTGTAGCATCTCTAGTTACTTTCTCGCTTACATACGTATATGCGGGATACGCATTATAGAGAAAGTTATGTAATGCTGCGGAAAATCGATTTCGAGATTTCAACGGAAATACACATTTCGGGGTCCCCTGATACCGAGTAAGTTTTTTTTTCAAAACGTCCGTCCTTGCGCCCGTCCGTCTGTGAACACTGCTAACGCCTAAACTACATGTAAGACCTATTCCAAATTGAAGCAACTCTGAATTTTATTCGGCGTCTTCCCAAAACTAAAAAATTGAAGATAGAGATTTTTCGTTCAAATAATCCTTGTAATCCTTAATAGTTATTTCACTAAGCTCACGTACATTTTTTGAAAATTTTAGTGAAAATAAGATCAAAACTCCGCATTTTCAAAGCCGCTCAAACGCTTGATGCGGACTGGTACTGTACTGCCTTGCCTTTCCTTCTTGCCTCTTACTGTAAGTGCGAAATTTGAAGCTCTTTTTCACAGGAATCTATTGAATTTTCCAAAAACTTAATTTGAAGTAATTTAAAGAACTTCCACTCACAAATGTAATAATGTATACAAATCGATGGAAATGTCCATATAATAGCATGAGAGGTATTTCAAGACAATTACATTTGTGTCATTTTTGAAAAAACAAATGAATACACCAATATGAACTTTACGTCATAATAAACAGTGCAATTAGCACCATCTATTGGAAAAAAATTGAAGAAAACGTTGGAGCCATTTTTGAGAAAATGGCGTTTGAGCGTTTCTGAAAATGCGGAACTATGTGATCATTTTTACAGAAAACAGTTGAGTTTTCGAGAAAATGTATTTGACATTATTAAAAGCACATGTGCTCATGAATATAATAATGTGAAGAAATGTCTTTTTAATGAAAATTTTAACGCCATAGAGAAAAGTCAAAAATATTTCATTTTTGAAATTAAAAAAACAAAAGGGAAGAGGAATCTGACGTTTTTATCACGGCGTAGGGTTCGTTTGGCACTAACTTTACTAAAATTTAATGAAAACGTTTGGAGCCGTTTTTGAGAAAATATTGAAAACTTCTGGGGGAATTCATGTATAGTACCCTCAAATTTTAAACAATGTTTCTCAAAATTTCAAAGCTTCAACTAGAGCCAGATCAATTGGGGATTCTTCAATTTGGAAAAGATCGTACGTGTGTTTTAGGCGCTAGTACTGTTCACAGACGGACGGATGTTTCGCTTCCAGTTTGTTTTTCGGCCTCAAGGGCCTACAAAACAGGGATTCTGGCCTCTCCACTTAGAGGATTTTTTTCTCTTAATTTAGCAACTGGTTTTATGCACTTCGCAGTCTCCACCACAGCCCGGCAATGATTTTTTTCGCTGAAAATCCACCGTTTTTTCGCGCAGCGTTTCACAACTTTCTCTATACTACGTATACGAAAAAAAAGCCACCTTTCGGATCAGAGGTCTCCAAAACGTGTATTTTCGTTGAAATCTCGAAATCGACATTCCGCAGCATTACATAACTTTATCTATACTACATATTATACTCCGTGTATACGTATGTATACGAGAAATTAATAATATATTGTAAAGAAATCAGTAGATGCCCAAGCAACCGGCTATGCATGTCACTCTGCAACACACGTTGCCTTGCTGCGTGACACAAATACGGTGTGTTGTAAGCCCTTAAAACCCACTCTTTCAGGATTCGAAGTGGACGATCCGAGTTAAATTTTTTCTATTGTAAATCAATAAAATGAGACCTTTTTGGGCTTTCAGTTACTTTTTTGTGTTCCAACAGTGGTTGGAAACGTGCAGAATCTCGAAAAAATGTAAAATAAATTGACTATTAAGCATTGTTTGCAATTTAATCGCGTGCATCTAAACTCTCCTCTTTGTAAATAGACGCTGATCAATATTTTATTTTTTCTAATGCACAGTGCCGGCCAAAACACCCAGTTCAGAGTCTAGCCGTTCGAAATTGGATGTAGTATGAAGCTATTTTCACTTTTTAAACCAATGCCTTACAAAGTGCGGAATGTACGCATGGGTCCAACTAGAGAGAATGGATATCTCCTTAGTCTATGGTCCAACTATACCTTTTCAACTTTATACAAATTTTTCCTCAAATTCATGTGAATCATACTCATATTCGAATAGTCCCGTTCAGGTTGGCATTAACTTCAAATTGATAATAAATCAAACAGAAAGAGAACAAGGAGAAAAATAGAAGAAAGAGGAGAAGGAGGAGGAGGAGGAGAAGGAGAAGAAGAAGAATTCTTTCTGAAAGAGCGTCAAGAAGAAACCAAACAAGAAGAAAGAGAAGAAAAAGAAAGAGAAAAAAAGAAGTGAAGGGGAAGAAGAAGTAGAAAATAAAGAAAAAGGAGGAGAATTAGAAACTTCCAATTTTATTTTGTTTTTCAAAGTTTCGAAAGTTCGTAATGCAAAAATACATGTGAAAACAATTAGAAGACATTGGAAAGCATCTACAAATTATTGCGAAACAGACTCGCATTGTAAGCTTTGTCCTAATAGTTATTAGTTTGAGATCCAATTTTTTTCTTATGAATAACCAAACCATAAAATATTTAGAACGGCATGTACACATATATCTACGATTGCAGTGCACTGGCAGGAGTGCTGAGTTAAGACTGCCCTATGTCCATGCAGAACTTTGGCTGAGTCATGTGAAATTCGAGCCTCTCAAATCTGAGTGGCCTTCGAACGCTTTCCGATTAAAATCTTAACAGTTAACTTTATGATTGGTACTAAACAATGTGTTCAGTTGGTTATCGAGTTTCGTTATCTTTGGGCTGTGTTTACGCACCAATATGATGAACTTTGGTTTGTTGCTCCTTTTTGAAAGATTAGCACAAAGAGTGTTATAATTTGAATGATGAAAAATTCTATCGCAAATTTGATTCTGATTTACTGGGACAAATGTGTAACAAAGAAAATATATAGTAGTAGAAGAAATACATTAGATTATGAAAAGAATTTAATAAAAATATTATTATTTTGAAAATTGAGCCTCTGGGATGGCATGAGCAGCGTACTAGTTTTCCGTGTGTTTCCGGGTTCGATTCCCGGTTGAGGCAAACATAGAGTTGTAGCTTTGGTTTAAAATCGTCCCAGTTTCTATAGCTGTGTGACAAAGAAAAGCTCAAGCAAGCGGAGATTGCTAGTTACGGTGAAGAGAATACATGTTCACCTCATGTTGCCCTTACCCTCTTATGGAAATTTAAAATAGGCCTAGGCAAGGAACACCGGTAGCTAGCCGGCGAATTCGGACTACTGACCCAATAACGCCAAATTCATACATTTTGAAAATAAATATATTTGTGAAGATCTTTTTAAGTAAATGAAAGTATGAAACTAATTCCTTCGGGAAATCGAGAATTCGTCGAGAGATCTATTAAGAAATGTACAATATCAAAAATTGTCCGAATTAAATAAAATATGTTCCCAGCGTACTAGATTATTGAAAGTGTTAAACTTCCATGTGAAAATTATCTGTTGCAACGAAGCGTGTTGCGTGACGCCGTCGTGCGGAGCGGTGCTCCTCAAAGCAGATGGGCGAAAGCTCGCAAATTCTGGAGAAAGCGACTGTTCAGTCGTCACATTTTACAACAATTTACCATCTGCTCCTGTCGTGTTGAAAATATTTGCTCTACCCTCCAGAGTTAAATTTAATGCTCGCCTTCGGCAAGAAAGCGATGGGTATCATTTTCTCACACGATGCGCGCGGTGTCCCCGTGTGTCGGACTCTGCCACAATTTCTTGTGACGCATTTAAGGAGAGCTGTTGGACGTTATATAAACTCACGTTTATTCCCAAGGATATCTTATATCTGGACATTCGTTCCCGACGTGCGTGCATGAAAATTGGCACGGATTCGTCCAGCGGTTTCCATGTTATTCTGAAAATCGGTCGTCTTTTCTTGGTGGTGTTTCTATTTGAAAAGGGTACTTCAGGACGATCTGGAGCGGGTCTTTTGATGTGATGTTGATGATACTTAATGTTGAAATTATTACCCTTTTCAATGTATAAGGAGTCGCAAACGGTTATAACTCGTGAAGGCAATGCATAAATCTTCTTTGGGCAATCCAAGTAGTTACATGTATTTGAAGGGGCATTTGCCACTTGTTTTGAAATACTAAAGACAGTTAATGAGTTAGGGACAGTTTTTGCCTATGCACATTTTGAAATTGTGGTTAATTCGCCTGTTGTGAATCAATTCCTCTGCTACTGTCTTAAAAATTTTTAAAATACCATTCTTCACAAATAAGTTTATATATATATATATATATATATATATATATATATATATATATATAAAATATAAATGGGACAAGGAGTGAGCAAGTCACGTGTTATACGGAGAAACGTCAGAAGGAAAGCTTCCAAATGGAGCATTTTCTGTTTCATGTCGAATGAGCAAGCCTGCGATAAACTAATTTAGCAGATGTTCCTAATTAGGCAAACAAATATATATTATATAATATTATCGTATATCAGTTATTGTATTAATACATTATAGTAATTAACGAAATGAGTGTAGAAAGAGGTGTGTAATTGCATGAATGTTATGTTCAAGAAAACGAGCGACGATAGGAGCGTATATGTAGTTGATGAAAGTACGTAATATGTGATGAAGATTTTTGTTCGTGTTTCACGGCCAACTGCAAAAGGTTTGGTTATATTTTCATAATTAAACGATTTGGCTCCGTTTCTGAATTCTGATTGGTAGGTATGTCGTTTTAATTGCACGTTTGAATTTTAATTGCACGCATACTGTTAACGTAGATATAATTAACGATGTTTCGTGGAATTAACGAGTATATTTAGTTAAGTAAACGAAAAAATACTTTTTAGAATTATTTAGGTGTAAAAAGATCCCCTCGCTACGCACAATTCTTTTCAAAACAATTTGCACAATTGTAATCAAAACGTCGACAGAGAATTTGAAGTAAAGTAGAGAAGCAAATAATAACTATAATAGTCAATCAAATACTATTAATTACTATGTGAAGCTATTTTTATTATTCAACTAACAAGAATCTCGTTCTCATATTTCTTTACCTGGCAGATTGAATAGATACCTAAGAAATTAAAAAAATATATTTGAATTTTTTTAAAAATATGTTTGTCAATGTTTGATATTGGAAGTACAATTCCTTTTTAAATGTATAAGAAATGTTACTTTCACCCAGAAAATACATTGCTCGTGATTGTGTTTTTCGTTCGGATGTTAATTGTTTTTGACTAGGCTAAATGGTATTTTTGTCGAAAATAAACAACATAGTTTAGTCAGTGAATAAAACTGAACCTCGCCAACACCTTACCCCTACCCATCATTCAGAAACTCTGTGTTAAGTTGTTACCAGATAGCGACATTTAGTGAGTTAACGTACTAAGACGACACTACTTCATTTATACTTGACATTTATCTACAATTGTCTGCCAATGCAAATATTTCACAAATCAAAGTATGTTGCGTCCTCCGTTTCTTGTTATTGTTAGAGTCTGTCAGATTGCATACGTGCTTCCAATGTGATGATTCTTCCAGGAACGAACAAACACTTGGAAACAAACTTCGAGTCATGGAAACAAAAACTTGTTAATGACAAGGATCAAAATGAGTTTTGTATCAGTGGATGACACACAGAAAGTATCTTATAGAAAATTAAAATTGTTTCTCCATAATGAATATTTTAACTTCAAATTCATGTAATCTATTTAACTTTATTATTTATTCAAATCCATTCATTGTATACTATTTAATGAACCGAACTTTAACTTCTCAAGAAATTTACCAACTGATATCAATTAGCATCGCACAGAGCGAGAAAGTTCCTGTAACTCTCTTTTCAACGGTGGCTTTGCCCCTGTATGATTTGACACACACAGTATAAAGCAGGCGCAGGCGGAGCGTGGCAGGCGCGTCCTACGCGAGGCGTCGCCCGGTCAGCGCACCTCCGCCTTCCGCCCTGCGCTCGCTAGCGCGTGCGCTGCGCCCCAGTTATGATTTTTACGGCTCCGCGTTGCATTTCGATATTCTCCAAACATGACCGGCTAAGTTTAGCTGCGTGAATAGAAATAGCATGGGCTAAACGGCTGCCGATATCGTAAACAGCCGCCTGCCGCCTTTGTTTACACTGGGTCGAGGCCCCCGTGTGACCGTTGGCGGGACGAGCGCGGCGGCGCGGCGAGGCGCTTCGCACCCATAACTTCCGTGCTTAACAAGAAATAGATGTGAGACAATCTACACCCGAAGATGTTTACTCTCGACAAACGGAGAGCTCCCCCCCGCCCCCGCGGTTATAACCGGTTCCGGTTAGGTCGCTGCTTTTCACGCAGCCTATATCGATTGGAGCAAATATAGCTCGTGAAAACGCTTCCGCAAAATATATCGGGTTTACGCGCACGCAACTCGACACATTTACGCAGCTGTGACCTTTACGCAGACGGTAGGTTTATATCGTGTTGGCGTGGGACTCGTGGGAATCAGCGCTACCTAGCGGAATATCAGTGAAGCAGTTAGTGGTGCGTTGCTGGTAGTTCCAGTATTAGCGGAGAGAATGCAGCACAAGGCGAAAGCCCAGCTGGTCACATAATTTCAATTTTGGTGTGGAGGTTTGGTTTGTACGTTCAACGACAATGTTCCTTATATCTTCTCAATTGATGTGTTGTCCACTCTTTTCATTATTGTATCCAGGCTAAATTATAGGAAGATTGAAGTCAGAAAGTCCAATCGAATTAAGAGTTGAACCTTCGCGCAGATTTAGTTTATTAAATTGCGTACAATTTAACGAAAAGTTAAGCAATGTTGTTATTCAATTACTAGTAAAATCTGGCGTCGCCGACGCACTAAACTGTTTTAAAAATAGTTTCATACTTTATTTCTTTCGTGCCTGGCTTTGTTCAAATTAATGTTTTTTTGTACCTGGCATTGGACTTACCAAGCAGCTGATAATGTTATACTCCCGTTCATATGTCCCTAACATCCAATTGGATGCAGTGTCTCTGACCGGGGGATTCTAGGTTCGAGTCCCGACGGCGGCAAGAATTTCTACACTAGCTTTTCAGCTAGGCCGAATTCAGTCGCTGTCTGGAAGAGAATTCTAGCGGTCAGCTGCTCTGATCGGTAGTTTTCCGTGGTTTCTCCGATCAACACTAGGCGAATGCGGGAGCAGTACCCTAACAAACTGGTCACGGAACGCGCGCGATCTTTCCTCTTCTCTTCCTTGTCCGATCCTCACCCCTTACACACACACTTACACTAACATGCACCACATTACCAGACATGCTGGGAGACCGGTCGTGGACTTAGAACTTGTCCCGGCTGGGGCGGTACCCCGTTGGTGGGAAATACCTTTTTAGGGAAAACTCGTCTAGTCGACAGTAGGCTGGCGCCGGATTTCGGCATGCAGTGGGGGTAAATCACAGCCACCTCCCGATGAAAAACATGCACTGGACTTACAGGACTAATGACTTCAGTAGTTGACGTGCCCTGAATCAATAATCAATCAATCAATAAATCCAATGGGTTGTATGTTACCTCCATACGGAACTGAATTTGAACTGGTAATATTGCAATTTCATAATTATAATCGCCGTAACAAATACTTACAGGTATTGATGATGCGAAGTGTTAGATTTTAGTTACGCTTTTTTGCTAATATGCGCAAAAAATGCACATAGCACATTTGCATTAACACAAATGCTAAATGCAGAAATGCCGATCATCCCCAATTATTTCCAATAATTCTGTCGCATCATATTTTACAACTACATTTGATTCTTCCCCAGATTTGGATTCCCGGACACTTCCATATTTTTGTCCTCTCATTTTTGAAGAGATTAAAACTCCACAAACTCAGTCTATTAAGTGTTCACTTGTACTTCTGCAATTGCTCTACTAATCGTTTTGTATGCGAATCTATATAAACATTAAAAGGCGACTGTTTTGTATGTTTCTGTGAACATGGTATTAGATAAGTTTAAGAAGAATAAGTTGTGGATCATATTCATTTGAAATTCGTCATTTGCACTCTTAACGTAAACGTGAAAAGTCGAACGCAAGAAAGTTCATTGATCCACTAGCATTACTCACAGGTTTGTTTTCTCCGTATTCACTCGAAATTATTCAAATTTAATAAGTTCCAATACAATACTGTTCGTAGGTTCTCGCAAATTTATTTTTTTAAGTCTGATAATAGGAATAAAAATTATAATGAAATCTGCAGCGCAATTCACTTGGTTAACTTAATTGTTAACTTAACGATGGCAACCTCAGTGCTGCCAACCTCGTGAAAGAGAATTATGGTGTACAGAGTGACAATTGCCTTTGGGTCCTGGAGATCTACGTGACATTAGTTTTATTACCAGCATACTCACTAAGAACGCAGCGCAAAAACACGAAAAGATGCGTTTTTAGAAATTGCTTTGAATCTTATGACCCGATCCGAAAACAAATTATCAGTTTTCCATCACGGGGACGCGTCGAATGCCTCCATTGGTGTACGGGAATGCCCCTTGTCTCGATTGGTGTACGGGAAGTGGCCTAATCATGAGTGACAGATATGCACATACACACACTCGGAGGGCTTGTATTTCTTACGAATGGAAGAACTTACTTACATTTTCAAAGTACAAAACGAATTTACAAATTGTGAAATTTTTTATATCACAAAGTCATTTTTTATCATCCATGAAACATAGTAAGGCTTTTCGCACAAATATATAGGGTCCTTCCTCTTATACTTATATTTTTAATTAATTATTAGCTAAGGGCAACGGAAGAAAATGGCAAACTAATATTACCTGTTTGAGAAACTTCAAAATTGATAAGATCATTCAGTGTAATGAATCGTCCTACTACATACATTCATACACTGTGTTTCTCCCTTTTGGAAAGCAAAAAGGAAAAACAAACAATAAAAAATAAGCTCTAATCGGAATCTTCACTGTTTGGCTAGGCACATCACGCCGTATCTTTTTCCCAAAAAGTTTTGATTTTGTTAGATTCTCAAGATTATGTGTTGAAATTTCGCATTTCGATTAATTTATTGTTCATTATTTATTTTATTTTATTTCGTTTACCAATCATTTTTCATGTCTGCTTAATTTTCTATCCTTTTATCAAAGAATCAGAATTTCCTTCTCCACGTTCTAACCTGTTTTGCCAGCTTCACGTTTTCCCATTGCTTAGCCTCTCATTCTGGCTCTAAAAATACATGACCATGCTGTTTTTTGCAGCAAATAAACGTTATTTAAGTTCTATCATTAAATACACAGACCGCAGCAGCTTCACCACACGTCAACTATACTTGACTCACGCGTTTGGAGTAAGCAGAAGTGAAATATTACCTTGCCTCGTGGCGTCGTTTGTTTTCTCAGGGGGAATCAGAGAGAATGAAATCAGCGGGGACCGACGCGAGTATCACGGCTGCCAAAGTAGGCCATCGTCGCAGCGACCACGTGATGGTAGTGAGGGCAAACTCGTCATGCCCTTTCCCCTCACGATGAGGGGAACGAACATTGTGGAAATTGCGACATAATGTGTTGCTTCACGTGGAGGTAAACGGCATTAACCCTGGGAGAGGAAAAGGAAATGTGGCAATTAGTAAATGTGAAATGATGAAAATGGGGTAAGGAGAAGGATGCACTTTATTATGGAAGGAACACATGAAGGAACACATTATGAGAGGAACACACAGAGATGATGTTGCAAAAATGAACAAGGAACGCGTGACAACAAGGAAGCGCTGGACGGAGCACCAGAAAAATGGCAGATCTATCGAGGAAGTTGACCCCAACAATCGCGCCCGTTATGGTCCGGGAAATTGAAACGTTGGATTTGGGGAGGACTTTGGGAACATTGGGTGGCGGTGATAAAGACAGAATCAGTATGTGTTGTAGTTTATCAGAAGATAAGAACTTTTTGCAGGGCTACCAGTATTGTGGAGGATGACCACAAGGGTCGCAGAGGTGGTGGATTAGACGCTGTGGCGCCGCGCCGAGTTAAATGGCGGGGGCGGGTCCGCGGCGCCGGCGCCTCCCAGTGAGTAGCTCCCGTTTGGGGCTCGCGTGGCCGGCGGCGGTCTCTATCGAGTGGGTGCCACTTCGCCCCATAAAACTGAATTTTCACTTTCGAAAACATCAACTCTATAAAAAATATCCAGCAAGAAATAATGGAACATCGAAAATGGAATTTGTAGAAGTATTAGATCTCTGGACTATAAACTGTTTTATATTGATATAGGATGAAATGCAATGAATAGTAATGCGTATATCTGTAGATCGTCGCACAGATTTCTCAGCTGGAAACGCAGAATCGCAGAGTTTTGTTTGGCTAGAGTGAAAGAATACAAGATAACGTTGACTGTTTAGAAAATACTTTGAGTAGTATGATTCCAGCCAGTTTTCAAACAAAAGAGTCTTTGCTTCATAACAACAAAACTTCACTTTTCATCAACATCATCATCATCATCATTGTTATAATCACTCGAGTCTACAAAAAGGTATTCTAAACCTTTCTCGCACTCCTCTTTTTTTTCATGTAACTGTCTCTTCATAGTGTCTATTTCATTACATGGAAGAGCCGTGTAACATTATTTGAAAGTGACCCTTTCCTTTCAAACTTCGTTGATCTTTCAGTCACCTTTGCTTTCATTCTATTCTGTTTGTTAGTTATTCTTTCCCGTGTAGATACCCAAAGCCCTGTCACAAAGCCAATCAGAAATATACAATCATTGTATATCGAGTAACCTTCCGTTCGCCACTCACGAATAAACCCCCTTCCGATCCACCAATGGAGGCAAATGAAAGGTCATTCCACGCCTCTGGGTCTTCTGGCGGGGAACTGATAGATTTTCCCGTATCTCTGCATAAAATTATCAACAATTTCTCTCAAAAGCGTCTTTGTTTTTTAAGCAACTAAAAGGGATTTAGGGCGACTTATGGTACCTACAGAAGTAGCTCGTTCTATTCCTGCTGATTGCCACAATTCTTAACTGGTTCTCTCTGGAATATTCTGGAAGAGTTCTTGAAAAAACAATGTTTTGATGGTTTCATTGCACCTACACCATTGCACACTGGTGAAACGCTGTGATGGATTCTTTTTCTGGCTTTTATAAGAGTCGTTTCGATATGAGTTGATTAATCAAATTGTCTAAGCACGTACAATAAACCTAATTTTGAACTGAAACAAAAATGTCAAAAGGTACTATTTTAATTGTTACGTTTTTACGTAACATTATGTGCCATGCAACCGTAAAATGGTAAAATTTTATTTTTATTATAAACGTGCAAATCACAAGATACCCTTTTTAATACGAAAATTACCCGCCGGAGGTACCGTGCCAAGCTAGTTACAAATACTGTTAACGTTGCATTTCTTTTTTCTTCCTGAGATCATTTGGAAGAACGAAATGCATTATTGAGAAATAACCCAACGCAGTTTTTTTCTTGATGCTATTACTTTTCTCACATTTCATTCCATTTTAATTCTTTGTGAAAATAACCACTGTATCTTTAATTATTCTTTTGGTTTCCAGAAATTTTAACGTACCAGTATACACCAGTTAATTGTCCCGATTATGCATTGGAATTTGAAACGCAATCTATATTATTCGGAATGTCTATTGATCGGTCGAATTCGTAAAATGTCCTGTTCATTTCCGAAGTCGCCGGTGCGGCGCGGGTAGGCGCACTAGTTGCGTAGAACAAGCAGCGCGTCCATTGGCACAGGAGGGAGCGCAGAGTGAGTCACCGGCCACGGGCAACGTCAGGGCTCTTTACGATGTGTCTCGCGTACGAGTTGCCGCCAGTCCGTCCCACCTCCCCACCGCACTCGCGCCCTGCTCCGTCCCGCCCCGCCCCGTCGTCCACGCATCTGCTTCTCCCCGACATCTTTACCCTTTATTGCCCTCAGCATTTCGTCAATTACTATTTCTTCTCGTCTCTTTTTTTTATCCAGGTGTCTCCGTCCCTAACGCCAGTTCACTGGTTCCACCTCGCAGTGCGCCTGTATTACTTCTTTACGGTCCATTTCACCTCTTCATAGTTCTGTTTGCGTCCTTCCTCATTCTCATGGCCTTTTGCCCCTTTCTCATTTTCCATGCTTATTTTTCCTTCTCTTCTTCCCACCATTCCATACTTCTTCCCAGAATTCCCTGCTCCTCTTCCTTGTTCCAAATCCCTTCTTGTTACGAACCCATTTCTCCTGTTATTCCATCCCCCGTCTCTCTCTCTCCTCCTCTCTTTCTCCCCTTCCCTCCCCTCACCCATTTCGGCCCGTTTCCGCCGCTTGCAGCCCTCACGCGGCGCCGCAGGTTGTCGGGCACAGCGCCAACTTGCAACCACGTGCAACTCAGAGGCCTTCCATGCCCCAGCTCCTCCACCGGAGCGTTTATGACTGCGAGACGCCTCCGACATCCGAAACAAAAGCCGGGATAGACTTCGCAAAATAGCTTCCTATGATATACATCGGCCGAATTATAAGGTGCAGGTAATAAATTGAGGAATTATGAGGTGCAGGTTACAAAATATTATTATATTATGTACACTCTCCCTCAGTAAAATATCGGGCAAAATTCTATCTTCCAAACCGCATCGTCAAACTTGGACACCCCGCGGCCAGGGGGAGGGCACGGGGAGGAACGCGTTGACCAATCGCTAACAAGTAGAAACACAGTTGTCTCTGATTGGTGCAACATCCCAAGGGGTGGAACGGACGCTGTCTCAGGGGGAGAGGGCTAGTTCGTTTACGTACGAGGCGAAAATGTCATATTTCCTTGCCGAAGGAGAGATTTTGAATGCGCGTACGTCACGACGAAAAAATTTTTCTCAGCGGGGGTTTCCGTCCATATTTATTGTCAATAGACGAGTAAATATTTCGCATTTTAGCAACAATTGTTCTAAATTTTTGCAGTCGATTTGTAACTCCAGTCAAACTGCAATTTTGAGATGATAATTTCAGGCACAATTTGCGGACCCTTCCCGGCCGTTCTAACGCATATTTCAAATTTGTTTATAAAATTAAAAAATTGTTGCAAAATTGTTAATTCGCGATTTTCGGCTATGGGACATCAGGAGGCTCTCCCCCTTTAGATTTGCAAAAGTTAGAAATTGTTTATAAATTTGCAAATGTTGCAAAAAATTATTGTTGCATCTGAATGGCGTTTAAAAGCGATACAAAATCCCGGAATCCGATCGCTGCTATCATATTTCGTTCTCGAGATATAATTGTTTATAAGAAATTAACATCTTAGAATAACCCCATTAGTTTTCACTTAACAAAAGCATACTGAAAAACCAGTTCTTCAATGTCGCGCTTTGACCTGCTACGCTTAAAAAACAGTCTATAAACAAATTCTGTAATCATTTAATTACGCTAAATCCGTCTTTTTATGGCGAGTATGAACATAACTTTTATTTTGTGTTTATATTTTTAATTGCTACAATTTGCAAGTCGATATATTTATCAAATAGAAAGGAAACTGATTATAAACAAATTATTTTTCAAGGTGCATTACGTCGAAACGATAGTTTCTGCTTGTCTATCAAAGGGATGTTGAGCAATCGAATGGCTGTATTATTTTTTTTTCAAAGGCTCCTGTTTAAACCGAGAGTTAGAAACTATATGTTCCTCCTGTTTAACCATTACCATTAAAAAAATAGGGAAACATTATATTAGCTGTTTCTTGAAAACTGTATTGGATTGGATAAATGGAATGTTAAAGTTCCTAATAGAGAAATATTTATTTTGTGTGTTGAAAGATCACCAGTAGAATCACACATCACAAAATGCTACTTTATTTACACAGGTATAGGAATTTCTAAATGAACGCATATAAACTTAAGTTAATATTTTCAATTCAATTTCATTCATCATAGAAGTGAAGCATTCAGGATCATCTTTCTAAAACTGAATTTGAAAAACAAATTTTTAATATTAAAGTGCTAAATCGCATTTTAATACATATTTTTAAAAATTAAATTATATTTAAAACATTTTTTAGATTGGCGAACATTTCAATGAAATTTCATGAATTCCTAAATGCTTGAAAATAAATACTTCTCAATTCCAATTATTGTAGCGTCTTAAAATATAAGACACGTACTTGGTAAAACGAGTTGTTACAACTAAAAGAAAACAAAAAAGATGTTATAACAATTCAAAGAGATTTATTGTTTGTTTACAGTTTAGTAAATATCAATGCCGTAGCATTTTCAAGTGAAAATACATAGAACGAACTTGGTGGTCAAGTAATATTACCTTCCCAACCCAGACTACATTTCAGTATCGTCAGAGTTCGAAGGTGGTTTGTAGACCGCTACTTTCCATTCTACGAAACTACCGAAACCTTGAAGTTTGGACGACCATCTGTATCATGTTCAAAACAAGTGATGCTTGTATTTTCACAGCATGTACTTTCACGTCTTATTCGTAATCGCTACGCAATATACAATACGGACTACGTGAACTTGCAAAAAAAGAAACAAAAAAAACACCTATTCCAGCAGAAAATAGTTTCTACTCGCCGGGATTCAATCTCGGGTCTTTAAAGTTAACACGTTTCCCCCTATACCACCATGTACATGAGAAGACTTCCTCCTTTCCCATGCGAAAAGAAGTGAAGCATTTGCATTTACAGTTTTCAAAAGTGTTTAATTTACATTAATTCAAGATTTATTTTTAAAAAGAGATTTCATGAAACAAAAATCTCTAGCGTTAATATTGGTTCTCGACAATGTTAATAGGTATTTGTTTGAAATTTTCGAAAATTCAGATCGTTCGCCCAGAATTGAACGTACGGCATCTTTAAACGTTTCCTGCTTCGAGGAATAGATTTACAGAAAAATTGGAGCTCTTTTTGAGAAAATTTGAAAAATAGAATGAGGTTTGGTGTATAGTACCTTCAAAATTAAAAGATTCGTAATATTAGCCAGTTCGTTCAAGGAATATCCATTTGGGTGAAAATCATGTTTATTTTAGGCTCTAGAATTACGGATTGTCAAAGAGGTTTTTTGGAAAATCACTTTCTCGTGTTCAAAAAACAAGCGTTTTGACAGCCCTGTGTATATAAAATAATACAAGAACAATACCGACAATCCACTTTTTTCGAAGGAGCGACTTACAAAACGTGTTTTCTGTGAAAATTTCGACACGGCCTTCTGCAGCATTACGTAACACTCTTGACACTAGTAAACGTGGAGATTAAAAAATTCCAGCGTTACTAGGATTTGAACTCAGGTCCTTTAAGTCTGTAGGTCTGGCTCCAAGGCACTGTGCTACCACAGACACTTCTAATCACGCTGTCCAGGCACACTTATTACGAAAAGAATATCGTGATATTCATTGCACTTAGATTTTTAATTAGATAAATGTGCTACATGTGTCAAAGAAATCAATTTCACAATAAGATTGCAAACGCATAAAACCCACGCAACTACATAGCTCATTTTACTTAGAAATATTTTCAACCAGAAGCTAAGTTCTCTAGAACTCGGTGTGCAGGTAGTTACCGCTCTTATCTTTCGGCGGCTATCGCCAAGGTACGTCACAGATGAAAGTTGCGATAACATAGACTTCAACACGGGCGCGCATGCAGTCGTTCTGAAGTCAGAATTGCAATAGCGGCATATTTATACTTGATTCTTGAAGACATTAACACACTAAAATAAGTAGGGGCGCCTCAAAAACACATGCTTTATGTGATATTTATAATGGATACAAATGATTATAACTATGCAATTAACCGCAAAATTGTTTCTACTTGCAAAAATTATTCGCCATGGATGGGATTCGATCTTACGTTCATATTATTATTATTATTATTATTATTATTATTATTATTATTATTATTATTATTATTATTACAGAAAGAAACAAGGGCATACATTGAAATGTGATTAGTTTATTATAATAATAATAATAATAATAATAATTATTATTATTATTATTATTGTAAAAGCTACCACATACACAAAAAGCTTTTGGAATAAAACGAAATGTTGAGACAACTAATCACATTTCATTGTATGCCCTTGTTTCTTTCTGTATATATCATTTCCACCTTTTCTCGTTAAGTCAGTGAAATAGAATCATCTCCAATAATGTTTTAAATTGAAATGAACCTGTTCTTGCAAACTCTACTACACGCGGGTTTCACCTCTCTGCAGTTAAAATAGAAACATTGCAAATGATTTCTCTTGATTCCCCAATTGAAGCATTCATAGAAAAAATAGCATAATGAAGAAACGCTTTCTGAGTGTGTTATGGCTCTAAGGTCTAACAAATACAAAAGGGAAAGTAATTGGTGTATATGTGCAAGAATATACTCCCAACTTCTTGTTTGTGGATGTCCATTTGGATACTCATTAACGGTTATGTACTGGAGTCTGATATAGTTTCGGTCACATTTCTTTTTAAACATGCGTTTCTTATCTCGTATTACTCTGGAAGATTCCAAAGTAATAAAGTATCAGACTTTCTGGAATATTAATAAATTAAAAAATATGATTCTGTTGATATGGGTAGGCTTGCCTTCCACGCAAGAAAAAAATGCCCAAGTCAAATCCAGAGACGTTCGTTCCGCTCAGTGAAATTGGCGTTACAACCACTCACTCCTCCTTTATTGACTCGAAATATGAAGTAACCTTTGTTTTCAAACATCCATTTTATGAGCATTTTTAAACAAATGACTTATTTTGATGACGGATTGACACAGCACCTAACATTGGTTGAACATACTGGGTAGTACAGATCTTGTTACTGAATTCTTATTCTGTAATAATTCATATAATAAATTTAAAAAAAAATACTTCCGCGAAAGTATTTAATTACTGATAAAAATTATATATGCAGCTTATGGATTTTTTAAAATTTACAGTAATGGGAAAAGGATAGACGCATAAGTCTATTTGTTTATGGTTATCTGTGCTTAAGTTAATATTGTCACAAATTGGAAATTTTACTTTTGAAACGGTGTTACTTGAAATTGTACCTGGTTATTTACGTTTGCGACTAAAGTGAAGGAGTTAATTTCAGTTTTCCCAAAAAACAACGGACTTGTTTCATTGAGCGCATTTTGCCATATCATTTTATAAACTTTGTGAAGTAACATTAAACATATTATATGAAAATGTGGAATCAAATATGTTTTAAAATTCTTAAACTTTCCAAAAACCATGAAAATAGTGTCTATAGGGTAACGGACGTATTCATAGCAAAAACGTAGAAAAAGATTTCAATTTACCATTGAAAAGTGACCAATATAGACTCATTTCCTCAAAGAAACTCAAAAATATACGCAAAAAATTCAAAATCGGTCATAAACAGCTAAAAATGTAAAACAAATGTACGAAAAAATGAGGAAGATTGGAGTCGGTCTATTCTACAACAGCCCAAAAATATTTTTCCAAAAGTGACTGGAAATTGGATTAGAAAATTAGGCCCAGAAATGTAGTTGGCTCTTTTATTGCTTTATGCTTCTCACTCCAAGTGAACTGAGTAGAAGAGATTGGGAACCTTCCTGTTGGAATCTGACGTGAAGTTTGAACATTGATAACAACTTCCTGTAAAAATTAACTTTCATCTTTATGCCCTTTCCAGAGGCACAATTCTAGTTGCGAGCAAGCCATGCGCAATGATTTATGGAAATGTATCCAACAAAAAATATTCTTCAGCTTGCTCATTCTTCATCTTTTCACATTACACCTTCCCTTCTATATTTCTCCACCTCTCTTGAAGTAAGGCAAACCAACCTCAGTTGTTTGAAGAAAAGTCTGACAAAATAGATACTCATTAGGTTTTACGTTTTCTATATTTTCCCATTGCTTCTTCCACGTCCTCTATTCTCTGACCGCCTCCATTAACAATGCTGCAACCCTAGGCGCCTACTCCCACTCTCCCTTGAGCCCCGCCGCCGACGCGGTCGCGCCGGCGCGTACTTCCATTCTAAATCCGTCCGCGCCTTATTCTCGGGAGCTGACGCGGGGCGTCTCGGAATAATCGACCGCCCGGAAGTGGCCGTTTGAAGGATGAGCTGTCGCGGGGTGCTCACCCCCCGCCGCAGCGCCGCGGGCCCACGGCGCCGCCGCCTGCTAGCACCTCGGGGCTGCGACGTGGACCCAAAGCAAGAAGACAATGGAGCCAACCTAACTCTGAAGCTAGAAAGTCTGATAACGAATACTTTACAAGATGAAGGTACTATTTTTCCCTCAGAAACGGGACACTAGTAAGATTTATCTAATTTTACTGAACACCAGTTCTAATGTGTTTTGTCCTTTCAATAACGGTAGACTTTGTTTTTATTGACTTATTCTAACTTTTTTAATAATGCCTTTTGCACATAGTTTTTATTATCTTCAGGAAGAGCAGTACAATTGAACTACTTATGTTTAAAATATTATGTTTTGGAAAGAAGAAAAGAGAAGTGTCCTGAACTTCAGAGATCCAGAAATTTAATCGTAAATAGACTAAGAAGTAATTAAGTTTTTGACTTGGCTAATTTGTAACTCGTGGAATGATGATATAAGAAAATGATAAATTCGTGAAAGAACAATTGCAATTCTTTACGAACTGACCTAAAAGCTCAGTAAAAAGGATAGAAAGTTTCTGTGACACAGTGTTTTACAACACATGTAAAAAAGATGATTTGCTGCCCCTTATATTCATACATTATCATACGATAACAAACTCGGAAACTAAAATAAATTTAAATCAGTTCAATTAACTTAACGTGACACAGAGACTTAATTACACATTCAAAGGGTCCCGAGCAAGTATAGAGTTTGCGCCCTTGTCAGGATACTTCAAATTAGGGTTTTTGTTATTTGTTTTAGAGTGTAACATCTAAATAGCGTCCCTGTGAGTGGCGTCCATGTCTACCACATCCTAGACACGCTACTGACGTGACATAATTATGAATTTTTAAAATATTTTTATTTGTAGTTTGTGTTTTAAAATTGTTCTGAGATGACATGATTGTTTGGCAACCGAATATGAATGCTTTGCGCGATGTCATTTCGCCGCCCTGAGAGGCGCCGGAGAAGCCGTGGGGTTGCCCACGTCAAAGGCGCCGCCTGCGCTGCCTCGCGCCGCCGCTCAACCGACACGCCCACTCGCGCCGCATCGCATGCTCCGGGCCCCACTATTTATTTGCTGTAACTCGAAGCGAATCGTTGTCCGCGGTGTTTGCCTCGTTTGCTTACCGGGCTCTGCGCTATTATTCTTTCTGTCCGCCCACGAGATGAGGTGTTCGTGTCTTCTTGACACGAACGGTGACTCAAAAGTTATTTTGGATTTGGGGAAAGTGGTTGTAATTGTCTCGTTAGGACGGAAACAAAGATTTGTGTCATTCATAACTCTGGTTTACTCCAAATCGGCTGCAACGCTGCTTTATATTTTTTTTCGTGTTATTTTGCCGTTAAAAGTTCTAGGGGTAATCCGTAATTCTTTTAGATAAAATAGGGCAGTGTTAACTGTGAATTTACTTTGGAGGCAAAAACTCGTGTTAGCGTCTGGCTGAATGTAGATCGTTACTATTCATTGTGTACTTCTGTTGTGCCATGTCTTGTGTTCATTGATCTGCTCCACTAACACCAATATGTATCTTAATGCTCTAGTTGAGGACTTACAGATAATTAGCACAAAAGTGTGGTGAGTTCCAACTTTCATTTGAATTTATTCATGATCAATTACGTTACATTGCATAAGAAACGTAATTCTGTCGTATTGAGCAGAGGTGACGGTTCTTAAGCAAACACTGCGGAAAGGCGCGTTGCCACTGAGCCTGGACGTGCGCAGCCTAAAACAAGAGGATTGATTGATTCATTCATTAGTAATTTCCCCCGCTGGATGGCGAGATCCGGCGCCTACCTCCCGTCGGCTAACGGGATTTCCTCCAAGCATGTATCTCCCACCAGCGGGACAACACTCGGAAAAACCGCACCAGGTTAAAACAAGAGATCAACTACATTTTTGAATCCCCTTTTCCATTAAACATTTTTAATTTGTGTATGACATATTTTAAAAATAAAACATACTCCAAGTAGAATGAAAAAAGTGGCGAAAAAAAAGTGTTAGGAACCAAAACTTTAATGATATAATTAATAAATACATTTTATTTTATATTGAACCATTTACAGGGTTGCCAGAGGGCTTGAAAAATATTTTACCTAAATGCATAAAAATACCTTAAATTGTCAGGTTAAAAAAGAGAAAAATCGGAGGTTGAACATATTTATTATAAAATGTTTTATTACGTAAGTTTACGAGGCTTCTTTCAACAAAATTCAGAGGGCCACGGTTCTCCTGCCCTCCTCCCCCAGGTCAAACCGAGTTCATTTGATGTCCTAAAGTAGACCTTGCCGTATTTTAAAAATTAAACTGTAGTTTCATTAGTATATTTCATTCGATACAGTACATGCATTTTTCGAGTAATCATTTCTTTTTATGTGAAGAAATAGGAGTAGAAGAAATTTAAGACGGCATTTCGTTTTACATTTGCAGCTATTTTTATTAAAAACTGGTATCTTATATCCTCTTCTAAGATATGCTTCTGTTAATTATGCAGAATCACTAGGTTTACAATAATACTCAATATGGTATTTCTCTTAAGAACAGATCCCTTTAAAATTTATAGAGAGCAGACATTTTTTTCTCAATTATTTTATTTTATAACAATTCAAATGAAACGTTACGTCTAAGTTTTCCAGTCTCCAACGATGTTTCAAGAGCTTTTGGGCCCTAATCTTCAGGTCTAATGAAATAATACAAATTATCTTAATTCCTAAATGTTTAACTTAACGTAGGTCGATTTCTAGATAAATACATATAAACACAAACTTTCTGTTTTCTTTATAAAATATGGTTTTAAGATCCAACAGAAGATATCTCTTTATCTTGTTTGTAGTGACCAGCCAGGGAAGCTTATACATGTTTTAAATGTCTAAAAGTTTTCAAAATCTTTTAAATTGTCTGCTGTTTATAATTTTTAAAGGGATCTGCTCTTAGAATTACTACTATAAGAAGACAGTAGAAAATTGTATAAAATACTCATAATGGTTAGGTTTGCAAAATATTCCTTCACATCGGTTTGCTTAGTAGAAAATAGTGCAGTTGAATGACATTTTCAGATAACTTGTCGAACACCTCAAGTCTGGAAAAGTAATTAATAGTATAGTACGAGATGTCATTAGTGGTCCAAACGACTTTTTAATGGTCAAAAAGGACTGATTGACGCATCCGGGAATGAATATTACAATTATGTCATTTACAAATATTTAATATTCTGCATCTTCAAGAAATTTGACAATTTTGTACATCACTCATTCTTCGTTTTTCACTTAACTCCCTTTTCCTACCAATAACAGACTGGATTATGAAGTAATCTTTGAAAAATATTCTTAATGTTGTGATAATAAAAATAAAAACGTTTTGAAATGACGATCATAATTCAAAAGTAATATTCTCGAATTGTGTCAGTGTTGCAGCCCATGACACACATTTACTCCCTACCGCAATGAAACTTCTTTGTCTTTTCTCTCGACATATTATAAAGACGGTCGGATTAATGTACGAACTTCAACCGCCAGGTCCTCCATCTGCTGCGACTTTGAGAACAAAGACTAACCGCCGAAAAAATCAACATTAACTAAATTGATATTTAAAAATATAAATGCCAGAGATTCATGCTAATCGACCAAGATATTTAGGGAAACAATTCAAATATACATATGTCCCACCACTATGGGCCACCCCCATAACTTCTAAACGGTTCACGATATCGAAGTGCAGTTTTCTCTCAAGAACGTAGAATCATGGAGCAAGTAATATTCCGTAGAGATATGGTTTGAAATATTTTTAGTTTTTGAGAAATTTAATCATCTTTGATTTTTTAAATATAACTATATACTTTTCTCATCAGCAATGTGTATATCATAAAAAGAGGAAAACAATGATTATCATATGTTAGTATTTGATAGTAACTTGAGTATAAAAATTGATTTTCTAGCAAATGATTGAAATGAATACAGCGTTCCATTAAAAAAATAAAAGATGATTAAATATCTCGAAAACGAAAAAATATTACGAACAATATCTCTACAGCATATTACTTGCCCCTCGATTAGTTCAGCGAGAACTGTACTTCGATATTATAAACCGTTTAGAAGTTATGGGGATGGCCCATATTTGGCAAGACATTTGTATAATGTTGTAGCTCAAGTTCTAATACCCTTTAGATGTAGCTGCTGCGTAGAAAAACTTCAACTGATCTCTGAAGGGGCGATTTCAGGCCAATGCGTTGTTTCCAAGACCATCCCCTACAGACCCGGAACTAATAATTCCTTGATCAGTCCCGAATAAAAGTTCCAAGGGAAGCACCTCGAGAGTTTTCGCCGTGTTGTAGCAGGGGGGGGTGTCCATGGTGCGACCAGGAGCGGTGGCTTAGTGTATCAACTAATGTAACCGCAGTCTCTCAGACCGGGAGGTCCCAGGTTCGAGTCCCGACGGTGGCAGAATTTTCGACACTAGCTTTTCAGCTAGGTCGAATTCAGTCGTTGTCTGGAGGAGAATTCTAGTGGCCGGCTGCTCTGATCAGTACTTTTCCGTGGTTTCTCGGATCAACACCAGGCGAATGCCGGAGCAGTACACGTAACAAACGGACCGCGCGCGATCTTTTCTTCCTCTTCCTTGTCCTATCTTCATCCCTTACCCACACACACTAACATACAATACACTATCACACATTCCGGGAAACCGGTCGGGGACTTGCCGCGCTGGTGGGAGAGATACCTGGTTGTGGAAAACCCCGCTAGTCGACGGTAGGTGGTCGGCGATCTCGCCAGCCAGTGAGGGAAGATCACCGCCACCTCCCGATGAAAAACATGCACTACACTTACGGGACCAATGACCTCATTTGTTGACGCTCCCGGAATCAATCAACCCATTGTGCGAGGAGAGTGTGTGTGTGCGCGCAGGCGGAGCGGCTGGAGCTGGCGGTGGCGCAGCGCAGCCGCGAGGTGCAGCGCTCCCCGCTCTTCCACTCGCTGGGATCGCTCGCGGTAAGTGCGCTTGCGCTTGCGATTGCGCATGGCATCAGCGCCATCAGCGTGCACTACCACTTTCAATGTATGCTTCTTTCATCACTGGCTGTTTAAATTTCGTAGCTTAAATGCTTTTTATTACATTTGGATGATGTGGGCGATAGTTTTCCTCGGTGCCAAATTGACAAGACATGGTTCCACTTTCCACGTTACTTGATCATCGGCATCACTCATTTTGCAATTGTTCACCATATGAATTATATGAAAAAGATCTTGTGTGCATAATCGGGAAAATAGAAGTACTTTACATTGAAGAATGCATTATGCTGAGGTACTACATTGGAAGATTTTGTACCATGATACAGATTTTGGGGTAAGGGCTTAGGGAGGATCATTCTTGACATAACCATTCATTCATGCTTTTTTAACTCTGTACTAATTTGTCAAAATAAACTTTTATAAACTTTCATGCAACTGAAGTGAAATAACAATGTTAACATTAAAAATAACTCGTTATATAAACATATACATCTGTGGACAGAACGTTTCTGGTAAAATTGTCATGAACGAAACCATCGGCTCTTTTTCCCTGGAAAATAATGTTCATAATTAACCATGTCCCAAATATCTGTGCACGCAGTCCTATGTCGAGTATAGTATTAAAACGATCGTGACG
Organism: Teleogryllus oceanicus; assembly: GCA_964035755.1. Taxonomy (NCBI): domain Eukaryota; kingdom Metazoa; phylum Arthropoda; class Insecta; order Orthoptera; family Gryllidae; genus Teleogryllus; species Teleogryllus oceanicus. Next base: position 969,806 of record CAXIVR010000004.1, read on the forward strand.
GTGGAAATTGTTCCATTCAGCATGTCACGCGGTGAATACAGGTGGGTAAAACCTGCCGATTCTGAGCGATTTCCATGCTTAGAAACAAGATACGCTAACATAAAAACAAGTGAATACGAAATTTACCTGGAAAGTATTTGGACTCCTGAAGAAAGTGGCCTCGAAGACAACCAAATCTGACCGCGAGAGGTGGCTTAGTGCATCAACTGATGTCACTGCAGTGCCCCTTGACCTGCAGGTCCTAGGTTCGAGTCCCGAGAGTAGCAAGTTTTTCGACACTAGCTTCAGTGGAATTCAGTCACTGTCTGGAGGAGAATTCTATAGGACGGCTGCTCATTTGGTAGTTTTCCTTGGTTTCTCCCATCAACACCAAACGAATGCCGAAACAGAGCCCTAACAAACGGGCCACGGATCCCTCCTCTTCCTTGTCCTACCCCTTATTCACACTCACACTAATGTTAGTGTGAGTGTGAATACACCAGATTACACTACCACACATGCCGAAAGACCGGGCGGGAGATTAGCTGGAGCAATGCCCCCTGGTGGGAGATTCCTGGTTGAGGGACACCCTGTTAGCCGAGGGTAGATCAGCGCGGGATCTCGCCATCCAGCGGGGGAAGATCACCGCCACCTCATGATGAAAAGTATGCACTACACTTACGAGACTAATAACCAACCAACGTGCACTGCGACATGCACGCGCAACAGGGCCGCTCCGTTGCCGCAGGGCCCGGAGGCGGGCGCGCGCAGCCCCGACGGCTCCGAGGGCGGCAGCGAGGCCGGGGCCAGCGCCGGCCGCCTGCCCCGCCAGAGCTCCGAGGAACTGGCGCAGCTACCCGCTCTGCTCACCGCCAAGGTGCTGGAGCTGCGCCGAGGTCTCGCCATGCTCTGCACCGCCGCTGCGGCAGGTGAGTTCCAAGGCATACAGATCAATTCAAACTAGTATATCATTGACACGACAATCAATCTCAGCTGTCATTGGCTAGCTCTACGTGAACGATTGGCGATTTCCAAAGAAACCGTTACGATGTATTAGTGTCTTTGCAAAGCATTGGATTTTAGCAAGTTGATAGTATTTCCTTCATTGAATGAAATTTTTGTTTTTTATTTTATGAAATTATTTTATGAAATTCCTTTTTGTAATTTACTAGTCAGACTAAAGTGGTCCTTCAGTATCACATTCTTCGTTATGTATCCCCCTTCTATTCTGTCTGCATTTGTGCTACACGGAGCCATGAACTGATTTCACATATCAATTGAATGAGTATTTGTGGTAAACGTTCAGTCTCTTGAAAGTAAATCTGACTGGCCGGAACCAAAGAACGTTGAAGTTCGTTGACGTTACGTCATAATATGTTAAGTTGCAAAATATTATTCGGTACATTATAAGACAACCATTTCTAATGCTCACAGATTTTATATGAGAGAGTGAATCCGTGTGATCTACACCCAAGCCACGCGAGAATCTCAATAACAAGGTACTCCCAATGCTTAAGTACTGTTCTGCTGCAGAGAACGACAACGCGGAGCCCCACTACGACCCAGAGCAGAACGATGCCACCTTTGTCATGTGCCCCCTACCTCCGACCAGCGGCAAGGCGTCGGCGGCGCCGCAGGGGCAGGGCGACGTGTCGCCGGTGTCCGTCACCGTGGTGCCTGCCTTCTGGCGCCGCCCCAGCGCCACCATCTCCGCGTCGGCGTCGGCTTCTACACCCGCCGTGGCCGCGGCCTCGCCCGACCCGACTGCCCGCCACAGCTACAGCTCGGCGGTGTCGTCGACGGCGTCGGAGGACGAGGACGAGGAGGAGGAGGAGGAGACGGAGGACCGCGAGGACTCGGACGCGAGCGAGCGGGCGCCCACGGCACGCCGTCTGCCCGGCCCTCAGCGCTCGCGCAGCCAGGACGATTCCGACTACAGGTAGCCCCGCCCGCCTTGCGGCTCCCTGCTCCCTCCTCGCCTGCCATGCCTTACCCTTATCTGCCTGAATTATTTAAAAAACATTGCTCTGTTGCATAATTTTAAAGAATTATTTTTTAAATTTCGTCTCCATTTTTTAATGCACATACTGGCACTTTTTATAATATTATGGAAAAGAACACGAAATTCTAATTGCATCACTGCAACATTTTAAGGTGAAAAATAGAAAATCTTCATTTTCGTACAACGTGGCCACAAGGATTTGCTACTTCAATCAACTTGCGAGGGACATTTTTATTTTTGCAGATTTTCAGGTTAATTGTAATACAAATCTACATGATTATCTCATGTATAAAATTCCTGGAAGTCACACGCTGCATATTATTTGTATAAAAATAGAATAAATAGTAATCGAGTGATAATTTCATTTTAATGATTTTTACTCTGTCTTGCTATATTACATTTTTGTACATTTCATGCATTTGTTCATAATTTTCTGTATGTGATTTATTCGTCTGCATTAGAGACAAGTCAATTTCATTTGTATTAGGGCGACTTGTTCTTCCTGAGCATTGCTTTGTGAAATAACGCTTGAATTCCGTTGTGATCAAAGAAATGCAAAAATCCCAAGTCGATCAAGCGGTATTACGAATCAGGCGATCAGGTGGGGTGCGTTTGGTCTACGGATAACAAACGTCATATATATATATATATATATATATATATATATATATATATATATATATATATATATATATATAAATAAAATATATTATAATATCCGTTTACAATTGTTAAGGAAAAGTCAAATAAATATATAATATTAAAATTCGTTTATTAGTTTGGGATAATTGTACTAATGACTATATTTCTTATTACATTTTAAATAGTACTGCAATTTTTGTCAATACCTTTTCGTTGTTATCTCATGATTCCTTTCACATCTAAAGTAAAGAAGAAATCACATTCTCAATATTGAAAGCATTTCTTATCGAAATATTCGAAGAAAGAGGATAAATACACATCACACTGGTGATGACAGCATTGAAAATTCATTATTATGCAGTTCTTTACTTGTACTGTTTGTCTCGCACATGAATACACAATAATATTACACTTACAAATAAAAAATCTAGTCGCAAGGAGATAAATGAATAGACGCAAAATAATAATAAATCTATTATTCGTGCATAAATTTGGAACGAGGTAAGGCAGCTAGCGCAGAAACAATAGAATTGTTTTCTCTCCAATTGCGATATTTCTTCTGCTACACTGCATGTACTGCTTGGATCTATTCTCATGATTATTCCATTAACAAAATGTTTGTTCTTCAAATAGTAGAAATAAAGATTTATCACAAAGTATTTGGGTGTGGTGATCTTTCATTTCTTCCATCCTTCTCTTCCTATCTGTTACACAGCTGGTATCCCCATGAAGAAAATTTGCATTTGAATGTTTCTTCTCTTTGTGCATGAGTAAAGAGCATGATGCCGATCCGGGAGCCCAAATCGCTAAGGCAGTAGTGTCGTAGCGATCTCGAACCGAAGAGTCGCTGGTTCGAGTCCCGCCTCGGACATGGTTGTATTTGTGTTCGTCCTTTCACCCCTTATCATCACCATACAGTTTCATCTTCACAGTTACCATAACTCTCATAGTTGTCGCTAATGACCTAGATGGTGATGCGACCTTACATATCAGAAAAAGAGAGCATGCAAACGTCTATAGTACTAAAGCATCTTGCTTGGCCTGAAGGAAGTTTTTAAGACCTTGTTACGTACTGGTGTGCATGTACAAAAGGAACTTTTCATTAAATAAATGCGGTATGGTGGTGTCCGTATTACGAAGGTCATTTTGTTACTTTTGTACACTACTTTTTAATTTTCTTTATAGTTATTTGTTTCTTTTAACTTTTTTCTGTAATGTTGACTAGCATTTGGTTCGTTAGTGCAGACAATATGTTATTATTACACTATTGTTTCTTGAATCAATTACTCACATCGGTGAAACAAATGTGACAACAAATGCTACTAAATTGTAATGCTTCGCATTAAATGAAAGTGTAAGTGAAATATTCCCCATTACGTTTATTTAACAATTGAATATTGTACGAAGGGCATTAAATAATTAAAGAGACAAATTGGTCTGGAAAAATAAAGGTTTCTTTTTGCACAACAGGACTTTTCCTACTTTTCAATACAATTTTCAACAATATTTATGCATTTGTCCCAATGGCTTTTTGTCTTGGTGTTTGAACCCATTTCCCACAATTTTTTTGACATCCTCCTTATCCTGGAACTCTCACATAATGCCTTCTTCAGTGGACTAAACAAATGGAAATCAGATGGTGCTTGCTCTCGCTCTCGCTTGCTCTCTCGCTCTCTCTCGCTCGCCCTCACTCTCGCTCTCTCTCTCTCTCGCTCTTCTTCTCTCGCTTTCACTCTCTCATGGTTGGCTTCACCTGTTCAAAAGCATATCTGAGTAGTATTATCTATATATTGTACGCCGTTCTTCGAGATAATCACAAAAACGCACCTACAGCGTCCCAAAACACCGTCAACAGGACTTTTCCTGCTGATGCGGCCAGAACGATGTTCGTCAGTCACTAAGTCTCGACCACTTTTGAACTGTTCTACCCACTTGTAAAAATTCCTGGAATCCATACAACTTCCATCGTACACTTGAGCAATTCTAGTGTCATATTAGTTGGTTTACAGCAAGTTAATAAAGAATCACAGAACGTTGTTCTACCAATACGGAATTTTCAAGTGGACTCGCCATCGTTGAATTTAATTTTGAGGTGGTGAACACAACAATGATGATCCAGGTTGTCAGGCCTCACTCCAGTGATGCCAACTTAAAGTTCTAAAATTACCAAACTTGTCCGACAAGGAGTTTTTTCTCCAGATCAATTTGTCTCTTTAATTATTGAATGACCTACGTAGAATAAAACACCGTACTTAGGTTTTGCATTTCTCCTTTTTAGAAACGTTTGTGCCGTCAGTCGTGGTTTCTTCATTTCGACCTACAAAAATGTTTTGTTTCATATTTTCCCCCAGTAAAAACCTTTCCGTTTTCCTTTATACCTGTTTCGTCGCTATACTAATGAAACACGAGTTATTCTGACACACAATTGATATCAGTACTGGGAATTTAGGTGGCCAAGCACGATTGTTCATTCAGATTTAAACAAACAATTTTTGACATTTCACAATAATACAGAATATTTGTAAATACAGAGAAAAAGAAAATGGACAAAACAATGGAAGTCGTCCCGGTGGCGAAGATCGCTAAGGCAGTAGTGCCGTAGTGTTGTCGGACCGAAGGGTCGCGGGTTCGAGTCCCGCCTCGGGCATGGTTGTATTTGTGTTCGTCCTTTCACCCCTTATCATCCTCATATCGTTTCATCTTCATAGTAGCCATACCGTTAACAACAATAGTGGTCGCTAATGACCTAGATGTTGATGCGACCTTAAATATTCTATTAAAAAAATCAATGGAAAGATCAGTACTTTTATGAAAAATTAAAGATGTATTCGTTTTCTGATTTAAATCATCTCATCATCCCATTTAAAACAAATTACAACCGCAGTTGCTTCAAAGGGCACCCTCTGATAACATGGTAAAAAGTTCCCATAAACCAAATGACGTATGAGTGGTTACATTATAATTCTAACATAAAAATAATATTTTTGAAAGGTTTCTTAGATCCATACCACCACCCACACCCATCTACAGCCAAAAACGTGTTTTTTTATTTTATTTTCTTTCGTCAATTTAACACTATTTTATCGGACTGAAAAAAATTTGATAAATGAGAAGACAATTTATATTATCAGAAAAATATTTTCTCCTGCGATCAAGGCAAGTCATTAGTTGCTGCGCTTGTAAGGACTTTGTGTCCAAGTGTGACTTCCGGTCACGGCAGCTTGGCTTTGTGCGCACTTCAAATTTAGGAATGGCGAGTTAATACACATTAAACATGCATTAACAAACCTACATTAAATCAATTTTCAGTTTTCGTACAATTATTATTTAATAAAGACAGAGTTTTCGCAGAGTCCGGATTGTATATACTTATTTATACCTGTACAGGAATAAATACTTAGATAAGGAAAAGACAACTTTTTCTCTAGCCTGAAAAATCTAGAGATGTGAGAGCGTAGGTTTCCGCTGCCGGAGTCAATAGCTATTTAGTTGTCCTGGAGATACGATGTCCTAGGCGGAGTTACCAACGTTTCAGACGCCATTCTGTGACCTTACTTGTGGAGGAAGGTCGCAGGTGCCTAGAACACGGCGTCTACCGAACAGCAAAGTTGACCTAAAAAATATTCAGAAGTATTCAGAGATGAAGTTTTAAGATTTTTTCGTGCCTTGTTCGGTGTTCTAAGACACAGTAAATGTCTGGCAAATACGGGTTCAACCTGTTCCCTAATATTTCCCACATGTCCCCCACTTATCCTTCAACTACGATCGAATTATTTTCTCATTAACTGCCAAAAACTATCGTCCTTCCTTAGCGTATGATATACTTATGCAAAGGATTAGAAAGATTAAAAAAATTATGATTTGTAACTAAGTTCCAAAACCAAAATATTACTGTATGCTACAACAATGTATACAAATGTATAATAAACACTAGAGGGGTGTGGGTGGTGGGAAGGGGGCTAAGAAACCTTTCGAAAATATTATTTTTATATTAGAATTATAATGTAAACACTCATAGGTCATTTGATCTAGAGGAACTTTTTACCATCATATCCGGGGGTACCCTTTATTCTCTGAAAGATATGGCGAGGGGTGGTACCCATGTGATCATCATCATCATCATTATGAATACGATACATGCAATTGACAGGTGTCCGTTTCCAAGTAGCATGTAGCATAACAACAAAAGGACGATTATTTACTGGATTTGTAGTGACTAATTGAAACAAACAACATAACTTTACCTTGAAACCTTTGTTATCGATCGCTGTAAGTCACAACTCGGAAACGACATACACCTTCAGACTATAATGAAGTGATTGCGGTCAATTCAGAATAATTAGATGTACTATGTTCATTTTTCTGTATTGGGCACTTCATAATTCGTAATTCTTCGGACTCAACCACAGTGGGTCGCAATTCTGAAACAATGGCTAAAGTTTACATCATTGAGTAAGGTTTCGTATTTAGTGTCCGGGCGCGCGGGGCGGTAGGTGAGCGTGCGCGTGCGCGTTGCAGCCGGCCGAGCTGCGGCGCCGAGGCGGCGGCGGCGGCGGGCGAGGAGGGCTACGAGACGGAGGTGCCCAAGGGGGGCGTGCCCCCGGCGCGCGTGCGCAGGCTGCTCAAGACGCGCCGCATCTCCGACTCCACCGTCGGCTACGCCAGCGCGCCCGACTGCCCCGCGCACAGGTAAGGGCGCGACAACTGCTATGGGCATTCATTCCTCAGAGGATGGTGTGGGAATTCCCAATTGAGGCATCTCGCTCTAGCGGGACACCGCTTCCGGCGTGACAAGCTCTAAACTCCCCACTGGTCTCCCGTCATCTGTGGTAGTCTAGTGCATATGACTCTGTGTGTGTGTGTGTGTGTGTGTGTGTGTGTGTGTGTGTGTAAGCAAGGAGGGAGGAAAGGACAAGGAAGACGAGAGAAAAATATCGGTTTGGCCTGTTTATGAGTGTGTTGCTCCGGCATTCGCCAGAGAAACCGCGAAATCTATCGAACACAACAGCCAGTGCACTAGAACTCTCCAGACAGCAGCTGAATTTGACCTAGCTACGTAGCCAGTGTCGTAAATTATCCACCGTCAGTACTTGAACGCTAGAATTTCTCTGTCAGAAACTCAGTTATAATAATAATAATAATAATAATAATAATAATAATTATTATTATTATTATTATTATTATTGTTATTATTATTGTTGTTGTTGTTGTTGTTGTTGTGTATTCTGGAATAACGCTAGTCCTCCCCAAACCCGCCCACAATTTTCAGTGAACAAGAAGTCAATTATCAACCTCTGACTTTTGAACGCTTCACACGTCGTAAATACTCGTTAAGTTATTTTTCAGAACGTAATGAACATCCCATATGAGAGAGACTATTATTCGTTCTTATTTGGCAACACTCACGACTCTTAAGAAGCTTCCTTCGCACAACCCTCTCTCCCACGACCACGCATATGATCAGTGACTATATTTTATATATATTATCTATATTATCTATACGTATATTTCATTTAAGATAATTGCAACATGCTGGGCCATGGAAATGTTTTCTTTAATAGATTTACTCATGAAATTACTAATTGCAAAAATAAAATCATTTTGAATTCTGTTAGAAGTGCTTTTAAATGTTTCAGCAAATGTTAAATATTGTTGTCAGGTCGCAAAGTACTTACTCAACAAATTTATAAGTTCGATTAACGTAGCCTAACCAACTCATTTTTACAATGCCTTCCGAAAAGCAATTCCTGCATTGAAAAAAATTGTCGCGGCAATCAGGCATTTTAATATGACTCTATTCGCTCTGTGTAATTATGATGCATTACATCTGATAGATCAATTTTAGTTTCAATGCTGACACTTCAAAACTCGCCAGCTGAATAAGTGGATAAAAATGACTGTTAGCGATCATTTTTGTGATTGTTTTTGAGAGACTGTGCAAATTGTTATAACGTTCTTGATTCCTCATATTTCAAACATGGGAAAACACTGACCATGGCCCAGCAAAATAATTGATTAGCTTCTAGTTTCCTATTAACCAACTGATGTTTTCATATTTTGAGGAGTCGGAAATGCTCTCTTCCCTTTTCTTTGCGCAAACACCTGAAGACATGTTCTGGAACAGGCCTCCCTATAAGAATAATTAACTTTTCTTCACAAAAGTACAACTGAACTATTTTTAATATCCTCAATTATTATTATTTTCTGCCATAGCACAGTATCTCATCGTTATGTAGCACAAAAATACAGTGCACACAAAAATAACAGGCACTCAGAAATGATATGCGCAGTATGAATAACATACAGATCAAATAAATCCTGAAGAAAAGGACCATGGCATTACGTGGCAGGCAGCGCTTATATACCGGTGTGTCGGTTCGTACGCATGCGAACACTTCTGCAAGCTCAATAGAGACCCAACCTGCGCGGCTCGCCGTGGCATTGGGCCCGGGCGGCGGCGCTTACAAGCGTGCTGCATACAACCAAATGGAGCTTCCAGAACGTCAAGAGCGCATGCGCGAACTGCCTAATATATTTAGACGGAGAACAACATCTTGCTCAGTTCGGGCCAAGTTGCGGCGCCTACTACCTCCGGCTCTTTCTGTCTTTGTCAGCAACAGCGGTGTATACTCAATGAAGGGCCGCGTGCCGACGCGAGCCAGAGTACCAATAGGCAGAACATTCTGACTTTGGCAGAATTTTAAAAACGAAGCTTAGTTCTCTATGGTGTCAGCGGTGATTTCAGAATATAATAATTACATTTCACTGTCTTTTCTACAGGGTAAGAGCAGCATCTCTAGCTCACGGGTTCATCAAATTGAAATGGATTGCCTTGAAGATGTGCAGTGGAATGGAAAGTAAAGGATACATGCATCGTCCCTGTTCCTCCAAACTTTAAATTTCTTTCTTTCATAGATTTTTGCCGTGCATGATCGGGGTTGTCATATTGAGATAAATTGTCTCCAAGGTTAATGAAGAAATAAGGGGCAAGAGAGTCTGGTGATCTGTACCATTGCTACTTTTTAGACTTGAAATTTCTTTCTCTTGCACGCGGGAGTTCCAAAACCGAGGTGAATATCCGAATCTCTATCACATGATAGAGAAAACATTGAATTCGAAGAAAACATTCCGCGATCTACCTTTACGCTCATTTTCCCATGTTCATTGACCGAGATTCGAATCACCATGAGAGGAGTAAGAGTTACAATAAAACTGGCGGGACACCAACAGTATAGAACATATTTTTTAGCATATATGTAACTTTTAAATTTTCGGACAGACGGACGGACATGCTGACGGACGGACTGACGGACGGACTGACTGAAGTTGTTAGAGGATATAATTTACTACATGTATGAACAAGATTTATTCACCCACAATGTGAGTTCTTCTGGCCAAAAAATCGTCAATTTCTTCTGCAACATTGCAATACTTTCTCTTTACTACGTGGAAAGCGAGAAAGTAAAAAAGGAATAAATCTCTTATTCTATCTACCTGATTTTTAAATAACCTGTTTCATGTAGTACCAACTCGCGCCCTTCCGCAGGACGGAGGCGGACGGCGCGACGCTGCCCGCGGCGGAGGTGGGCGCTGCCTCCCCAGCCAATGTGTTCGTGCAGACGACACGCAAGATCTTCTCGCCCGTGCGGCGCGACAGCAAGGGCAAGGCGTCGTCCGTCGTCGGCTACGTGGTGGGCGAGCGCGCCCCCGCCCCCGCCCCCGCCCCCGCCGCCTTCTCCCCGGTGAGCGGCTCGCCCTGGCGGCAGCGGGACGCCGAGGCCGAGGAGGCGGCGGGTGAGTATACTGCCACGAATCACTTCGCACAGGGCAGAAGCAGGTGGAGTCTATCTAGGCCATCCGAAATGAGCCGCGTCTGTGTCGTGGTGGCTAACGTTTCGTATAAAATATTGTGGTCTTTCTCAGAGCGTACTGCAGCATGCAGGAAGGCCACAATATGTTGGATGAAAAATTAGCTCAATATCATAAATGATATCGATTATCAAAATGATCCTGCAGCTTGTCCATAACTCACAAGTTTCAAAGTTAGATTAAATTGTGTAAATTTTGATATTTGCAGAAATATCTGCGCGGACGCAAACGGCCAACGAAGAAAAGTCGGACTATTAATTTCTTCTATTCAGCCGCGCGTTGATTCCGTAGTTTATTTCATGACAAGTAGAGTATGGATTAGTGGACCAAAATCACAATTTTTGCTTGAAAATATTCACGTCTTATCATTTCCACTAACTTTTCAATATTCTTGTCCCCGAAAAATTAGATCAACAAAAACTCGCCCGGAATTGGAAGACAACTTTTGTGGAAACTGTTCGGGAATTATCCATAGATATTGATGAGACCTTTCATCAAAATCTCGCTACACTACTTTTAATTTTGTCATCTTTATTTCATTTCAAAAAGACAATCCAAACTTATTGTAATAATTCGCCTTGTAATAACATAGTCAATATACCAACTATTTTGTGCACAACAAAATCGAACTCAGAGATTAAAGTAAATGTATCTTCACGAGAACATCAACATTAAAATGTTAGTGTTACAAAATGTTACATGAGCAAAGAATAGAGGGTCTTCAATCAATTGTTTATTTATGCAAATAATCCCTTTTGAAAATACAAGCATATCATATTACAGTCATATTCAAGAGTTATATCTTTCAATCGTGAAGCACTCGTTCGAAAGTAGTAAACGTCTGACTTCATTGGCAAAAAGGAGCACATAGTCTACAAACAGTCCCCAAATGTCTGGTTGTTCGAAATATAAAATTTTCTTAATGTTTCTGCCAAACAAAAATGAACATTAATATTCATGGAATACAAACTGATTGAACGAGAGAAATAACTCTAAAACATAACGACATTTTCCTCACAAAAATGTTAAAATCATAAATAATAGTTTCGTGAAGCCAACACAAACTGCGTTCACCAATGTAACTTACGTGGTATTTCAGGAACTAAGAGCCGTTTACTGCCGTTTTCGCTTTTTATATGCACGTCGTTGTTGATTCTGTCGTAAATGCCTACGTCGGCACTTGTACCACGTCATTCATTAGACTTCCATAAGCCTCATTGTTGAGGAAAGAACGCTGGGACTATTCGTTCCACCGCCCCGTTGAGTGCCCCTATTTTTGGACAGGATTCGCGCTGACGGATAATCTTCCGTTGTTCTTACGGATAACTGGATTTTAGTGGATCTTGAGCGATACTCTTCCTATGAACTTATGCATATTAATCTTTGCAAATATCTCATTTCCCACGTTAAATGTAGATAACGATATCATTGCTAAATTGTGTGAATATTTTTCAAATTAATGGCATCCAAAGAAAACGTTAACTATTTAAAGGATAGCTAAAGCAAACCTCACCATTTCCATAATAACGGCTCGTACTGCACAAAATGGTTTGTAATCGAAGAACTACTTTATGAAAACTGCAAATGAAGAATGCAAGTTTCGTAAAAAGCCTTCTTATCTCTCCTGTGACCAGAGCCAGATTATTTTCTGAAGGGGCCGCGCATTTTTCGGAAACCAGTAAATTCTCTAATAATTTATTACATTAAATTTTGGTGAATTAAACTTTTGATAATGGACTGAAATAAATTGCGCATGTTAAAAATACTAAATTGGTATAATGAAAATGTAGGTAGAGAAGGTGTATTGTCGTTTTTCAGGAATACTGTTGTAATACAAAAATCTTATTTTGTTTAAGAGATTTTAGAGAAAGATAAATATTGCCAGAAAATAATTATTCCCATTAATTCAGGAATAATATCGTCTTGCAAATTATATAATAACTTCTCGGTTCTCTTTGCTTTTAATGTATTAAAATGGACTTTTTAAACTGGTTTTCAAGTTATTCTAGAAAGTAGAAGGAAAGGAGTTGCACCACTATTACCAAGTAATTTGGGTGCAAGAGTGGTAGTCCACTGGGGAATTCAATTCGAAAAACAACGGTGTTCCTCAAAACATTATTCACTAAAGTAACTCTAAAATACAAAAACAAAACTACAAAAACAAAATTTCTACTTATTTCTTCCACAGTTCGCTAATGATTTAGTTGTTGCAATATTAATTCATAAAAGAAATACGCCGAAATCTACCCTTGAAATAACGATATAACTGCCACCTAGCTGCAATCGAAACAGCTTCAGAAATACAGACTTATTCCACATAAAAAGTGATTTTTGGTAAATTTTACCTTAAAATTTCAGTATTCGCTTTTTTTTAAGTTACAACAATATTTGAGAAAAACGACACTATGTAGCAGAAGTTTGATTTTCAGAAGAGGTCTCCCCCACACTTTTGTGTAGAGTCATCTCTTGAAAAGCAGTTTGTTGAATGTGGTGTGAGTGCGTGTGCCGCAGGCGGGCTGGGTGGCGGCGCAGCCAGCTGCTGGATGCTGCGCCGCAGCCGGTCGCAGTCGTCGTCGCCGGCGCTGGGGGCAGCGAGGACGCCGGCGGCGGCGGCGACGCCAGCACCTCGTCGGGCAGCAAGAGCGCGCTCAACCACTCCACCGACTCCGAAGAGGGCCGCGCGCCGAGCGTGGGCGGCTCGGGGGCGGCCGGGGGCGGGCGCTCGCCAGCAGTCGTCGCCCGCGCCGCCCTCGCCCTCCGCGGGCTTCCCGCCGCTGCCGCACTCGCCGTCGCCCGGCCGCCGGGACCTCTTCAAGGTAGGGGCACTTCCATTTGGATTTCTCCAAAATTATCCCAATAAAAAAGGTTAAGTATTAATGAGTTGCATTGAAAACGGAGGATTTTCCAAAATAAGGGAAAATCCCCCAAAAAGGCTTCTTAGGCTTACCAAAGACGCGACAAGAAACCTTGTAAACTTCAAACTACTTTTTACTTCAATTTCAACGGAATCGCAACTTCCCAATTCCAACCGAGTCGAGGACTGCACTGTGAAATGCGCGAGGAACATTGTTATTTACGTTATAAGCTTTTAGCGTTTCTATTCGCCGCACTGGTGCGCACCCAATGTGCACTCGGGACAGCTTTCGTTTTCCATTCGACCACTAGGCGCACGATACAAAGAAGCGCATCTTCCATTCGCACAATGACACGGAACCAGGGCACACTGGGCGCCCTAACCTGCACTGAGGACCTCTGAACTGATATTATCAGTTTTTCCGTTGCCCCAGAACTTTACGTAATAGAAACAGAGAACTGAATATAGTTCACAGACATACATATTCTTGGGACTGTTTTTACATCAGTTCCATTTCAACCAGGATTGGCCATTTCGTACAACTCTCTCTTTCTCTCTCTCTCTTTCTCTCTCTCTCTCGCTCGCTTTCTCTCTCTTTCCCTCTCTCTCCTTGCAGGTGCCTGCGAAGGGGCCGCCCCCCGCCGCGTGCGCGCGCAGACCGAGCGCTACCAGCAGGAGGTGCGCCGCGCGCTGCAGCAGGGCTGCCCCGCGGTGAGTGCACCTAACCATCGGATGAGTTGATCTACTAGGCTGAACGGTTAGTTGGTTGGTTGTTAGTGATTCCGGGCGGGTCAACTACTGCGGGCATTAGTCCCGTTACTGCAGTGTATGTTTTACCCCGTGAAGTTGCTGTGTTCTTGATGCTTGCGTTGATGGCGAGAACCAGTGCCGACCTACCGTCGGCTAGCGGGGACTTTCACAAGCAGGTATCTTCCACTACAAGCTCTAAGCTCCCAACCGGTCTCCCGGCACATGTGGTAGTGTAGTGCATGTTAGTGTACAGCTTCGGCTTTCGCTCGCTGTTGATCGGAGAAACCACGGAAAACTACCGATCAGAGCAGCCGGTCGCCATAATTCTCCTTCAAACAGCGACTGAATTACTAGGCTGTACGGGAGACGCCGCTTTTCGGCCTCAGCAGGATCGTAGCATCAATGCCGAAAAGATGGCATCTGTGCCTAGGACGCCGCATGCCATCAATTGCGTTTTTTTGTGCCAGAAATCACTATTCTCTGACGTGCCCCGACAAAAATGAAACCCCTATTTGTGCGAACTGCAACGGAAACCTCCGTGCGGACATGCGAAACCAATATTGTACTAATTTTAAAGAAATCCTTGAAAGAAAAAACAATGGTCGCAACAAAACTGTCAGAAATGAAAACCTTCAAAACTTCCAATCCCCCAAATCCCAAAAATTGAATCCAACCCAACTCACAAAATTCTCACACCCACACCCAGCCCTATCCCCATCGACATGATTCTGAATGTAATAACCCAATTATCAAACAATAATCAACTCAATCACCTCGCGTACAATTAATTTCATACCTTCTTTAATCCCTTCGATCATCAGCACCATTCAAAACTCAGTCACCGTCAATTTAAGTAATAACAATGTCAATTGGAATTCTAAAAGCATCAGTAATAAAAAACAGAACTTATTTATTTTTGCATCATTATAAAAGTTACCTTGAATCACCGAAACAGCTCAATAAAAAAAGTATCCCAGATTACAACATTTATAGGACATATAGAACGGAAAATATAGGAGGAGGGTACTAATCGCGGTTAAAACTTCTCAATCACCACCAAATTAATCTACCCGACATACCAAGAATCGAATCTGTCGCTATCCAAATATATATCAATAGTCAACCATGGAAAATAATAACAGTTTATAAGCCCACCACAGCCAAAATTATAAAAGCACATTTTCTTAATTTATTTCAACCTACCGAGAAAACTTTCCTGTTGGGTGAACTTAATTCAAACCACTCAAGCTGGAGATGTCAAAATAATAATCACAACTGGAAAGTACTAGCTCAACTAATAAACATTTCAAACCTAAAAATACTCACCCCCTGGGAGCTAACATACCACCCTTAAGATCGCCCTTGAAAACCTGACATCCTTGACATAAACATCACAAATACTAATATTAAATTCTACTCTACACCTACTTTCGAACTTGACTTTGATCATATCCCGGTAATTATTACTACACACCAACTTATACTGCAACACGCTCCCTCCCCTAAACCAAACTTAATAAAAAATAATTCGCACAAATTTCAAGAAACATTAAAAAATTCCTTACCCAGCAATTAAAAAAAATGAAACCGCGTTGGGTATAGATCTGTCCATCTCTCATTTAAACGAAATACACTCCACGCTAAAAAGTTCGCAATTAACTACTCCTCCCAACTCAAAAACAAATAGACATAAAATACTACCCAAAGAAATATTAAAAGCAATTTCGATAAAAAATAAAGTTAGAAGACTTTGATACCGATTAAGAACGCATGAACTTAAGAGAGAACTAAACCTATTAACAAATATCATAAAAATACTTACAACTAACTACAATAACCAACACCATCATAACTTAATCCAATCAATCAGCACACATAATAACACTATGGCAATTCACAAAAAAAAGATAAAGAAGAAAAACTCCATACCGCCTATAAACTCAACAGCAGATAAAGAGTATACATCTTATCAAAAGTTAGAAAAACTAGGAAACTTCTTCGCTTCAACTTTCACTGTCAATAAGACAAATTTTCATCCTGGACACATCACTATAACCAAATCAGCATCAGAACAAGAATATGGAAATCCACTTCAAATCACCACTACAATCAACACAAATACACTACAATCACTCTGAATTTAAAAAAAAATGAATAAACTGCCACTCAAAAAATCATCCGGACACGACAATGTAAATAACATCCGGACACGACAATGTAACGAATATTGCGTCATCTCTCGGCACCACGAACTACCTATATGCGCGGCCGGCAGCCCTCCAAGTAGCTAGTTCCAGATGGTTCTGGGTGTATCGCAAAGTCCAGAAAAATCTTGACGGCACCCGCCGAGTATAAATACGCGGCGGCCGGCGACCGCGAGTCAGTCTTAAGTCCGCAGTGGAAGCTGAACTATGAAGTGTGTGCATCGCGGTGAATAGCAGTGCAGCGATTGTGGTCAGTGACGTGAACCCTGGTCAGTGCATCGAACTGTGATCAGTGCAGTGATCTGTGGCCAGTGCTTAGGACTGTATGAGTGTGTAAGAGAAGTGAACAGTATAAATAAATAATCAAGAGAAGTATAGTGTAAGTAAATAACCAACAGAAGTGTAGTGTAAATAAATAATCAACAGAAGTCTAGTGTTTTCAGTGATTGTGTTAAGAAACAAAATAAACGTTTTTGTTAAAATAATACCAGAGTTTTAATTCATCACCTAGAATCGTAACAGTATTGAAACTTATACTTACACCAGCAATAACTACCCTTACTATATAATTCGTATTTCAGAACAAATTGCTTCCCGCATACCTGGAAACCTACTATTATTCCCCTTTGTCAACCAAATAAAAATCCTGCAAACACTGAGAGTTATCGTCCGATCACTTTATTGTCATCTCTGTCAAAGATATTCGAGAAAATTATACACAAAAGACTATACAGTCACCTACACAAACCGAAAATAATTTCTAGGGAAGAGTATAGATTGACCGAAAAATTGCGTACACAACACCAGTTACCAAGACTATCGGAACATATGTACACAGCATTCCAGAAAAAACATCACACAATAGGTGTATTTATAGATATCACTCAGGCGTTTCACCGGATATGGCACCAAGCCTTAATGTACAGAAAGGAAAAAATACACCCCATACTACAAAAAATCAATTATCAATAGCTTTCTCAACAATAGAACGTTTTCTGTTAATTTAAATAATCATTCCAACCCTAGACTTATTAACGCAGGACTCCGCCAAGGCTCACCACTATCACCCACACTACTCAACTTCTACGTTGCAGATCTTCCTAAATTAATGAACATTCACATATCTCAATTTTGCTGACGATACAGCAATATTCTCTTCTGGCAACTCTATCATTGACCTCAGAAATAAAACACAAATATACCTCAACTTACTCAATAGCTGGGCATCCATTTACAAAATATTTACACTAAGACATATACCTCCTCCACCCCTTAACAATAAATAACCATTCAATGAACTGGTACCCTCTAACAAACCTATTAAATACCTCAGATTCAACTTAGATACAAAATTGAATTGGAAATAGCACATAGACAAACAAAGAAAACAAACTGAAATAAAACTACTGTAATTAAAACCTCCAATATACTCTCTCGTTCTCTCTCGCTTGCTCTCGCTCTCTCGCCCTCCCTCTCTCTCTCTGGCTTTCTCTCGTTCTCTCTCGTCCCCTCGCCAATCTCTCTCACCCTCCCTTGTTTCGGCCATCCTTTCTCGCTCTCTTGCGCCTCTTTCTTAAATATCCCTATACCTCTCGGTCGCTCGCTCTTACTTTCTCTCGCTCTCGCCTCTCTTGTACTCTCCCTCGTTCTCTCTTCCCTTTCTGGCTTCCCCTTCCCTCGCTCTTTCTCGCACATCCACTCGTCTCTCTCTCTCTTTTTCTTCTTGCGCTCTCGTCCTCTCTCTCTCTCGCGCGCTCTCTTTCTCCCCCCGCCCCTCTTTTCCTCTCCCTTCCTCTCACTTTCTCTCTCCTTCTGTCACGCGCGCGCTCTCTGTCTCTCGCGCGCTTTCTCTCACTCTCTTTTCCTTTCTCTTTCCCTTTTTTCTTTCTCTCTCTTTCTTTCTTTCTCTCTCTTTTTCTCACCGCGAGCAGTAGCTCAGTTTATCAACTGATGACACTGCAGGGAGGACTGACCGGGAGGTCCTATGTTCGAGTCCTGACGGTGGCAGGATTTTTTACACTAGCTTTTTAGCTAGGTCGAATTCAGGAGGAGAATTCTAGCGGCCAGCTGCTCTGATCGGTAGTTTACCGTGTTTTTTCTGATCAACGCCAGGCGAATGCCGAAGCAGTACCCTAACAAACGGACCCTGGACCACGCGCGATCTTTCCTTCTCTTCCTTGTCCTATCCTCTCCCCTTACACACACACACACACTTTACACTAATATGCACTACACTACCACATATTCCGGGAGATCTGTCGAGAAACTCTGCTAGTCGACGGTAGGTCGTCGCCGGTTCTCGCCATCCAGTGGGGGAAGACCACGCTATCTCCCGAGGGGGGAAACATGCACCACACTTACGGGACTAATGACCTAAACTGTTGACGTGCCCGGAATCACCAACCAACACATCTTTTTCTCTCTTTCTTTCTCTCTCTTTTTCTTTTTCCCTTTCTTTCTCTCTCTTTTTCTTTTTCCCTTTCTTTCTCTTTCGTTCTCGTTCTTTCTCTCTTTCTTCCTTTCTATCACTTTTTCTTTCTCTCTTTCTTCCTTTCTATTGTAGCGTCGCGTGGTTCGGCGCCGCGGCGTCGGGCCGCGCCGGCCGCCGGACCGCCGGACGCTTCGGGAAACCGCTCTAAGCCGGATGCTAAGTGGGGTGTGAAGGCGACGGCGCCTCGCCGCGCCGGCTGGAAACCGTAGGAATCCAGGCTGGAAATTCCCGAAAGGACGCGCGCGATGCGAGGCTAAGAGATGTCGGTTGCAGCCCTGGAAGGTCTGGCCAGCCGAGCCGTATGACGCCCGCTGCTTGTAGGGGGGGGGCGAGCCCAACGGATATATAAGGCCGCACCGACAGGCGCCTCGGGGGATACGCTGGGTGTCGAAAGACGAGAGGTATCTCCAGTGCATTCATTGCACGTGATCTTCGGGTCGAAGATCGGTTTGGCGACAGGCCATGTAACTGGTATAGTTACGGGACTCTATGTCCGACAGCTTCGCACCTCGCGTTGCTTTTGCTGCTTTCGAAGCAGTGGTTCTGGCGAGGCCTAGGACGGTCGCGGGTTTCGGGCTAAGAGAACTGAAAGGTTGTCAAGGGTTAGTTTTGTATTGTAATCTTTGTACATTAACTAAATATACTGTAAATATATTGTAAATATCAATCAGAGCAGTCGTCTGTGTTTTTCATCCTAGTACGTCACATCCGCGCCGAATTCCTTTTTCTAAAACTGGTGGCAGCGGTTATCGAAAACTCACGTCGGGGGCCGCATAATTCCTGCCATTTTTTTCTAAAACTGGTGGCAGCGGTTAGTAAATTTTTAAAAGGGGGGACTCACGTCGGGGGCCCGCACCAATTCCTGCCATTTTTTTCTAAAACTGGTGGCAGCGGTTATTGTAAACTCACGTCGGAGTGCCTGCGCCAATTGTTGCAATTGTAGTTCAAAATTGGTTGCAGTGGTGTTTAGAACTCACACCGGGTGGTCTGCGCCAATTGTTGCAATTGTAGTTCAAAATTGGTTGCAGTGGTGTTTAGAACTCACACCGGGTGGTTGTGCCATGCAGTTAATAATTGGTTACAACAGATCAAAGACTCACGTCTATCAATCAGCTTAGTGGAAGCAGTTACTACGTTCGCAACGAACGGGGAACGCGGAAGTCTGCAGCAGTCCGCGGGGACATCAGTGCGGCATCAGAGTCATCGGTGCGCGCTGATTAATCAGAACAGCACGCGTAAGGACAGTGTACGCAGTTAAACGTGCACACGCGTCGTAAATACGTGGCGCCGGCAGCGTCGCGCACGCCACGAGAAACCGAAAGTGCGGTGTTTCGGTACGGTAGTTTCGGGGCGGTACAATCCGACTCGGAACCTTTCTTTTCTAAAACTTGGAACTGGTACTGGAACGAGCTGATATTGGTACTGGAACTGGAGCAGCCGATATTGGTACTGGAACGAGCTGACATTGGTACCACTGGAAGGAGACATCCCGGACGAGAGGAAGGAAGGAGGCCAGAAAACCGGATCCAGAAGGCGCTCACGCGACACCGAGGTCAACTGAACGTAAGTGTGTTTTTGTTCGGGCCCGGGATCAATTCAGGCAAAATGGCTTTCTTAGCGGGTTATAGGAAAGAGGTGCTTGTTAGGGTCGCGATGGAGATGGGAAACATTAAAAGGGGAACGAGACCGTGGTTAAACTTAAATCGATCATTACGGAAAGCGAGCAGTACGAGGAATCATTCGTGAAACAACTCGCTGACCAAGAAAAAGAACAGGTCGCAGAAATACGCGAAGAGAGAGAACGGCAATTTGAACTTGAAAAGCTTAAACTAACGAATCAGGCTCCCACGCGTGTATCCATAGGTAGTAGCGACACGGGAAATCGAACTATATTCGTATCAGCCAAGTCATGGACAAATTCAAAGGCGAAGGCGACGATATTACGTTGTTTTTAAGTTTTTCGAGGCGCATGTCGCCAGCTTGGCATTGCGCCGGTCGAAGGGGTACATTTAATGGGTTTACTTCTAATGAGGTGAACAACTGGCTCGTAGTAGGATCCGATACACCGGATCAAGATTATGACCTAATTAAAGAACAACTTTTAGATATGTTCAAGTTTACGGCGGAAAAGTGCCGTCAGATGTTTTGTAGTCACGTAAAGGTGCAAAGACCACTTGGAACGTCTATGCACGTGAATTAGCTAGTTATTGTAAAAAATGGATCTCAGGTTTAAAGGTAGAAACATTTGAGCAATTGCTAGATCTCATTGTAACAGACCAGATGAAGCGGAAGGTGCCGGCGGTTATGCGTGACCATTTCATTGATGTGTGGGGTGAGGTTTCTGCGTCCCAAGATTTGGCACGAAGGCTGGACACCTACGAAAACAACCGGGCTAGCGGATATAAGAAGGAATTCTCGCGGTTCGGCAATAAAAGACACGCAGGCGAACGGAAATGGCCGAAGGTGACGGAAAGCGCGCCGTCCACTTCCAAAACTGCAGTGCCGAAGGTAGCTAGTAACGCGGAGTTCGAAAAGCCGCAAGAACGGACGTGTTACTTATGTAAAAAACCAGGTCACATAAAAAGATATTGTCCTCAATATAACAATAAACCTAGCGAGAAGATGTGTCACGTGGCCGACGCTAGTGCGCCAGAGTTATTGTCTCCACACACATTTCTTGCCAAAATTTGCGGCGAAACAGTCACCTGTCTCCGTGATACGGGTGCGACGATTGACGTCATCAATGCAAAGCACGTCACGCCGACACAATACACCGGCGAGTCCGTATGGGTTCAGCAGCCCCTGGACGAAGCGCCGAAAAATCTACCGGTAGCCAAGGTAGAGATAGTAGGGCCATTCGGTACTCTTGTTACAGAAGCCGCAGTCGCCAAGAACTGCGACTTGCCTTATTACATTTTTAGTAATCGTTCTGCTCACGATTTTGAAGGAGATAAAGCAAGGTTTCTTAGAACCACAGCCTATCTGCGCTGTACGGACTAGGGCGCAAGCGTTGCTGAGCGCGAAGGGCGGAGGGGCCCTGGGTGCGAACAATGCGGCAGACGAAGCGCCTCAGACAATAGACGAGTAGGGAACCGACCGTGGGCCGGACGCGTTCCAGGTAAGCGTTTCGGAGGAAACCGAGGATGAAAATAGAGTTGGTCAGGGCGAGGTCGACGCCCCGGCAACTCGGAATCAGACGATCAGGAATCTGAATTAGATTTCGGTAGCATTGCTTTGCTCGTTTGGACCCCACCGAATTTGAAACGGCTCAGAGACAAGACAAGGAGCTCGCGCCGTTGATTGAGCGTGCGGAAGGACCCGAGACGGATCGGCACGATTATGTTATGAAAAACGGCCTATTGTTTCGTGTCCGGCATAGTAAGCGCGGAGAGCAGTTCTCTATGTTAGTAATACCGCGGGTGTATCGTGGCACGATCTTAAAACTTTGTCATGAAGTTGCTCACGGCCATTTGGGGGTCACAAAAAGCAAAGATGCCATGGCCAAATATTTCTTCTGGCCGAATTGTTATAAGGATATTGAAAACTATGTGCGTAGTTGCGACAGTTGCCAGCGAGTAGGAAACGGTGGCGAAAACTTCGCGCGCCTTTAAAAATTGTTCCTATAACGGGCGAGGCATTCGAGAAAGTGAATGTCGACGCGTGTGGCCCGTTTCCAGAATCGGTCACCGGAAACAAGTTTATTTTAACGGCGATGTGTTTAGCCACGAAGTATCCCGAGGCTATTCCGATACGGGACCTAACTTCGGTCACTGTAATTGAAGCATTATTAGAATTATTCAGTAGAATAGGATTTCCACGCGAATTGCAAACCGACCAGGGCACCTGCTTCACAAGTGCTTTGACAGCGGAATTCGCCGAGCGGTTTGGCATTAAACTGGTGAGAAGTTCGCCGTATCACCCTCAATCAAACGCAGTCGAAAGAATGCATCGAACTATGAACCGGCTTATGAAGGTTCTGTGTTTGGAGGAAGGGACGGATTGGGAATGCCAACTTCCCGCTATTATGTTCGCGTTGGCACGAGTGTGCACGAATCATTAGGTTTTCTCCTGCCGAATTGGTGTACGGGAAGAATCTCCGTACCCCCATGACACTTCTTTATGAAAGGCTTGCGGGAACTGCGGAAGGTGAAGAAAGTTCTGTAGTTGAGCATGTATTCAAATTAATCAATCGTTTGAAACGCTCCCGCGACCTAGCTCACAATAGAATGGCTGAAGAACAACAGAAACGTAAAGTGTGGTATGACCGGAAGGCGGTCTCACGTACTTTCGAGATAGGCGCTAAGGTGTTGGTTCTCGCACCTAACAGGACGCGGAAGCTCGCGGTTCAGTGGATAGGGCCGGGCGAGATTCGCAGAAAATTTCGGAGCATAACTATGTGGTCCAGATGCCGGGGCGGAAGGAACCCCGCGTCTATCACATAAGATACCACCAGCGGACAGAGTACTTGAATGTGCTTAGTTCTACGTCTGTGACAGACGCAGGTGACGAAGACGCGCTAGATCGCTATGCGCTTAAATTGGATTGTTGCGACTTTGACGCGGAAGAAATGCTGAGCGGACTGAGGTCGAACCTGAGTTTCGCAACGCTCTGAAAACGGTCATTTGTAAGTACAGTTCTATATTTAGTAGAAACCCGGATTGACAGATATCACTACCATGGATATCGAGTTAACTGATACCAGCAAAGTGGTTCGAAGCGTACCCTACCGTACATCGCCGAGGCAGGCTAAAATATTACGGGAAGAAATCGATAGAATGCTTCGCGACAACATCATTGTGGAGAGGGAGAGTGATTATACGTCTCCCATGATATTGGTTGAAGCACCGGGCAAGAAACCACGGCCCTGTATCGATTATAGGCGCCTCAACGAAATTATTAAGACCGAATACTTTCCGTTACCCAATCTCGAAGAACGGATAGAACAGGTAGCTGCAGCAAAAAATTTTAAGTGTACTGGACCTTTGCAAATGTTTTGGCAGATCGGTCTTACGGAAAGGGCGCAAAGGTATTCGGCGTTCGTGACCAGTTTCGGCACGTACCGGCCGCTTAGATTACCATTCGGAATAAAGAACGGTCCCTATCAATGTTGTCGTATTATGGGCACCTTATTGAAAAAATGCCAAGAATTCGCGGTACCGTACCTGATGACATCGCGGTTTTCAGTAACACTTGGCAAGAACACATTCGACACCTCGATACGGTCTTTCGCATATAAAATCCGCCAAATTGACAGTGCAGCCGCAAGTGTTTGTTTGCGCGGGCTAACGTAAAATATCTTGGGTACGTAGTCGGTAACGGAAATTGCGGCCGGCCGAAGCCAAGATACAAGCAATCCAGAACTTTCCCAGACCAGAGTCAAAGAAACAAGTGCGTTCTTTGCTCGGTCTGGTAGGATACTATCGACGTTTGATACCAGGGTTTGCGGAGAAAGCGGCAGCGCTTACTGATGCGCTGCGAGGACGCGAGCGCCAAAGGGAAAATCGTCTGGACAGAGGCATGTGAAACATCTTACAATGAGCTGCGACAAGCTCTCAGTGAGAAAACAGCGTATATGCACCTGATTATACCAAGGAATTTCGAGTTCAGGCAGATGCTTCTCGAGAGGCTTAGGCGTGGTTCTCTACCAAGTAAATGACGAGGGAGTAGAACAACCAGTCGTTTTTCTAAGCCGTAAATTAAATGATGCCGAAATTAATTACGGCACCACAGAACTAGAGTGTTTAGCGCTGATTTGGGGGTTGGATAAACTTAAGATTTATCTCGACGGGCAGGCCACAATTCAGGTCGAAACCGACCACAATCCGTTGGTCTGGTTGCGTAATACGGCCGGCAAAACCCCCAGATTATTACGCTGGTCTCTTTTAATCCAGCACCTCGATTTACGCATCAGGCACAAAAGGGCTCAGAAAATGTTAATGCAGATGCGCTTAGTCGCATGTTTGATGATGTGAATTGATCCACCGGCGAGAATAGGGAACACGCACGTTCATGACATGTATAAATGTCGGCGAAATTCTATGTAAATAATTTTGTAAACTCAAGGGTAAAATTGTTGTGTTTTTTTTTTATATTTTTATATGTAAATACATACATGTGTCAATAAACTCAGTTAAGAACGGCACATGATGTATGTAACGAATTCCACAATTATGTAATACTTCAATGCAAGTAAATGTTTGTATTTTATATTTCAGGATTTCATGTAATGCAAGATGCGTCAAGAATTATTATGTAATATTTCAATGTAAAAGTAAATGTTTGTATTTCAGGATCATATGTAATTCAAGATGCGTCAAGAATACTTATGTATGTATATAGGAGTAAGTTTAAATGTAAATGGCAACATAGCTTAGGTGAAAAGGGAGGGGACAGCCCAGAGATTTATTTCACACATTTCGATTAAATAGGGTTTAATATTCTGGTATAATTATGTTCATGTTCATGAAAAATTTGGATGTAGAGGTTTTCGACCAGGTAACTTAGCAGAATATTTTTCCTGGGCATATTTTGCTGCGAAAAAAAATTCTCACCCCCCGGCATGGGAGGGGCTGTAGCGTCCCGTGGTTCGGCGCCGCGGCGTCGGGCCGCGCCGGGCCGCGCCGGACGCGCCGGGACGCTTCGGGAAACCGCTCTAGCCGGATGCTAAGTGGGGGTGTGAAGGCGACGGCGCCTCGCCGCGCCGGCTGGAAAACCCGTAGGAATCCAGGCTGGAAATTCCCCGAAAGGGACGCGCGCGGATGCGAGGCTAAGAGATGTCGGTTGCAGCCCTGGAAGGTCTGGCCAGCGAGCCGTATGACGCCCGCTGCTTGTAGGGTGGGCGAGCCCAACGGATATATAAGGCCGCACCGACAGGCGCCTCGGGGATACGCTGGTGTCGAAAGACGAGAGTATCTCCAGTGCATTCATTGCACGTGATCTTCAGGTCGAAGATCGGTTTGGCGACAGGCCAGTAACTGGTATAGTTACGGGACTCTATGTCCGACAGCTTCGCACCTCGCGTTGCTTTTTGCTGCTTTCGAAGCAGTGGTTCTGGGCGAGGCCTAGGGACGGTCGCGGGGTTTCGCGGCTAAGAGAACTGAAAGGTTGTCAAGGGGTTAGTTTTTTGTATTGTAATCTTTGTACATTAACTGTAAATATACTGTAAATATATTGTAAATATCAATCAGAGCAGTCGTCTGTGTTTTTTCATCCTAGTACGTCACACTATCACCTTTTCTTCCTTTCTATCTATTTTCTCTTTCTTTCTTTCTATTACTTTCTCTCTCTCTCTCTCTCTCTCTCTTCCCGATCTCTCTGGAGTGATTCTGACTGGGAAGTCGTAGGTTCCAGTTGCGTCGGGGGCAGTTTTCTCTCAGGCGTTGGAGGCGAGTTTGTCTCTAGTTACTTGGCAAGATTAAATTCAGCCACTGTAGAAACATTCTAGGGCCCTGCTGCTATGTAGGGTAGTTTTACGTAGTCTCTGATCAATATCAAGTCAATGCTGGATGGTTTAGCAGTACCTTAACGAGAGGGCTATGGACTGTTTGTGATCATTCCTTTCTCTTTCTTGTCCCACCCTCTCCTCTTACACACACACACACACACACACACACACACACACACACACACACACACTTAAACTTAAATGTTGGGAGAGCAGTTCGGAGTCTGGAGCTTGTTCCTGCTGAGACACTGCCTCGCTGGAGGGAGATACATGGGAGGGAAAACCCGGAAGCCGCCGTGTAGTTCGGCACTGCATCTCACAATCCAGCGATGGAGGATTACCGCGACCTCCAGCGATAAAACATTCACTACACTAATGGAACTCCCTTCCTCTCGAGCGGCACGCGTGAATATACTTGGACTGAGCAACCGTGCTTCTGCTGTTCACTAAGCTACGGCAACTTGCCCAAGTCTTTTCATCTCAGTCTTCCGGAACCGATCCATCCAATCCGTTTGTTGCGTGCAGGTGCAGAAGTCTGCGAGCGCCGGGGTGATCCGCGCGGGGCCCGCGGCGCCGTCGCCCGCCACGCCCGACGCCTCGCCGCGCCTGGGGCCCACGCGCGGCATCCTCAAGTCCAACAGCGCCGGCGCCATCAAGCCGGCCCCTGCCCCCGCCCCCGCCCCAGCGCTCACGCCCACGCACACGCCCGCGACTGCGCCCGACCTCAGGGGCCTCGCCGGCAGGCAGGTCAGCCCCACATTAAGTATTTATTTCGTTCTTACTGTTATGTGTATTATTTATTTATTTGCTTAAAAATCACATCTGTATGTGACCGTTATTGTAAGGTGTGGCTTACTACGATTATATTATTGCAGATTCAGATGTAATTGTACGTTCGTTGTCTCCTTTACGTCAACTAATGTTCTTTATCAAATAGTATCGATTACATCAAGTTGTTAGCAATCTCGATTTAATGCTATTCAAGTTTATTACTTAAATTACTACTGGAATAAAATATTGGTCATCTTGTAATCGATTATTATTATTATTATTATTATTATTATTATTATTATTACTATTATTATTACTATTATTATAATTATGAGTCGATTGACTATAAATCTTTTCGAGGTTGTAACCAGCTTCCTAAAGGGGGAGATCTAGGGTCTGTCGGTGCCTCTACAACCCTTAGCGCAAAATGTGGGATGTTCCAAAGAAAGCTATGTTTTACACTTCCCACTCTTTTGAAGGACCTGGGAGTTTAGTTAAGTTCTAAACCAATTTGGCTAAATAAAACGCAAAGGTGCAATAACTATTGGGAGAACCTTTGCATTTACCCCATACATTCGGCTGATCTCGATTTCCAAACAATTATATTTAAGTCGTTTCTTTGTCTCCTTTGTTATGACGTTTCGATCACACAGCACAGCCACATTTCAAAGTAGGCACGTTTTTTCTCCAAATCCCGGATAATAATATTCGGTTTGTTTGCCGGTATCGTGCGATCAGTTTCAATGTGTTAGTCGAACCTCGTATTGTACACAGTTCAACAGACGTCACCGGTTTTGGTGAGTATTCGTACCACTTGGAGCATGTGTTTGGAACTTCGAGAGCATTACATACCTACCAGAGGAGACACTCTTTCGAGTCTTTCGGTATATTGAGTCTGCTAGAATTGGAGAAGCTCAGCCGATATAATCAATGGTTTCTACTAGTTCCTGTGAAATGCAGTATTTATCATTTTGAGAAATTTTTAGATCGGCTTTATCATTAGGCCGTGTTCTCAATGCCTGATCTTGGGCAGCTATTACAACTGCTCCCCATTCTAGTTTCATTCTTCCCCTTTTAAGCCACGTAAATAATCGCTCTTTATTGATCTACACCTTGTCGATTCTTTTTAGATATTTTCCATGGAGAGGTTTGTCTCTTCACGATTTCTTTAACATTTTTCGTGTCTCACATTTCATGTTAAGGAGCATCTGAAGTTACTGAACTCTATGGGTCTATGTAATTCTGTGGGTTAGTTTTCTCCGTAGTTTTCTCCGGAAACTTGCTTGTTTCTCATAGTTTTCTCCGGAAACTTGCTTGCTACACTACACTTCATCCTTCATGCTACACTTACAATACTTCTGTTTCCCATTCTTCGGTCACGTGTAATAACTTGCCTCATTAGTGATTCTTGGTAATGATTGACTATACACTTTCCTATCCGAACTATTGCATTGTGCCAGGAGGATTCAATTTGTCTGGACCTCTTCGATTCATGATTTTTTGATTCATAATTCGAATTTCTTGCTCAGTCCAGCCCATTAGTCCGAAAATGTACCCGTCTACAGACACTGGCAAACTATATATTTATTGCATATATTTTATTTCTGGAGTTCAGCGACGACTGAAGAATAAGCCTCATTCTTCTGAAATACTTCCCGCAAATTCTCTATTTCATTGTGTCGTTCGAGACGTTCCCACGTTTTTCAGTGCTCAAGTATTTGTAAGTTTTATCTCGTTCAAGATCTTCAATCACAATGTGCATATCAACTTCAACGCTCTTTGACGTTGTCAATTTGACAATTTTTAAATAAACTTTTGTACAGTTGTCAAGATCAAACATTGATGACAGACGGCGTTTGGGAGAGAATCACTTCGTTCTTAGGAATCACTTTAAGATCATCCATGTGAAACAAATGTGATACTGGGCTTACATCATTTTGGAGCTTGTAACCAAAGTCGGTGTGTGTTAACTCTCTACAGAGTGGAATCAAACTAATGAAAAACACCAGAGGGGATAACGAATCTCCTTAAAAAATTCCCCTGTTAACATGAATACTTCTTGTTTCTACTACTTTCTTTCCGCTGTGTATTAGTAACTTGGTACTCCACGACTTCATTCTACTCTTACTAAACTCAATAAGTAAAGGATGAAATCGATAAATCCGCGGAGTTTTCAAAATTCAGTAATGTAGTACATTGTCAAAGGCCTTCTGGTAGTCAATCGAGCGAATGATTAAATTACGTTTTCGTTTCCTTACAACATTCAAGATGTCTTTGTTTAGTAATAAGATTTCCTTAGAGCCATAAAAACATTTACATCCTTTCTGTTCATCTGACAACAGATAGTTCTCCAGATGTCTGTACATTTGGTTAGCTAAGGATTCAGTTATAACTTTGTACATTAATGGCAGACACATGATTAGTCTATAGTTCTACGCCAACAAACAGTCTTCCGTTTTGGGTAGGAGATACATGATGCCGCGTGTAATCCATTCCAAACGTTTCTTTGGGTTTTCTAAAATTCTGTTAATGAGAACGTAATGCTGTTAATTTCTTAATCCAATAATTCTGGATCATATCAATCCCGGAGATTTCCAATTTCCCATCTTCTTACTTGCTTGGAAAAGGACCACTTCTGAGAATTCGTGAACATGTTCCACTCCTACCACAAGTTGATCTGCAGCATCAACTTCTGATTGAAACCAAGATGAATCTTTGTTGGAGGATCTGTATTCTTCCCCGGTTCCTACCCAAAATGTTGCGATCTCATCTAGCATTGACATGTTTTTTTAAAGAATTTCTTCGCATCTGTTTCTATACATGAAAATCTACTCTACGTTTGTATCCTCTAACGCGTTGAGCCATGGTTGGATTTTTTCCCTTTTAGCTTCTCAGCTACCATTAGCCTTGTGATATTTTGAATCTGGTATTTTTGTTCAACAAGTAATAGTTTTCGTTGATTTTAGAAGTGTGCCTCATTTTAGAAGATGTCTAGGCTAAGTGATATTTAACGCCCGTGGTGGAGTATCGGCTATCGGTTTCATAATTCTTTTCACCCATGGGGGTACGGAGCTGCTTACTCTGTCCGCCGTGGGTGTTCTAGGCTGGCTCCAAAATTATCTGAGATACCAGAGATCCAGTTTCATATGCGTTGTGATCGATTTCATTAATATCTAGATCTGTACATGAGGTATGTACTACCTCATTTAAGACAGAATTTGCTCTATCTATCACTCTCTTAGCTTTAGCATCCGCACAATCTCCTCAACAGAATAGGAGATTCAAATGCAAGTAGACCAATTCTTTCCATCTCGCCTTGAAGGAGATTTCTCATCATGTTCATATCGTGTGATTTATAGCCAGCTGAATTTTCACCACTGACGGAAGTTTCATTAGAAAGAGATAAACCTTCAACAGGACAGAGGGTCTTCAGAGGACAGGAGGTTCTCATATCTGGGTAACTCTTCTATTGTCTTCTCCGAAGAGTTTTTCTGGCGCTATTTGGAAACGAATGCTCGTAATGGTACTCTCGTAGTGCGTTCTGGCCATACGTCTGCTCCGGTCGACTGCTCGCTTCCAAAAGACACTTGCATTAAGCCGACTTCCTTCCTTTCTGCTACATTAGCGAACTCTCCCGTTATATTTTTGCAATTACTTTTTTGTTTTTGGACGCGCGTTCAAACTCGTTTAAATACCCCTCTGGACACACGTGAAGGATGTGACATGTTTTGCCTGATTGGTGGGAAAACGGATGGTCACTGTATTATAAAAACTACTTTTCCATTTACTATTTTTATATTTTCCTTTTAATAATAATAATAATAATAATAATAATAATAATAATAATAATAATAATAATAATAATAATAATAATGTCTATTATTGGCGAGGTTCAAGCCGTAAGGCCTGCTCTTCCGCCTAACCACTTTAAAATTTTTACATTTACATAATTACAATTGAGGCATTCGGGCGGAGATAGTGATAACTGACATTTCACATTACTTACGAAATTGCAACGATCGTATTAGTGGAAGTGTGCTACACATAACTAATGAAACATAAATTGTGAATGTATTTTCATTGTCAATTTTCTGGATTCTAAAACTAGCATGATATAAAGAGACCCCATGCTCCTTATTTACAAGAGAGCTGTGGTAAGTCAATAATTTTAGTTTTGTAAAATGTCAGAAATTCTCGAATACCCGAATGCCTCAATTGTGAACAAATTTAAAGAAAAAGGAGAGCATATTTTACATTTATATTTATATCTGGGATGCAAAACAAGGGACCATCGCGGCAAACGCCTTAAGCGATTGAGTAAACCCAGAAAAACCTCAATCAGCATGGCGGCTTAGGGGCTTAACACAAGAAAAAGAGAATAAAATAGGAAGATTAAAGGAAAAGTGTAAAAACAGAAGGAAAGTAAAGGGAGTTAGAATGAATTAGGAAAACTGGGCATGGTGGGGAGCGGAAAATATGATAACATGAATAAAACATTTTTTATGTACATGGATGAAGTTTTCCTAGTTGGACGGAGTTGGCTGAAGTCTGGAAAATAATCTGCAACAGAAAAAGAAACAGAAACAGAAAGCAGGCAGATGAACACGATATATACTGCGTAGGAAGAAAACGTCTGAAAATGCATGAAAATCGTATCTACAATGTAATATACTTGCTTTAGAGCATTGAATTAGACAGGAAGATATGTTGGTAGGGCTTTCAGAGATAGTGTAAAGAGAAGAAAAGTACAAAAGTAGAGCTTGACGTTTTGAAATGTAATCGAATTTGATCAGTGATGATAGTGTACATGGTGTTTAATTAGGGAGTGAAAATGGGAATAGGAGCTTGTGTTATTTATAGTTAATTGTTTTAATCCAATCACAGAGTTGAGTTTTAAATTTCCTGCAACCTCTGATTTGTTTTAGATATGTGGTTAGTGAGTACCACATTCTAATTACAGTGACAGTAAATGACTTACTGTAGGATACCGTATTGTGCCGAGATATGCATAGTAATCGCGAGGAACGTGATCGTTCCAGCGTCAGCATTTTAAAGCTGTGAAGTAAGTGTGTTTGATATTTATTATTCAAAATTTTATGGAGAAGGATCAGGCAAAGCAAAGTTCTTCTTTTTTCGATTGAGAGAATTTTTGTTTGACCGTAAAATTCTGATACCTGATCGTATCTCCTAAGATCGAATATGCAACCGTTGCATGCATTTTGTGCTAATTGTAATGTGCGTTGTTGCTTGATGTTTTAAGTCCGTAAGCAGGAAATCGCAATAATCAAAATGAGGCATTATGAGTGAATTTACTAGGCTTATGCGGGCGTTAATAGGTAGTAGTTCTCTGACGCGTTTTAAGGAATGGAGGCCTGAGAAGAATTTTTTGCAAATCTTACCTACTTGTGTGGTCCAGCGTCCAGCTAAGTGTGTTGAATATATGTATTTCTAACTTCTTTACATCGCTACACCAGGGAACAGGAGAGTTACCTGTCCTAATTCCGGTAGGGGGGATTTTTCCAACTTGTTTAAAGCGTTGCGAGAGCCTATCACTAAACTTTGCGACTTCATTGGATTTAATACGAGACCTAGGGCTTCTACCCATTTATTGAGATATATTTAAATCATCGTTTATTTTCTGGACTAATAAGTTTAACTCCGATGGGTATCCACTTATATAGATCTGAAGGTCGTCGGCGTACATTTTGTGCTCACAGTAACTGCGACATTGTCCTACGTCATTTACATAAATTAAAAATGCCAAGGGGCCTAGAACTGTTCCCTGCGCAATACCACGGGACGTTTTAACAACAGTGGATTGTTCTTCATCAGATACAACGATTTGTTGTCGATTTGAAAGATACTGAGAGAACCAGCGTATTGTGGGTTTAGCGAAACCCAATATTTTCATTTTTTCAAGCAGAATTTCGTGATCAATCGAGTCAAATGCTTTACTAAAATCTAGGAGAACAAGTATTGTTAGTTTGCCTTTGTCAATGGAGGTTCTAGCATCCTCAATAATATTTAAAAGAACAGTTCCTGTGTTTCTGCCTGATCGGAAACCGTATTGTTGATCATTTATAAGACTTTTGCTTTCGAGATAACTTAGAATTTGACGTCGCGCAATTTTTTCTAGAACTTTTGAGATTGTTCGTTTTAACGTTATTGCTGAAACAAGGAAATACACGTGGGGAAATTCTAGGTAAATTCTCAAGAATTGAGGTTCTGAGGGTAGCGGTGAATTTCTGAGGCAATAATTTGTTGGCCTAGTATGCCTTTATTATCTTAAATCTTAATGAAGATCACCAAAATCTAGAACTGCCTTTGATAGATGTGTTTGTTTACAGATGCTGAACATATTAAATGGATTATAAATTCAGGATATCGGAGGTGTCAACCACAAGTAGTAGATAATATGAATTTACTATGCATAAAATTTAGCCCTACACGTGTTTCGAGATTTTTTCCCATCATCAGTGGCTCCAAGAAACACAGATTAAACACCATATTAAGTAACCGTAGTGATAGGTTCTAGGATGGCGACATTTTGCGTGTCGTACGAGGTATGGTGACAAACCAGGTCTATTGGTTATATATTGGTTATACCATTAGGAAGCCAACAAATTTTTTTAATTACTTTGAGCCGCAATAGATGGAATCTCGCAAGAATATATTGGTGAGCCTAAATAACTTGCCTAGACCAAAGAAAATCGAAAAACTAATACGAGAAAGTATGTGCCATTTTCAGCACCACTAGTTTCAAGATTAACTAAAGTGTTGTGAGTAAACAATATTTTCATACTTTCTAACTCGTCAAGCCTCGCAGGTCTGTGCATGGTTTCCTTTAACCTTAGAATAAGTAGAGTTCAAATTTTTCGCTTGTTACTCGTGATGAGTATAATTTACTTACTTCCAAAGCGAACAGTTTCTACAAGGATAAAATTTAAATTAGATGATTAATAATGACATTTTCGCTCAACTAGTAAAATATTCCAGATCTAGTAATTTAAAATTGAAGCGACTTTTATAGTATCATTTACTATCTTTTTTAAGAAACTGTCATTCAAAGGCCCATTCAACACAATATCTTTAGTAGCAAGTATTTTTTCTCACAGATCTCAAGACATATTTTACTGTAAGAAAACAAATACAATAATAACACTGAAGTTACAAAGATATCAATACACATACAATTACTGCAAGAATATGTAACCTTTGGACCTAATGACAAGAATGCTATCTGTAAAAATAGAGTGCCAGTGAGTAACTTGCGAGCGAGGTGTGTGGGCGTGCCGCAGGGCGCGGCGCGCGCCGAGCCGCTGGGGCTGGAGGCATCCGTGTCCGCGACGGTGCGCTCTCCGTCGCCCGAGCCCAGCGCCGACGCCGGCTCCCCAGCCGGCCGCCTGCGCAAGCTGCGCCTGCAACGGGCCAAGGAGGAGTTCTTCTCGCGCGGGCCCGGCGCGCGCAGCTGGGCGCCCGCCGACGACGCCACCTCCTGCACCAGCGGCAGCACCCTGCAGGACCCCTTCGACGTGCCGCAGTCGCCCTCCACGTTGAACGGCGCCAACCGACTCAGCCAGGTGAGGGCACAATATACACTCACTGGGGTATGCATCCTCCCACCCCGCAGGGGGGGGGGGGGATCGCGGCTACGCAGGCTGTTGGCGAGTTGTAGACGACCATCCGGACCCTGAGTTTCACGGTAACACTCACACCGTTGGCTTCAAGGCTAAATACACCGAAAAACACTTATAGGAAAAATCAATAGATCGCAGCACTATCACACGGAATTTACTTCATCGATAACGTCTGAACAAATGGTCCGATTTTCGATCTGTAAACGGCATTGGACTCCTTTTTAAAATAGAATTTACGCTACGAAGCCGCTTTTTCAACAAATATATCCAAAAGGAATTTTTTCTCAGAGTTCCGGGAAGAAATTAAAAAATGTGGGCTTATAGCGCGATGACAACGTGCTTCCTGAATTCAACGCCGTGTCAAATCGGATGAATAGGAGCGGCGTAAAGTGAAATTTGGAAAACACGTGCCCCCACCCCGCCCTTCCCGCTTCCCCTTGCGTCACCCGACCCGTCTGGGCCCTCCCTCGACGCGGCCGAACGGCCAAACCCGGCGGCCTGCGGCGCGGGAGGCCGAACATTCAGGCAAACCGTGCAGTCGGTTTATGCTTTCGTTCCTTTCAATCTCAATATATTTTTCTCCACGTGTCAAACTAGTGATGCTGTAACACAGCCAAATGATCTCGTATCATCTGTAATAGTCGTATAAAACTATATATCTTGTTCACATATTTCCGTCTTCCTTCGAATACCATCAAACATTTACTTGAGGCATTACTCAAAATATCGATTCCGATTTGGAAACTGATTTCAAAATGACAATTGAACTAATTGTGTAGATATCACCGATTTCCATGCCCTCAATACCTAACATCTTATTTTACATACTTCTAAGATCTTCCGTTATCATTCCACTACCAGAAAGAATGAGCCGAGATTACGTACGAGTTCTTTTATCCTGCGACTCAATTTTTGATCTCAAAACCGTGTTTGTCTCCTTGATAGATTTCACCTGATGAATCTGTTTTCCCAAGTAAAAGCGCCGAAGCTAATTTTAAAACTGTTTTCGTACTTTCGAACAAATTTTAAGAAGTGGTAAAATAGCGCGCAGGCGAGATGTATCCTGAATCCAACGCTGTAACAAACATTGAAATTTAATACTAAGAATCATGACATGTCCCAGCTTACTTGGTAAGTTATAATGACATAAAATGAATCTGTTATATTTGTATAAACTTGAAGATGGGAATAATATTCCCTGCGCGTCATTTTGGTACAAACTACGTAAATGATAATGTAAAAGGATGTAGTGTAAATCATTGTATTGTGACACATTTATGTAATTTTTAATGCATTAAATTGTCATGAAAGCAATAAAACTTGATCTCTTAGACAGGAGCACCACACTAGTAGAGGAATATCCGTCTATGTGTCGGATAAATTAGGTTTTGTTGTACAGTAATGTTCGGCAACTTCTACATTTCTACATTGAGATATTATTTCTAAACATCGTACGCGCTTTTCAATAACATTTAATCGGGTAGCAATTCAATTTATAATATTTAATATACTACTAGTAAAACGTGGTTAACCAGTCTCACTTATAAACCTCCTACTAGGGAATGTGAATAAGAATGCAAAAGTATTAAATCGGCGATCCTCATCTAGATGTCGAGAATAGGGAGCAACATTGATGTTTATTTATTTATTTATTTACTTATTTTACGTCAAAAAAACTGTTGAAACTGCGTATGTGCTATGGGGAGAAGTGAATTCTGTGCACATTTTCAAAATTCTGTGATCCCTACACGAAGTCATATACTACGTGAATTTTGAAAATTAAAAAAAGAATTGATATTTGGTACAAATATACAAAAATATCATATACAAAACATAGCTTTCGTATAGACACATGAACATATTTCGTAAAAAATGAAACATTTATGAAACCTGATGTTTATTATCGATGTTTTAAGCTAGATGACTTGTTTGTGAATGAACAGAATCGATAATCACAATTTTATCAAATTTAAAATGTGAAATAATATTGCATTACACCACTGTCAGATCATGTGCTCGAATAAAGGGAACGCTGATTTTAACATCCTCATCCAGTAGACTATCTTCGGCCCAAGAGATGATTCTATTTTTCTGGCATTTCCTACATATGTCCTCCCGTACGCGGAGAAGCGGTCAACACAAGCTCTCTAGATGTAAGGCCTATCGCCCACCTTCCTGTACTCATTTGAGGAAGTTGTGACTCCTTGAGATGACCCTGAGCGCTAGTTTTC
This sequence comes from Teleogryllus oceanicus, assembly GCA_964035755.1. Classification (NCBI taxonomy): domain Eukaryota; kingdom Metazoa; phylum Arthropoda; class Insecta; order Orthoptera; family Gryllidae; genus Teleogryllus; species Teleogryllus oceanicus. Next base: position 1,006,680 of record CAXIVR010000004.1, read on the forward strand.
AGGTTTGGTTTCGCTGTTATTCTTTTTACTATCTTTTCCCATTTTGTCAAAATCGTAATTATAAATTAACAATCACGGCCACTGTCAAAACAAATTATCTTCCGCTCGAACTTGTAAACCAAATTTTTGAGAGTTGTTTTAGTTTTGAATATTGGTGTTTGCATTTGAATTACTTGAACATCAAGCCTTCGCTTTTCTTGCTATCCGAGTATGGGAGAGGACGCGCCGATAATTTGGCAGAGTTCTTCCCTAATGACGGCAACATGCACGCATGCGAGACTGTGGGTATTAAACATACTGTTAAGTGCGAAGATGTCTATTTGTCGGCTCGAGTTCCGGCCAAGCAGCGGCTGTGAGAATCTCTCCTTTCATCTGCAGGTCCCAATTCTTCGCGGCGTGTGGACGCGCAGAGAAATAGTACTATTGCTCTACCACTCTCAAAAACACCTTCCAATGCGCATGCCCGAACGTGGCCTCTCCCTCCAAAGCTCCTAATATTTCCCCGCCTGCCTGCGCTCTTTGTCACAACATAGCTCTCCCTCTGTCTTTCTCTCGTGGGTCGCGCGGTAATTCAACACTGCGAGTTTGGTGATGAGTGAGAAGTATCAGACGAAACGCAGCTTTCGTGTTTCTACAGTAGGGGTTGTCCCAACCCTCAACAGAAAATAAGCCGTGTCCTGGAGAGTTTCGATCTCGAGTCTCTATTTTACCGTGGCTTGTGAGCAGTGACAGTGTTCTTTACACAGAAGCTGCTGTTATTCACAAAAACCCTATTATTACAAATTATTCAAAGTATATCCACTGAAAAGCGATAGGTCGTTGATCAAATAATCATTGAACATGGCCACATTCCTCTCCGTCTTCCACCGTACCATCCAGATCTAAATCCAATAGAACTGGTTTTTATGAAAGGGCGCGAGGCAGCAGAAACTATTGGTGCATCCTTAAAAGAAAAGGAAATGTTTTGCAGAGAAGCCTTTGCACAATACAGTGCTGAACAATGGAAGAAATCCTGCGAGCATGTGTAGGGAATAGAGGCGACATAATAATACAGACAATGTGATGGACCAAAACATTGATGAATCCGTCATTTCTTTGGACACTCCTGGGAGTGCGAGTTCTTTTTCTGAGGACTGGGGCAGCGATGACAGAGTGACGGTCAGTGCGATTGCTGTGTCTTGCAGTCGCCTCTCCTTCTCGCCTATGTGCTTCCTTATCGCCGAGAGGGGAAATCTCAGATGCCGCAGGGTGGGGGCAGCCTCCGTGGCTTTGCCAAAGGTACGTCCGCCATGATGTTTTTTTTTTTTTTTGCGAGCGGTTCAGCTATAGAACATAGATCGCAAGCCATCTCTCGTTAACCTATCTGGATATACATAGCAATAGGATTCAAGCATTTTTGTTCATTGCTCACTCGGACTCGAACTGCCTTTTCCTTTTGTTTGTGATATTGTGTATTAGTTTTCTCGACTTGTTTCTGTCTTGAACACATTTATGTCTGGTCATGTGTAATTGGTAGCCTTAATTATATCATTGTGTCACCTACATCTTTTTCTTCCGCTCTTTCTCTTCTATATCTCTTCCTCCGCTCCAGGGTGGGGCGTTTATCAATTATTGCTGGTGACTTGTGAATATTTCTTTTTGAAATTCCCCGAGTTTCTTCCATGATCCATTTCAGGTTAGCTATTTGATCTCTTGTTCATCTTCTTTTTCTAAACCCAGCTTCTACTGTCAAATTCCTTTCGAATATTTTGTTAATTATTTTGAGAATTATCTTACTAACATGCGAGGTGCAATTGTTTTGTTATTTGCACATTCTCAGCTGTCACCTTTCTTTGGTAATGGAATACACATAGTGCCTTTCCAATCTGTCGATCACTCTTTACTTCTCCAGACCACAATGCATAATTGTATAAGTTTCGTCATGATTTCTTCCCCTGTGTCTCTGAGTAGTTCGACTAGGATATTATTTACAACCGGGGACTTCTCATTTTTCAGTTGTTTTGTCGCCCAATGCATTTTCTCCACAAAATATCTCTGTTTCACCTTCCTAATCATAAATGTTAATCCACTCCTCTACTTGAAAGACCTTCTCATATAACTACTTCGTGTATTCTTCCCTTCATTTCGTGTTTTCTTTTGTTGTAATAATTTTGCCGTTCTCATCCTATTTCCAGGGACTAAATAGCGAAATAATAGCAGTAAAGGTATTTATACCGGTGTAGAAATACCTTTACCTCCATTATACCTTTATTCAAAATACCTTTAATACCGGTATAAGACGTTAAATACCGGTATTTTCATAAGAAAATGCCGGTATTTCAGTAAAATCATACAGGTATTTGGGGGAAATCCATTGTGTTTTTTTCGCCGAGGAACAACTATTGACACGGCAGATTCTCTGACCGGGAGGTCCTAGGGTTCAAGTCCCCAGGGTGGTCGAGTTCTGCCATTTAATGGGGAACAATTCTAGTGGTCGGGTTTCCAGAACGGTAGTTTTCTATGGTTTCTCCCATCATTACCTTGACGTCGAGAGTAGTTTTTGGTAACTGGGTTCCTCACTCATATTGAAAGCTATCCGCCGCAGCATTAGAGCAGCTGCCCTGGCGGGGCCGCTACATGAAGCGAAACCCCCTTCGCCAAATACCCTGTGGAATGCGGTTGCATCCGCTCGAGCCCCGCGCCGAGGAGAGGAAGGGCCACTCAGGGCGTTATCCCGCACGCGGAAAAGGTGCGTCATGACATCTCTAGATCGTATCGCTCAGGTAGAAGTTAAAAGTCCAATAAGTAATTCTTATTCCTTGTGAATGGTCAGTATTTAGTCGTGGGTTTAGTGATTTTTTTCACGTGGTGTTTCCAAGGAAAATATGGGGAGAAAAACTACAAGTATTGTTTATAAATATTTTAAGTATGTTCCTTCAAGGAACACCTCGCAGTGCTTGCTACTCAATTGTATTCATGATGTGAAGGTTCTTTTGTATACGCCGACATGTGAAATTCCGTGTGAGATCCAAAGTGAGTGTGCCAAAAATTTGCACTCTCGAATCTGACTCTCGTCCACTCCATCCATAACTGTGGTGAAATTGCTTTATAGAATAATCTTTTGACTTATATAATATTTATGAACTACACGTGACATTTATGGTTTTATTGTTATTTACCATGTTAGTAGCAAATGAGTCATTTACCGTTTATTTAGAGGGAAGGTACATTCACTTGATTTCTATTATTAAAAAAGTTGTATAAAAAGAAAGGCATTTGCAAACTTTACTTTTTAGAAAGCATTGGCTCAGACTTCCTGTTTTGGGCCCCGATGGTTTGGGATTCCTTGGGCCTGCGGATTTTCGCCGGCCGCTCGAGAGAAACAATGAGCAGCTTTTCCTGGTACTTGTCTCATCCTCACTTGCAATATTTAAAGCAGTAGCGGTTCAATTACCTGAAATTTTTACATTATCATAATACAGAAAATCAGTCAGCTACTGACCACGAAATAGACATGAAATTGTTCTTTCTGTATGTGAAACATTTTTGCTTCAATATCGCTATTTACTGTTCAGTTAGAGGAACATATATCCTACATCGAATAATTCTGAGCTATACAAATGGAGTTGTCTGTTAGTGACATTACCGAGCGTTCGAGAAAACGAAAAGAAAGAAAAAAGAACAAAATGAAAAAAAAATCACGAAACATGAATCGTTCAAACCGTAAGGTGAGGAAGCCTATCATCTTTTTTAAAAATATGTCAAAAATAATTGTTTCTTGATAAGAGGAGGAAAAATGAAGGCGCTCTTTTTTCACCAAACGTATCAATGGATTTGTATAAAATTCTAAGTTAGGATATTCTTATTTTAATAATAAATGAATTAATTTTTTTAATAAAATTTGCAATAATGGATTTGTGCAAAAAGCTGCACAAAACAGATGCAAGAAAATGAACGTGAATGGGACTCGAACCCCCGAGCCTTCGGACCGAAGCGCTGAGTCGGTACTTGCTCTTAGCCAGCTCGGCCATCCAGGTCGTCTTTATGAATTTCAATAAAAATAATTTATTTTCCATTCAAATCTAGACATGTCCTTCGCATTCATTCAAAACGAGACATATCTGACACGAAACTCGCTCTAAAATTCAAACAAACAGAATATTTAAATTTTATATTAATATATTTAGCTCTCCTTATTACATAATTAAGAATTAGAACAAATAAAATATTTGCATAATTTTGATGCTATAACATTTTTCCGTTTTTCTCGAAAAGGAGGAGGATATTTCACGCTTTGAATTTTTGCTCCTCATTTCGCTCTCCTTTCTTTCCATGCCCAGCGCCCCCAGGGCACTCGCTCATGTGTACTGTCACCCTTCTGACCTGGATGTAGGGTGACACCTCTGACACACTGCTGTTCTGATAGCATGTTTCCTGTCTTCCGCAGACATCTCGCCGCGTTCTTCGGCGGGGTGCGTGCTACACTAGGGCAATTCGATATGCCCAAGCATAGGAAGAGGGCGGTGAGTAGTTTTCAGTGGGCGAGAACATTGTGCAATGACGAAATGACGAAGTGGAGATTATATTTACTCTATAAGAATTAGTGAAATCATTCGCGTTTCCTTAATTATTAGCAACCAAGTATATATTGTGACATACCGATATGTCACATGAAAATAAACTAACATTTATTTGAAGACTATATGGTTGAACATGCATTAGCAAATATCACGTGAGCACGGGCTTAGCAACGACCGTGAATAAACAATGTAGTTTTTGTTTTTTGTAAAGGCATTAAGAGGTGTCTGGATGCCGAAAATAGAAAATTTGGGATTGGGCGAAGAAGTTTAGACGATCGAAAGATCAGCTACACCAAAATATAACGAACGTATGGATTGGCTGGGTGAGAGAAGGACGGTCAAATGTTATGAAAAAGAGGAAGGTAGTTTAATACGAAGTCTTCGAGGGGTGAATCATGCAGGAAGATTTCATTCTGACCGGCATCGCGCTTCTGAACTGATCGTAAGTTCGTGAGAGGGAACGAGTATAATACAGATAGTCAGAATCGGGTTATCAGTGAAATTTTAAGGACAGTGAATGATATTGCAGATATTTTCATGTGGAAGTAATATTGATGTATAAATTGGAACTTTGTCGGGAGTGGTAATCGAGTTCGGGACTATGTCATAGGACGTAATCGGGACTGATAATTTTGATAGTTTGAGACCAGCTTGGATAGGGGCAGAAGAGGATTTCTTGGGACTTTGGACTACGGCAAGCTCGCAAGATATTTCGACTGAGAAGTCTACGAGGGACATCAACGAAGAATCAGAAGAGGATTTCTTGGGACTTTGGACTACGGCAAGCTCGCAAGATATTTCGACTGAGAAGTCTACGAGGGACATCAACGAAGAATAGATAAGTTAACCGCGATATAAAATTGTAAATTCAAAGATATCTTGATTAAAGGCCTAACATAAATTCATTAAATTGTTTGCTAAAAAGGTAACAATAAACTTTGTTAAATTTTGTTCTTTAGAAAAGAAATTGATCTTTCATTTAGTCAATCCAAACAGTAATGAACTAGGAATAGAATCATTCTATTTCAGATTCCCAGCTGCGCTGTATAGTCAGCGCGGATCCTATAATCCATTATAAAGGTAATAAGGATTATAATATATCGTGACCCATTGACCCAGCAAGCCGGACGCTAAGATCTTTGGCAGATATTAATGTAGAGAAAATTTTGGTAGATCTCAATATGTGTATAAACAAAATAATAAATTAAACAATTAATAACAATTATGAAAGTATATTTGATTAATAAAAATTTTGTGAGATATTATTAACTAAAGTAACTTATTTTGTCAAGACGTATGGATGGTATGCTATTGTTTTTCATTGAAAATACCGGTATAAGCTTTATTGACGTCCATAACGGTATAGACGTCCAATAGAGGTATTTTTCTGGTATAAAACAATAAAGGTATTTGAGCAAGGTATGAAAAAATAACGGTATTTTTACCGGTATTCAATACCTTTCGGTGTATTCATAGCAGAATCAAAAAAACTATTCTTGTTATCTTCTCTTTCTTTGTTTCATTTGTATTTGTATTTTAAGTATTTCTTTTTTTAAAAACATCTATTTTATGTATTTAAATATGTCTTTAAAAACATGCTAAAAAAACTCAAAAATAGAGTTTTAAATACAAAAATACATATTTCAAATACAAGTATTTAAATATTGCTCAACCCTCTCTATAAACTAGTATGTGCGATTAGCAATATAATAGTTCCGGTGAAAAAAAAGGAAAAAAATATGTAACATGAAAAATTTGATTAGGAATAATTTAGTACAATTACACTGTGTAAGTATCCTTACAATACAATTTTAAATAAAAGCTAGCGATGATTCAACATCACATACTTTCTGGCATTATTTCTAAATTTGCAATTTTCGAAAATTGATAGAGTTCAACGAAAATGGTAATTCTTTAAAGCGTCCCTTCTATCCATAGGAATTTTTTTTGAGATTTTTTTAATATATACATCAATTTCATTCTTAAATTACTCTAAAACTACGCGGTTTTGCAATAAATTTCCATGACCTTTGCAATCTTCGAACATACGGCGGGGTGGGCGAAAATGAGAACACCATCACATTGTGTATCGTCTTCAAACAAAAAAATTGGAGCTCTTTTTGAGAAAAAGTTACAATTTTTTAATTGCCTATACTTCGCCCCAAATTGCACGAAAACTACTCAAATGTTTCAAAAATTAAATATGATCTTATTTTCAGATCTGTCAGAACAGATTTCAGTAAGGAAAAAAATATCATCAATATTATAGTTGAAGGAAGACGCCCCCAAAAATTGCACTTAGCAATTTTCTAAAAATAAGTGATGTCAACAAACACCATACATTTCTCTTGCGTTCTGTACGTAACACGAGGACAAAATTTAATCAAATAATTTGGTGACGGTTTGAGAAGATTTTGAAAATGATTTTGAGGCTCAATGTAAATTACCCTCAAAAATCAAAATATCCGTTAGAAACTCACAAAGGATCGAGATCTTTCAGGTAGATTCGGGAATATCAATTTTGGAGAAAATTGGCAGAGCGGTTTCGGCGTTAGCGTTGACCATTAACGGACAGACATGTTTGGCGTCAATCGATTTTTAGGTATCAAGGACACATGTATTGTATTTTCGGTAGACCACGAGTTAGAAGAAGTAATGTAATATTTAGCAAGAGGATTCATTCCACTTTTACGTTACCAGGGCCCGACAATAAGAGTTTTCCGGTACCCGATTACATAATTTGTCGGAAAGTAGTTTTAAAATTAACAACAAAGAAAACAATTTTAAAATTTAGCTTCCGCGATTTACTTGGGAAAACAGATTCATCAGGTGAAATCTATCAACGAAACAAACGTCGTTTTGAGATCAAAAATCGAGTCGCAAGATAAAAGAGCTCGTACGTAATCTCCGCTCATACTTTCTGGTAGAGGAATGATAACGGAAGATCTTAGAAGTAAAATGTATTTAAAATAAGATGTTAGGGCTTGGAATATTGGTGATATCTACACAATTAATTCAATTTTCTTTTTGAAGTCAGTTTCCAAATCGGAATCGATATTTTGAGTAATGCCTATGATAATTGTTTGATGGTATTCGAAGGAAGACGGAAATATGTGAACAAGATATATAGTTTTATACGACTATTACAGATGATACGAGACCGTTTGGCTGTGTTACAGCATCACTAGTTTGACACGTGGAGAAAAATATATTGAGATTGAAAGGAACGAAAGCATAAACCGACTGCACGGTTTGCCTGAATGTTCGGCCTCCCGCGCCGCAGGCCGCCGGGTTTGGCCGTTCGGCCGCGTCGAGGGAGGGCCCAGACGGGTCGGGTGACGCAAGGGGAAGCGGGAAGGGCGGGGTGGGGGCACGTGTTTTCCAAATTTCACTTTACGCCGCTCCTATTCATCCGATTTGACACGGCGTTGAATTCAGGAAGCACGTTGTCATCGCGCTATAAGCCCACATTTTTTAATTTCTTCCCGGAACTCTGAGAAAAAATTATTTTTGGCTATATTTGTTGAAAAATCGGCTTCGTAGCGTAAATTCTATTTTAAAAAGGAGTCCAATGCCGTTTACAGATCGAAAATCGGACCATTTGTTCAGACGTTATCGGGCAAGTAAATTTTGCTTATTTTGGTGCTGCAAGGTGGTGGCGACAAATTGAACTAGAGTCGGTACATTTAGCCTTAAGGTGGAGGCAGTGAGTAGGCTCCGTGTTGCCGGGCTTTGCAGGGCAGCCCAACCCAGGCATTGAATGGGGAGGTTGCCGTGAGGACCAACTGCGGTCTGGCGGGATCCAAGCCAAGGGCGTAACTTCAGCGCTGACGGAGCGTGAAGATGCGTGCGAAATGCGTCGCTGCCCACTCCGTGTTTCATGCCCCCTGGTAGAGCAAGAATTTGCGTGGTTGTAGATCACGCAGGGTCCATACATACCTCCTCCCAGTGTCAAATATGATGTTATTTTTATTAAATATATAAACTATTCAGTAATAGATATTTTAATAATTAAATTAGTTCAAAGAATTGGCGACCCCGACCGGGATTCGAACCCGGGCCTTCTGGTTTACACCCAGCTGCTCTAACCCCTAAGCTACCGAGACAACCAACCATTTGAACAGTTTTCTTGAGCGCGATTATCGCTCCTTCTATGTAGGTTCTATGTAGGTGCCCATTATAGAGATATTTTAATATTAATTTGGGAAGGTTGATACCATTAGTTTTCTCAGAGGCGTATCTACGGTTTGGCAGGCATCGTACGTGCCATGGGCGCCACTCACTGGGCCGCTATTTTCAGTATACCGCTAAAACAACAATCCCAATTTGAAGAAACCTAACAGGAGCGCAAATTTTATGATTGTTATTCGCCCTTGAATTCCTAGATCCGGTTCGTTTTTTCTGTACCCCGAGTGTAGAGACACGCTTTGCTCAAAGCACCGTGGGACTTGTATCCAGATACGCCGTATGCGAACACAGATCACCTAATATCTAGGTAAGTTTGCTCGGTCGGTACAGTACTGGAAACAAATTGATCGGAGCCGTCTTCGGCTAAGTTCAGCTTTTACACGGCTTGGCCAGCCCTTGTCATGACGAAACGTCGCAGGCGGAGCCTCACAAACCATTGTAGCCAATTTCAACGCAGGGAGGAGTGCCCTAACAAAATTACGTCGTAGAAAATGGCGGGCGTCGCTAGTTCAGAGAGGAAGTATTTTCCAAAAAAAATACATGGAAAAAACACTTGTATGAAATAAATAAATTCTTGAAATATATATGAACCTATACCACTTAATCACTGTTAACACAATTCTTTTTAAAGAAATTAGTGATATCAGATAAAATAACACTGATGTAAGACCAATTAATTTCTTATACACATTTTAATTCCAATATTATTGTCCATACACAATTTATGAACTTTATCAAATGTCCATTTACTACAGATTTTTTCGATAAAAAAACGATTATAATTCATATTTTCAATTGTTCATATGTTTATTAAATTTAAAAATTGCAAAATACTGTCTTTCTCGAATCGATAGAGGACTTCTAGGGAACCATTTCAATAAAAGACAGTAAAATTCAAAGACCAAGTGTATATTTTTCATTAAAGTAACAATTAAACTAGATATTAAGCAATTAATTTGAATCTCTTCAAAATTGATATTTTGCGATATTAACTCAGGGATTTGAGGACACTCCCCGGCAGGAATAGCGTACATTTCGGAATTGTTTATAAAATTGTTAATTGTTGCAAAATTGTTCATTCGCAGTTTTCGGTTCTGGGACATCAGCGAACTCTTCCCACTTTAGAATTGCAAAAATGGGAAATTGTTTATAATTTTACAAATTTTGCAATTCTTTTTTATTCTCTCTTCTCAATTGCCTTTACACAAGATATTGATTCAGTGGTGAGGTGTAGTTGACATTTACATAATTGGAATGATTGAAGGCGTTGTCATTGCCAACAATAGTATTGTTGTACTATTGTTGACAATGACAACGCCATCAATCATTCCAATTTACGCAAGATGCAAAATTCCGCAATCCAACCGGAGCTATCGCCTTTCGTTTTCGAGATATGCAATTGTTTATAGGATCTTAGCATCTGATGCCAACCCTCATTTGTTTCCAGACAATTCATTCGATCTTGGCAGTCTAGTACAAAATTCAAATAGTTTTGCAGTGTTTTGCTTTCTGTTGATTAAATTGTATTAAAGATGTGTGACTTATGACAAATCGGTGAAAATTGTTGCTCCTGAGCTGTTTTTTAACTTTCGAAATTTAATTTCTATTCTTCACGTATCATTGAAACGGTAGTTTGGTTATTTTGATTCGACTGTGTTATAAATAAATTCTCTTGCAAATTTCAAAACGCTGAGACTAACTGTTGTCCTGCAAATGTGAAGATTTCTTTGTGTTTGTGTGCATTCTATTCAGTGATTCAAAGTGTATGCCAATATGTGGTTGATCCCGGGTTTAAGGTGGCACGGTTCCTTTGGTTCCTTTTATGATCCATTATTTCTCGCGATTTCTATGTTTATAGTTGCGCGGTTCACTATGAATTATTTATGTTCAATGTTAAATGAGAAGTTACCTGATAATTTGTTGGCGTGGAATTGTGTATATTTTCGCATTTCAAGTCTTCTTCAAATAGGTTTGTGTGTCTACTGAGATGGAAGGTATGAATTTTCTTAAAAGTGAGTGTTCCCTTTAAAATAAATTCTCTTAAAAGTGAAGGAGGTATATGATACAGCGTGAGCGCCGGAGCGACAGCGGAGGCGCGAACCAGGTCTCGAGAGCGAAGGCCGGAAGGCCCTCGCGAACGTAGCACGTTGGATCCGTCGGGTAGCGACGTGCGGTAGCACGTCGCGGTAGCACGTCGCGGACCACTTGGTGGAAAAAATACGTTGGTTAAAGACTTGTGTAGGTTATAAAATTAAATTTGTAGCGTGAAAAATACGAATAATCAGTTAACTTAATGAGAGTACGTTGCTACGGAAATTGATACGTACGCTTTGGAGCAGGGGGTAGCTATTCTCCCGATATACCTTTATTTTAAATAATTATATTTATTGCTGTAACATCATGAACTTAACTACACGCGATTACTACGTATAAACAAAGATTCAGTTCACGGAGTCGATTCTCTTCTAATGAACGGAATCAGTGAATCAAAGGAACAGTGCCACCCTAAACTAGGGATTTACCCAATATGTTTATCGTCTAGCGAAGAAATTGACTATCAACAAATTATTTTTGCAAAATGCTTTTGGAAAGCGTGGTGGCACGATAGATCATTTTCATATTTATTCCACGAGGCAAGTTTTAGGCAGCAGATATATTCTGTGTAATATTTTTAATTTTGGTGAAATTGAATTACATGTGAATTTTCAGACAGAACTATACACTTTTTACCTGAAATGAATGGATCAATAGAGGAATTTAAATTATTAACAAATGAGACATCATTAAAGAGTAATAATATATATTTGACACCGGACTTGAGCAATCCTCAACTCTAAGGTAAGCAACGTTTATCATTTGGCTCTTGTAGTAATTCAAGTGGCCTATCCTCAGAAGTTTTCTCCGTTCTCTTCGCCTTAAAAGGCATAAGAGGCTGCGTCTGTAGAATTTGGCACCAATCCAATAACACTTTCTCCCTGGAGAATGCTTCGTTACCCTTTTGTGGGAACAATTCTTGACGTGTATTAAATTGTGAAAAATAAATTAAATTCAGTGTAATAAGCAAATAATAGTTTTGTATAAATTATAATGCTACACACATTTAAATGTAGAAATAAGACATGCAACTGAACAGTATACACATGTTTTAGGAAGACGAAAATTCTTTCTTATTATAACACTCATTTGTATACTTTTCACAGTAGAATATTGAGAAGTACACCATCAATCTGATGATTTGTTCTGGTAATAATAGATCTTATACATAATTGACGTGTAATGACAGAAATTTCTAATGTATGGTATGGGAAATTGAGTACGAGTTCAGTTAATTTTAATGAGAGACCAATTTTGCGATGAAAATGTTTTTTTAAATGCATATATTCCAAATCAATATACTTTCTTAAATTGATTAACGTTGTTTCCATTTCCATTGAAGGCAAGGACACAACATCCCTCACGCACCTATGTTATGAAATGACCCTCAGAGAGGTCACTTTCTCGAGTCGCCTTGTTATTGAATCGAACTCTTGAAATGTTCTGTTCTTACAGTAGTTCCCCAAACTCATAAATTCCATCAGGCCATCTCAAACTTATAGTAGTCACACCCTACTTTCAAACATTAGTAGACACCGCGGACTGTGAGACCGCACGTAAATTTTTAAACAAACTTCATTCTCGTGCATGAGCATGTGTTAATCTGTCCAACTATTTTTGTGGCATTGGAGCTGTGATTCTTGGGGAGATAATAGTGTTTTGGGCATGGTAACAACTCTCTGACCCTAAGCGAGTTTGTTTCCTAGCGTGGACAAAACGTTTGGGGATTGGAAACCCTTCTGCGGGCTTCATGAAGTATTATACGAGTAATATTGTGATTACCAAATGGTGCGTCCTGTTATCACTATTAAGTTTTAATTCAATATTTTGCCTTTGATTTTGTTTGCATTTTAATCAGTTTTCTGTTTCTTGTATAATTTTGTTAATGTATTTTAGGAATGGCGTTTAACTGATGCCAATGTTATTCTTGATTTGAGCTAGATTGCTGTTTCCAAGAACTCGCGGTTCAAGTCACTTTTTATTGCAATCGGAGAGCAGAAGAATACCTGCATTAAGAGTGGAGTGACAATATGCCAAGCTTCAGAAAAACAATTCCAGAATCTCGAAGGGAATATTGATGACCAAAATAAAAGTTTGTAAAATGTCGCGATCGTAATAGTTGTGACTGTCAATCAAATAATATCCTAGCAGAATTTGTAGCAAGGGCGGCCAGTTTAGCCCGCATGGGCATTCCTATTATTGGGGATCGTATTGTATTTTCTTTCCATCATCTATGTCCCCGTCTGAAGTTGGGACTCATGGCAGCTGCCTTGGCCAAGGACGGCCTTGCGTCCACCTACAAAACTCTAGCAGAAACTTTTACTACATAATACGAACGATGTGTTAGAAAGAATAAAGATATCAAGTTTAGAAATTAAGAATACTCTTTTTATTCTTTTATATTACAAAGGTTCAAAATGTTACTAACTTTCTGATATTTGGAAATAAAATAAAATAGCTGTTTTTGTAAGCTTAAAAGTCTTCGTACACGCCTGTTGAACAAAACATATTACGTTATGGAATACTGAGTATGAATTCCATTTGCTTTGATTATTGTCTCTGGTCTTTGCAACATAGATTTCAGCAACGTTACCGTAGTCGCAGGGTCAATTAAACTTCGTTTTCTCAGACATGCATGTTTAATATTTTTTTATTAGACAAACTTTATTGTCTATTTTTAATCCCAGAACTGACCACTTATTACCTACAGGATAATATGTGATCAGTGAATGTCAGGGAATTTAATAAGTGAATGAATTTGCTTTCTTAGTGTTTTAGGGTAGCTGTGATCTAGTGGCACCTCTAAAGTGACCAGATTAGTAACCACGGAGGGCACCAAATATAGAATATTTACCGCTTAAATTTCGACCTATTTTCATTATTGGACATTTGATTGATGCACAAGTCTGGTCTAATGGATCCCAATTCTTTTGTTAATATTCTGTCTTCATAATTAAATTTTCTGTAGGGTATTACTTTTATCATGCTAAAAATGAATGACAATATTCATATTCCTCAGTGAAATTTTAAATTTAAAACACGTTTACGAATTGTCGTACAGATCAAAATGCAACCAATTTCGCACAGAAGCATTAAGCAACACATTTTTTATAAACCGTGCTAACATAAGTTCCTAACGTGTTTGCAAATGTCAAAATTCAGGCAGACACATGATTTGTGACAGACGAGTGCAATAAGCTTACATTATTCCCTCTCAATTTCTTTCCTACTATGAAGAATCCATTCTCGAGGGGAGGAGTGGGTGAAAATTGGCAAAACATTTTGAAAAATACTATTTTTAATTTTTGATGTGATAATTTTGTTTGGAATGTGTGGTTAATTTTGGTGTTTTTATTTTTTCGTTATCGCGATTTAAATGGCTTCTGCAAGCATTTAAAGATCTCCATGCATCGATGTCCACGCCCCCTTTTTCAGTTTCCAAAGGTCTACATCTACTAGAAGTTTTGAATGTATTCGCATTTTGAATTTCCCGGCATGAACTTTATACAGATGTTCTCCGGAACAAATGAGCTACAGAAAAACAAGCTATCCAACTTCAGAAAGTGTTTATTTAGCGTGGCAGCCTTGATATTTAACCGGGACTGTTTGTTTATTGGAGTTTCGGTTTTTTGTTTTTTTTTATAGTTTTAGTTTAGGATAGTTTAATAATAATTAGATAGAACTGTGTGTTTGTTTAGGTTAGGTTATTTTAGAATGTTTCATTAGTGATCATTAGTTTTGAGTGAACCCGAAAATATGGGTAGAAGTAATGATTATCGCCCTAAACGACGGAGATCAAGCAAAATTGTAAAGAAAATAAAAAATGCATCACTTCAGAAGAACAAGAAAAGTGAACAAGACGTGTAGCAGCCAATGATGTTAGTTGACAAGGAAAATTTCCACTACTTCCACTGAAAATGTAACATCAAGAAAGCCTTCAGCTCGTGAAAATGAACTTCACAAGTTTACTGATGTATTGTCAACTGAACATTTATATGAAGATAACAAAGGAGGTTACATGTTGGTTCACAGCAGTGTGTGGGAACATATTCTAAAAGGATGTGGATGTGCACATTGTGGCTCTGGAAATTTGTGCATTGAAATAAAACAATCTATGGCATTTGCTCATAAGCTAGTAAGTAAATGCAACCATTGTGAAAATGTTTGCAATGAAATGTCTACCAGCCCTTATGTTCCTAGTGCCACATCTAATAGACCACCATTTGAAATCAATAGAAAAATTGTCAATGCATGTTCACAAATAGGTAGGGGTTTTTCGGCTATTGAGCAATTTTCAATGGTTATTGGTTTATCATCAATGAATGCCAGTACATACAATTCTCATGTTCTTGCTGTTGCTGCAGATAATGTGAGAATGAAAGATAATGTGAGAATGCAGATAATGTGAGAATGAAAGATAATGTGAGAATGAAGCTGTCACATTGTGCTATTTGTGAAGCATATAAAGACATAGTATGCTCAGACATTGAAAGTGAAGTGATAGATTTGTCTGTGTCATATGATGGGACATGGCACAGAAGAGGTCATGTATCCCATTATGGAATGGGAATTGTTATAGACATTCTGACTGGCCTAGTGGTTGTTCTGTGTAAGTATTGTGCTTCTTGTGAGAGGAATAAGAGTAAGTTAGGCGAAAAAAGTGTGGAATATAAGACTTGGAAAGGAAATCATGATGTGAGTGGTGATTGTGAACAAAATGTTAGTGGCTCTTCCAATGCAATGGAGGTAGTTGCTGCTGAAGTGTTGTGGAAGAGATCGCTGTCGTATAATCTTCAGTATACAACTGTGCTGTCAGACGGTGATGCCAAACCCTACAATCACCTTCTGAAACTTGATTTATATGGACAAAATGTGGAAATTGTGAAAGAAGAGTGTATCAACCACGTATCAAAGAGACTGAAAACTGGATTAAGAAAAATAGTAGTGGAAGGTAAAAGGTGTCACTCTGGGTGGGAAAAAGATTTGAAATCTGAAAGAGGATATCAAAATTTCAACCACATCTCCCCTTAAAGGGCCAAGGAGCGGCTTAAGGCCTCCTGTGACCAATGCCCTGTTGCCAAATCCTGAGCTGTTGCCACTTGCTCGGTTATCGCTTCCCAATAAGAAAACAAAACGCACACTGCCGGCGTGGATAGCCGTTACATGTTGGTCGATAAACTTTGGAGCCGTTTTGGAGAAAAGTTTGAAAATGCTCCCCAGAGACATAAACTAAATTAACCCCAAAATTTAAAGAATTATTTTCAAAATTGCAGGGCCTCGATTGGGGCCAGATCGTTAATGGAAAATTCATTTTCACAAAAATTCTACGAATAGTTTACACACTAGTGTTCACAGAGAAACAGACTGACAGACACACAGACTAGCGGGCACATGCGGACACATGGACGGACAGACGGACGTTTTGAAATAATAACAACACTCTCTTGGTAACTTAAGACCCCAAAACGTGTATTTCTATTAAAATCTCGACATCGATTTACTGCAACATTACATGCATACCTCTCTAAATGTTACTTTTGTCACTTCGAATGTTTACGAGAAAAAAAATATCCACGTTCACACACCATAGAGTAGGTTACACGTAAAAAAGAACACCAATTACAGAGCCCGAATTCTTGCCCGTCAGAAAGCAGTTGCAATGTTATTACTTGAACAGGGGGTCCCACCAACTATGGACCACCCCCATAACTTCTAAACGATTCAGGATATCGACATGCAGTTTTTGGTGAACAATGCGCAATCATTGGGCACGTAACAAGCCATAGAGAAATTGTCTATAATATTTTTAATTTTCGAGAAATTTAATCATCTTTGATTTTTTAAATGGAACTATATACTTTTCTCACCAGAAATGGATAGACCATGAAAAGAGGATTAAAATGATGTATCATTTGCTAATATTTTGAAAGTAACTTGAGTATAAAATGACCTTTCTGACATGTGATTTTGAATTAGACGGGCAATCGTGTAGCAGCCCTTGCAACTCTTGCTTTTGGGGAAGGTGGCCATCGCGACGTCTGGACTGTTGCGTGGAGAGGAGGGACTGAAAGAGGTGGCAGTGGGGGATAAGAGGCATAACTACAACAATTCTTGGTGTTGACACAGACATCACGCAAAGAAATACCAACTTTAACAGTCAGAATGGAAGTTTTTTTCCATTTATTTATTTGGATTTAACTTGCCTTCTACTAAAATTTCAAAACATCGATCGTTCCAAAGAACGATATAAAAAAATTGGTAGCGTAAGGAAGATAATAATAAATATCGTTTTCAAACTGAACAAGAAGCCAACCACCATCCCTTCGTTGGTAAATGTCATCATTACGAATTAAAATGATCACTCGTCCACTTTGCAACCATACAACTGCTGTTCATACATGAAAAAACGGTGCACTTCCGTCTTCTGCATTTTCAAGTTTGTGGCAGCACTTGGCGCTATGAAATGAGAAACTCTCTAATCAGTAAGAGCAGTCGCGAAAGCAGATATGCATTTTTCTTAAAGTTTGGTAAATTTACAATGATGGAACTGTCAAGAGTATTTCAATTTTTTATTGCTTTGTTCTTCTGGTAGTCCGTGTTTAAATAGGAAGTTAAGTTACCGTGAGTAATAAGAGAAGATGTCTACCTATCTATTATTTTATGAATTAATCAAGATGCTATAATGAAAATCATTAAGCATTCAATCGCTTCCCATGTTTTAAAATGATGGCTTGTTTCTGCACTGAGTTCTATTTTTGTAAGTTTAAAAATTACCTTTATTATTATTTTATTATTATTATTATTATTATTATTATTATTATTATTATTATTATTATTATTATTATTATTATTATCTTTTCGCTACAATATTTTTTATTCCGTTCTTTTCGATTATTGTTGATTTGGAATTTCAGAAGAAGAAAAGTTCAACTCAGATGAGCAAATGGGAGAAATCTCGTTTTTCATGTCAAGATCATGAATTGCTGCAGGAAACGAAATAAGTAAACGAAATTGAGGATATTATGATTATTATGTCGTAGTAGCTTCGTTGTTGAAATGACGACTGATTCTTTCATATGTTCAGAGATTTTCTGTGTTTCATGAAGATGACCTCGGCGTATACGTATTTCGAAGCCATGAAAACTTCCATGATTTTGACGCGATAAGCGATGACCTCAAACAATCCACTTAGATTCGGAGGGTAGTGTTAAAAAGCATTGTCGCGTTAGTGTCGAATGGAAAAGAATGCTTCTAGGAATTGTTCTGAACTTGAAATAAGTGAATTTTAAAAACATGTGTATTTGCAAACTTTGCACCTTCATTGAAATTTACTTAACTGAATACGTAAGTTCACACTCCTTCAATTACAAATGTCCGTAAATAAACATATGTTAATACTCTATTATAACAGTATTATTACTTATTCCATGCTGATGCTATCTGCTTCTCAAGGCTGCAGACTTACTGGTTAGAATGAAATTGTGAATGTTATAACTTTTTTTTTCGTATTTGGAACGTGTGAATACTGAGGAGCCGGAAGCTTTAATGTCTATATTTATACGTGAATAACAATTAATACAAAATTGTTTTCTTGTATACCTAATTTGAAAAATTTACACAATTCTATATATAAAGATTTGGCTTCCTAAAAAGATGGATAAAGGTTTTCTCGATCGGAAAGCGAGTGTTACGGTTTATGCTTACAAGCTTAGCCTATTTCGCCTTGAAACGTGTGGAGGAAGGACGCAATTTTCACCGGGAGGTATTTCTGGAAGACAATTGATGACTCGTTCTTGCTCCCAGGTTGAAGATTGTTCGGTAGCCAACTCGAGTAATATTTTTAAATTTATGCTGTAATTATTAAACAAATGGAACTTTTTAGGAAGTATTTAGAATAAAATGAAAAATTAGAGAGCTGAGAATCAGGAATATCTAACCAGCAACAATTTTCATAGCAATATATGCAAGCGTTGTGGCCTATTGCCCCCTCCACCCCCGTTAGGAACTTCAAATGTATTTGCCGGAGAAACTAAGTGAGCCACTGCAAAACGGCTTGTAGAAAAGCCTTGTGTGGGAAATGCATAAGGAAAAGCCTTGCGTGGGAACTGACAAAAAAATAGTTGTCATGACATGCTAATTTCTTATAAACAATTACGTATCTCGAAAACGAAAAACAATAGCGCCAATCGGATTGCGGAATTTTGCATCTCGTTTAAAGACAATATTAAAAAAGGAATACATTTTGTTTGAAAAATATTAAAGTTTATAAACAATTTCCAAATTTTGCTATTCTAAAGTGCTATTCTATGATGTCCCAGAACCGAAAACGGCGAATGAACAATTTTGCAACAATTAACACTTTTATAAACAATTCCGAAATGTCAGCTATTCTTGCCGGGGAGTGTCCCCAAATTGTCCCTGATTTGATAATAGCAAAATAACAATTTTGACATGAGATGCAAATTAATTGCTTAATATCTAGTTTAATTGTTACTTTAGTGATAAATATACAGTTGGTCATTGAATTTTAGTTTCTTTAATTGCAATGGTTTCCTAGCTGTCCTAACGATTCGAGAAAGACAGTATTTCGCATTTTTGCAAATGTAATATACATATGAACAATTGAAAATATGCAATTATTATCGCAAAATTCTGTAGTAAACTGGTCATTTGATAAAGTTCATAAATTGTGTTTGGACAAGAATATTGGAATTTAAGTGTGTATAAGATCGTAATTGTCTTAAAATTAGTTGTTTTTTATCTGATATCAATGTAATTTCTTGAAAAAAATTGTGTTAACAGAGGTTAAGTGCTATGTGTTTATATAAATTTCAATGAATTTACTTTCCTGTTCATACAAGTGTTTTTTCCATGTATTTTTTATTGGAAAATACTTCCTCTCTGAACTTAGCGACGCCCGCCATTTTCTACGACGTAATTTTGTTAGGGCACTCCTCCCTGCGTTGAGATTGGCTACGATGGTTTGTGAGGCTCAGCCTGCGACGTTTCGTCATAACAAGTGCTGGCCAAGCCGTGCAAAAGCTGAACTTAGCCGCAGACGTCCCCGATCAACTTTTGTTTCCAGTACTGTACCAGAATCACTTCACATTACATGTTCCTGGATAAATCCCTTCTCAAAAACTCATGAGTTTTGGGCTCTGCCACAACGAAGCCGAAAGCCCACATTGTGGGCCACCCGCGCTGTTACATCCGGTGACATTGAGTCCCTAATCCGTCCCCTCACTGCAATCATTATGTTTGCGATGCATCACCGGGAACTGGGCATCCGTACGGAGGTTTGCAATCTCCTAGCCAAGAATTTTATACGTAAGATCACAGCTGAGGCAATAGCTCCAATCCCTTCCGCACCGTGTAGCGTGAGGAGTTTTTGCACGGTGTAAACCTAGCTAGCAAATAAGCTAAGCAAATGTTGCTGCATATGACCACCGCTTGTTCGAATAACATGCGTACATGGAAGATTGTTCGAATACATGGAAGATGCTTGTTCGAATACATGGAAGATTTTGCCATTTGTTTTTGTGTGGCTAACTTATTGTCATAAGCAAATATGGATGATGCGAATGAAATGGGAAGAGTGAACCATCAGGGTGTGCGATCCTGCAAATTTTGTGATAACACTTTTCTATTACAATTAGAGAGTTCTAATAGCGTCACATGATAGAAGCAAAACAGTGTGCAAAATGTTTTCAGCATAAATATAAAATTAGTCTTGTGGTCTATTAGCAGTTGCGCTCTCTGGTTTCAAGCTCTCATAAGGCCATTAGAGCAAGAAATATGAAACATACAGTGGAATTGGATAGGGATTAAAGATGTATTCTTGATTTTACAATTTGAATTGCGTTTTTTAATATTGTCAGGGTTTAATTCCCTTGTATCTTCAATAATTTCCATAAATGATTTCAATTCAGTATTTTGCAGACATATCTTCTTTAATACTCTGAGAGATGGTCATGTGAGCGATATTTACTTCTCTGCGAGACAATCTTTTTCGTTAAGCCCTTCAGTTAGATTGGATATTATTAGTTAAGACATCCATTAAATGCAAGGAGGGATTCATAGCTACGTACCTAAAAACGTTGTCTTAACTAATTGAATCCCTTCAAAATCGTCGTAAAATTGTTCTCATTCACGTGCCGAACAATCAGATCAAGCAGACAAAGCTTTTGCATCCCTCCCTATTTTCGGGATTTACTTTCAGGCAAACTTTACGTTTTAAAAATGCCAAACACAAAAAATACCAAACTCTACACCAAAAAACACTATACCGGTGAAAGAAAACGAAGGTATGCTCCGCTGGTGACAAGACAGTATAGTTTGAGCATCCTACTATGACGCTTCACTAAACTGCGCACCGCCTAACTAAATCTCCGATTTACAACATCGAAAATGCCGGGGTGATCAGTAGTTTATCGTATCATTCTTGATTGAGTGGGTTATTCTGGATTGAGAAATTCTTGATTGAGTAGGTTATGTCTTTGATCTGCTGCATGTGATTCATCATCACCATATGCTCGACACCACACAACAATAGTGTAAACTCTTTAAATTTGTAAGTGTACTGTAAGTGAACTTTAAAAGTGTAAACACTTCTCAAAGCGAACACTGGTTGTAAAGCGTTAAACGACGTTCGAACTAGGATAGGCCACCCTCGCTATTTCGGAAGAGGGAAAATAAAAGAAGTGACGTAGGGAAATAAATACTCTTTTACTAACCGGACAATAACTGACTGCAACAATTTACGTGCTGCGGTGCTAGCGGCTTTTCCCTCTAGTATGCGTTGCTTCCGGGATCGTCTAGGGAATTGCATGTGATGCCAGTATGTATATGTGTTGTATGCTTTCTTAGTTGGTAATTAGTAGTTTATATTTCCTGTAATATGACTTAAAGCTCACTAGCATAATAAGCATCTCCTTAACTTGCTGGCAGGTGAGCGTGGGCAGCGAGTCGAGCGTGGACCAGCAGCTGCTGCTGGTGAAGTCGGCGAGCGCCGGAGCGTTGGTGGCGGGGCGGCGGGCAGAGCGCGAGGCTCCGGCGCCCGGGGGCTCGCTGCCGCGCACGGGGCTCGAACAGGGCTCCGCCAAGCACTCCGGCGGCAGCAAGTTCGGCATCTCCAGCATCACCTCGCGCTTCCGCAAGGTGAGGCACGCGTACAAAAGTGATAGTGAGAATACAGTAATAGAGAGAGGATTTTTATGATTTTGCATATTTTTTTCGGTTGCTTTAGGACATATCTAAGTGAAATGTTTTGGCATTTGGTTAAAATTGGAGACGTAGATTAATATGTTAGTGTAAATTTGTGCATATTTGGCCGATTTTTCCTGTCGGGGCATCTTCGTGAAATTATAGGGCATATTTTGCATATTTCGTTAAAATAGAGATTTACCTCTTAAACGTTTCAACTTTATATACGATCTATTTATTTGTGAACGTTCATCGATTACAAAGAGCATGTCACAGTTTGCGTTTTTTTCTTTCTTTTCTGTAGACGATAAAATACTTGTGAGAATGTAGGAAATTTCTTGATATCGTATTTTCTTTAAACCAGGCAGAAGAAATGCAGCAAGGTATGTGCTGTCATGTTTTACTAAGGAGAATTTTTTAAAATTTCAATATTGTTAGGGCATAAGCCCTCTCGTAGTGATTAAGAAGGGTTTGACAGCTACTGCTTGGTCACTGTTAGTAACATAACTGCATGTTACGTCCATGTACTCATTCTGTTAGTGCGTTCGTTTACAGTTAACTCATTTGTAAATGATCACTATCTCTTGCAGTGCCATCGTCCTGCATTACGTTGGTTTGTTTGCCAACATAACTGTTCTCTTCTTAAAGTAACTCCTTTATAACAGTGTTAGCCAGTTCGGTATCGTCTTGTCCTTTGGAACAAGTTGACAACACAGCTGAATCTTACAGATGAACACAAAACCTCTTTCCTTACTATCAGAAAACACACAGGATTTTATAATGTGGAAGCGGTAAAAGTCCTGTAATTCTTTTTGGGTTATTTCATGAACAAGGCTACGTAATGTAATTGGTCAAAAATTTTCTTATACGTGTATTCGTTTTTAACAATTACTAGTCCTTGGTTCGGTTCACCTAGATCCGTTTTCTTCTTCACACGTTCTGTTACACATCGTTCTCATTACAAAAACAGCCCTAATCACTGCATCTGCGTACATTGCAAACATTGCTTTCTCCACACCGAATTATGAAGATTTGAGGTACACCCAAGGATAGAGCGTCAATTTCTTTTTCCAGTTCACTATATTTGTTTACTTTTTTTTAGCTGTTTTACTTTTTTCATTTTAGACCCCTTTTTTCATTTTAGACCTTAGTGTGATTTTCTCTTAAGCACGGTATTAAAATGATATTTGAAAGTTGATTGGTCGGAAAATAAAATAAAGTGAATAATGAGATTATCAATAGGATATACGATTTGGCACTCACTGTTCTAAAATGGACATTGGCATCGTGCTCCTCACATTTCAAAAGTAGCTCACTGTCGGACCATTGGGTACATACAAGTTTCTGCGGCGAATGTTTGGAATCAGTGGTTAGATATGGGCCCCTTCCCACGATTATCTGACGTCATCGAAGGATGGTCATAAGGGAAGTCTGTTCAGAACACACTACACCGTTGCCAGATATTATCTTTGACACTACAATATACATTTTCTTCTCCCACTAATAGTAGGTGGCCGGCACAAACAGGACTGGGAACACGTTGTTCCTTACGGATAAAAATTCACTCTCAATCACAATCAGATGACGATTGCATTCCAGAAGAGGTCCCATCATGTCAAATCCGTCAAACGAAAACTGGCAGTACACTCGTGTTTGATAAAAATCGTTGTTATTTTTGGATTTATTTACCTTTTCTAGTCACCTACTGTGTGCCTGTGTCCGTCAGTGTATTGTCGAAGAAGCTACTGATGACCATCGATGAACTGAACTGATGTAATGTTACATGTAACTTTGAAAGAGACATGGGACTCCCTTTCATATGATAACAAATCTCTTTGACTTCAGAAGCACTGTCTATAGTAGTTTGACTCCTTGCTCGACTCAACTGTCACTACTCTGCAAACATTCTGCAAACCCTTGCAAACATTTTCCGCTTTTGTTCCTTTCTCGTTCTTTATCCTGATGTTTTGGCACTTTAGGACAAGCACCCCGTTGCAGTGCTTCCTAACAAACATTGTTTTGTGCGTTGCTAACGCGTAGCGACCTACCCCATTTGATGAACGCTACTAACAAATCGGTTTGCTGGCCGTGAATGAATGGCGGTGCGCCCCCTTTGACCCCTGGGCGTCCGCTGGGGGGGTTGTTGTGGGGGCGCAGGTGCGGATGCGGCGCGGCAAGGAGAAGGAGCCGCCCCGGATGAGCGCCGTCTCGCAGCTGTGCCGTCAGAGCCTGCTGGTGGACCTCGGACCGCGCCGCCCGGCCCCCCCCTCGTCGCCCTCGCCCCCTCGCAGCCGCCGCTCGCACGGCCCGAGGACACCGCCTCGTCCTCGTGGATCCGCAACCCGGCGCGCAGGATGTTCTGGAACAAGTGACCCCGGTGGGCCGCCTGCCGCCCACGCGATTGGCCACGAGATGTTCATTGCCAATCCAGAGCCACCACTCAAGGTTCACCATGTTGCCTCTAATCAGTGCTCAACAGTCTAGTCTCGCAGAGAAAAGTGCAAATCAGTCATGATTCTTCTTGAAATATTTTTTATGGGCATGGAGGAGCGTTCCCTTGGAAATTCTGGTACTGCCCAATAGCTAAAGCCACTGAATCATTCTATTTTGTGACTGGAGTTCGGAAATGCAAAAAGGTTCATTGAAGATCATTAACTTCGATTTCATATTGTTTTCACAATAAAGCGAAGAAATCCATATTACTAGATAATCGAAGATAATTATTTTATTTTAAGAATGAATAATTCAAACTTGAATTCTTAAAAAAATATATGGAGGGAAAAACTACGGGGGGAAAATATGGAGGAAAAATATACGGATTTCATGTCATTGGCAAAAATCGTATTCAAAATGAAAATCAAAGGAATTAAAAAAATATATAAATCCAATATATATTGTTTGGAATTATTCCGTAAAATATGGTTAAGAGGTTAGGAGATTATATATGTGTAGAAAAATATTGATTCCCAGTGTGCTTAATGTAATTTCGTTTTCTTGTTAATATAATGCTTATACGAGTTATATTTTTGGGGGGTAACATTGGACTTTATCGTATTCTTAAATTCAGGGTTGTATAGAAAATGTGCACCTTATTTGTGAAATGGAGTTAAAAGGCTTCGTGATTTAATAATACCCCAAATAGATATTGATTTATGATAATAAGCAACCTGCGTTGCTTATTGAACTCCTTATTTTTAGATGAATTGTATAAATAATTTCAAAAGAAAATGATTATTGTGTTAATGAGTGACACAAGACTTATAAATATTGCAGTTATGGATAGGCTAACTTCCTATTAATGAGTTAGAGATGGTTGTTTTTCGCCCAATTCTGAGCGACACCAAAGTCCTTTGTTAAAGTACGAAGTAGAACAAATGAAGTGATCTTATATTGAAGCTACTAGATCTTCTCGTCCACTGCTGTTTTGTTGGTAGGATGAACTATTATTCTTTCTACATTTCTTTTCTACTTCCAATGGAAGCATATGAAAGTAACGGTTAACCAAAGGGCATATTTTGTGCAACTTACTTGTATGTTGTGTTACTGTTTCCGAGATAGCCCTTTTGGTATAGTATCTTTCATAACTAATGTATTACCTTCGTCACTGCTAGTCGCAAAGTTTTGTTTCCGTCAGGAATCAGTTCTTTATTATTATGTGAAGCGTAAATCGTTCATAGAAATGAATTTGTATGATTCTTACCGCTTCTTATAATAGATTATAGTTATATTTGGATCTCTTTCTTTAGAATAAGTTAAAATATTTATAACAATTTTGGTTCCAAGATAAGAAAATTAACATCAATAAATTCTTGTTTGAGACATCGTGTGACATAAGTCAGTGAGTGTAGCCTAGCAAGTTAAGTAATGTATGAAACGATGCAGTCATCGTTCTAGTCGTGCTGTTGGAGCATGACAATATCTTCATCATTGATATTATATTATTGTTATCATTTACCCCCTCCTCCAGTTGCGCAGCCTTTCACAGTTACTTCCAATAATCAAATAAGTAAAATAATGTATCATATAACGTATGTTTCATGTAGGCACGATAGTTTGATCCAAAAAACAAGAAATGAAGTTTCATTATTATTAAGACTGAATAAGAGCTTATTCAAATTGCCACTGCTAGAGAGATATTTCATGCAACTTGCCAGACTATATCTCGCTTCCTTCTTGAACACCATGCTAATTACATACTTCGTGAGAACATCGCATTTACTCTGTCTGTGTAGCTGTGTTTTTCAGCGACTCACTTTTCTAGAGTCGTAAATAAATGTGTCTGTGTAAAGTTTTATAAATTAGCAATAATACGTTTCTGAGAAAACAGTCTTCTTTGTATCGATTTATACCTCACCTTTAATTTTTAATTTTCATTTTTAGCTTTTATTAACGTGTTTATTCGAAGTTAGATACTGTTATGTGTACATTCGTCATCATCAGATCGGAAGAAGCGTGCTTCTGCCAGACACCAACAACTTGTCAAATTATCAGGATCAATGACTATGTGATTAAATGTCATTTCATTTCAGTTTTGAACAAAAATTTCAATTTTGTTGAATCAGAGGAACAATACATTTTCAGTATGTTCTAATGATATTGTACGGCAATCGCTACGAAACAAATTTGGAATTGCTTTACCAGTATAAAGGATAAGGATACCAGCCTTCAGGAGATTCTTATACCATATATTATTACCATACGTATACCATATATTGGCCCACAACACAGCATTAGCATAATGCAGTTCATCAAAAGGAATTCTTACAGGACAAATTTGGAAAAGAGTGTTCGGCGAGAAGCGATCTAAATTATGTACGTTCAAAGTAGCAATGCTAGCTAGCGGAAGTTACGTTCAAACTAGCACACAGTTTTTCATATAATTTGTGAAGGTTACGTAAATTTTAATAGTTATATTGCAGTTCATGCAATAGTTCTAGGTAAACTTATTCAAACACAGTACATTTAGCCCATTTTATAGCATTTTAAAACATCTGCATTCGAAAAATCAACCTTACAACAACGGGTATAGACAATAATCCATTTATCAATGCTTAATCGAAGCACCTGAATAATGTTGAACATGCAGTAAATGGTAGGAATTCTTCTAAGTTACTTCAGCTTTCAATGCGTTAGCTCTCATTAAGTAATATCTGTCTTAAAACTTCAAACAGTATATAAAATGTGCCATAATATTGAGAAAAAATTTAATAACTTTGGTTACTAAAGATTTTGGAAGATTTTGGATTTAGGAAAATTTCGTTTGAACACTTCTGCAAATGCATCATTTTGGGTATCAACCACACAGTTGATGCAATCCTTAAGCTCATTAGTGGTCGCAGAGTATTTGGAAGAACTACATGTTGCTTCTCTTCTTACTTAATGGTATATTTTGTATAGAAGTAACGGCTAATGAAATAAACAATAAAATTACAAAGAAAAATACTTATAGATAATTCAAAGTTTAATAACTTCATTTTGATCAATCTTTTTCTTCAAGAACAAAAAGTCTTACTTAATTAAGATATTAAGAGAAGTTGAAAAAATCAAGCTTCTGTAATTTTCGAAATTTAATTCAGTCAGTTAATTCTACTCATTCACGTACTTGGCGTTACTTTCACAGAATTCAAGAAAAAATACGATGCTGTTTTTGAGAATATGTTGAAAATTGTCTGTGTGCTTTATTAAAAACACAACAAAGATGAAATAATCCGTTTCAAATTCGTAAGGTGTTATGTCTCAACCAGGTCGATCAGAGAAGTTCCATTTTGATAAAATCCCTTTGTACAGACTAGGTAATTGTAAATATATTCCTGGCAATATCTAGAGATTGAGTTTTCATGAAGCATCTCAAACTACTGTATACAAGTAAAAATATTATATTATGAGGCTTTTGTCCTGAGAACATTTGCAGTTTTTATTGCCAGTTGGATTTACACTTACGTTCTTTTATTTTTTTCAGCATATACTGCAAATCTTTTGGTACTAAATACATGGTTGGTACAACACAAGGCCTCATTCAACTTGCATGTCTTGGTTGTTACCTCTCAATAATATCGACATCATCTTGTGACCAGAAAACACGTTTTAAGTGAGAGAAAGAGTACTCTCTGCCCTGAGTCCCCAAAGATCGTGGGCTGGGAGTAACCTTGAGTCTGAAGCCGATTCTCCCATTCTCCGTCCCTCCGCTCATCGAAGACGGTGCTTCCTCCGGCTGTCAATGTGCCCGCCGCCGCCGCCGCGCACGCCTCAATTAGTGTCTTCCGAGGCTCCGTGTTGTGACAGCGGAGGCGGGCTGAGCTGCCTTCGTGCCGCCTCACGCCTCCCTCGCACCGCCCACGCCCGCCTCCGCGCGTCCTCCAATTATAGGCCCGCGGAGATGTGCCGTATGTGAGCGTATCGCGCTGGAATTATACGTGAAAGTTGAATTGTGACGCTTGCTGTGTGGGTGAATATGCAAACTTAAATGATCTATAGAATCGAAGAATTTTTTTCAGCGGACGCTAATGACGTATCCTCAGAATACTAAAACAACTTTTTTCTGAGTCACATTCTTAATTACATAGAGGTACAGTAAATATAATATTTCAAATAATCGACTTTTCGTATGATTCCAAAAGAAATTTATAGAATATCTATAGAGAGTTCAAAAGAAAATTGAGCATTGATTTCTTCAGATTTCCATTGTAATTTTCAGTTTGTCAGTGTTCCTAAACTTGTCAATCGGACTAGTGGATATCAACTACTCGCCATCAATCTTCCCTTGGAGCTAATCCCCCAGTCGTCTTGTTAGTTTCCACTAACAAGCTACGAGTCAAAGAAAGCATTGCGAATTGCTGTCCACAACCACACGCCCCATGCAACCGTTGTTGATCGATCGTCTAAAGATCCATCTCTCCAACATAGAATTTGGGTTTAGAGTTGGGAGAAAAGGGGGCGTCCAGATGAAGAAAAGTCCATCGACCAAAGATTACAGCAGTTGATCGGCGGTGCAGTCTTTGACCTAGTTGATTCCCAGCAAGGGAGCGTGAGCGGGTGGGTGGCTTTGCGGCTGAATCATCGAGCAACACAACTGGTGGCGCCCCCTGGGACGACGCGACGCGGCGCGGCGGGCGCAAACTCCCCTCGCCCTCGCCCTCGCCCCTCCCGCCCAGCGCTACTCCCGGCCGCCTCGCAGGATGAACCCTCCGCCCAGCCCAGCCACGTGCGAGATCTGCATCTCATTGTCATTTTGCATCATGTACATGCGGGCTTACACTCCCACTTTGTGTGTTTTTAACTATCATTATCGTCAAACGTGTCCTCTAGAAAGAAATCAATCTTTTCGATGATCTCATTAAAAGTTAGTTATGTGTACGTTTGGGGAAGATGTGTTTCCTCAAGCAAATGGTTTTTTCACTTAAATAAGCAAAAACTCTGCGTTATATATAATTCTTAATGGTTATTAAATAACAGGTGGATGTAAACCTTAATTCACAAGGAAGAAAGGTCTGGTTTACAGGGTGATTGCGTAAGGAAAATAGTTCTCTCAATTGAATTAATCTTAGTAGAAAATCTCGTGACATAAAAAACCTTTTTTTATACCTGGATTATTTTTTATATTTTCGTTCAGTTTCAAACATTGGTAGAGGTTTATGTCATTTTGGCTAGTTGTTGTGACTATCTGTATTTTTACTGTCTCCTACAGGGCATGACAGAAGGCATGAAGAAGGCAGTGATGATTGCGAGTAACAAGGTCGGAAAGTGAGGATGAGCAATGAGGACGAGCAATGACTGTGGGAAGTGAATTGAAGTACATTCGTCCTCATTTCATTTACTGTCATCATTTCCCGCTCTCACTCCTCGTCATCAAAATTCGTTCTCAGTTTGAGTTCTCATTACTAGTCACCATTGCTATCCAAAATTCGAGATTAATGTGTTACTTTCATCCTGGAGGGAATAAAGACATACTTTAAGGAAGAAAAAAGTCGAACTTTATTTACGTTTAAAAGTAAGCATATTTAGTTATTACTCAGTATAAATTTTTAAGGACAGCTTCAAGTTGTTGCTAATCTTATTAATTAATATATAATTTTGTATTCTCTTGGATGGAAAACGAGAATGGCGCCCATGGCTCAGTATTTAGGGCATTGTACCGAGTTTGACATTACATAGCCAAAATGGTCAATTTAGGAAGTGGTTAAACAAATGTCGCGGCATACATCGTGTATAAATCAATGTTTGCAGAATTGGATTTGAAATATTTAATTCACTTTCTTTATCAAACTTGTAACTAATATAACAAGTCTGGAGTAATTCAAACATGTATCCTACCATTCTAGAAAAAATTAAAAATATTATCTTACATTATTCTATTGCAATGCCCTAGAAAAACAAGAATTGATCAACGTAAATACTTTAAACGTAATTATTCAAATACTTATTTTAAACGTATCTATTCGAAACATTGTAATGTAGCCGTATATATACGGCTACATTACAATTGATTTTCCATTATTAACTTGTGTATTATTAAAATGATATTGCAGTCATTCATGATGAAGATCACGTTTTCACCTTTATTTTGTATCTGAAGTGACGTCCTTGTCCAAAGCCAGTTTCCAATTCCAAACGCGCTACCATTAGCATTCCTCCCAGAATCACAACACCTAAGGCTTGGGGATAGCGCCACGCCCTTGCCACCTAAGTAAACACCCGCAAATGTATTGCCCGGGACGAGAAGTCGCAGGGCGAAAGTTATTGTGACTCCCTTGAGCGCCTTGAGGTTGCCGTGCCGTCGGATACATCTGCGCTGGCGCTTTTATGATGTCACTCGGCATAGCAGGTGTGGAGGCGACCGGAGTATCCGGGAAAGGGTGAGCCGAGGAGTTCTTTGCTGGAGGAATTTACCAACTACTACAGGCTTTTTGAAAGCCACATTCTCGCAAGATGTTGTCGATTACTTGAATTACTGATTTAAATGTCGATGAACTAGAAATTTTAACAATTAAAATCGGTACAAAAACGTATGTGTGTTTAATTAGTTTCTAATTATTTATTTAAGTGGTTTACACTATTGTTTCCATAACGATGTCATCGCATTAGCGCATTGAATTTCTTACATCATAAATTATAGTTTTCTCGAAAAGCTCGTAATTTCGACTAGTGGAATTGTTTCAATTGCTCTAGTCATCAGGACGTATGACCTACTGACATATTTGCCTACATTTAAAGTCCCAATGAGATTATTTTGTCAAGTTTTCTTGATTATGTGCGAACTATTGATCTTTCTTCAATAGAGAAATATTGCTATCATTGCTGTCAAATTTATTGTAATCTTTGTAATGTTTTATTTCTGCTGAACGCAGAAAAGATTGAAATGTACTACGACGCCCGAATGTACTACGATGTATGAGCTGCAGTGGGCAACTGCCGCAACGTATCGCGTATTCAAAAACCGCGCGTCTTGGCAGCGTCTTTCTCCGTGACCACAGAGCTCCGATAAGTGGTGTTTATCAACTAGCGAGATCGCGCCTAGAGGGGTGTCTGGAGGGGTAGTAGACTGAAATGATGAGACGTATGCAAGGCGAAGCAGAAGGCATTTCGAGTACTGGCGAGTGACGTGTTCAAACGTGATGCTACGGCTGCCCGTTTGAATATAATTTGCCAGTGACTCGCTTTTAGAAACATGTTTCATCTATGTGCTGGCAAGTCCCTGTACTAGCAAATATGAATACATTTAGCTTCCTGTAGCAGTTGCAAGAGCGATGCCTGGTGCCAGCAAGTCCGTCTTGTGGATTGGAGCTTGGCCTCAGCAGGAGTGATGGTCGGTTGTAGCCTGGAGCCTTCAAAAAGGTCGACGACTCGAAACCAAATTCTAGATGGGAGCCGATCAGACAACTACGAATTGATGCTGACATTCATTTGTTCGCACGTGTGAATTGTCATCAACAAGCTTTGATGTACAATTTGTTAAAGTGGCTAACAGTGTTCTATAAAATTATCCAATGCATTGGAAGGGTATATTGTAATCGTTTTGCGACGAATAGGACATGCATTTATCGCCCTCCCCTGGAAAGATTTATAGATTGCATCAGTAGTATAAGAAGACTATTTGAACATTGATTTGCTCCAAATAATATTGAACTGTACATTGAAATGAATAAGAACGCATGTTCTCAATTTTGAAGTATCTCAAACGAAGGGTCATAGGTGGCATGTACTCCCCAACTTTTTGCATCCTATCAGAAGAAAGTATCTTTGCTAAATGTTTGTATATTTCTTGTGAAGTAGTGCGTTACACTGGATATTTATGTTCATGTGCCTGTTAATTTACGAATATTATACTTCTTATTAAGCGTTCGTAAATAAAAAGATACTCAATGTTCTAGCCAACTAACTTGAATACAAAAGTTTCATTCCACGACTGATAATTATCCATCCCAGCAAATTTCCCCTAGAAATGAGATTTATATTTTAAAAACTATTAATTTTCGTGTTAATGAATGAACAATACATGAGCGAAGAGCCTGGAATTATAAGTGAAACATTATGCGGAACCATACAGTTCGGAGACTATAGGTTCAAGACAGATCGCGTTAAACTACCGGGTCTTTACTCTAATTCGCAATTGTCTGGGAACACCACCTATACACTTTGGCAATTTGGCAACGTGTGAAATACCTTCGGTATCCCTTTCACTTTTAGGAACTCCCTGTCGCGTGCCCTCCGATTTCGGGCTGGCAGAATGTGGCTAACTTTAGTTGGAAGAGACACAAAGCACTTATTCTGAGCTCGTTACTCTTCAACGTACTGCCCACTACACTGTGAAGAGTAAACACCTCTCTCGCCAAATGGTGGTCACGTTAAGCATTAACTCGAAGGACAGATCCTTCGTCATTTTAAGGATATTATATTTTATTATTTTTTATTAATCATTTTTAATCTAATTTATATTCATATTTTACAAATATTATTAAGATTTTCTTATTAGCTTAATTTGCAGATTCAATAATAATAATAATAATAATAATAATAATAATAATAATAATAAACCCCGTATAGCGTCCGGGAATTTTAATAGAATAGCACCATGGGAACTACCCCTCTTAAGAGACGACTAAATCCCTCCAATAAAATAAATTTTCGCATACCTACTATTCTTTCCCCCTTCAGGGAAAACCGATACCTACCATAATATATTCTCTTGACGCACTTTCCTTACATATCCTAGCCCCATTCCCTCAGAGATTGGAGAAGAGAAGACCCTTTCCCGGGATACAAGGCGAAGATCTCAACTTCTACATTAGCTAGGAGGAACGGCTACCGGTTCTCTACGGGGTTGATTCGTAGGAAACCAAGGTTGGAGGCTTAGAGATGGCAGCCCCATCACTAACCAAACCAATATGGAAAGTCTATTTAATAGTCGTAAGGACCCGGAAAAAGAGTCATTGCCTGGGGATCACCAGGGCGCAGTTGGAGCCAATGCTGGCCGTGACAGCTTGCAAGCCACTGGTGGTGTGTTGCTGAATAGGCGGGCACACACGGGTATACCCGCAACTATCACAGCCAATGAAAGCAGCAATCAAGAACTAGCCGCACCTGCTGATAGTGTTTCTCTGACATTACTCGGGACCACTCCAGCAGGCCTGCCACGACTGAGAATACAATGGACAGCTGTCATGAATGAAGCCATTGTCAGAATTTATTTCCGTATCACCTGTTGCGGAAAAAAAATATTTAGGTTACCAGCAGGAACTTCATAGAAAATTCTTGAAAAAATACCCACAACTATCCCATCTTAAGGCACAGAATGTTGCTGTTCTAAGAGCATTAATTTCCATATCTGGAAAGTAAGACTCCCTCATTCCAATACAGGAAATTTAGACCGAAGTCCTGGCAGAAATGCAACAATATGAAGCTCAAGAATCACAAAGTGTAATCTCTGAATTACAGATACAAGATTTAAACTCCAACACAACTCCCTTGCAGAGTCTGAAAATCCAACTGATAACGATAGCCGATTAGTTGAACAGCTTAAACAACAATATGAACAGGAAAAAATCCTCACTTTAGACCTAAAATTCTAAGGCACCACAACTCAACAAAACTGCCACAATTATCAAAGTTGACAAATAAATATATACTTGTCAACAAAGTCAGACAAATTACAACGTATGAACAACTTGACTCAGTCATCTATTGTACAGCGCTGACAATCGTTAAGTAGTGGAAAAATTATAGAAACTCAGGCAGCTTATCACCGAGAGTACATACCACCGTGGAAGAGACGGAGGAGGAATGAATTGAACAAATTAGATCTGATATTGCTCTTTTAGAAGTCTACCAAAGGGGAAGTCAAAAGGTGCGCATTAGAAGAAAAGTGTCAAGAATTAGCGAGAAATATCGTGAGCATGCGTCTTTGCGACGCTGGTGTCTGTGCCCCCAATTGCGTCATACATTTCACTCCTCTGACCTGAGTCAAGGTGCCGGCTAGCTCAGGAAGCGGTGAGAGCCTGGAATAGGGGCGTTGGATGGACATTGCTTCTTTACGAAATGAGAAGAAATTGTTCTAAGAGAACGTAAAAGGTAATTAAAAAAATTATAAATACAAGCACACGAAGCAGATTTAAGAAGGAAATTTAATTTACTTAAATATAAGATATTCGGTTTCGTCACAAAGTACAACGAAAATAGAAATATCACTGATGTAGATACTCTCAAACAACTCAGCGGCTATTCTCAACGATTGCGTCACTATACCAGAAGCTTTAGAAGAATAAAGACAACCAGGATTTTACTAAAAACCAGAAGATGTTCTACGAGAATCTGAGGAGAGAAGTTCACATAGGAAAGCTGCCAGAGAAGTCAGGAGTAGAAATTCACTGGGCCGAAATATGGTCAATGGAGGGCCATTTCCAATCAAATGCAATTTGGTTGCGCGAGGTGTCAACTCAAACAAGATCAAAGATAAGGAATTTTCTGATATATCAATGGATGTTCTAAAAGCGGTCATTAACAAGTAACAGAATTGGAAGTGCTCTGGCCTAGATGGGCATCATAATTTTTGGATCACGAAAACCTGTCTGCATGAGAAGATTCTGATGCTCATAAATCATTATTTGAACCTTTCTGAAGAATTAGCGATGAAGCGATAGATAGTATCATGTCTCAGGCCTCTGACAAAAAGCGTGATCTCCTTTATCCGACTTGCTTTATTTACAACAAGAAGGCATTCCATATACTCCTACGTGAGTGGCTGCTGTATGTTTTAAATATGTATGGTATTAACCATGTAATTGTAATCTGATGTGCGCAATGAATAATTGGCAAACAAGAATACGTATTTCAAGTAATGAAAGAATCGTCACCAAGACCACGCACTTGAGGTAAAAATGAGATAAATAAATAGCAACTACAGTCAGATGCAGCAGGAAAGCATCCGTGTACGTACATGAAAAAGATTCAAATAATGCATCATAATGTGCAATCTCTTTCAAATAAAATTGAATTTATCGAGGCAGCATTAGAGTGTGATCTCAGTCAAATAGATGTTCTTTGCTTTACAGAATATTGGTTATCTCATTATGATCTAAACACACTCCAAATTCCTAGGTTTTACCTTGCGGAATCTTATTGTAGAGCAAGGGAATCAAATAAAGGCCCTGCTTACGGAGGTTTGTGTATTTATGTAAGAAATAATATTGATTTTACCTTCTTGTCAGAATTCAATTTATATGCAATTGAAAAAGTTTTTGAAATAACAGTTGTACATCTTACTACGCCCAAAATTATCTTACTTTGCATCTACAGACCTCCAACAAAGCGAGCTGTTGATTATTTCAATATCTTAGAAAATCTAGAGATAACTCTGAACAAAATTAGTATCTCTCTCTTTTAAATCCATTGTTGTATGTGAAGATATCAATATTGTTTTTCTGAGCGAATCCCACGAAAAAGAGTAGTTTCTCAATTTAATTCGTTATTTTAATTTAGATATTACAGTAAATGTACCCACACGGAATACTCTCAAATCACAAACAGCAATAGATCAAATTATTATTAACAAAACCAAAACTAGATATGAAATAATAACGAATAATGTAAGTTACAGTGACCACGATGCACAAATTCTTACAATTACTAATAACATGAATACTCACACAATAAATAAAACACGCATGTGCAGAGCATTTACTACAGTTAACATAAAATTATTTACGGACTACTTACTGAAAGAATCATGGGAGGCAGTTTATAACGCTATTGACACTAATGAAAAATATAATTTATTTTTCTCAAAGCTTTCATTTCTCTTTAACGCATGCTTTCCTATTAAAAAGAGAAAACATTTCACGAAAAAGTAATACTTGGATCACACAAGTAATTAGAACATCGTGTAAAAATAAACATACTCTCTACTTTCTTTCTAAACATCATAACGTATCACCCGGTTTCCACGTCTACTTCCGAGAATATAAAAGAATTTTAAGGAAAATAATAGTTCAGGCAAAAATAATGAAAAAATAATGATATTTTGAACGCTAGAAACAAAACTAAAGCAATGTGGAACATCGTTAAAAATACGACCACGTCATCACGACATTTCGTAGAGAATGTTGTTTTAAAGGATAACGAAAGAGAAACAATAAATCCACAAAAAGTTGCGAATCTCTTCAACCAACACTTTTCTAGAATTGCGGTTGATCTCACGAAGGGACTAAAACCACAAAATTCCACATCATATGCTTCTCAAAAAAATTTCGGCACGATGTTTATTTACGAAACTACTTCTAACGAAATCCTCAGAATAGTCAGTAAATTAAAAAATAAATATTCATCAGGTTTAGATGAATTTCCGGATTGTTTATTAAAAACGTGCACCTGCCATTATACACCCATTAACTCACATTTTCAATGCTTCCTTGTGCACAGGAATATTTCCAGATACTTTCAAAACAGCAAAAATTAAGCCACTTTTTAAAAAAGGGAACAAAAATGGAATTCGAAATTACAGGCCAATTTCTCTTTTGTCAGTTTTCTCAAAAATATTAGAGAAGCTTTTCTATACGCGAATGGAAACCTTTCTTAGGAAAAACGAAGCGTTTTCTGACTCACAACACGGTTTCAGGAAATCAAAATCTACGGAAACTGCCATTTTTTCTTCCCTTAAAGATGTTGCTTCATGAATGGACCAAAATGAAGAACCCACTGGGATATTTTTAGATCTTTCGAAAGCTTTTGACGTTATTAACCATATCATCTTGCTCTCAAAATTACCTTCTTATGGAATTCGTGGTATTGCCCTAGATCGGATAACATCATACCTTAAACGTCGATCTCAAAGAGTAGAAATACCGTACTGGCACGAAAGGACATTATTTGTTTATCTCTCCAATCCTTTGCCAATTGAACATGGTGTCTCACAAGGCTCGATCTTTGTTCCTATCCTCTTTCTGTTGTACGTAAACGATATGCCCTCATCTATTAAAAATGAAAGAACAGTTCTGTTTGCCGATGACACGAATGTTCTTTGCAAAAAATAAACAATAAATAGTACAATTTCAGAAGTTTCAAATTGGTTTTGTAATAACAAATTAATAGTTAACGAAGGAAAAACTGTCTCAATCGAACAATATGCAATTAGCTCATGTTAAGGTAACAAAATTTCTATGTCTCTCAATACAAACAAACCTCAAATGGAATGTACATATAACAGAATTAAATACTAAATTAAGCTCATTATGTTATGCATTCAGAATTCTTTCTAATTATGTCAGCCTTCATGCAGCTCGTTGCGTGTATTTTGCAAATGTACATTCCCGCCTGAGATATGGCATAATATTCTGGGGAAGCTCATTCTTTAGTTCCCAGGCATTTAGATTGCAAAAGAAAATTATCCGAATAATGAAAAAATCCCATTCACGTGATCCGTGCAAGCCTCTTTTCATCGAGCTTGGAATCTTTCCATTGCTATTTATTTCAGAGTCTGTAGTATTTGTCAAAACTGACTTACGTAACGGTGGGAACTTATTTTCATGCAATACTGATATTTATAGTTACAACACTCGACGTAGAAATCATGTTCATCAAGTGTCAGTATCAACAGCTCACTACAAGAAATCCACATACAATACAAGTACGTCACTTTACAACGCATTGCCAGATGAAATTAAACAATTAAAATTGGTACACAAATTTAGGTTAAAAGTAAAATCTTTTCTGCTGCAAAACTGTTTCTATACAATTAGAGACTATACTGATTGTCAAAAAGAAAAATAATGTTTACTTTAACAAAAACAAGGTATAGTATAATGAATTAGTTTACATTTGCATTGTATAATTTAAAAAAAGGCTCAATATGCCTGTAACAAATAATGTACTTCCGGGTCAATGACCCCCATCTCGATCGGGTTTTTGTCCAGTTTCCCTGATCCATTGAGCAAAAGCTGAGATGGCCCCTTGATTTGATTCTGGACGTAAATGTAGCTTCACTGTGCACACGTTTTGTTGAACTTTCCTTTTGCTTGTAGTGGTAGTAGAGCTTAGGGTGAGTTTCTATTTTGTAAACAATACAGAAAATTCAAATCTATTTGTTCTAATTCCTCGCTTTTGTAAATTTGTTTATTATTATTATTATTATTATTATTATTATTATTATTATTTTTCATCTTTCAACTATTAATAGTTAAATTGTTGGGAAGGGATTCTGAAACTCAAGAAAGCGTGCGCAGATGATTTTCTCCCCCATACGTCACATACAGTTTTTGACTGTTTTTGTCTAAATAAATTAAAAAAAAAAGACATTGAGAATCCACTGAGGCATCTTTCAGGATGATAGTCTCAGTCTTTACTGATTTTGTTTTGCCATGAATCGTCTTTTCATTCTGTTGGAAAACATGGAAGAAGGATGTGAACTGAAAGGTCTAGGGTAATATAATGTAAGTCATCTGGCGTACATATACGATATCAAGCTTTACTCAAAAACCCTACATGGACTTAAGTAGCTCATACGTGTCACCGAAAGATTCTCCATCGACATAGGAATGTAATTTGGTATTGAAAAATATAAAATCCAAAGAATCAGTAAAGGTAAACTGATCAGCACAATAGAACATGAAACCATGTCAAGAGTGATTATTAGAGCCTTAGAAGCAGGTGAGCTCTACAAATACCTTGGAATTCATCAAAACAAGTTGGTTGCGCACACTGAAATCAAAGCGAAAATACAACTGGAATTTGTTAAGAGAATGAAAAGTATATTCAAAACCGTTCTCAGTTCACGAAATCTTGCAATAGCAATTAATATATACGTAATAACAATTATTACATTCGCATTGGGGATCATGAAATGGTCGAAAACGGATATTGAATTCTCGGAAACACATCAGAGTACAAAATTGCATTCTGCTTCCGAATCCACCATCCTAAAAGCTCAATCCAAAGAGCCACACTCCCAAGAAAGATGGGAGGCCGTGGCATCCTTAAAATCAGCAATATCCATACAAAACATCAGCATGAGGCAGTACTTCCAGGCGAAAGCTGTATCATCTCACCAACATAGAGTGTCTCAGGATGCAGATGATAAGTATACGCTTTTTGGCCTCAGTCATCCTTACTTCGCAACCATCCACTTACCGAGAGATAAAGTTATGGTCGCAGAAGGCAATCCACGGTAGATATCGAGTTGAAGTAGCCTATTCTAATGTCGACGCTGATATATCGTACAAATGGCTCAGTATTGGATATCTATATCCCGAAACGGAAGGGTTCATGGTTACAATACAAGGCCACGTAATTGCAACCATGAATTATCTGAAATACACAATCAAAGATCCAGATGTGCCCTATAATGATTGTCGGGCCTGTAGTCAATGTAACGAGTCTATTCAGCATATCCCAGTGTGTAGTGTACTAGCCCCTACTGAGTACAAGAACAGACATGATATGGTGGGACGAATGGCCAACTTGTCAAGACATGTGGTTTAGCACCATGCTATGATACACCTTATTACAAGTATATCCTAAAACATGTGCTTGAAAACAACAGTTATAAACGGTATTGAGACCGAAGTGTTCTGACAGATCGAACAGTGCATCTCAACAGCCCTGGCATAACACACTGGTACAAAAACAGAAAAAAAGTATGGTTTGTAGTATAGTAGTCGTCGATACTAGTAATCTTACG
The DNA here is from genome assembly GCA_964035755.1 of Teleogryllus oceanicus. Taxonomy (NCBI): domain Eukaryota; kingdom Metazoa; phylum Arthropoda; class Insecta; order Orthoptera; family Gryllidae; genus Teleogryllus; species Teleogryllus oceanicus. The sequence goes on from CAXIVR010000004.1 coordinate 1,046,886, forward strand.
ATAGTGTGTCAGGTGAAGATCCAGAAATACCTAGAATTGACTCAGATCGTGAAAGAACAGTGGAATATCCTAGAAACAAAGACTTTTCCTGTGGCTCTTTCAGCAACTGGCATCATTACGAAGACCTTAATGTACTCGCTAGAAACACTTGGGTGCCGCCATCAGTCTCCAGTAAACGTGCTCATTGGTCAGGAAGTTTCTGGGAAGCAATGGAAGACTTTATGTTCTACAATAGTCAATGTAAATATGTTTCTGAATTGTACACACAAATATGCATTTATCTGTTGTCTCTATGAGAATTTTGTTTATTGATATACAATTTAATTTATAAAATGTATTAAGAGTTTGGAAGTCATGCTTTGATAGAGGATATCTGTGTAACCTCTGTCTCAGTATCAGTGAACTGTGCACGATTTAATATAATAATAATAATAATAATAATAATAATAATAATTGTCTCTACACCCTTCATTATCATCATATCACCTCATTATTCATAATTCAAAGCGTAAAGACCCTGCCTTATCAAGGGATACAGCCGTAAAATCCTGATCCCTGTAATTACTCACGTTAATCTCTCTGGGGCCTCGGAAGATAAGGTGTAGCGTGATCATGCATTGTCGATATAATAATAATATCATAATATATTATTATTCTTATTGTTAAAAAAATGGAGAGCTTGGCGGTAATGTTTCACGATATATTTTTCTGATTTCTCTCTGATCCAGCTTTCAGTAAATAATAATTGTTACGTTACTGTTAATAAACTGATAAAGCAGTCAACTTTCCTTCGCATCTTCAGTATTAGTTTTGTTTCTTTAACATAATGTACAGAATCCCGCAAAGAGACGTTTTGTTTGCCCGCTCATGCCTGCTTACCCCCACCCCACTCAACGCGAAAAGATACTGGCGTGTAAACCGCGTACCTGCCCCTGCAAAAACTTGAATTGAAAAAACATAGAAACTGGGAAGTTGCTGCAGCTCATGATATGACGCTCTCCTCCGCCCCTGCTGTCTTGACGTGGCACGGCTCTCTTGAAAAGAAGCAAAGACACGCCGTTGCCGAATTGCCAAAACTAGAACAGGTGCTACCAGTCATGGGTTGCATGTTAAGATGAAGACCCTGTATGTGCGATTTTTGTTATGAAACTGTTTCCCGCTATTCATGGTGGTGCGAGACTGTGATCAAAGTGTCAAAACAAAGTGATCAAAGTATTTTAGAATTAATGTGTATTTTTGGGGGGAGGCATTGGGTGACATTGTGTTGAACTTCTGTATTAAGTTATGTGAAACGGTTAATTTTTCTGGTATTAAGTGACGTTGGTTCACCGATGCTTAGTCATAACTTTGTAACTATTCACTTGGATTAGGGTTCAGTATGACTCCATTCTAAAGTTATGGAGCTTCCCCTTCTGTTGGATAAGTGAGAATGGAGGTGCTTTAGAAGATTGTTATTTGGATTGTTGTAATATAACCAGGTTGACTGGAGATTTTGAATTCATATCTTGTGAATGATTTGTAGGAATCGTGTCCAGGTTGCGTGGTGATAACTTTGTGCTCTGATCGTCCAAAGCGATTTAAGTTGTTATTGTGTTTGTCAATTAGTAAACTCCGCATTATTTAGTGACAATATCCTTGTTCTACGAGTGTGTGTGTGTCATCAAGTGTATGGTCAGCCAGGGCAGCGGCTGCCCTGCTAAAGGATGGGGTCTTCGGACATCAGGGCTTTTTTAAACTCTAAATCTATTGCTGACAATCTTACGAACAGGCATAAAGTTATTAAAATCAAAAACTATGAATTGAAGTTGAGATCTCTTCTCATAAAGGCCAAAACAATAATCATTTCTAATGTTTGTCCCATCATTCCCCATTCAGTCGTAGAAAATGTGTTCACAAAAAACAATATCAAATTGGCGTCTATAATCGTATTTGTAAGAGATGGTGTTTCTGGGCCGGACTTTTCCCACGCGAATTTCCGCAGACAAGTGTATGTTTCTCTTAATGATGTGGGTTTACTAAATGAATCTACTACTGTGTTTTATGATGGTTCATCATATGGGATATATTTTACAACTCATGACATGTCTGGCTTTAATTGTCACCAAACAGGGCACTTAGCTGGGCATTGTCCTTCACCTAACACTAATCATAATCAAAATACCTACCTAACCAGTGTCCCCACAAAATCTAAACACAGTAGGGGTATTTCCTGTGAATTTCCAGAATATTCAATTAATGAAAAAAACACTGAAGTAAATGCACAAAATCATCATGAAACCATGCAAGTGAATGGTAATATGGTCTCTACTATACCGAAAAGAACTCTTTCATCAGACTCTTCATCACAGATTGATAAAAAATAATAAACTGGTAAACCCTAACATGGAGTCAGGAAAACAGCCGAAGAAGAAAAAAGATAAAAGAAGTAATTGAAGAGAGCAGCATCCAAGAAAGTCTACCACTGAATCACTTGAAGATCTTATTGGCCCATTAAAAGAAAAACTTTAGAATAACAGTGGCGATCTTCCCCTTACCTACAACCAACTGAAAAATTTCACAGATATTGCATCTAGATCTAAAATTTCAACCTTAATAGCTAGAGATTTCACAAATGATATTCAATTTATTTTTAAAAAGACAGTTACTTACTCCTTACTTACTGAAAGATCAATAAAAATAGATTCACAAAAATAATAAATAGATTAAAAAGTTCACAACCACAGCAAAATGAAACCACAGTAAAATGAGAATGTCTGAATAAACCTCAATAAATATTCCACAATGGAACTGTAATGATTTGTATGCATGCCTATTTGAAATTGTTTATAAAAGATACTAAACCAGAGATTTTGTGCCTTCAGAAAACCGATTTCAAAGAAAATGAATCCAGAACGCTATCTGGCTATGCCATCTATTCGAAAAAGAAATAGTACACAAATTGCCAGAGGAGTAGCAATTTATGTAAAGAATGTTTTATGCAGGAAATCCCTCTACAAATTGCACTAGAAGCCTTTGCGGTCAATTTAAAAATTAACTCCTGTAACTGTTTGTAATATTTATATCCCCAATGCTCAAATTTTTGACATCGATCAACTAGATAATATTCTTACGCAGCTACCTAAACCGTATGTAATAGTGGGTGATTTCAATAGTCAGAGCAATTTGTGGGGTTCCACCAAAACGGACAGAAGAGGGAAAGTAATTGAAGAGTGGCTGGACAACCACATCAACCTTATCATATTAAACGCAGGTTTGCCTACACATTTTAATATAAGTAATGATACAGAGAGAGCAATTGATCTAAGCGTTGCTTCTAATGATATTGCAGTAAGAATTCTATGGTCTACAAACCCAAACCTATATGACAGTGATCATTACCCCATTAACATTCATATTCCGTCTAATGAAACTGTTTCTGAACTTAGGTGCTGGCCTAAATGAATTTTACATGAAACAAAATGGCAAAACTTCCAAGAGATTATTAGGATCAATATAGGCAATCTCATTAAACCTGACAATCTAAACTCTGAACACATAAATAATTTAGTAAGTAATTTTACCAATTTAATTTTAACAGCAGCTAACGATTCAATCTCCCAAACAACAGGAAAAATAAAAAAGTATCAAATGCTATGATGGAATGCAGAATGTATCACTACTTTATTAAAAATAAAAATAAAAAGAACCTCGCCCCTTAGTTCTGGATTTGCCATTTTAGGAAATCTCAAAAAAAAGTTGCAACCTCCAGTTGTCGAAGCATTGACGGCGCCGACGCCCGAAAGAGTGTTGCGTCACAGTACAATCCGTGCACTAATTTAATCTTCATTCTAACCTTCAGAATTTTAATGAGAGTTTACATTTTTAATAAAAACTCATAGGAACGAAATAGGTATATGAGCGTACGTGTCGTGATGAAGCGAATGCGGAAAGCTGTTTCACCCCTGCCTCCGGAGCGGGCGGGCGCAGAGGAGAAAGTAAAAATCGCGCGAGGGGGCGTGAGCGTGGCGAGGCGGCCTTCCACCCACCCATCGCTCCGCGCGCCCTCCGACCCCCACCACGCCCACGCGTTAATGGCCGGCGCGAGCTGCGCCGCTGCGCCGAGCCCTATCGCTCTGCTGGAGGAGAACAGCGCGAGAGATCAGAGAGGCAAGAGGCCACATTCGCTCCAGGGATAATCGTTTCTTCGTTTGCTTTTTCATTTGTTGGCGGGGCTTTCGTTGAATGCTGTCTAAATAAATATTGTCACTAACTATTATACTTATAGTGCATATTTAATAGTGCAAAAGCATATTTATAGCATACTAGCGGAAACCAGCAGACGTCGTTCTGCTCTTCATCTCCCTCGTTCCCATTTCCTCTCCTTTTCTCCGTGTCTTTTCCTCCCCATCTCTCCCTCCCGTCTCTCCCCCAGTCCCTCTCTCTCCCCCAGTCCCTCTCTCTCCCCCAGTCCCTCCCTCTCCCCCAGTCCCTCCCTCTCCCCCAGTCCCTCTCTCTCCCCCAGTCCCTCTCTCCCCCAGTCCCTCTCTCTCCCCCAGTCCCTCTCTCTCCCCCAGTCCCTCTCTCTCCCAAGTCCCTCTCTCTCCCAGTCCTCTCTCTCCCAGTCCTCTCCTCTCTCCCAGTCCCTCTCTCTCCCAGTCCCTCTCTCCAGTCCTCCCAGTCCCTCTCTCTCCCAGTCCCTCTCTCTCCCAGTCCTCTCTCCCCCAGTCCCTCTCTCTCCCAGTCCCACTCTCTCCCAGTCCCTCTCTCTCCCAGTCCCTCTCTCTCCCAGTCCCTCTCTCTCCCACTCCCTCTCTCCCAGTCCCTCTCTCTCCCAGTCCCTCTCTCTCCCAGTCCCTCTCTCTCCCAGTCCTCTCTCTCTCCCAGTCCCTCTCTCTCCCAGTCCCACTCTCTCCCAGTCCCTCTCTCTCCCAGTCCCTCTCTCTCCCAGTCCCTCTCTCTCCCAGTCCCTCTCTCTCCCAGTCCCTCTCTCTCCCAGTCCCTCTCTCTCCCCCAGTCCCTCTCTCTCCCCAGTCCCTCTCTCCCCCAGTCCTCTCTCTCCCAGTCCCTCTCTCTCCCAGTCCCTCTTTCTCCCAGTCCTCTCTCTCCCAGTCCCCTCTCCCCGTCTCTCCCTCCCCGTCTCTCTCTCTGCCCGTCTCATTCTCTTCCCGTCTCTCTCTTCCCATCTCTCTCTTTCTCCCGTCTCATTCTCTTCCCGTCTCTCTCTTCCCATCTTTGTCCTCTTATTCCCATTCAGTTGATGAATCTGCATGTCTGAGGTGGGGTAATATCGAGAAGCGCCGGACCAGCAAATATTTAATAGAACGTTACAGAAGATCTCAACCTGTAGATTACGGTGTGACAAACCGTTCTTTGAGGCCTTTGGCTTCGAAATGTTAGGTTTTCACGCTTCGTTTATGAGCTATTAAACGTTATTGATTCAAATATAGAGTGTTGCGAGTTGTATTTGACATGACCATATAGTTGTGTTCTCCAGAGCCATAATTGTTTTCTTTAATTTTTTCTGATATTTTAATGGCTATTCTGCTATTCGGGGCGGAATTGTATCCAATAAATCAGAGATAATTAAAATAGGTGTGACCATTTTTTAGTTATAATTAGTGTCACTAACCTGAATTTTTTGTTTATTTACATTTGAGCTTCGATCATTCATAAATCCTGAAATTCACGTATCAGAATCACGTTTCATTTTGACCAAAGTAGAAGTGTCTACAATACTGTCTATTGACGAATGTATTAAGTCCTGTTCTATTTTCAAATCCGGTCACAAACAATCAATGGATGTTATCTAGACTTTACAAACTCAAAATGTCTTTGAGATACCATATACATTTCAATACGTACATCATAAACTGTGTTCAACCCTACGTATGAATATCAATATTTTGCTAATATATAAAACTTACACACAGACAAATAGCCTTCTTTTTTGCAGATATATCTGAGGTGGACTCCCATTACAATACATTTAGATTTTATAAAATTTTAACATTATTTGTCTAAATTTAAATTGTTGCGTGTATATATATATATATATATATATATATATATATATATATATATATATATATATATAATCAACTGTCGTCCGACTAAGCCAGGTGAATAACTTCACCTCCCCCTGAAACGACGGTTAAGGTATAGTATACATGTTTAACGACGGTTATAGTATATATGTTGCATCTTCATCTTGACGCAACGCGTCTCCAAGCCCCTTAAGGGACGTTAAATAATAATAATAATAATAATAATAATAATAATAAAATAATAATAATAATAAAATTGTCTTTATTAGTGGCGAGACTCAGGCCATTAGGCCTGCTCTTCCGCCTAACCACATTAAATATTTACATTATTTCTTATACTATGAAGAAGATCGAAGAGGGCATATTTTACATTTAGGAGGGCATATTTTTCTGGGAATCGGAAATGATAGGGCAGAGGCGTTGGTGCGGACGATTTTCTGTGGTGCTGTTTGTTTTCAGGTGCGGTGGAGGCCAAACACTGGAAGGAGAATGCCTGACGCCCGCGCCAAATAATAAATAGTTTAAAAACCGGATAGAGTAGCATGTACTCGGCTTTTGACGGCAGGTTTTTCCCCCTTCAGGGGTTTTTTCCTCAGCCGTACCGTTATGGTCTCGTTTCCGCGGCTTTGATGCGATGGAGGGACCATTTGGGGTGAATACCAGAAGGCGAAAGGTTAGAACGCGGTAGAATGTAGGTATTGTAATGGCTTAAAGGCCCTCGGCCTAGCCACATTGCATCAAGTTTTCTAATTTGGCTGTAATAATTACCTATTAAATAAAATAAAAAAATAAAAATATTTTACATTTATATCTGGGATGCAAAACTAGGGACCATCCCGGCATACGCCTTAAGCGATTGAGTAAACCCAGAAAACCTCAATCAGGATTGCGGCTGAAGGCCGAGGGAATTGACAATAATTGAAAAATATAAGAATATATACATTAATTAGAAAAAACAATAAAAAAAATTAAAAAAAACCAAAAAAGCGGGAACATAATCAGATTGAAAACAAAGAATACAATATTTTCAGTTTCCATATCAGTTTCAATTGCATAAAATTATAATATAAATTGTCAAGCGGAATAAAATTTGAAGTTTACAGATATCACAGACAAAAGAAATACAATTAACACGACAATAAGTGAATAACAAAAACATTCACAATTTATAATAATTAAAAACAACCGTTGATTTACAAGTGACCGTATCAAAACCGTTAAAAAATTAAATTAAAAATATAGTTTTTGTAAAAGGCCTTCAAAGTTAATGATTTCTCTCAAATCAACATAGGGTTTGTTTAGCCAAAAATTTTATTATCATTTATATAAATAATTTTAATATTGTTAGTATTTAAATTTTTTTAATTTTTCCAATAAAAATTCCCTTTAAAAAAACTTTAATCAATAATTTGAAATGATATCACATTAGAATCAGTACAGAGTAAGTTTGAGTTTTGTGAACAGTATGGAAAAAATTTTACAAGTGGAACTTATACGCCTTGGATAAAAATAGAGCTTTTAATTGCTTCTTAAAAGAATTGGCAGAAAGACTTATTTAACGTTCTTTGGGAGGTTGTTTCAAGCTCTCGTTACTTTTAAGGTAAATGATTTGTTATAATAATTAGAATTGTGTTTAGGTATTTGTAATAATAATGATTTGCCGAGTCTAGCGGATACGAGAGGCCTGAAACGATTTGTTAAATGCGGGAGGTGTGGTGTTTTTAGTAATTTGAATAGAAGGGAAAGACAATGCAGCATCCGCCTGTCGCTTAACCGCAAGATTTTATTACATTCAAAAATGTTCGATATGTGGTCATATTTTTTTAAACTGTAAATAAAACGAATACACGCGTTTTGAGCTCTTTGTAACCGTGTGGCAAGTGCTGAACTAAATCGTTGTACACAACGTCACAATAGTCGAAGTGCGGAAAGACAAGGGATTCTATTGCAATTTTTTTTATATTGACTGGTAAAAACTTGCCAACAATCCTAAGAGAACTAATTCGTGAATAGACTAACTTTGTAACTTTATTTACATGAGAATCCCACTGGAGGTTATTATTAAGAATTATTCCAAAGTTTTTGACTTCGGAACAATAAGGTATGATGGTTTGATCTAGAATAACACTTTCTGTGCATAGATTATCAGCTCGTGATTGAACGTTTTTCGAACAAATTACCATAGTCTGTGATTTAGCAGGATTCAAGGAAAGGCCGTTTAGTTTAGTCCACTGCCGCAAGGTTTCCAAGTCCTTATTGGTATTATCCACTAATTGTTTCAGTGCAGAGGGTCTTCCGCTGATATAAATTTGTAAATCATCAGCGTACATATGATGTTTACAGAACCTGAAGGAATTAGGCAAGTCATTAACGTATATTAGGAAAAACAATGGTCCGAGGATGGATCCCTGGGGGACACCCTTTGTCATTGTTTCGGTAAATGAGGAATCCTCCCCGACACTAACAAATTGCTGACGGTTCTTTAGGTAATCTTCTATCCACCGCGTCGTGGCTAATGAAAATTTTAAGTTTCTGCATTTAGCGAGTAGGAGGTCATGATCGACAGAATCAAAGGCTTTACTGAAATCTAGTAGCGTTAATACTGTAATTTCCCATCATCCAGAGCTTTTCTCAAATCTTCGGTAACTTCAAGTAATGCAGTTTGTGTACTTCTACATGGCATGAAACCTGACTGGTACGGATTTAATAATCCATACTCTGTTAAGTGTGAGTAGATTTGCTTATGAACAACTTTTTCGAGGATTTTTGATAGTGTCGGCAGAATACTTATAGGCCGGAAATCGTTAGGAGAGGAAAGGCTTTGGGACTTCGGAAGAGGACGAACTTTGGCTAATTTCCATGCCTGTGGGAAAGAAGACGTTGTTAGTGAGTAATTAATAATGTGGGTAATAACTGGAAGAGCTACATCTGCGATAATTTTCCACTGTCTAGCATTAATTCCGTCAGAACCGTTTGCGTTTGATTTTAAACTCCTCAAAACTTAACGAATCTCAGTATTGTCAACACATTTAAAGTACAGTGGGTCTCTGAGTTCATCTGTATTGATGTTCGTGTACTCTGATAACGCTTTTGTTTTAAGCACTGGGTCAAATGAAGGAGCCGCATTTAAGAAATGCTTGTTCAATTTATCCAAGGGAATGTCTATGACTGAAGTTGTTGATCTGTCCTTGCCCACCCCAAGATTTCTAAGACTATTCCAGATTTGTTTTGAATCAGTTTGTGCTTTAAACAATGCGTTGTAGTATCGCAACTTAGCATTTCGTATTTTTTGGTTAACTGTATTACGCAATTTTGTGTATTCAAGTTTGAGAATGGTCGTTTTTTCTCGTCGGTAACTTTTCTGAACTAAGTCACGATGCTTCATACAGGCCCGAATTTCATCATTTAACCATGGTGCTGGGGGACACGTAACTCGGGATGTTTTTATCGGAGCATGTTTAGCGAATAAATCACTGACAATATTATTTAATACATGAACTTTGTCGTGAATAGAAGTTTGTTGGTACACTATTTGCCATGGCGCACGGATGCTGTCGGAAAGAAAATTAACTGCATTTAAAGATTTGTAGTCACGGTACGAAATAATTTTTGCCTTGTACTTAGGACAGTTCATTGAAAATGACAAATACAACAAATCATACCTGGATATTTCTGGAACCGGGATCTGACCGAAAATTGATGCCTTATTGAGCTTCGAAACTATGATATGATCAATCCAGCTTTCACTATGTGAGGAATAATGCGTTGGATTTAATTTGAGAATATGCAAGTTCAAGGATTCAAATGTTTTCACGAAGTTACGTACAGTATGGTTGTGTGTATTTACTAAGTTGCAATTGAAAGCCCATAATGATGATGCTTTCGTAATGACTTACAACCGCGGAAAGATGCTCTTTCAACACTTGTAATGATCCGGTTTTCGGTGGTCAATACACACAATAGCCATACAACGGTTTACACCTATCATAATTTCTACAAATAAAAATTCAATACCAGTTGACTCCGTGGCGGATGAATGTACAACTTTGCATTTTAAATCATTTCGTATATACATGGCTACACCACCACCCGATTTATTAGTGTCTTTCTCTGTAAGAATGTTACGATCTTGACGTAATATTGTATAGCCTGGTATCGCGACGTGATTGGATGAAATAGATGGTTTCAACCACGATTCACTAATCATTATTACATGAACGTTTATTTCCGAAAATATTGCAAGAATTTCATCATGGTGTTTGAACAATGAGTGTGCATTTATGTGCACGGTATTTACACGACGAGGAAAAGCGGCCAAAGTCCCTTTCAGCTCCTCAAGGGTTGTGGGATTTCCGCAACCAGGTAGTACGGGGCATACCGGGTTCTTAGCAGGTGAGAGGCCACTTGCATCGGATTGTGGTTTCCGTGAAGTATTTAACATAGCGAAGTAGCTTGGAAAATTCTCTTTTTCTAGCAAGTTACGAAAACTAAAACTTACTCAGTACTTTTCTTACCGTATTTAAAAACAAATTTTTTACAATACAATAGAGGCCTTAGCTTTAAAAAACTTATTATAACAAATCAAAGAAGGTTTGTGAAAATAAATTTAGTTGTGGCAGGTTGATAATTTCAAAGTTTTAAAAAATCAGCATCACAATTTACTCTAATTTTAGAATTGTTATACTTAACAATTACTGTTCCATCTTGGGTCCACACATTTTTTAGACCGAACTTATCTATACATTTTCTTAAGAGTTCTACTTTTATTTTAGTTAAGTCTTCCCTTACAGTAATTTTGGTGTTATTTAAAAGTCTCTTTGCACGAAAGACCTCGGCACGTTTTCTATAACTAGTAAACTTAACAATTATTGGCCTTTCTCGTCCATCAATTTTCCTACCCACACGATGGCTCCTAACTATATCTGCGTAACTTAAATCCACTTTCAGAGTTTGAGCAACCTGAATGGTAATATCATCAGTGTTCTCGCGATCACTTTCTTTATAACCAAAAATACTCAGCGAGTTCCTGCGTTGATATTGCTCGAGTTCGTCCGTTTTTGAGTCAATTGAATGTTGCAGTTCGCGTATTAGATTGTTCTTCCGCTCGATTCTCGCTTCCTCCTTAAGGTTTTTCACTTCTTCCCTCAAACTCGAAATTATGGGTCCTAATGAACGATTTATTTCTTCTCGGATGGTATCAGTAATAAGAGGCTGCATGAACTCGCACATCTTCTTTACCAAATTCTCGTCGAACGAGGGGATGTCGGGGGAGGAACCAGACTTCGTACGCGTCATCATGTTGAATATGAAAAACAAATAAAACCGCAACAATATCCGAAACAGGAAAAGATCTATGATAAACTCGAACTATAGACTGAGAATATGGAGTATTAAATTATGTAATGGACGAAAATGTCAATGTAACTACTAACACCAACAATGAAGAAGCAAAGTATACTCCAAAAACTGTAACTTCGCACACTCACCGTACTGCGTACTGCTGTAGACAGCTCGAAGACGATCGGGTCCTTTCACTTTTCACCTGCGCTTATACCTGCAACTACCTGCTAACCCAGCCTCATCAAAATACGTCCTTACACCTCGACGGTCATGAGACGACTGGGCGTTGAGTGCATTCTTTGGAGTAATCCTCCGTAAATTACTAATACTCCGTAATTACTAATACTCCGTAATTACTATACTAGTCAAGTCTCGTCGCGTCGCAGTCAGTCAGTGCCTTTTATCCCTTCGGCCAGGGGCTCGACGACGTTAGATCCCGGGGTTCCTGGCCGGTCACCCAACCAAGAACCCGCGAGTCTCGAATTCGCTTAACCTTCGTGACTTCACGGAGCGTAGTAAACGAATTCGGCTAGCGCCGCCGACATGTATTTTCTCCCAAAGAGAGCCATAAATTTGCTGCTGACCAAAACGTTGATTGAACTGTAATGAAATGCTGTCGTACTGAGGTTATGGTTTTTGTCTCTTTTGGGCTTTCATCTTTACAATATTAATGTATCTTTATATCATTTTTGTTATGAATTTGATTGAATTACTGACGAACTTTTCAACAATATTAAGATATACTGTTTCTCAATACTTTCAAATCACACACAGATATTCGACATCACACCCAAGATCCACTCAGATAACTCTACTGTCTCGTCAGTCAACTATTTAAATGACCAACGACCATCTCTCGTACGTATCTCTCGTACTAAAATGTAACCTCTACTTACGATTTAGCGAAGGGCGCAACTTAATCACAATAATACCTCGATTAATGTGAATATATAATTCAGATTATATAATAATCAGAATGGGATGCAAGTGGATACGTTTTTTTAAATAAACAATGTAATTGAGAATAGGTAATGTTTTACATGTGACTGCGGTTGTCGTTAGCTCGTAGGCCAGTGTCTCCCTCGCTGCCTCAGATGGTGCGATTGCGAATAGTAGTTGAGAATTAGAATAGGGTAATGATTTTACATAGGGGAGTACTTTACATAAAGTGCTCAGTACTTTTCCATTTTTCTCTAAAACTGCTGCAATGTGTTATCAATTCTCTTGAATCAACTACGATTTTTTTCTGAAGTAACGATTCTCTTGCAGTCTTTTTACTATAATAGATATTGTCTTGAATGAAAAACATTTAATGAGTCTGGACATAAAAGTCTCGAAAGGAAACGCTGAAAATGTATTAATTTTCAAGCCATTTCATTTTCGAACCGAATAATTCAATCCCAAAAGGCCTCCCGTTTCTTGACCGCGTGCGCCGTGTGGTGGCGCGGGGCAAAAAGCGCGTGTCTGGCGGGGGCGCATTAGGCGCAGGGCGGCCGCAGGGCAGGCGACGTTGTGCTGTGCGCTGCGCGACGGCGACGCGATGCGGAGAATTAAATTAGCCCCACGTCAAAGAACTTAATTTAACGTGATATCGCAGGTAATTCGTCACGAGAGCCGTTTACGAGTGACCGCGGCGCGCGCTTCGGGCGCCGCCTGGCGCCGCAACGCAATTCCCTCCCCCCACCATACGCCTCTCCCGCCACTCGTCCACGCCCCGCACGGCGGACACTTCTTCGGCCCTGCGTCGCCTTCCTCTCAGCCCTCGCGGCGCTAGGATGGGGCCCAACGTAATTTTCAGTGTCTCCTGCTCGCTATAAAAACCCTCCGGTACACTCCTCTCTCTCTCTCTCTCTCTCTCTCTCTCTCTCTCTCTCTCTCTCTCTACCTCTCTCTCTCTACCTCTCTCTCTACCTCTCTCTCTACCTCTCTCTCTACCTCTCTCTCTACCTCTCTCTCTACCTCTCTCGATCTCGCTCTCTCTCTCTCTCTCTCTCTCTCTCTCTCTGAGCATTAGCGTAATACTAGACAGAAATTGAGAAGGAAAGTGAAGACATGAACGCCATTAAATTTTCCAGAATAGCGGGATGTAAACAAGTCAGATGAGTTCTTAGAACATAGATAAATTTTCTATCTAATAAAATTCGAGAAGCGTTAAGAATATCAATTATTTTGACAGTACTTTTTCCATAAAAATAAATTAATAATAGTTATTATTACTCTTTTTAATGTAATAACTTTTATTCTTTGAACCGCATAACAAGTTTTGAAACAAATTAAATAATAAATTAAATAAAAAATATTAAGTATACATAGATTTTATTCTGCAAATACTTAACAAAAAAGGCGGCAGAACTTCATAAAATAATACAAAAAGAATATAATAATAACAAAAATAATATACAATTGTTTCCTTTTAATATAATATACAATTATAATATAATTTATAATATACAATTATCGAAACCTTTGGCCTGAAGTGATAATGCTGATGTTCAAGAACATAAACATCTAGATCGAGAACAAATTGAACGCTTCTCGAGCAGTATTTGGTCTGTACCCTTACCACATAACCTTCTTATTGGATGCAGGATGCAAGAAAGAGACATTACAACATACTTCTAATGGAATCATCACACATCAGCAAGATGATATCAAAACAACTCTTTCAAGAACTCATAATTGGAAAGCTTCAGGATGTGATGGAATTTAAAATGTCTGTCTGAAAAAATTTACTTGTACACATTCCATTTTGGCTGATCTCGAAACTCACATGCGATTAAAAAATCCCCAAACATACCGTCCTTTTTCACCAAAGGAATTACCTGACTCCGATAGGGCAACTATCAAATTATCCCTCCAGAGAACCGCCCAATAGCATGTCTCCCAATCTACAAGCTTCTCGCGCAATTCTCAACTCTAAAATCTATCAACATTAGCCAAGAACAAAATTATGACAGAAGAACTAAAAGGATGTATCAAGTTTTTAATATATATTTAACACCATTAATAACTTTCTGACCAACAGAACTTTTAAAGTTAAAATAAACAATACACTTTCAACACAACAAACAATAGACGCAGGGGTCCCACAAGGATCCTGTCTCTCTCCCCTCGTCTTCAATATCTATTTATCAGATATTCCTCGACCAGACACCTCAGAAATAACTTAGTTTGCTGATGACACGGTACTATTCACATGCCACGACGATATCTTATGCGCACATGACCAATTACAAAATGAATTGCTTCAATTTTCGAAATGGACTGAAAAATGGAGAATTAAAATGAATACTTCAAAATCACAAGCACATATTTTTCCCCTTCGTAAGCCAAAATTACTTCCTCCTTTCCTCAGTCAAAACTCACCCATACTATGGCTAGCAAATCAAACACCAGTTAAGTACCTAAGACTAGAAGACGTGCACAGATAATGAAGTTATATTAATTAAGAATTACGCAATTCATTAAGAAGGTACTCTCACTCGCTCACTCACACTCTAACTCACTCACTTTCTTTCCCTCGCTCTCTTTCCCTCACCCACTCTCTCTCACGCACTCACTCTCACTCACTTACTCTCTAAATAACTCTCTTTCACTCACTCATTCCGTTTCACTCACTCACTCTCTTTCACTCACTCACTCTCTTTTATTCACTCTCACTCAGACTCACACTCACTCACTCATTCTCTCTCACTCATTATCTCTCACACGTTATCTCTCACTCACTCATTCTCTCACTCACTCACTCTCACTCACTCACTCTCACTCTCTCTCTCTGACTCACTCACTCTCTGACATTATTCCTCACTCTCTTTCACTCTCTCACTCATACACACACCCACAGAACTTGCCAAGCGCATTTTTCTCGTTTTTGTTTAGTCACTTAGACCTGAGGATGGTTCATCCTATATTGTTATTGAAATCATGTATAAACGCCCTTGAAAGGAAGAGCAAGAAGTAATAAAATGTATAAAAATATTTTTAAAGAGATTGCAAAGAACAATCAACAATTGCCTCAGGAATTCTTAAGCAAATGAAACAAAACCAAAAAACCAGAATCCCACACTCGTGGATTCTTGAAAGTCTTGATATTTATGAAATAAAAACGGAAATCCGAAACCTTCTTCTGTCCGCGATGACATCTTGGATTACCGAGATGTACTTCAGAGATTGTGACTCTGGTACCACTCCAATTAAAAGAGGAATGCTGGAGAGAGATTAAAAGAGGAATGATGGAGTTGCAATAAAATACCAAAGATAAACACATTGTTCTCAGCCACCTCTTTTATATGGATGGTTTAAAACTATATGCTCCTTCAAATGAGAACCTCCAAAATCCACTAGAAACTATCGAAATGTGCACACATGATATCCACATAGTTGTACCGAAATATACATTCAATAATATTAAAAAAGAGTAACACCTCGTCCAAAACAGAAATTCCCATTGAAAAAGTTGAAGTCATTTTTAAGATAATAGCGATTAAGGATTATTTCAAATTTGAAATTTGAAGCTCTTTTTCGCGAGAAATTTCGAAAAACTACAATTTAAGGTATTTGAAGCACTTCCACTGACAAAGGCAATAATGTATACAGTTCGAAAGAAATATGCATATTAACGGGGTGAGAGATGAATTGAAAAAATTACATTTGTGTAATTTTTCAAAACACAAAAGAATACACCAAAATTAACTTTACGTCATATTAAACAGTTACATTACCACTATCTCTGAAAAGTTTGAAGAAAAAAATTGGAGCCATTTTTTAGGAAGTACAGTTTGAGTGTTCCTGAAAATGCGGCGTTTTGAGATCATTTTCACTGAAAAAATTGAGTTTCCGAGAAAATTTATTTTGACATTATATAAAGCACATATAAATATAATAATATGTAGAAATCTTCCCTAAGATAAATATTACCGTCATGGGAGACAAGTAAAAAAATAACATCTTTGTAATGACCTTAATGAAAGAACTATGGACAACAAATTTCAATTGAAGGAAAAATGTCTTTCTGTAATTTTATAGTTGTCAGAAGACACCGGGAAAAAGGCAAACTTTTGCAATTTTTGAAAATTCAGTTAGCCGTGATAATGGGATCTATGCCACCTTTATAAGTGTATTTTACCCTATTCTTACAAGAAAATTTAGATATATATGGAGCCGTCTTTGAGAAAACTTTGAAAATGTCCGGGGGCATCTTGGAAACTACAGTCACGTTTAAAAGAACGTTTTTTCAAATTTCAAAGCTTCAACTAGAGCAAAATTAATAGGGTATTCATCAATTTGGAAAAGATTGTAAGAATGGTTTAGACGCTAGTTGTGTTCACAGACTACGGACAGACGGACAGACGGACGGACGGATAGACATACAGACATATAGTCGTATAGACGAATGGAAGGACGAACGGATGTTGATAAATCTAAATTTATGATTTTACATTGCGGAAGAAACATAGAAGTAAGAGAAACTAAATTATTCACTACTAAGGTAAAGGAAATACAACGGGATACAAAATGATATATTTGGGAGTAATTATCGATAGTAAATTAAATTATAAAAATTATATAGACTACATAGTAACGAAAACTGGAAAGAAGATTAATATTTTAAACAGAAATGGGCAATATATAAATGGTTATACAAATTTATAGAACCATTAGTATGTTACTGTGTAACAATACTAATTGGAGCTCATAAAACTGAAATTCAGGTACAACAAAATAGAGCCATGTGGTAAATAATTCAATGCAACAGATACACTACAGTGCTAGATATACTAGACAGCAATTTATGTCAATAAAAGACAGAATTAATTACAAGACGCAAATTTTTATTTTTAAATTAATTAACAATCATATAACAGCAGACTAAAAAAAAAAAATAAAAAAAAAAATAAAAAAAGTAAAACTGCACAGGCAGAAAAAGAAATATTGACAAAGGATTGGAATTATCTAATAAATTACCACTACAAATAAAGAATTGTGAACAAATTAAAGAATTTAAAAAAAAAGTATAAAATATATCAAAGTAGAAAATTAATTTTGTAAATAGTTAATACATTATACATATAGATATAAGCAATATATTTAAATATATATTTTGTATAACTAATAGCCGAGTAGGTTAAAAATATCAAATTTATCTCTCTCAGAGTAAATCACTTCAGTCAGAAAATTCTTCCTGCATAAATCAGAGTTGTCGTTTGTACACAAAACATTTGTGTAAGAAGGTAAACATGTTACCCTTCACATCGTTACCAGGGCACTCTTCACGAAATTACCTTTCAAACAGAAAAACAAAACCATGACCTCGGCCCGGTGGCCGAAATAAGTAAGGCAGTGGAGTCGTTGTGATCTCAGACCGAAGGGTGGCGGGTTCGAATCCCGCCTTGGGCATGGTTGAATTTGTGTTCGTCCTTTCATCCCTTATCATCATTTCGATTTATCTTCATAGTTACCACAACGTTCACTTCAATAGTGGTCGCTAATTTTCTATATGTTAATGCCACCTTAAATAACACAAAAAGCTAGACCTGTGGTGAGAAAAACATTTACGATTTTCAAACAGAACCCAAGGTCCAATGAGATAAATGTCGCAGATGTAACACGTTGACGGAAAATGTGGATCACACCATTTCAGGATGTGCAACCCTCGCACAGACAGATTATACAATGCGCGACAACCAGATCCCATCATTACACACCAAAAAAATTGCGACCAACCATAAATTTACTGATCATCATGCCTTTTCTGAATCTGTATTAGAAAACGAAAAGGTCAGAATTTATTTCGATCGCACAAATTGTATGCACAAGACAAGAACATAACAGGCCACATATTGTGATAACTCTCAAGGAACCAAAAACTATTTTCCTTATTGATGTTGCAAACCCTTCCTACAGGAACATTCAAACAGCACTCTCGGAAAAAAGGAAACACTCTGGTATATCTGGCATTTTAAATCAAAGATCAATAAAAACTGTACCAAGTATTTATTCTCCCAATAATTATCTTCAGTAATTGCCTGATAGAAAAACACGTCTAAGAAATCCTTCAAAAACTTAATAACCCTCCCAGGCTTTTAAAATTAAAGCCGACTGTTATCTTAAATATTTGCAACTTTGTTCGGAGTATTCTAAATTCAGAACCTTAAAAAAATAGCAAATACACACTTAAGAAGAAATAAAAGAAGTCATCTTCGTCAACATATCATATACAAATACACACTTGGCAAACAGTCCATTGTTATTTGAGAAACAGGTCTTCCTGTGATCCAGTAATTTGTAAATATAAATATTATTATTATTATTATTAATAATAATAATAATAATAATAATAATAAACCTCGTATAATATCCGGGGATTTTAATAGAATAGCACCATGGGAACTACCCCCTATCGTAAGAGGCGACTAAATCCCTACCTATAATAATAAATTCATCTCCTCACACCTACTCTTCCTTCCCCACTTCTGGGAGCCAACGAGTGGATCAACTAGCTTTAAGGTTCCGGATACCTATCAAAATATATTCTCTTGACGCACTTTTCCGACATATCCTAGTCCCCTTCCCTCAGATATCGGAGAAGAGAAGACCCTTGCCCGCGGTAACAAGGCGAAGATTTCAACTTCTTCAATAGCTAGGAGGAAGGGCAACCTACCGCACGGGGTTGATTCGTAAAAAAGCATGGTAAGAAGCTTAGAGAAGGCAGCCCCACCACTAACCAAACCTACATCAATATCGAAAGTTTATTTAATAGTCGTAAGGCCTCGGAAAAAGAGTCATTGCCTGGGGATCACCAGGGCGCAGTTGGAGCCAATGCTGGCCGTGACAGCTTGCAAGCCACTGGTGGTGTGTTGCTGAATAGGCGGGCACACACGGATATACTACGCAACTATCACAGCCAATGAAAGCAGCAATCAAGAACTAGCCGCACCTGCTATAGTGTTTCTCGGACACCACTCCAGCAGGCCTGCCACGACTGAGAATACAATGGACAGCTGACATGAATGAAGCCATTGTCAGAATTTATTTCCGTATCACCCGTTGCGGAAAAAAATATTTAGGTTACCAGCAGTAACTTCATAGAAAATTCTTGAAAAAATACCCACAACTATCCCATCTTAAGGCACAGAATGTTGCTGTTCTAAGAGCATTAATTTCCATATCTGGAAAGTAAGACTCCCTCATTCCAATACAGGAAATTTAGACCGAAGTCCTGGCAGAAATGCAACAATATGAAGCTCAAGAATCACAAAGTGTAATCTCTGAATTACAGATACAAGATTTAAGCTCCAACACAACTCCCTTGCAGAGTCTGAAAATCCAACTGATAACGATAGCCGATTAGTTGAACAGCTTAAACAACAATATGAACAGGAAAAAATCCTCACTTTAGACCTAAAATTCTAAGGCACCACAACTCAACAAAACTGCCACAATTATCAAAGTTGACAAATAAATATATACTTGTCAACAAAGTCAGACAAATTACAACGTATGAACAACTTGACTCAGTCATCTATTGTACAGCGCTGACAATCGTTAAGTAGTGGAAAAATTATAGGAACCCAGGCAGCTTATCACCGAAAGTACATACCACCGTGGAAGAGAGGAATGATTTAAAAAACTCAGATCTGATATTGCTCTTCTAGAAGTCTTCCAAAAGGGAAGTCAAAAGGCGCACATTATAAAAAAAGTGTCAAGAATTAGCAAGAAATATCGTAAGCATGCGCAGTACAGCGGAAATAGAATAATCACTGATGTGAATACTCTCAAACAACTCAGTGTCTTTTCTCACCGGTTGCGAGACTATACTAGAATCTTTAGAAGAAAAAAAGACAACCAGGATTTTATTAAAACCCAGAAGATGTTCCACGAGAATTTGAGGAGGGAAGTTCATACAGGAAAGCTGCCAGCGAATTCAGTAATTGAAAGCAGGGACCGAATACCGAAATAATAGCGAAAAAATGTATTTATACCGGTATACCTTTACCTCTATTATACCTTTATTCAAAATACCTTTAAAAATACCGGTACAAGACGTCAAATACCGGTATTTTTAGAGGTTCTTTATCTTCTATACCGGTAAAATACCTCTATTTGAAGGTATTATACCGGTATACTCTCATCAAAATACCGGTATTTTCATCAGAAAATACCGGTATTTTAGTAGAATCATACAGGTATTTGGGGGAAATACATTGTGATTTTTTCCGCAGAGATGGTCCAGAGGAAGAACTATTTACACGGCAGAGTTTCTGACCGGGAGGTCTTCTGCCGTTGACTGGAAAAGAATTCTAGAGGTCGGGTTTCCTGAACGGTTGTTGTCTATGGTTTCTCCGGTCAGTACCTTGACATAGAGAGTAGTTTTCGATAACTGGGTTCCTCACTCATATGCAAAGCGCCCAGTGCTTGAAAACTTTCCTCTTTCGCTCTAAAACACTTCCGCCGTTAGAACAGCTGTCCTGGCGGGGCCGCAACATAAAGGGAAACTCCCTTCGCCAAATAACTTTAGGAATGCGGTTGCATCCGCTCGGACCACGCGCCGAGGAGAGGAAGGGCCACGCCGGCCACGCCGTCCCAGGACGTCATCCCGCACGCGGAAAAGGTGCGTCATGACGTTTCCAGATGGCATCCCTCAGGTTGAAGTTAAAAGCCCCGGTACGTCTATGGACGGCATCTCATGTTGAAGGGTTAAAGCAAGAGATTCTGGTGGCTTCCGCCCATTTTGAGGTCTAAATACCAACTAAAGTAATTATTATTCCTTGTGAACGGTCAGTACTTTCTCATGAGTTTAGTAATTTTTTTTTCACGTGGTGTTTACAAAGAAAATATGGGAAGAAAAACTACAAATATTGTTCATAAATTTTAAGTATAATAGTTGAGAGAACACCTCGCAGTGCTTGTTTTATTGTTAGTTACATGTTAGTAGCAAATGAGTCATTTACTGTTTATTTAGAGGAAAAGATACATACACTTTATTTCTATTATTCACAAAGTTGTATAAAGAGAAAGGCATTTCCAAACCTTGCATTGTATGAAGCATTGCCTCATACTTCCTGTTTTGGGTCCGGATGGGTTGGAGTTCCTTGGGCCTGCGGATTTTCCCCGGCCGCTCGAGAGAAACAATGCCCAGCTTTCCCATGTATTTTGTCTAATCCTCACTTGCAATATTTAAAGCAAACGTTCAATTTCCTGAAATGTTCGACAACTATATTAAGAGAAGAAAGTGTTCTTTCTGTATGTGAAACATTTTGCTTCAATATAGCTATTTACTGTTCAATTAGAGGAAAATATTATCCCACATCGAATAATTCTGAGCCGTGGAAATGGAGGCGTCTCTTAGTGACATTACCAAGCGTTCGAGAAAATGGAAAAGAAAAGAAAGGAAAAAATATCACGAAAATTAATTGTTCAAACCTTAAAGTAAGGAAGCCTGAAATATTTTTTTAAAATGTGTCAAAAATATTTTTTTGATAAAAGAAAGGAAAATGAAGGCGCTCTTTTTTCACTAAACGTGCCAATTAAAGGCGGTCATTTGCCACAATATTCTCTCTTGTTCTCGTAAGCGAGAACACATATCAACTATTCTTATGCGAGGAAATAGAAGCGTAATGTTGCATTCAAAATTAATGATTGAAACATGTTTAATTCGCACGCATGTATTATTTAAGAAATTAATATTAGAAAAAAATATTAATAATACTATACAATATTAATTAATATTAATAAATATTTTGAAATATTAGTACTGTGACATATCAGATTGTCACACAATATTTTGATGGGAGTTGGGAACAAAAATTTACTAAACTCATCGTAAAAAGTGTAAATGTTGAGGGCATAGGCATGCAGGCAGGGCATTCCTTAACAACCAGGGAAGCGGAAGTAAATACACATTGCGCTGCAAGTAACGGACAGAAGATTGTGATATAAGGGCATGCAGGATTGGTTGTAAACTGGTAATGGGGTATGACGTAGAAGGAAACTCGAGATTGTCTTCGATTGTTATCGAGGATTAAACTTTGTAATATTGGAGAGATGAGCTTTAGACCGTGTACCGTACACATCGTACTGCAAAGGTTATTGTAAATGATAGATGCGGGACTTGGTGGAATTTTGCGGGAAATAGTTGAGCAGTGAGGACTTATAAATATTTTGTGGGCGTAATTCTATTTGGAACTTTTGAATAATTCTGGCACCGGGAGTGCGCCGGGAAATCGGACTTGAAGAAAATACGGACGTGAGAGCAGGGAAGAGAGGCTCGAGACATCTTGTAGTTTAGGGGATGAACTTTATATTTTATCGCGTTAAAAGTTGGAGGAATGAATTAGAAGAAATAGACTTTCGTGTATTGTGGATTAAGTAAAATGTGACAGTCTTGGAGTTAGTGCCCACCCGTGGCAAAGAATAGGGAAGTAAGTGAAACAATTAATAAGTTGAGGACATCGGAGAGTTGAGGAGAACAAGATACAAGAGAGAACATTGGTCGGAGCGGTGGATTCTTCCTGGCCTCATCGTCCAAGAGCGCATAGATATAAAAAATAGTAAGAATAATAGCGCTATCGACAATTTTTACGATCGGTTATGACCAAGGTGACATTGCATGTTAAAAGGAATGGATCGATAAATAAATTTATAAGGTTCTCAGTCTAAAAAAGGAAAGCTGATTATCATTTCTTTAGCATCTTGTGCAATCCACAGTGTAATAATTTCTTTCCAAAAACAAATTTCAAATTCCTAGCTTCTTCCGTATGGAGAGCGGATTGTATGATCGTTTGCTAGGAAGAAAGTAAGTACCGGCGTCGATTATTTTCGTAAGAACCCAACCGGCACAGCTAGTAGGATAATTATTTCCCTTTAGATGTGTTTGCGGGAAATTTAAAATCGCAACCCTTTCCTGTAGCCCCAAAAAATGATATAAATTCGGAAATCGGTTGCAGAAATAATTTGACGAAAAAGGAGAGCGTTTTAATACTAATTAAATTTTAAATGTTTGCATTAAATTTGTGTAAGTTAATTTATTATTTTATTATTTTGTTTGTTAATTTATAAATTTATTTAAGTTAAATAGTAAATTTTAGTAAATTTTAATTAAAAAGTAAACATGTTAATATTAATAAACTCTTTTATTAATTAATAATGTTAGTATAATTTCTTAATATTAATTAAGAAACACTCTTCTCGAAGTGGGCTCCTCCAGATGATTTTTACAATGTAAGTTACCCGCTTAGCAGGGACCCTTACCCACATGCGATGTTAATGGCTAATAATAATAATAATAATAATAATAATAATAATAATAATAATAATAGTTATAATTTACTTTTAATACAAATTTTCTCAATGTTTGCAGTAAATAATATCAATATATATTAAACCCTTAATATAAACTAGGAAAATAACATTTTAATTTCCATTTATTAATGTATAATTAAGATTTAATTGTGAAATGAAGTAAAAAAACATCATTTTTTAACAATTAACAAAACTGGGCCTGAAAACCTGAGCGTTCGAGATCATCTCAAGGTGTCAAAGTTCCCTCAGTTCGCCGAAGGAGGGGACGGGAAGAAACGATCCTACGCCTACGGCGCGGCGCATACGTTACCAGCCTCCCCACGCGTGAAATACGAAGATAGATAGGATTCGGTCATCTCTCAGGTCAGATGGGAGATAGCTCGATGAAGGACATTAAGAAAAGGTTCTCTTTAAACGAATCAATAATTATTATTTTATATTTCAATTTTTACGAAGTTTAAATTATGTACGTTTTTCATTTACATACAAAGTACGCAAAACGTAAACACCCGAACACAAAACATTTACAATAATAAGAGTAGACTTTAATACAGTTGTTACTGTGAGCCATATCCTTTTATTTTTTATTAATTAATTAATTTATTTTTTACTTTTCTTGTGTACGTCGATATGTAATACTTCAATATTATGAAAGTAAATGGAAACGTTTCATTATTATGCTAGAGAGCAATTATTGTATTTATTTTAATTCAATTAATTAATAAGAAATCCTTGCTCTACACTAAGCAGTTTTGATCACGAGTCTCTTCCTATCTTCGGCTGCTGCTTGCCGGTTTGGGCTGCCGGCTTGGGCTGCTGCTTACGTGAATCCCTACGAGGTACGAGAATCGCAGTCTCGTTGCCTCCCGTAGAGAAAGAGATTCTCTTTTGCCAGTGTACTCCCTTGGCCTTGGCTGGGCGCTTCCCCCTCCACGACCCTACTCCCTTCTTCGGCCAACGAGAATGATTCACAGTTCGGATGAGATACGAGAAAGTCTGAATGCAATTTTGTCCGTCTCTAGTGCCAATAGATTTGTACAAAATTGTTTAAGTTGGGATATTCTTACCTTAATAATAAATAAATTATATACTTTTTTAAATTATATGTATATATGCATATGTATATACACAAAATAATAGTTAAAAATAATAATTGAATTTCGGGGAACCTTAAAAAATACCGGTTTAACCTTTATGGACATCCATATCGGTATAGAGGTCCTATGAGGATTTTACCGTTATAAAACAATAAAGATATTTGAAAAAGGTATGAAAAATACCGGTATTTTACCGGTATTTTTACCGGTATTCAATACCCCTGGTAGAAAGTCACTAGACCGAAATATGGTCAATAGAGAGCCATTTCCAATCAAATGCAATTTAGTAGAGATATATCAATGGATGTTCTGAAAGCGGTCATTAACAAGTTACAGCAGTGGAAATGCCCTGACCCAGATGGGCTTCATATATTTTGGATCACGAGAACCTGGCTGCATGAGAAGATTCTAATGCTCATAAATCACTATCTGAACCTTCCTGAAGAATTACCAATGGTTTTATGCGAGGATATCACCTTCATGAAGCCAAAAACATGTAATGCCACAGACCCCGGACAGTTGACGAGGCGCGTCAACGACTGGATGGAAGGGCATTATCTACAACTGGCATTTGCTAAAACGGAGATCATAGACCTCACCAGAAAAGAACCACCATTCTACCCATGCAAGTGGGAAGAGAAAGGCTACACAGATCTCACAGATCCTAAAGATGTAGATCATTTAATGAAGACTGATTTGCGCCAAGAAATTGAAAAAGTTATGCTAACCCCAATGGAAATGAGATGGCCTTTGCAAAAGGTTTTTGATGACAATAGAACGAAGAAAATTATAGACATGCTAACCATTCCCTCAGTGAAGTGGAGAAAGAGAGAGAATCTCCACCAAATATTACAGAAATATATAGCTTCTTTTATGCTGCTGGTCCTGTGGTTGCTGATATGGTCTTGGGCACAATGAAAAATGTTCCGCCCACAGGAACAGGTAACAGGAATCCTAATACTCTGCCAGCATGCATCAAGAGAATATAACGACGCATTGCACTTACCCGCCAAGAAATTTCGCTACTGGGTGAGGCGATGAAGAGCAACCATCACTCGCGAAAAGAGCGCAATAAAATTACGGCGATTGAAAGGAAACAGATTAGAAGATGGAGTTTCAAGAGAAATTGTAGTCGAGAAATTGAATGAAAAATACTATTGTATGCACAAAGAATTAAAAGATATAAAAAGCGTGTTGCCTTTCGATGTCAGAACCAGCTCTTTGAAAGAAATGCCAAGGTATTCTACCGAAACATAAATCATAAGGAACTCATTGAACCTCGGCTTGAGATTGAATCATTCTGGGCTGGTATATGGGAAGATCCCGAACATTTCAATACGGACTCCATGTGCCTTCAAGAAGAATAGCAGGTAGCATTATATCAATGGCATCTGAACTCATGGGTGAGTTAACACAAGATGATTTGCAACAGGTCATCAGAGGCACTGCAAACTGGAAGGATGCAGGTGTAGACAGAGTCAAAAATTCTTTGATTAAAAAATTTACGTCCCTGTATCCATACCTGAAAATGACAGTAAACAATATTCTGAACAAGAATGAAGAGATGCCCATATGCATGACCCGTGGTGTTACCAATCTCCTTCTTAAGGGAGGAGATGAAAAAGTCCCTAAAATATACAGGCCAATCACCTGCCTGCCAACCATGTATAAGATAATCACAGCAGCAATACCTGGTAAAATATACACACACAACTAAATGATCTGCTACCCATTGAGCAGAAAGGATGCCGTAAGGGCTCGTATGGGTCCAAGGAACTAGTGCTAATCTTGAAAAGAGCTAAACAGAGCAAGAGTCATTTGAGCGTTGCGTGGATAGATAATCAAAAAACCTATGACAGCGTCTCACATGACTGGATAGTCAGGATACTGGAAATATACAAAATACACCCTAATCTAATAGAGTTCTGCAAATGCAATATGAAACAGTGGAGTACTACGTTATTTCTGAAAAATGGGCAAAAACAGATACAGTCCAGAGTTATACAGATAAACAATGGTACATTCCAAGACTCCCTGTCACCACTGCTATTCTTTATTTGTTTGATCCCATTGAGTAGACAGCTTAAACACCCCACTTTTGGCTATAAACTGGATAAAAAGGGAAAAAACAATTAGTCACCTCTTTTACATGAACGATCTAAAACTATTTGCCAAGAATGAGAAAGCTCTCTTTGAAATGTTAACTATCGTAAAAGGATTCAGTAATGACATCTGCACGCACTTTTAACCTTGGCAAATGTGCGAAAGCAAAAATAGTTAGGGATAAGCTTGCTAAGTCGGAAAATATTCAATTGAATGATGGAAACATAATAAGAGATATTGAGCCTGGAAGAACGTATAAACATCTTGGCCTAGAGGAAAGTAGTGACATTTCACTTAATGTAATGAAGGAAAGAATATCAAAGGAATATTATAAGAGAGTAAGAATGATCCTGGAAACAGAACTTAGCGCTAAGAATAGAATCTCAGCAATAGGTTCGCTGGGAGTTCCCGTACTTGAATACAGTTTTGGTCTCATCGATTGGACAGGACATCGATTAGCGGTGGACCAAGCCGACACGGATTCACTGACAAAATTCAACACCAGAACCGAATTCCAAAAACTACTGAAACAGGCTTGGAGGATCGAAACTTTGCACGGTCGATATTTAGCTCGTCTCGATAACGTGAACGTGAATGATGAACAAACACATGCGTGGCTTAAGGGAGGTAAAATGAAAATAGAGTCAGAAGCATTCCTAATAGAAGCACAAGATCAGGTGCTACGGACCCGCCATTATGAGGAGGTCATCTTGAAGACAACAAAGGAAGACAGATGCCGACTGTGTGAATAGTAGTCTGAAACGATTGATCATATTGTTTCATGATGTCCAATTCTGGCTAAAGATGAATATCTCAAAAGACACAATGAAGTGTGATCACATCTTCACTGGCATATAAGTAAAGCTATGAATGTCCCAGAGATAAGCAATAAATGGTTCAACCACACACCTAAACCAGAAACAACAGCTGGTCGTAATATCATCTTGTATGATCAACAGACTCACACAGATCGCACTATAATGACTAACAGACCAGACTAAGTACAACAGAAAAAAACGTCTTCTTATTGATGTATTTGCTCCATGAGATGGACATGCAACATCAAAGTCTGCTGAGAAGTATCTAAAATAAAAAGATCTTGCAATTGAGTTCAGCTGAATGTGGAATGTTAGACCAGGGATTGTGCCAGTAATAATAGATGCCCTGGGCTGCATTCCCAAAGATCTTACGAAGCACTTGACTAAGATCCCAGGCTACGAAATTCAGAATATTGTGCTGTATGGTTCCGCGCTGATTTTGCGCAAGATGTTGTAGAACCAATCAGATCACCGAATCTACACCGAAGCTGGGTGCAACCTGGCGAGGATTTTCATGTACTGCCGGAACTTAAGATCATTCTCCGTGAGAAAGGAAGAAAATTAAAACGGACAAGAATTTTACCCCATTGAAACTGAATCGAGCGGACTCTGGGAGACCGTGTATCGCCAGACAAGACAGGCTGAGTGAGTGGAACCAGAAGCGTTTGTACGGCAGGTTTCCTGCTGAGCTCAAAAGGAACGCTGTGAACATGGAATCGTCAGTCTCCTGACTAACAAAATCTGGCCTCTTTGCTGAGACAGAAGGCTTCGTCATTTCTATTCAGGACGATGTCATCTCCAGTTGAAATTACCAGGGGTATGTGATTGGGGATGTGAGTGTAGAGGGCCGCTGCCGCCTTTGCAATCAACCCGGCGAAACCCTCCAACACATTATGGGCGGGTGTTCTGCTGTGGCACAAACAGAATACCTGAGTCGACACAACGACATTGCTGCGGTTGTTCATCACGCCCTGGCTGCAAAGGCAGATATGGTAGAGAAAGAGGTCCCATACTATAAGTTCAAGCCGGATTCAGTTTTGGAGGCGGAACGGTGGAAGCTCTTATGGAATGTTGTAGTCGCCACTGATTGCAGGGTCGACGCCAAGCGACATGACATGATATGGGACAAGTTTTCACGGAAAGGGGTATAGCCGACATAGCTATCCCTCTAGACCGAAATATAGCTGCCTCCATTGCCGAGAAGAAGCGAAAGAATCAGGCCTTGGCTGTTGAACGGAACGACATGTGGCGGTTAGTATATGCTGAGGTAGTTCCTGTGGTAATTTCTGCAAATGGACGGGTCTCTGGAACTTACTTCATCGGCTGCAAGACTTGGCGTTAAGAACTGGCACATTCAAATGCAAGACGCTCTTCTCCTGAGTACTGCATGCGTCGCGAGGAAGTTTTTATTGATATAACTTCACGTCGAATCCTAACCGTCTGAGTTTACATAATAAAAATAACGGGACCGTCTCGTGGCGCAGACGTTGTAGCAGCTGTTGCCTGCGTCGAGGTCTCTGCAGTTTCGAGTCCTACGTAGGCATGATCGCATTTGTGAATGTCCCTTCACCCCTAATCATCATCCCATTTCCTTATAATTTCCACTTCAAGGTGTAACAACCCTGTGGTACTGAGGGACACAGCTGAAAAGCTGATCCTAACAGTTGCACACGTTAATCGTGTAGCGTGGTCAGAAATGACCGATAAAAAATAATAATAATAATAATAATAATAATAATAATGGAAACTCACAGAGAGCTAACAATTAGAAATAAAAAATAAAATTCGTATACCTCACCCCTAAATTTCTTTCGTGGAATTTCCTCCATTGAATTAAACAACAACTAGATTCAAGTTTTGCAAAGTTCGGAATGAACAAAAATTCAGAAATAAAATTTAAAAAACCATGAAGTTTTGTACATATCTTCAGTGAAATTATAAATGTAAACACAATTTAATAAAACATGCAATCTGTTTGATTTTCCAGTGTGATTATAATTTTTAGTCAAAAAAGTTTTCATCTTCCGATTATCGCTGAATGATTCATATTTATCTGTTCATAATTGATCGAATTTCTCCCAGCCTCTTGTTCACGCGTACACGGAAGTAGTTGCCAAGGACGTGAGAAAAAATATGTAATTATCACTGTGGATTAATCATTTCCCTGGAAAGTATCATGGTCATCGCGGAAGAGAAAAGCTTTAGTTCTCACCTCCTATGATGAATACTTCCGGTCGCCAGTCCCGACACTCCACCATCGCACCAATGACCCAGATACGGCGCCACTCATAACCGCCTTTTCCACCGCCTAATAGCCCCGCACGTCTCCCGTGCGCCTCGCCGGCCATATTTCCCCTTCTCGTTAATTACCCGGTGGCGGGCGTGGTGCGCGGGCGTAGCGCAGGCGGCTGCGTGAATGGACCAGGGGGCAACGCCGAGCGCCCCTCGGGCTCCCCTGACGCCCCCTCATACGTCATGGTGCGGACCGCAGCGAGCGCGCTGCCCTGCCCGCGCACAAAAGCAGCCCGGGTTGCCTCGGGCGCGGCCCGAATTAATAATCAAAATTCAATTAGACGGGTTATAGGAGCGCCGCTCCACTTTTTCATGCGTCTAATCCACCCTGTAATAGAGCGCGCAGCCACTTCCCCCAATCTGCCAAACACGCCCATCCGCTAGTTTTTCACCCTTAATGGATTTCTCATAAGCCCTAACTAAGGGCTTCCACTGTATAATCACTTCCAATTAAATTACGAATCAGACGATGACGTGTATTAGTTACACATCAAACCGCTTCATTCCGTCTTTTTTCCTCGGACGACAAATTTCATCTTCCCAGCTTTTCAATTCGTTTCTAATGACTTTGCGGTCACGTTGTCCCTTTTGGGTAAGTCGCGGATTTTATGAGGTTCACGATAATTACTATTGTAATGGTAAAATAATTGTAATTTTACTATGTCTTCCATCGAACCTTGTCACATGGTTATTATTTATCAATAACCAAACCTCAGGTTTAATGGTGACGCGTTCGTTGAAACAACAAACGGCGTCCCGTAGAAAGCTGCATTCTCACCCTACCGGTTTGCGAAATGGTTTCGATTGAAATTGTGAGGTTCGAACGATCGGGAATTCGGAAAGAAATTTTTAAAGAAACCTGATGCAGGCGAATTCTCGTCAATGCACCTGCGGGAAGCAGTATCTTGTTTTGGGGAAGGTCTCATTAGTGATGTAGTTAGTTGTCATTAAAAGTTCAAAGAACTTGCTGAAAATTCGCATATCTGAGACACTAAGGCGATTCGCTGAGACCATTGTTTGCTCCACTTCTAGTACTGAGTTACAAGTTCCGGCAGCCTAATGAAGTATTTGTGACTTGAGAGTATACTTATCATCCTTTCTCCATGATGGTCATGATTTCTCTGTTTCTTCCCTTGTATTGTTCCTTCGCTTACTAACAAATTGCCTTATATATTTACTGCCACATATACGCTTTTGTTGTAATAAGTTAAGACTATATATATAAAATACTTTCATTTCTGGTTTCTTCACGTATACATTTCATTTCTTCAAATAAAGTGAAATTAATCATAATAACCAAGCTTGAAAATTCATACAATTGCTTTTTCTGTCATTTCTTTTCTGAGCATCATACCGTCGAACAAGAGAAGATACACGCAATACATTTTTAAAACAAGAATGGGGTATAGCTGTGAGGTTTTTGTATTTCCATATTAAATCACGGGTGTGTAATTTCATTCTCAAGACATGCACACAAAAGCAATCCCATACAAGTGTCTGTACCTAAGCAGTAACTGTGCAGCTCAACACACTGCTCGTGTAGTGTGAAGTGTTTCTTAAAAACTTCAATCAGAAATACGGAACGGTACTCGACATGTGTATGTTCACAGCTGTCACGGCGAATTACCCTGCCCGAGAGGTCTGAATATATAAAGGGGCCCTGGGAGCAAAGCAGGACGGCGCCGCGAAGGCTGGGGCAGCTCCAGGTCTCTCACGCACGCAGGTCGTCGAGGACGGGACGTCACAATTGATAGAAACGGAGTGTTACCGCTTCCTACTCCACCAAGGCGTCGGGCTTTCTTCCTCTCGCCCTCGCCTCCGCCCTCGCCTCCGCCCTCGCCTCCGCCCTCGCCTCCGCCCTCGCCTCCGCCCTCGCCTCCGCCCTCGCCTCCGCCCTCGCCTCCGCCCTCGCCTCCGCCCTCGCCTCCGCCCTCGCCTCCGCCCTCGCCTCCGCCCTCGCCTCCGCCCTCGCCTCCGCCCTCGCCTCCGCCCTCGCCTCCGCCCTCGCCTCCGCCCTCGCCCCGCCCTCCCTCGCCTCCCCCTCGCCTCCGCCCTCGCCTCCGCCCTCGCCTCCGCCCTCGCCTCCGCCCTCGCCTCCGCCCTCGCCTCCGCCCTCGCCTCCGCCCTCGCCTCCGCCCTCGCCTCCGGTCTCCTGGTTGTCTAGTGTCGTCCTTTCACCCTTTCATTCTATTCCACCCCTCTTGCCCATTCGCTAAATCTCATATCGCTCACGCTTTCTTACATACCCTGACCCACTCATCATGCCATATAATCGTCCACCGTAACTACCTCACACACTTCCTCGTTGACCTGCCTCTCCATCGACTGAAAATTCGTGAATCCTTCGATCAAGTCAATTATACCACTCAGCCACCCTCGTCTCACCCGCTTGAGCTCTCACACTATATTTCTACTCGCCTGTGTACCCCGTTCCTCGCTTGCCCGTCCTCCCACTGCATGACACGTCCTCAAGCTTGACAACTATAAGAATATAGCAAGTACCGAATTGCAACATGTCCTGTTTCAACGCCTTTCGTACTTTGTATTCAACGTGATCACATGACTGCTACCATTACCAATCTCGTCTAGGACTATTCATTGTTCCCTTCATTCACGCTTATAAACGCACCCCCTGCCACTACTGTTACTTTATTCTCACTATTTTTCGCTCATTCGCACATAGTAGAATTTGCAATTCTTTGGCAATAAAATTATTCTTAATTCGCCTTTGAGTTAAATCTTTGTAATTGTGTTTGAGACATAAGGCTGGTACTTGCTTAATATTAAAGCTTACTCTTTATTGTATGGTCTCGTACAATTATTAACTTTATATCAGGTTGAAAGATTTTTGATCTTGTGACTAGAAACATTAACCATATTTAGGTCTAGTACATAGGTAATGTATTCTATGATCTATGAGCTTTGCATATTCTGCGATCTGTGTACCGTTGTCAGGCAATAATATCTGTATTTTTCTTTTCATCATTGCAAGTTGCTCGTTTTTGTTTGCCCTCTTAAGAGCACTGTCATCACGGACACAACCCAGCTCCGGTCGAAACGTTGGTAATGACGCAGCTCTAATCGTAGCTACGGTGACGATGGCTAATTAGGAACTCTCGTTACTGTAGAAATCATTCCAGGATCTCCATCGACATGGTCGCTTGCGCCCAGCTCCATCCATCGCAGCCACCGTTCCGACACGGACGCCGCGACCCCGCGCAGTACGGCACGGCCTCGGGCCACAAAAACGCGCCGCCAGCGGGCTCCTCCCGGCCGCGGCCGCAGCCGAGTCACGGAAGATTGAAATCAGGCGCCTGCGCCTGGGGCGGCGGCAGCCCGCAGCGGCGCCGCAAATGCTCAAACACCTTTTCATTTGGGACAAATTGTTTACCGTCTCCAAATGCTCTCGCTTGTGCCAACAGAGTAAAACACGCATAGGATGATCTCTTATATGTTGTTTAAAATTGAAATATTGAATCGATATCTTTTGAAAGTTTATTTTTTGTGATAATGACGTGATATTAAATGTACTAGGTACAATTTCCGCCAAAACGGTGGTAATAACAGACGTTCGTAGATATTCCTGGTGATCCTCATAATTCGTGAGTAGATATTCTTTAATATAACAATTTAAACAAAATTGATGACCTTTTGAAGCATTTGCATCGACTGGTCTGAATGCCTTGTTTTAACAGAAAATAAACAAAATAGTCTAGTTGTACGTTGTTAATTCTATAATAATTAAGCTTTGTTTAGTGAAGAAAGTTCACAAAAACGCTTTGTTTTATAAACACATTAACCCCAATCTGCACAACGCGTAAGGAGGATATTTAATTATTAAGACAATGAAATTAAAGAAAAATAACGGTTTGAAATGAAGTTCACTTTAAGGGGTCATTGGGAACAGTTCTCAATGGATTCCAAGGTGCATGTTGTTATCTTTCCCAAGTCGTAAATTTACTGAAAATTACAAAACTTGATTTAGTCTACTATAAAGAAGAGTTGTATGCAGCCTTATGTTTCCAAACATTAAAAATGTTTGCATCTTTCAGAAAACCAGTGATTCCGAACAATCATCCCCAAGACACCGCTCGCAAGACAATTTCACTTCGACTTGCACAACGCATCTGGGTGAGCGGTCGCATATTACGGGTCATTTGCCGGTGGGAATTCGTCGGAATCTATTAGGGTGTCTGCCGGCTGCTAATGGCCGCCACGAGGAAAATTTGCGCGCTCTCCCACACGCCACCGCCACCCTCTGCGTCTCAGCTCGCGCTTACCACCCACCGCCAATCACAGCGTATCGCTCGGCCACTGAATCCAATGAAGAACCTCCGACACGAGATACGTAGAAGGCGGACCGGGAGACGCCACATCCTCGGCACAAGGGTCAACGGCTCGACCACCATTCTGCAACCTTCCTCAGGAAAACATGGAATTAGTTACTGCGTAAAACTCTAGAAAAACATGAATAAATCTTAAAACTTATGGAGAGCTGAAGATGTCTATTTAGAAAATATACACATTTCTTGTTTTTCTTTGTTGACTATAGTTCACATGGCAGAAGCATTCTCTCTGATTTTTGATACTACAGTAACAGTGAATCTCTATGAGGCGGATGCCTGCCTTTGCCGACAATCTCAGAACGAGCTGTTTTCCAATGCAAAATACAATGTATTTCTCACTCTACTCGTGCCAAAGCTGGAAATCTCTTACAGACAGAAGAAAATGTTGGATCCAAACAATTCCGGCTTAGAGTTTTCTGTATTTATTTTGTAGGTTAAATTTGTGAAACAGGGTGATTGCAGTTATTGTCTACACGCTTTCATTGTATCATTGTATTGTAATGAGAGTGAACAGTACGAGTAACAGTTCAATATGATATTGAAATGTTTCATACCCTGAGATAAAATAAAATTCTTCCTTCAAGCTTATTGTCTTGAAGACGCTCGAATAGAGGCGTATTAGAAACGTTTCGAGAAATGGAGAATCTTTCGCTCTTTCCAGAAGTGTTTGCATCACACATTAGATTAAATGCACCATCACCTGAGACGACCGTAACCCCACATGCGAGATTTCCCAATATTATCGACCCTTTAATCACACGCCATGAAAAATATCGCGCTAACGCTCTCTCTGATCGCGCCATTTTCCTCTTCTGAAAATTGCCACCCATTTGGCCACAATTACCAGGAGAGTACCAAATTTCCAATTGCACGCCCTAATATCACTCGAGGAGGTGGCTCAGAGTATCAACTGATGTCACTGAAGTGCTTCTTACCGGAAGGTTCATAGGGTTTCAGCCTCAACGGTGGCAGGATTTTCGACACTAGCAACATACCTGGGTCAAATTCAGTCGCTGTCTGGATGAACATTCTAGCGGCCGACTGCTCTGATCGCTAGATGTGGTTTCTCCGATCAACAGGCGAATACAAGGGCAGTACCCTTACAAACGGGCTACGGACCACACGCGATCTTTCCTTTTTCTTCTTCCTTCTCTTATCCTTACCTCTTACCCACACACACACACTTACACGCCCTACACTACCACACATGCCGAGAGACCGGTCGGGGACTTAGAACTTGTCCCGACTAGGGCGATGGCCCGCTGGTGAGAGATACTAGGTTAGGGATATCCCCACCAGTCGAGTGGTAAGGTCGGCGCCGGATGTCGTCATTCAATTGGGGAATATCTAGCCACCTCCAGAGGGAAAACATGCTCTACACGGGACTATTGACCTTTGCCGTTGATGCGCCCGAAATCACTAATCAATCAAACCTAATATCACTCGACTATTTGTAGTTTCACACGGCATTCTCTCAGCGACTGAACCTTATTTAATTCCATCCAATTTCCCACTGTCTGAAGGATACGTGCTTACGCTCCCTCGCCAGGGGCCTTGTGGCGTTGGTCGCGTTCTACCTGCGTCTCGGCGCGACGCGGCGCGCCGGAGATTGAAAAGAAATCAGCGGCGGAGGCGGCGATAATGGCGTCGAGGCGAGCGACGTGTCGCACGCCGTAAAAACGTGTGAGAGGCCCGCCTCCGTCGCGTCGCCGCCGCCGCGTGTCTGCACGGCGTCTGCGGGAAGTCGGGCAGCGCCCGCGGCGCCCACGCAAGGTCGTCGCGAGCCCCCGCTCGTTAAGACGCTCCCAATATGCGTCGTTCGTGTACGAGCACTCGCCACTTGAGGTGTTTGTCGTCTGACGGTCATTCACTGAAAAGTGGCCTCGTTTTGCTTATAGCTAATCCTCTGAAAAGTCCATTCTCTGAAAAGTCGCTTCGTTTTGTTTATAGCTAATCCTATCTACGCTTCCTTTTCTAATATTATATAATCGAATTATATTTATCCACCTTGCTGAACATGTATGTCCAACCTGAACTATTTTATTTCAATGTTGTGGCCTCGTTTTGCTTATAGCTAATCCTCTGAAAAGTCCATTCTCTGAAAAGTCGCTTCGTTTTGTTTATAGCTAATCCTATCTACGCTTCCTTTTCTAATATTATATAATCGAATTATATTTATCCCCCTTGCTGAACATGTATGTCCAACCTGAACTATTTTATTTCAATGTGGCCTCGTTTTGCTTATAGCTAATCATCTGAAAAGTCCATTCTCTGAAAAGTCGATTCGTTTTGTTTATAGCTAATCCTATCTACGCTTCCTTTTCTAATATTTTATAATCGAATTATATTTATCCCCCGTGCTAAACATGTATGTCCAACCTGAACTATTTTATTTCAATATAAAGAAATATGATTGTATTTTATTTCAGTCTCAGGGCTAATATAAATCTGGGTTAGAAAATGTACACTTTATGTTGGATTGATTGATTGTTAGTGATTCCGGACACGTCAACTACTATGGTCATTAGTCCCGTAAATGTAGTGCGTGTTTTTGGTTTGGAGGTGGAGGTGGTCTTCCCGCATTGGACGGCCAGAACTTTTTGTTGGAGGTAAGGCGGACCTGCCCAACAGTTCTCTTGGGTCTCTGAAACGATATTGTTTTTATCCAAGTGCAGAGAATGAAGATAACTGTGGCAACTAATCATAAACGATAGTACAATAAAAATAACCTTTCTCTGCCAACACCGATTAACCTTTCTGTTACTTAATAGATTATTAAATGTTTCGTTCATCAAGCCAAAAATAATCGTCAATCAAAAATTATAAATTCGAATGTCTTTTTTTTTTGGATTAATTCACCCAACTTAAATAAATGCCTAAATTTCTTCGCATCTCGTTATAAAAACACTATCAATAACAATATAATATAATACAAAATTTAAACATTATCACTTAATCAACATAACAAACCTAATACTCTCATCCAATCGTGTCATCTATAACTTATCTTTACAATTTTGAAAATGTCCAGCCTTTAAATAAGTAATAAATGTTGCCATAAAAATATTTATTCTTACAACATAATTTTAATTACTTCCCATCAGTTACTGGCATCGTTGCATCTTAGCGTCGTCAAGACTTCTTCCGTCTTACTACCACACATGATTTTTCAAATTAAGCGTTCCACTAATTTACAATCACAGCTGTTATCATTACCGACTTATTCGTCCGTGTTACCGTTAAACTCGGTAAACAGGTTTCTTCAGCACGATACTTCCTAATTCCAAAAACTTCACCTACAACCTCACACCCAAAGAATATTTTACTTGGTCCCTACTGTGACGTAACCAAATATCCAATAAGATTTAATTGTATTAGTTTTAAGACTGCATGATAAAAAAAAGCAATTGTTTGAAACTGAGCTCAGATAATTATAACAAATTATTTATACCAATTTTTCTATTTTTTAAATTTCTCATTAAATTTATTTTTTTCTTTAAATTTTCTTTCAATTGACCTCTATCACGTAGCCACGTCCGTCCAGCATATAAATTTCAGCCTCCTGAACTAGCCGGCAACACGAGCCCAGGTAGGTGCGACCAACCGTCGGAGTTACAAATGGCTTTCCCAAGTGGGGCTCGAATTAGTATCTTTGATACCCCAGTAAAACGCCCTCAAATTTAATTTGTCCTAAAATAAATCTTGTTAATTTTGAATTACTGTGTATTGTTGTACGACAAATTAAATTTGATTTTTTTAACAATATTAAGAAATGGATTGAAGGACGTTGCCACGAGGTTATTAATGTGTGGACTGTTAATGATATTATTTGGTCTTGTATTTTGTTTGTGAGTGTTACTATTTTTTGTTTTCTGTTGTGGAAAAATCGTGTGCGCGTTTCAAGAAAAACTGTGAAATCGCATAAGTTATTCAAAATGCTGGACGAATCGGGTGTCGACATAGGAGGAGACGACAGTTCAGGGGACCAGTCCGCGCCTGAAATCACCTTAAGTGATCTCAGGCGAGTTCTAACGGAACAAATTTCAGAAAATAGTAGAAAACAAGCAGAAAATAGTAAAAAACAAGCAGAGAGTATTGAAAATTTAAAAGTTGACTTTATGACCCAAATTTCAGAAAGTAGTAAAAAACAGGTAGAGAGTATTGAAAATTTAAGAGTAGATTTTACGAAACAGATTTCAGAGAGTATGGGAGAAATAGACGAGAAAATTAATTCGCGATTTTCAGAACAGGAGAAAAAATGTCAGGAAAGATTTGATAGATTAGAAAAATGTTTAAATA
The DNA here is from genome assembly GCA_964035755.1 of Teleogryllus oceanicus. Classification (NCBI taxonomy): domain Eukaryota; kingdom Metazoa; phylum Arthropoda; class Insecta; order Orthoptera; family Gryllidae; genus Teleogryllus; species Teleogryllus oceanicus. The sequence goes on from CAXIVR010000004.1 coordinate 1,085,504, forward strand.
ACCAATCCGAAACTTGTAAAACTAGAAGAGAAATTCGACCATGAAATTAGATCATTGAAAAATCAACTGGAGAGTAGGTGCGGAGAAATTGAGAATACCGTTGAGAAACTAGGGCAAGAATTGGGGAATTCGAGGACCGAAACGAAAGTGAATTTCAAAAACCTACAATCTGAAATTCACCAGAAATTACAAGCGTGTGACAATAAAATAGAGGCGTGTTGTGAGTCAGTAAATGGAAACATTGCCGAGGTTACGGCCGAAATGAACGGCAAATTCACTAAATTGGAAACAAAACTTCACTCTGAAGTTAACCAAAAGCACGAAAGGGTCGAGAAAATCGAAAAGAAAGGTGACATTAGTGAGGAAAGTTTCAGGGAAAGGGAAACTAAACTAAAGAAAGAAATAGATAAAAATGTAATTAATCTAGTTAAAGAGGAAGTACAACAAGGAATGGAAAATCATCCAATCTCGTGATTGGCGCGTTCGTACGCGTCTGCCGGTTCTGAATTAAAATTTTCGTGGGCTCCTCCTCAGAATCTTTGTTTTTCTGGTAAATCGGACGAGAATCCGAAAGTTTTGGACCGTGCCGAAAATTATATGAATTTGACAAAGGACCAAACGAAATGAGGCGGTGCCGCCTCATCTAAAACCAAAATTTATGCAGGAATTTTTACGGGGTAACGCCGCACACTGGCTCACAGCGTTAACACCGTTTTCGAAAACCTACGAAGAATTCCGAACTCGTTTTCTTTCACGTTACTGGGGAGAGCAGCGACGTTACGAGTTCGAGAGAAACATTCTCGAGAGTAGATGGAATAAGAGAAGAAATAAAAGAGGTCATCTTCGTCAACATATCAGCTTTATTAAGATAGCAGGCTTTCGACAGCTTTGCCGTCATCGTCAGTCTCGCTGCTGTCGGCAAAAGTCGAGCGGCAAAAGTCGAGCAACTGTGTAAGCGACTGGGATAAGAGAAGCAACCAATCATATTTAGATTACGTCATGTAAAAAATTTCGGCTATCAAACTATGTGATCCGACGACATATGATAAAAAAATTATCTGGCTCCTAACCGCACACTTTCCTACTTACGTGCAAAATCTCATTAATAGTGTACGATTTGACAATCTTGAGCATTTTCAAGAATTACTGGCGCAATTTGATAGAACACGACCTAACCCTTATATGAAGAGAATCGGGACCGAAATCAGAGGTTTTCGCCCGAGGAGGATAATCGGAACAGGCAATCGTGGCGCCGTGATGATCATGGTCAGAGAAATGGGGGTAACGATCGTCGTCCAACACCAAATTCAAATGAGGACCGTAATAATAACACAATCAGTAAGAACGGACATCAGGATTCCATAAGACCAAGTCCGTCAAACTAGACCCGTTTGGGCTTTCTGGGTAACTGGGTTCCAAACGAATTATCCCAGAGAGACCAATATTTAATATTGTGTCAGTCAATTATGCCTTTTTTACCTAAACAACGATATAAATGAACCTGTCAGAGAACGAGCAAGAAATGTCCGGTTGTGGAGTTCCATATTGAAAATATTAGTGTTCAGGCTTTAATAGACACTGGAGTGAAATTAGTGCAATTTCTAGGAAGTTCTACTCAAAATTATTAAGCGAACGCATTCCAATACCGACTCTGCCCACTATTAAATGTTTTGTTATTGGAGTAGGAAAGAAAAGAAGTAAACCGATTACCATGCAGGCTCTACTTTCTTTTAAAATCGGGGAAATTTTATTTGATGTACCATATTTGATCACAGAGGATCTAAATTATAATGTAATACATGGGGTTGATTTTTTACGGGAGAATAATGGAGTAGTGGATTTTTCTATGAATCTAGTGAGCTTCGGTGAGGATAGGGAAATTGTAATCAAGGATGACGGCGATGACAAGATAGAAATCGGCATTTCATGCGCGTCCTGGAGTATGGGGGATGACGCGAGTGGGGTCATCTGCCAATATGTGCAGCATAATGACTTTTCTGACCACGAGCGATCCCAGCTGCAAAGAATGCTTCTTAAATACGCTTTTGGTCGTCCTGTACGTCCTATTAAAGACTTTCGTTTTCGAATTCGCGTCACCGATGATTGACTTTTTAAAATGAAGAATTATCCCATTCCACAGTCGATGAGAGAGGAAGTAGAAAAAACTATTAAACTATGATTAGTGAGGGTATAATTGAAAGATCTGTAACAGCTTATTTGAATCCTATTGTACTGGTAAAGAAAACAGGTGGGGGGTAAGGATTTGTTTAGATGCTCGACGGATCAACGAGGTAACAATCCCAGAAAACGAGGCACCTCAGAACACTGATGAAATTTTATGGAAATTTAATAAAACAAAGATTTTTTCCAGTCGTAGTTCGACAGCGGTAGAGGCAACAACTACTGCTGCGCTCTATCAGCTTACCGATACACTGTATCTCCGAACCAAAACACTTCAGTATTAATATTACCTAACAGTGTTATTTAAAGTGCTATCAGTGTTCCAAGCAGTGTACAGCGTTTCTCTGGCCGGCCTGCCGGCTGGCTCAACGTATCCACATGAATAAAGCAGTACCAGCCAAACTCAAGATGAATCCGTCACTTAACCTCCAAGAGCAACCCACGAAGTCGTACGCAGGAGCTGCATATACTGTGAGTTTTCCATCAAAAGAACAATCTATACTACTGGACGCATGCGAAAATCTAACTGTCAAAGACTATATAAGTAAACTAACTGAAATTGTTCCCCCCAGTGCCATTACTTTCATATCAAGAATATCCAATAACAGAATATGTGTGTTTCTGAACTCGAAAGTCAATGCTGATCTTATAACTAACAAATACCCTACTCTAATCATTAAAAATACTATTGTTAATGTGAGACCCCTAATTAACAAACTCAAGAGAATCATAATATCAAATGTATACCCTTTTATTCCAAACGAGGAAATCACAAATATTTTCAAGAATCATGTCATCAAAACTACCTCCAGTATATCTTTCATCAGAGCTGGTCTGTCTGACCCTAACTTCAGTCACATTATGAGCTTCAGAAGGCAAACATTTATCCAACCTGAGGAACTTCACAAACTCCCTCAGTCATCAGTGATTTGTACATGAAGGTACCATATAGAATCTTTTTCTCTGCTGAAAACATTACTTGTTTCAATTGCAAAATGGAAGGCCATACTGCTAGTAACTGCCCACAAAATATCCCCAAAGAGAATTGCCTTCTGGACACTCCCAGTACAAATATACCAACTATCCCTTCTAATAATATGGAAGTACAGCCTACCATAACTGAAACTCCCACTGCCCCCTCCACCAGTGACCCTATGAACTTTCCTCCCCTTCTTAAAAGAAGCCTCCCCAATGAACCCTCTTCCCTATCTGAAGCAACAAATAATGTTAAAGATAATAATCAAGATAATAATGTTAAAAACTAAAAAAGAAACAGAAAAGAATTCTTCAAAACATGAAGAACTGGACCAAGATAGCAATCCTAATAAAACACTTGAAGACATGCTTAGCCCAACTAAAGATCTGATTGAAAGGAACCAAAACTCCTTCCCTCTGTCAGTGAATCAATTACACTTACTACTAGAAAATACTCTGGGCTCTGCTGATCCTCTAACCATAGTAAAGGACTATTCCAATGATATTCCAGCTGTTATAAAAATGCTCAGTGACATTTACCCTGTATTAAAGGATAGAATTATCAAAAGCAGAGTTACCATAATAAGAAACAAACTGCAGAATTACCTACTGGAATCATACACAACTGACTCTGAATCCAGTATGGAAACTAGCTGACACTAAATCTTTTTAATTCAGGTCTCTTAAAGAAACACCATTCCCCCCTGCTAAATAAATTTCACATGGGAATAAAAAAAATGAAGATACTCCAATGGAATATTAATGGATACTATTGTCATCTTGAGTATCTGCAACTATTACCCAGATATCATTTGTTTGCAAGAATCCAATTCCAAGGCTAATCACTCAGCTAATATTAAAAATTATCAATGTTTCTTTAAAAATAGAACCAGTGATCATCCTTCTGGTGGAATAGCCATATTTTTAAAAGCTGCAATTTTGGCTGATAACCTTATGCTAAAATCTAATCACATCGTCTAGAAATGTTCCCAATTCAATTCTGTGAGACCTTAATTCTTTGATAAGAAAAGATTTAGTACCATTTTAAGGGAAATTTTCCCATGTTTTAAAATTTTGTAATAAATTTTTTTGTAGTAATTAACAGTTATGTAATTTTCACGTTTAAGTTTTATGTTTTTATATCCATATCATCTCTGTACTGTAACCTCAATTGTAACCTCAATATTGTAAAAACTAAAAATTGACAATGTAAAATATAATATATTCATTTAGTCGCTAATGACCTAGCCGTTGATGCGACTTAAAATAAATTAAATTAAAAAAAAAAGATTTTTTCGGCATTAGATTTTTCAAGCTCGTATCCAGCAGGGAAGTACAATTTTTATAATTTGCGACCATTTAAAGGTTAAACTATTTTGCAGGTTTTATTTAAATCATTGATTGACAATCTCTGACATAATTCCCCAATACAATGGGCTCCCGGCACAGTTTGCGGTCTTCGTGTCGCTAAAAAAATGGAAGAATTTTGATTTTATTATTTTATTCTGGTTAAATATTAGTTAATCGTTTTTTTAAGTAAAGGGCTGCGCAGGGTTTTTTGAATGTTGATTTGATTCATCTTTCCTTAAATTATTCATCAGCCGTGAATCTAATATTCGGTAAGGTCTTTTTTCATATTTTTTTCCAACGAGATAAAACTCTTAATTTTCAAAATTAAACTTTTTCGAAACTCCTATCTTTATCTCTATCCGAAGGGGAGGGCATATGTGACGTAACCAAATATCAGATTCGGAAATAAACGCATTTATTTTGTAATAAATTCTCCACAGTGTGTGTGTTGCAACCGGGTGCGCCTCCCGTAGGCAGTGAAATGGTCGATTAGTTCCGCGCTACTGCAAACGCGACTTCTTGGCGTCGCCTCAGACGAACGAGGGGTCGATGACGAACGATGTTTGTCACACGCGCCTTGGGATCTCCCCAGGGGACCATCGACTACTCTGCTCGGGGGAATTTCAGAAGACCGCCCAGGTTTGTTTATAGGAAGTGTGCGAGAAAGAGCGCTTTCGACTGTCTCTGGAAAATTCCATCAAAATTACCTAAGAAACGCGTAATCTGATTGGTGTAAAATCATGTACGGCGTAGGTTTCGCCCAGTAACGTCACGCCTTCTAAAAATTCAGCAGAAAGTTCTAGAACATTCGTAGAAATGGAGAGGGGGTAGAGGTGTGTGGGCGCCGTGAAGCGCGGAGGCGCTAGGGTCGTGTAGGGCAGAAGCGTTCAGGTCGCCGGACGCAAGGGCCGCACAGTGGACGAAACGATTGGCTCTTCAATGCCAACTGGACCACGGCCTACCAGCCCGGAAACTTTCACTCATACTGATTTAATAGTTATTAAAATTATTATTTATTTTTTTCTGTCTATATTTCTTCAATATATTAGAATATTTTTGGACTTTGATTTTAAAGACAGAACATTTATCATATTAATATTTATTTAAGACTGGCGATGGAAAAAACTAATTTCCAAAACGTTGCTCTGTATGTTTTTTGTTTTGTTTTTCTAGGGCTGTTATCCAGCCTTCAGCCGGTTACCCTTTACGTTCCGATGGGACGCATATTCGACCATACACACTTGCCACACCAAGCCAACACACTTGCGGGCTCCTCTAATCTGGGGTCAAAAGAACGCGAGGCCCTCCGCGACAACACATACAAATCAAGGGACAAACAACCATGCCCAAGGCGGGACTCGAACCCGCCCCTTCGGACCGAAGCGGTGAGTCGGTACTCGCTCTTAGCCACCTCAGCCATCCAGGTCGGCTGCGCTGTATGTATTATGTAATAAATATTAATATGAAAAATTTATTGTTTTTAAAATCAAAGACCAAAGATATTCTAGTATCATGTTTTAATAGCCCTTCTCATTTGCCTTTCCGCGTCCATTCATCTGCGGCTCGACACATTATTTTCCTAAAATCTCTCTAAGGAAAATTGTGATTTTAGTTGCAAATTGTTAGTCACTATTTCCTTTAGATATCTCTGCAGTTTTTATTGTCTTTATTTTGCTATGTAAATCTAATCACCTTTTAAAGCCTGGTTATATCATATTGCGGCAGGTTTCAATTAATCGACCGTCCATATTTATGAAATACTGATTCCTTTAACACTATTGGTAGATATATAGTATATATAAAGTTGTATTCTTTGGATTATTATACGTTCCTTCTCATTATGCGCAAATCATTCCTAAATATGGTTGTTATTGTTGCTGCTAGTGGTGGCTGAAGCCCCAACAGACAGGAGGTTGCACCTCCATCCAAGGGTGGAAATGTAATTTCCAAATTTGAAAATACGAATATATAATAAAAATGTAAGCAATTCAAATCAATTAAAACTAAGTGAAATAAAAGTCTATATTGAAATAATACTTAAATAATTTTATGCGTCGAGTCCGCGTAAGGTGCCGCGCACGTGGTTCTGGCTTTGATTTTCACTGAGCACTTACATTTCACTCCTGCACAACGCAACAAACACTTTTGCTTCAGTGTCACGTTTCACACAAATAAAATTATTTTATTTCGAAAACTTAACGACCCTGGTATATTTGGCAATATTGGAAGATCTTCGTCGCACATTCGTATTCACAAGAACGTTCGCAAACCGCTGGCCAGTGCAGACACTCTGGCTTCCGCGAGACACTAAGGGACTTCCATCCAGAACGGCCACCTTTACACAAAGAACTTATCAAATGTACGTTTTGAATGAACAAACGTAGTATCAAATGTAAACAAAGTCTCCAAATATCAAACACAATGCACTGAATATCGTTAATAATTGACTGAACTTGTATACTTTTAATAACAAGCGAAAATCATAAAACTATGTTGAGTGAGTCAGACGAAGACAGAATATGGATATTTCCCTAAGGTTCCCTCCGTCCGCCGCGCAGCGCTAGACAGCGCCGCTAGTTGGTTGCACAACCAAAAGGTCGTATATTCCCCATGTGAAATCGAAGGACCAAAGAGTAAAATCAATAAACACATGAATACAGCCAAGAGCGCGGTGCAATTCCAGGCAAGGCACCAGTCACCAGAGAGAGCGCCAGTTGGACGCTCTTTGGTTTCAAAATGATTTCATGTACATCGATATTGGTGCAATAACTTGAATATTGAATGTTTTAAAAAATGTATATTCTTAATATATAATGAGATCTTTTTCGTCTTTTGGGAGTTGTGCAACCGTACAACCTAAGCACGAACCGCCACTGTTCGCTGCGCACACATCCCCTTTAGATTTCAAATCGCTGAACTAAATTTTGCTATTGGTCAACTAATTATTTTGCCATTTACAGTTTCAGCTTTATAACTATTTGCGTGTATTGACGCGGAAATTTCTTTGTCATACTTTAATATATTATTTGTTATATGACTGCTGACACGTTACATTAATAGTTTTCTCATTGTTTTGTTTAGCAGTTCTTAAGTAGCTACAATATTAATCCAAATAGAGATGTACATTATTATTATTATTATTATTATATTATTATTATTATTATTAATTTTATTTTCAAAATCTGAACTGTAGATGTTAATTCTGTGGCCACTCATTCCACCTATTTTAAATAATACGAACTAACTGAATGCCGCCGACTCTTCAAACTATTTTTAAAATATTTTCATATGTTGACAATTTCTATTACGAAAGTTCTAAATGAAAAATAAACTTTTAACATAGTTGCCTGGTTCTTTCATTCTCAAGCGTATTACGTAAAATGATACTGAGATTTAAAATTAAATAATAAAAAATAAGCAAAATGTGTGATCGCAACTCTTTTGTCGAATGTTCTTACGGGCCACGGCCACTACCCACCCCAGAATAAGTTATTGGAGAACCTAATCCAAATGATCCCAGAAAAGTTGTTCTGGAGAGTGGATTCTTTCAGTAGATTATCATATAATATAATCCTCCTCTCCTATTTATATATATATAATCCCGCCCACACGTTGGGCACCACTGTAATATATCCCTCTCCTCTTATTCTCCCTCTGCTACCACGACGCCTCACGTCGCGGCGTCAATGTAATATACTCTGCTTTACAATCCACCTCTCTGGTACCACGACGCTTCACGTCGCTGGTGCCAATGTAATATTATATATATATATATATATATATATATATATATATATATATATATAATCCCGCTTTTAATTATTCTCTTATAAAATCTCACGCCCATTATCTTGCCCTGCCCTAGCCCTAAATTATACTTGGGTGCCACATTATCAATTGCCCGTACCTCTGCTAGCTTGTGCTATTATCTGTTCCTTACCGTGTCGTAGTTCGCGCGCTCACTCCATACGGAGTTGAAGTAAGGGTCCGCTTTGTTCGTGCCTGGGTCAACATTCATACCATTACAAAAATAAAAAACATGGAATCACGGCAATTATGAGCCATTGGGATGCTCATGCATTTAATTTTGGACTTTCCTTAGCTGATATCCCTTTCGTGAACACCATCTGCCCCTCCAACTTACAAAACATAACAACACAAATATATATAAACACCCAGGAAGAAAAACATATAAACATACACACTGAAAATACAATACAAAGAAAACAAATCTCATCCATCCATCAGAATGCGCATTCTGTCGTGACCTTATTTATTATCCTTAGCCTAATAGCATAACTTGGTCTTCGACAGAACTTCTTTTGAATGGAGCGTAAACAAACCAAAAAAAAATACAGTTTTTGCACAATTCGTGCCACTTCCCTTTTCTGCAGCGATGTCACCTTCCATCAGCGCCCGTCGCTGGTAGTTGTCACGTGCATTATTCACGCACGCAGTTCCCCGTTCAGATGCCATCAGATCCTCGATTTCCGTTTTTCACATGCCAATGCATCCACGACTATTGTTTTTCTTTGTCTTAATCGCGTCTTCCCTGAACGTTATTTCTATATGTCGCGATATCCCTATATATCTTTCGCGACGCTTCTATTTTCTGACACCTAATTTACGTAAGTATTTCCTATGCAGATTTTTTTTCGTGAATTTCTCAATGAATGTAACTAAATTTTCGATGCACTCGGTTTAAACAATTGTTCCTATGTAACCAAAATAGCCTATTAACGTTTTGCACGACACTTCCGCGAAATTTCTCAAAAATTCAACACAACATAAAAACGTGTGTGATCGTCCTTAGATCCGAACTCATTCTGTCTCTGTAACCCAGTTCACATTGTTGGTCCCTACAATCCAAGTGACTGTCTTTTTTCCTAACATATGCCCATCACCATAATAAATGTTCAACAACTCTTACATTTTTGCTGTTTTCGGGCATTTTGCGTCTTACATAAATTCCCCCCGCACCGTAACTAATTTTGCCCTGCTCTAAATATTTTTCCCTATAATTCCCGTAAGTTTGGCCAAAATCCACCCAGGCATTCACTGGATATTCAACAAAATTCTTCTTGTTATATATTTCCAGGAGTACAACAATGAGTTCCGTCTTCCGTCTTCGTCATGTTATGCATGCAATTTATACCATTTATAATATTTACGGAACCCGTGGCTCGAATAACGTGGTTTTTGCTTTAAAATGTTTCTAAATTTAAGTTCTGTTCATCGTTCATCACACCTATTTCCGCCCCTTATGCTTTCTTGTATCACGCTTTTAATTATGGTTACGCGGCGCTGTTGTCTATTGTTTCTTTCATTTCTTTTAATTTCTCCTTGCTCACATGCCTTCTTGCGGGTTCCATGCCTTCTTGCGGGCTCGGCCCCACAGATCATTACAATCAGGCTTCTTATTAAAGAAAATTTCCACATTTTCAACCTTCTATTCTAGCGTTCTATTCTTTTAGATGCATATTAATATATAATTTTATAGTCGAAATTATCCTAGAAAGGAGGAATATACCTTTAGCACTATCGAATATGCTACACATAACAAAATTATCAAAGAGATAATTATTTAACGCGATGGCAACACTGACTATCAACATTTTCCTTCCGAATTATTTAAGTCCTGCACTGCATAGTGTGAACAGCGGCTAAGTGCACGTGGTTCATGCGGCCAACTCTAGATCGCAGGGTTAAAGAACGCAAACACCCAGGAGATTTTGGAGAAACTTTTTAGAATCTCTTCTTGGATCCGAAAACAGATCATCTGCTCTCCACCAGGGGACCGAAACGAGTCGAATGACACCTCATTTCTCTCTCTTGTTGAACAGGTAGTGGTCTAACCGTGAGTGACGGACGGATGCAGATTACTCGAATACTATAAGAATGTGTTTTATATTTCATTGCAAAATCAAATTTGATTAAATAAATTATTAATTTCATAATCATTAAAAAGCAAATACCGTTACGTTTCTAGATGGTGAATTAAAAGTCTCGTATTGTTTTAACAAAAACGTTTATTTTGTTTCTTAACACAATCACTAAAAACACTTGATTATTTATTTACCCTACACTTCTCTTTATTTATTTAACTACACTTCTCTTGATTATTTATTTACACTACTCTTCTCTTACACACTCGCACAGTCCTAAGCACTGGCCACAGTTCAATGCACTGATCACAGTTCGATGCACTGGTCACAGTTCACGTCACTGACCATAGTACGATGCACTAACCACGGTCCACGTCACTGAGCACAATCACTGCACTACTATTCACCGCGATGCTCACATTTCACAGTTCAGCTTCCACGGCGGACTTAAGACTGAATCGCGGTCGCCGGCCGCCGCGTATTTATCGGCGAGACAATCGAGAACTTTGTGGACCCCTCGACCGTTCTGGAATAATCCGCCGGCAGATGATGCAATCCGCGCTCACAGGCAGCTCGTGGTGGCGCCGGCAGATGACGCAATCCGTGCGTACAGGTAGTTCGTGGTCGTGCCGGCCGATGACGCAATATTCGTTACAATACTAAATAGGACAATCTCGAAACAAATGCAGGTTTTTTTAGTTCAAGTTTGCGTCATTTCTCAGGACACGTGATCTCCAAAGGCAAAGTTGATCAAATTCCAACAATTTGCTCTACCGTTTTCTTTTCCTTTTTCTTCATTAAACAACAACCCCTTAGTCTTGTAGAGGAAACTCAGTGTAATATAATTTGTTTAGTTCACTAGTAATTAGAATTTCAGATTCGTTATTTCGGCATCTAGAGCCATCACATTTGTGCCCACAATGAAAAAGGTTAAAGATGAAATATACTAAATATTGTATAATATACTTTGGTGCCTTTTATCATTGATAGTATTTCAAAACTAACATTGATGTTAACCTCACGATTAGGAAATCCACTAGACATACGTATGTGGAAATCACGTCTGTATACATAACTACCATGGCCATCCATAGTTTAATACAGACGTTATGGTTTTCCACATAAGTGGCCATAGTGTATGTTTGTAGTATTGTTTAACAAACAAAAGATAAGTCAATATATTTTATTTTTATATTTAATGCTATTGTTATGCACACGATTTAAAGGTTTTCCTGAAAAACTTTTCATCTTTCCGAAATTTAATAGTAATTTTTTATACAAGACGATAAAGGGATCCTTTTTTAATGAGGGTTTTTCATCATATTAGGCGAACATCGCATATATCACATTCTGAACAACTTAGCGGTTCCTATACGATATATGGAGGAGAAAAAATAAACTAGTTTTTGTTATATTATTTTGTTTTTGTTGAGAACTAATTGAAACACTACATTGTTGAGTTCACAAACAAATAAAATCAAATTTGTTTTCTGATACCTGACGAGGGGATCTTTAAGGGGCGTTTACACGTAGAGACAAAGTCTCCTAACTTTTCTGAAGTTAGGAGATAAACTCTCTTAGATGCCTTTACACGAATGAAAATATCTCCCGAAACGCGAGTCTCCTAACTCCCGGGAGAGAAGTTTCCTGAGATCTCTCCGGAAAAGTATCTCCTTGCTGTTTACACTTGATTCAAATGTCTCTAGATGTTCTTTGGCGCCGCCATGTTGAATAAGCAGCCGATGAGCAGCAGCGAGCAGTTTGAGGTTAGAATGTGACAGATCTTGCAGATGCCTGTGCCGCTTTAATAATTTTGAAGAAGCTAAGAAAAAGAAAGAGACAAGTGTGGGTGATTCTTTTTACAGAGAAGAGCTAAGTATTTATAAAACTCTGATGGAGGAATTGCAGAAAGAGAAATTTGATAAAAAAAATATTTATTTACTACCTGTTCAATTGCATTGTAATTTTGGGGATTAATAAAATAAAATAAGTTTTAATTAATGGAGGATTAAAAAATTGATTGACTATTGGAAAACTTGATCGTATTCGAGAAAATAGTTTTCCAAAAATTTTAAAAAGGTTAAGTTGATAATTTGTTATAGAATCTTTTTGTGAAGTTAAGTATAAACCATTTGAAAGAATCAATTTTAAATTATCTGTATATTTGTTTATTGATATAAACTAGGGAGCATGCAAATTTTTGGAAGGAATTTATTTTGAATAATTTGAAATTTGTTAAATTTGGTAGTAGAGTACAGGGCAATAGGACACCATATAGGGCAAGTGTATGAAAGAGAACGCTTTGTAATAGTTTTATATAACAAAATTCCACAATTAATTCGTAACTTTTCGAGTTTTATTTATTAAAGGAATATATATAATTAATATATTAACATTAATAGTATTATTATTATTATTATTATTATTATTATTAAAAAGGATATAAAGGATGAGGATTTTTGTATAAAAATTTCGCACGTCACTCGAGAAGAATTTGATTTATTATTAAGAAAAATATCTCAAGCAATTAGAAAGCAAGATACCATCATGCGGTAATGTATTTCTTGGGGATATATACTTAATTTGACGCTATGGTTTGTGGCTACTGGAGATACATACAGTTCTTTGTCATTTTTATTTATAATTCCCCAGTGTAAAATTTCCCCAAAGATCCGAAATCCACGGACAACACTTGAACTACGAACAGACATAGAAAAGCTGATCCAGTACATGGATACATACCAAGAGAGCAAAATCTCTTCCAACTCTCTTTGAATACTATTTATCTCCCAGGAGATACGATTTCTCAGCGATACCAGAGCCTTTACACTGTTTCCTGGAAACTTCGAAGATCTCCTGACGCCATGTCCCGGAGCCTGAGAGTTTACACGTGTCTCCTAACCAATTCCGGAAATTGCCCCTTTAGAGTTGCTGCAGTACAGTTTCTGCCTTGAAGCACATCTCCGTTTATGGGGCAGATCACAGTTCTTGATAATTCATTGATCCCTTTGGCCACAGTTGTAGCCCGTCAGTAAGATTTTCAATAGCAATCCACTTAGTTCAAATTGAATAATGGATTTTATTGTATTCTCTTGCATTCAAATAGTAACAGTTTTGTTGAAGCATACTGAAAAGTTCCTCATGAAGGCCAGATATAAGGTCTGCAAATACAAAGAATTCACATAAATTCGTCCGTACCTAGTAAACGGTCCTAGGATAATACTGCTAGCCTAGTATTGCAACAGTATATGATAATACTGCTGCTCCAAGTATTGGACAAAATGCAATTTTTCTTCCTTTAGGCACGTTCAGTGAACGAACTAGTCATTTGCATCACTATACATAAATTACTGCCATCTCTATTAGTCAGCGTTTGTTTTATATGATGTAGAATATACGTCAAATGCAAAATACTCCATGCATAGTATACTTAGCAGTGGATATACAAAATTAGATGTACAAATAGCAATGCGCATTCTCCTCTTCCTCGAAACACTATTAAACATATTCATCGTCATAACGTGGCTGGACTGCCACTAGTGAGCAAACGGTTACAAACTACTTCCTTTCACGTGACTCAGTTGAGACCGTCGACCAATTTGTTGTTCCTCATTCCGAGTATTACTTCTAACACATTAAATAAAACTTGACTGTATAGAAGAGAACGGCATAACGACTTTATCACAGCCATTTGAAATCTTCCTCTCACTAATATTCTGAAGAACATATTAATGTGCTTGAATAAAAGTGGGGTTAATTTTAAAGTTGAACAATCAATTATGATATCAGATCGTTGAATGAGAGGATTCGATCCACGCATCGTTGAATCACACATAACCTTTCAGGAGTAAACAAAAACAGTTGAACGAAAATAATTTGTTATCGACAGTATGTCCACAGACCAACTCCGAGGTCTCCCGCAATCTACCACATTCACCATTACCTGCTGCGATCCTCTGCTATTCTCCATTCCTCCATATCACGCCGATTCTGCCTGTGAAAAACTCTCCAAATCAGGTTTCCCATATTCCTTCATTACCAGCTACCATTGTGCCACCACTCCCACATCAGCATCCCTACTGACGCCTTCTTTCCCCTCTCTCTTTCTCCGCCTCACAACCTGCAGTTTCCGAACGCGGCACAATAGGCCTTGCGGCCCAAGCTGTGCGTCCCCGCCGCCCGCCCGCCGCCCGCCGCCCGCCCCGCCCGCCGCCCCCCGCCCGCCGCCCCCGCCCACCGCCCCCGAGGCTTCGCGCCTGGGTGGCGGCGCTTCACACCTTCCTAATGCCTCTAATAGCCACGGGCCCTCCCCGGCCGCGGCCCACGCCAAATTAAGGAGGAGAGGATTGGAGGTGATCGAGTTGTGAAAAGGGGGTGTTGTTGAGAGAGGTGTGAGAGAGAGAGGGGGGGAGAGAGGGGGGGAGAGTGGATAAGGGAAGTGATAAGGGAAGTGATGGTGGGAGAGTTTGTGGGGCAGATGATGTCGGTGGGATAGTTATTGGGGAGTTAGTGCATAAGTGAAGATAGTGGTGAAGGTGATGGGGGTGGTCGAAATTACCGTTTCTCACTAAAATATTGTACATGCGTAAGGCACAAAGACTAAATTTAATTCGATTTAAATAGAACATGTTTTACTTAAATATTTAAAAGTATTTTTTTCAAGACTTATTTAATAGACAAAATTCGACTGGACAGTTCGTGCACCCGTGTTCGTCTAAAGCCAGTTGAGCAGACCTCTATAGAAAGTAATGTAATACTGCCAGAAGACGGTGATTTATATATATATATATATATATATATATATATATATATATATATATATATTGTGTGTGTGTGTGTGTGTGGGGGGGGGTAATAAATATATGGGCGCCAGGAAATGGTTACGAGAATGAGCTCCCAAATTATATTTAATTATAACTCCGTGGCTGACTGCTGACTCAGTCCGCGGGTTCTTTACCGAAATAATCGTGAATACTTACGATTGCTTAATTCGCCCTCTATACGAAGAAGCGTGGAATCTGAAATGCAAAATTTAAATATCCTACTGGATTGCACGTGACGGCAAATGATAATCAGCTTTCACCAACAACATAACGAATTTATTTATAAATTTTAGTAACAAAGTATATCATTCTTTTTGGTCATGACCTTTACTACAGTGCTATAGAATTATTATTATTATTATGCATTCTGGGTAAATTATTGTATATAATATGAATTGTTACATGCGCTGGTTTGAAATAAACTTTTTTTTGTTTTGTTTTGTTTTTGTGCACAGCATTTGCCTGAGGAATATTTCTGGTATTCGAACCCAAGTATTTCAAACTAATCGGTCGGCGGCAAATTCATTTAATATATATTAATATTAGTTCGAATTGTTGGTATTTTATGGTGTAGAGTTTGAGTTTTTATATGCGTTTGGTTTGGGAGGAACGTATTTTTCCCCTGGGCTCAACGTTCGCCAGAGGGACATTTCTGGGATTCGATCCTAAGGGCCGGTTTCACCAATGCTTGTTAACACGCTAACTAGACGTTAGGAGATTTTAACGGTCCTTTAGAGAATATACGTGTTTCACTAAACTTTAACACTGTTAACTTTACGTTAAAGTTAACGCGCGATATCAGCTCCGTTAGCAGCACTTAACGCTTGGTTAAGCTGATTGCAGCGCAGCGCGGTTCTGTTCTGTTCGAGCACACAGCAGAGAAAAATGGAGAAAGCTCTGCAATATATACTGGACAATATTTTATAAAGCCTGGAAATGTCTGTGCGCCCGCGTGTATTAAGGGAAAGAAATTATTTTTATTAGTACGACGATACGGACTTTTCAGCTAGATTCAGGTGTACCAAACAATAGACACTAGAAATCCTGGAATTGATTGAGCAGGACCTGGAGTTTTCATCAAACAGGTCAGAAAATGTTAAATGTAATAGTTTTATACCATTTATCCAAACAAAACTATATAAGTAACAGTTTTGCATGCACATTGAAAACTATCTTGTTATATAACAAGATTGCAAAAATGTTTTTGCAAAAATGTTTTTTATTGAATATTACGGAAGGAATCGAGCTGGAACTTTAGAGAACCACAGGGCGAAATTTATGAACAATTTAGAAAGTAATCACGATTTTGGGAAACGTCTAGAAAATGAATTAAAATTAAAAGTATAATTGAAATATGTATGAAACAAGTGACGCATCGTAGTGACGTCACGACTACGTCACGACAGTGAACGAACTAAAAACGATGAGATTTAATAAAGTAAGACATCGAAAGGAAAAATAGAGATCGCTGTAATTATCGGAGAAACAATAGGCAATATTGAGAACCGGTAGCGATGCATAAAAACGCTTATAAACGGGAAATTAAAAAAAAATTCTGTAATCTTGTTTGTGATCACGGGCGAGCGATCGGCGCTTGTTCAAGAAAAATCTATATACAATAGTGGACAACAATGCTCGAGAGAGGAGAGAAACTGCAGTGTTGTATGGTTGGTGAAGACGCGAGCTCTGTGTTAGAAAAATGTTTTGAAAACATTTTTGTTTATATTTTCGAGTGAACAAAACTGATGTAGTGAGCGGATGAACGGATTTAGAAATAGAAATA